>CM025789.1:103599540-104849540 GCA_014635995.1 Sarcophaga peregrina | reverse complement strand
AAATAATAATTTAAAGACTATGACCTTTAGCTCAATAGAATATTGCAACGAGTTGTACGAAATTTTTAGTGTCGTAAAACGATATTTTGAGGGCATATTAATCGGACCTGAGAAGACTGTATTTAACTCAAATCGATTGGTTCAGAGCGGTTTGCCCAAGAATCACTGGCCAAAGAACAAAATACTGAATACAACTTCCGGGCTTTTGCCTAAAAGCAAATTCAGGCGATAAAATTTAAGATACACTGTATACAATTTGTTTTCTTTAAGTAACTGTCAAGAAAATCATTCATAATCATTACAACACTTCGGTCAGGGTTACGACCTAGCTTTTTACATCACTTACATTAGGTGTGTTAATTTTATACATAAGCGGCGGGACTTGCAGTTTTAAGTCAACTCCGAAAAACAGATTTTAAGAAATTTTTTCTTTTACAGTCAGAGAAGAAATATTTTTTATATTTAACTCTGTTGTAGGTGGTTGATCTGGTATTTGAACGGTGGCCTTACACTTTATAAGGAACTAGTAGTATTGATAGACTACGGGGATATCAGATTCAATAGTAAACAGAGTTGTTAGCTCTTGAATTCATTAATAATAAGAGAATACTTAGCTAAATTAATTAATGAATTAAGTAACATTTTTTTTCGCTTCGTCAATTCTGGTGTAATATTTTGTAATGGACTAAAGGAAAAAGTTATAAATTATTATCATGGCATTTCTGTTAGTTTTAATACATCTGCAATAAGGTTCACAGAGTCTTTTTTTCTTCGTTTAATCTTTAGTTTCGACGCAAAGTAGTGTAAAGAATGTTCTCTGTTTTCAACAGTTTCGCTTTTTTTTGTCAAGTTGGTATTGTGTCACTGCATAAAATAATAGGTCAACACAAAAAAGTGTAATCAAATTTTTAGAAATCATTGTAGATTTTGTAATATGCATTCTATTCATTTTCATACATTTTGTAAGTAAATTTAGAAAGAAGTTCTAATGATCCGAACAAAGCCATTTAAATAAATTAAATTCATTCAGTAGACGAATATTGTTTTACTCAACGGGTACAGAGCAGAACAGAACAAAACTGCACAATATATTTCAGTCACGTACCATTTTTCAATACTCTACATCATATTCTAACTCATCTAAGGGAAAAAAGGCTTGTAGTATTAATATCTACATGCCCTTAGCAGTATTTGTAATGATCTTGCTTTTTTAGTGTGCCTAACTTCGTCTCAAATTCACTTGCGGTGTTTGGAAACCTATACTAATCGTTCAGGTTAATTTTGCCTGAGATAACATCATGTCCAGTTTTCAGTGTAGAAATTAATAGTGAAGCTATTGTGTCTACAAACTCCACTATTCTAATGCTGTTTGTAGTTATATCCATACTGTTATAGTAAATACAAATACCAGATAAAGGAGCAGAAACACTTACAAATCTTAATTAACGAATTTATATTAAAATTCCGAAGAATATTTTCATTATAAATGAAAATGACTTTATGGTGGCAATCTAGCGTTGATATTTGAAATCGTTTTGATGGAAAATTACTAGTAAACGTTTTATTTATTTTAAATATATAAATATGTATAAATGTTTGGTATATGTGTACATTTCTTTTTAATTGCTGTATTAAACTGTGATTATAATATTTTCTTTATATTCGATTCATATCGAAGAGAAGGATAGGAAGAAGTCATATATTATTCCGAAATTATAAAATTCTTTTCGTGGCAATCGATGTGCACATACATATGATAATATTGCTTGAACATAAAATTTTTCTGCTACATATCAGTATGTATTAAATTCATAAATATGAATGTATGTGAAAATATTTATTCATATTCTTAGACACGTGCCAGTATGACATATAATATATTAAATGAATTTTATTTGATTTTATATGAGCACATCATAGGGTCGTAATGTCATAATGGGGTATTTATTTAAGAGCCTTAGATGTGTTTTGGGATTTAATGGACTTTTCGTGTGTGTAAATATCTAATTCCAAACATACATAAAGATAATTCGCACTTATTTGACATTAATGATTGACCTTAAAATATATGCAAAGTATCTACATATGTTTACTTATGTATATTATAGATATGTAAATGAATAAATTTTAAAATTCATAGTTTATTGAGAGTTTTCTTTTCGATTTACCTTAAAAAATTTTTCTTACGATAGCATCTACTGATTTAATTTTTTGATTTAAAGCTATGTCGCCCTATCTAAGATGCTAACCGAACATCTGAATTTGGGAAGTAAAGTAAATATTTTGAGTATATACCTGGACTAGATACTTTTCGGGAAGTATATGTAAAGCTAATACAAATAAATTTTGTAATCTTCAGCACGGCATATATACATTATCGCAGCCAATATTGCAGTTTATATAACGATCTATAACACGTCATAATTCACAGAAATTTCCCACAAACCAAGAATATATACACTTGTTCACACATAAAGTTTGTCAGCTTCTTAAGCATTGCCAACTCCCCACAAATGTTATTTACATTGAGCAATACACACTTACCTACCATACATTCACATTTATTCCCACAAAATTGCTAAACTTTCGATGTGAAAATAAATGATGTGACTGAAACCAAATAATGTGTGGGATTAATTGCCTGAAGCTTAGGATTCTATTAAGATTATCGTAACTTTTGTCCTCTTATGATTTCATGAATACTATTTTCTTTGTGTGGTCTATGTTTAAACCTTCACTCATTCAATAAGGATTTTATATATATTTTGTCATCACATAATTAAAGCCTCAGGATACGAAAATTATTAATTTTATGATTACGTTTAGGGAAGGAAAACAGGCGTTGTTAACTCAATAATTTACTGTAAAGAATGCTTGACTGCTCTCATACAATACATGCATCTTCTTTAGTGTATTGCTTACTTTTACGTTTAAATTGAAACCAGAAGATTAAAAAAATTAAAAAGACTCTTTAGAAATGGGTTTTAGTAATTCTGTGAATTACACCAAAAATGTCTTGATCCATAATCTAAAACATAATTGAATCTATCAAGTGTACCGATATTAAATAAGAATTTTTTGTGAAACTAAAGAAAAAAATTTTTTAATCAAAGTAATGGACATTGCTTGTTGTTAATGTTTTCATCTTTCAATCAATTTGAGAATTTCAAGCCAATATAACTTTTAGCCCTTTGCAGCAAAACCATTAGTCGCCTAATTCTATAAGAATCAATCAATCAAAGCATTGCCATTCGGCCAACCTTGACGTGTTTGTAGCCTGTTCTGATCGTCTTTCAATTAGTGCGTTTTTTAAATTGATCATTAGTTGTTGATATCGAGAGTTTTAGGTGGTACACCACACAACCAGAATTGTCTTACAGCCGAAACAATCTGGTTTTGCAGCCGAATTGATGGTTCCAGGTTCTACTATTGACTTTATCGTGTGACCATGATCGATCAGTGAGTATTCACTGACTAAATTTTTGCAACATGTTCACCATTTTTTTTATAAAGCTATGAACGAAGTATTACGTAATCAATAGATAGATAGACATGATCATAGTCTACATAGTTTGAATAATCTTGTTACGTTTAGTATATATACGAATATGATCGTTGTTATCAAGCTTTATGGAATCAGATTAAAAATAATTTAATGCACATTCACAAGATATATAAAATTAAACTATCGTTTACTATGCACATATGTACATGTCTGTGACTGTAAAACTAATATTTTCACTGATAATTGTCATCTGCTTTTGTAAACTTTGTTAATTAATATGCTATTTTGCTTAACATATTTTAAAAGATACACAAACTTTCTACATTGTCATCACAAATATTATATCTTCTCAGTGGGATAAATTCCTATTGCCTTATTATAAATTCCCAATCCCTGTTCCCTTATATAAGACGGAAGTTTTACAAACTTCAAAGCAAATTTGCTTTTATTTTTGCTAATATACAGCACAACACTATACAAGTATAGAAAGTGTAAATAAAGTGTAGATATGTATGCAACTATTACATCCATACATCAAGGGTTTATGCACAGAATTGTAGATGTGACAGAGTTGATTGCGATTAAATAAAAACCATTTGTGGCCCAATCAATGTTCACATTTTCCTTTGCATCTTCCAACTTTTGTGGTACCTTAACACAACGCTGCTGTTCAATATACTTCTTTTGCCATTTCTTTTTACCTTATTTGGAAAAAAAAAACTTATACCAATCAGAAATTTATTTATATTTAAGATTTATAGTTATCGATACCATATAAGGTAAATATTGAAAGTTAGGGAAATAACTACGAGATAACAAATTTAGACCACAGATGAAAGGTTATTTTTGATTAAGTTTTTGTCATTTTGTTGTTTCATTTTTACTTTTCCATTTTTTGCATCACGTAAATCATATTACTTGTAAAAATATATTTTATTTTTTGGAGTGTTAATAATTTTAAGCTTTAATGTACATTCGCAGCGGAATTGTGTTAGGAGAAAATACATTCAATGTATCTACCTTAGAAGAGTTGTCAAAAATTTAAAGCAACTGGGACAGTTACGACCACTAACATTACTGAGTGTCAAAGAAGAAACCGGTGACTCGTAAATATTACTGTCATAAAAGAGAAACTAATTGAACAATTTCAGAGAATTTTACCAAAGGACCTCTAACTTTCATGACTCGATGTCAAACCAGATGACCATAGAAAATTGGTAGTTGAAGAAATGCCAAACAATAGCGCAATTCCATCGGAATGGCTTAGTGAATATACAAAAATGCCAAATTTAGGTCTCAAAAAAGCCAGGCGGGTGAACGGCATTTGTTGCGGAAACATGATAAACAAGTTCTTGTGGTCTGAACTGTACGCCATTGATCTGAAAAACACGTGTTTTCAATAACACTCTTACTAATCGCCCCCGATTAATTATATGGATCCCAGTATATAACAACATAGTTGTTTCTATCACAGATTGCTCGTACTCATACGTTTGTATACAGGATTGAATAAATGAAAACGGCAAACACTTTGTAATTCGTTCAGAGTCGACTTTAAAGTTTAAAGTGCAGTCCTCCGCACTGCACTGGACTGGAAATTTTTTAAGAAAATCTTTACAGCAGAGCAGAGGAAATTGGCCTGGGGGAGTTTATTTTTCAATAAGACAACGATCCCAAGCACACGAGTAAGGTCGCTAAAAATATTTTAATGAAAATAATGTTGAAAAATTAGAATGGCCTGCTCAAAGATACCCAGATTTAAACACCATAGAGCAGAGTATCTTTGAACTATCTTAAATAACAAAATTCCGACGTAGTCCAGAACAAGTATTGAATCATTTTGGGAAAAAATTCAAATTGAATGAAGGTCAATTCCTACAAGAACTTTGAAGAACCTTGCACTAAATATGTCCAAAAGATTAAGGGAATTCATTAATAATAAAGGAGGAGCAACTACGTACAAAATTTTGAAGTTATTTAATTATTTATAATATTTTCAAGTGAAGTGTTATACTTCATTTTGTTAATTGAAATTCCTTATGTGCCATATAGTTTCTTTTATAAATAGAAAATATAAAGACAGAATTCAATGCTAAGGTCCCTATTAAATAAAATATTAACCGAATTAAAAATTAAACTAAAATTTATAAACATTTGAAAACAATCAACATATGCTTTAATCAAAAAACAAAAAATATTTTAAACCGCACTTAACATACGCACAACACAATAAATCATTTTTTTGCTTTTTTTTTATTTTCCCAGTGTACGACTCACAAAAATTACATTGAATTTTGTTCTCCGCTGCTTTACTAACACAACCAAATCTATGATAGTATGTGTGTTGCCCTTCACTGCTTTAAACTATAGGCCCCGCCACTCATGCAATCAATTAACACACAAAACATAAGTGATGTTATGTTATACCTCTGACTAAGGGCATGTAATGACCATATCTGGATGCATGCTTGTATATATATCGCTCCTTTATTGCAACATAGTCATATCTCAAAAATTTGTAGTTACTTAAGCAAAACTCCTCTTTCAGACCTTCTGTACATGTTGAAAAAAAAAATCAATTATATCACAAGCTGAACGGAAGTTATAGCAAAAAGTGTTTGCGGCAATTCGATCATAGGACTTATGTCTTGAAAACTTAAATTGCATTTTGCCAAGTTCAAGTTTTTTGAGATATGACTATGTTGCAATAAAGGAGCGATATGTTCTTTCAATTAAAGTAATGCTAAGTGTATTTAAACGTTTTTGCTTAAAGAAGTCTTTTATTGAAATAATCAGTTTTACCAAGAACAAATTTAATGTGGCAGTAGTATCAATTACTCCCACTAATTATGTTGTTTGAACTTTAGTTTTCTTTTTCTTCCTTATTGATTTTTCTCCTTTTGTTTTATTTAAACTTGTTTCAAGAAAACGACCCTCTTAGGATTTTGCTTTTGGTTGGCATGTTGTTGCGGTCGTTGCTTCTGCCAAAAGTCAAATTTAAGGCTTTGAGCTAAAACATTGTTTTGGATAATTCTGTTACAACTAACAATATGTAAACAAAAATATTGTAAGAAAATTCTGCGTAAAGATATTCAGAAATAATATGTGTTTCACAAAATATGTAGACACCAGTTTGATTGAATATTAGAAGGGTTTGAAACTCAAAAAAGTAGGAGCTGAAATATTGTATAAATAAAAACAAAACATTTTCTATTTTTGCTTTTACGAAAACTGAAATTATATGTTTTGTTATTAAATTGTTATGATATTTTTGTTTTTCTCCTCATAAAATTAATTTACGACGGCACTCATTTCAGAATGAATTATCGGAATACAACGTTGAATATGTTATGATGCAACTCAAGTATAAAATTAACACACAGAACATAAGCGATGTGAGAAATTTTGCCGTAATTCTGACTGAACCGTTGTATTAATTTGTTTTATTTGCTTGACAAAACTATTGAGGATTCTTAACTTTTTTTTTTTTTTAATTGAAAAATGTACTCTATTTAGCACTCCAAATTCGAATTTGTATTTAATATTTCAATACGTCTGCATATACGTTTTACTTCCTTATTAACTTTAGTTCTTCAAGTAGCAAAACAACATAATGACATTGAATTTCATCACATACAAAGTCACCAAATTAACCTCCATTCTATTTTACGAAACGAAAAACAGATTTTTATTCTCTTCCTGCAATTACAATATAAAGTAAGGCAAATAAAATACCAATTTTTATTAATACTTTCACCAGAGGCATTAGACCGTAAAGAAAAATAATACCAACAAAGCAAACAAGCCATAAAATAAGGCTTTGTCTTTACCGCTATACTTCCTTTCTTATAGTCATAATCATAATAATAAAAAGGAAAGAAGAAAATCAATAAAATAAATCGCTTTTCTTCATCTCCTATTTAATTTATTTGAAGGCTAAATAATGCGGAAGTTCAAGCAATACAATTTGTTGGGCTGTTCGATAAGAATGCCAGAGAGTAAATTGTTGTTCTGCTAAGCTCAGTGTAAATGCCAATTGTTACTATTCTGTTTTATGTACATAAACAATCGTAATGTATGGTGTAGTGTAAGCGATAAACGGGAACTATTTGATACCCTAACCGACAATGGTGGATTGCTCATGATACTGCAGAGTACGTGCATTTTACACTCAGATGTTAACTGATAATAACTAAGAACTCTATTAGAGAGTAAAAGATTTCTCTAAGCATTTGTGTATATTTGACTGCCGACATAAAGTAACTAATATGTGGGTAATAAATCTTCCCCCTCAGACTCTTTCGCTTTTGTCCCTTTAAAGAACATACGACTATGAAAAAGCGCTTTCTCAATCCTCAAAGCAAATTAGTAGGTCCTAGCATGTTGTGGTTATCATATTATATTGCGTCCATGTATTGTACTGTCATAATGATTATCATTATTATTGTGTAGATGTGCCATAGTACTGTGACAATACTTGCGATATCTTTTTCAAACCTGAAGTCGTTGTGGTCTAGTAGGTAGTGTGTTGGCTTATTAGACATAAAGCCAGGTTTCGAGTCCCAGGCCAAACATCAATATAAAATACAAAAAGTATTTTTCGGCGATTTCTTCTCAGCAGATTTCTGGCAAAAACTCTGAGAATAAATAAAATTGCGATGAAAAGTTTCACAAAAATCTGTCGTTCGGAGTCGACTATAAACTGTAGGTTCTGTTACTTATGTATAAAATTAATTCACACACAATAAGTGATGTGAGAAGCTAGGTCAATAATCCTGACTAAAGTGTTGAAATGACCAATTATGTATGTATGTATGTATAGTCTCCGCAACAACAGTACTTTAGCAAGTTCTGATGCTGCCAATGTACACCCATGTGTTTCCTACGTTGATTCATTAATATCTCACTGATTCCTTCATATACTCGTAATCATTCTGCTAATATACCGTAGTTTAGTAGGCTTTAGATTATTGGACATGAGGTCTCGGTTCAAACCAAAGGTCAGACATTTCCAACAAAACGAAATAAGAAAAAATATTACTTCAGTGACTTCCTCTTTGTCGTTGAGTTTTTTTTTGTTAGTTGTATATGATACATCTGATAATGTTTCTAAAATTCCAAGCTTAATTAAAAATTTTGTTCCCATAAAAGTAACTTATGTAATAATTATCATACATACATATGTTTCTTAATAAAAAAAATTTTAAACGAAAATTGTATTGCCATACCCTCAGGATATAAGACAGCGAAAACTTTCAATTTCCTTCTATCTTCTCATTTCGTTTTAAAATAAACAGACATTCCAAAATAATTGAAGCATAAAGAGTACATAATAAAACTTCTGTTGCCGTATTGGGCGATCAATCGCTTAAGGACCTGTCGTACCTATTAAACGAGTTACATATGAAGTGTATTCATCCGTTCATACAGTTTTTAGTATAAAATCATAAAAAAATGCATGTATAAAAATGTACTTTTTATTTTATTTAACTACGTTTATTTAACTTTGTTTCAGGAGTTCATGGTCATTTATATACATATTCATACTTTGTAATTTCTGTGCCAACAGTGGTATGGAAGATTTTCTCGTAACAAATTGATTAGCCTCTTCAATATCTAAATTTCCTAAATAATTTTGAATTCCGATAAGGCTTCTAGTCTTCTTGACAGTGCAAGCATAGTAGCTTATTTCGAAGATGACAGTCTGACTATGAATAGTATTGCCTCGCCCGCTTTTCTGTACCTTCCATCCAAGATGGATTGTATAGCACATCTTCAGAAAACATTCGCTCGGAAAATACCAGATTTTTTCAATGGGTTTCGACTATTCGATGCTGTATTCAGTATAACTACCAGCGTTGACGGCCTTTCTCTTTAAATGTGTTGGTTAATTTCGAATTGTATGTTTCGAACCTTTTCATTTTACTAATTTCTTATACCTTTACACTTTTTATCAAACTCATAGTTTCTGAACAGTCAGTCACAATCATATTTGTCATATCATTTTGCCTTTGGCAAATCCCATGTGTATTATCCAGACCATAGCCTCCGTGGCTCTCCTATAGGCTATCACATAGGTACAGTAGGGTTGCAATAGAAATTCTTCTCAATCCCATGATAATGATAATTTATCCTACGTAAAGATAAAATAGCCCTTTAGGTTACCATAGTTTTCGCAGATTTCTATGCTTACACCATGTTAGTCTTTGCTTTAATAATCTTTATATGAGCCTTCAACATACTAGTTTCAGATATTTTACATCCATTTCTCCATTAAAGCTCCTCATCCTTGTATCGGTTATTGTTTCATTTGTGGAGTTTTCGCCTGCTCGTAAATGGTAATATTAAGTTAACAAGAGGTTAAAGACAGTCTGATCCCTTCTATATGCTCTTCGGTACGATACTCAATTTTTTGTCAACAATTTGGCAGGATAATAATTTCACCACGATTTTGAGCTCAAGGCTGGCCCCTTCAAATAGAAAAAATGTTTTCTACTTGATTAAGAGAGTGAAAAATACTTACCATCACATTTTCCCATTTCAACAGGAGACGGTTATGAAAATGTTTTACCATCCGAAATGCGTATGTTTGCGACAAATGTCTTTCATTTAACGCACGTACAAATTTACTTCGATAACACAGTGATGGCGGGGAACGAAATGAAATTTTTTTTGTCAGAATGATAAATGTACGGCTTGAACATGGTTTAATTCAAAAGTGTTTATAATGACAATAACGCCTATGAAGTTGTATTTTAAACAGTAGAATGAGGCAAGCAAATGATAAAGAGATTTCAAAATGGATAAAAGTGAAAAAGTAAGAAAGGCAATATTAAAATAAGAAAAAATAGCTTGAAAATGTTTAGAAAAAATTATCAGAGTATGTATGTATTTGCGTACATAAATTTAAAACTACAATTAAATTTGAATACAACACTTGAAGCCATTACATACATTTTTTTATATTTAAATCCTATTGACGATAACTTATGATTAATGAGATGTACTTAGCTACTCAAGATGTTATTCGTTATCGATATTTCAAGTATAATTGCCATATGGCGTTGACACATTCAATCATTTATAATGCTTTTGTATTCATTATTTGTTTAAGTACATTTGATATTATAAATAACAAAAAAGTATAATTTTTTTATTTAATACCTGAAGGAGAAATGTTTACGATAATTTATTCATATTAAAAATTTAACATATAATCCAAACGAAAAAGAAAACTGTGTTAAAGTATCAAAGTGAAATTTTTAATAATCGATTGTTTATCGACATTTTATATTTCAAGTTGTATCAGATACCAGACCTAGGTTTTGAACTGGTCTATTAAGCCAAGACATTCGATATTAAACAGATATTAAAAATCCTAAATTCATTTGTAATTTAATGATAACCTGGCACAATTTCTCTATGAATTAAGTAACATCTGTTTTTCGCTTCTGGTGTAGTATTTTGTCATGAACAAAACATTTCAAAACATTTTAGTTAGTCTTAGGCATTTATTATAACTTTAATTTTTTTTCGTATAAACTGAAGTGGTGTAAAGAATTTTGTCTGTTTTCAACAGTTTCGCTTTTTTCTCAAGTTGTCATTGAACTCACTGCATCTGCATCAAAGTAAAAATGGAATTAGGTCAACTGCTTTTAAAAAACGGTGCAAAAAATCAAAAAGTGCGTTACAAAAAAGTGTGATAAAATTATTAGAAGTCATTGTAGAATTTGTAAGATGTATTCTATTCATTTCAATACATTTTATGAGTAAATTTAGAAAGAAGTTCTAAGGATCCTGATAATGCCGCTTAAACATAATTATTTGAAAAAGCAGCTGAATCTAGCAGAGCAAACGATTTATAAACGATTTATAAACGATTTATATATATATTATAAAAAATAAATACTAGTATAAGAAATAAATTAAAACTATATTCCTTTAGTACACAAACATTGTTTTATTCAAAATGATAACTGGTAAAGAGCTAAAGAGAATAGAACTGGACAATTAATTTCAGTCATGTACCAATTTTCAATACTCTGCATTATATTCTAACAGCATAACCCTTAAGTCAGAACTGCAACACCACTTATGTTATGTGTTTTATACATCAGTGGCGGGAGCTACAGTTTAATGTCAACTCCGCACTTCAGATCTTTTAGAAACTTTTCATAGCAATTTTATTTTTTACTCTCAAAGTACTGTTAAATACTTACCGATTACTGAAAGGAAATCGCCTAAGAAATATTTTTCAAATTTAGTTTTGTTGGAGTTGCCTTACCTGCGTCACGCAAATAGAAGTCATTTTTTTGGAAAAAGCGAAGTTGTCCTAAACTTTCTATAAGGAATATACGATTTTAATAGATTTTGGCTATAATTGCGACTTACGAAAACCCCACAAGCAAATTCTAACATCACCTCCAACATTCGTGAATCTCATTAGTAGAAATGGACATCACTGCTGAAAAATGTTTTTTCCATTAAAAATACTTTCAGTTGATTGCTCCAGAGCATCATTTAGCCAGAGTTTATTTGCTTATCAGATGCTAAATTCTATCCAAATAAAAAAAATTTTAATTTTTTGCCCGCGAATTATTTCAGCCGAATTCGTTCCGTATGTTACTTATAAAGGCATACCTCTAAAAATATTACGATTTCATATGCTGGAAATACTTTTTTTGCCTTTTTATGCCTTCTTACAAACATAAGCTCAAGCCCAATATACTATCCAGAGTATAGTGGTATGAGACAAAAGAGTTTACAAGAGTCCGCTCCAAATATGCATGACTATGTAACTGTGAAAATGAAACGAAGCGTAAAATTGGGGTATCAAGTGAGTTTGTTTTTGAAACGCGATGACATTTTGGTTAAGCTTGGCGTTATTTCTACATATAATGTACTAAAGAGAAGAATTTTAAACACTACACTTTTTGCGAATTTCACTAAGATTTTGTCGATTTATAATAAAATAAATAAATAAAATTATCCTTTTTCTGTTTGAATACAAAAGAAAAAGTTTAACTCTCAAAACATTGGTTAAAAATTAATGTATTTTTTCTTTCGATTTAAACGCTAAAATTAAAAAAAAAAAACAATTTTAACGTATGTACAATTAAAAAATGTTCAATGTACGTATGTATGTTGAATTTTAAATATGTTTCTAATTGATAAAAATCGGAATACATATAGTTGGTGAAATTATAATTAGAAAATGTGTGCAACCACGTAAATATGGCTAAAAGCTAGCTGCTTCAAATTATATGTAAAATAATATGACTCACAGCCGCCAACAGTTCCAACACAAAACGAACAACCATTTTGTTAAATGATTGAAAGTGTCTTTGTGTGTCCTTCCAATTTTCAACCAAAATGATGCATTATTGGTCTTTAGAAAAATATTTATTATAATAAATAATATATTGTACGTTTGTGGCAAACGTCAACTCATGAATTGGTTTTGAACCACAATAAAGTAGAAATTGATTTTACATGAGCGCATTAATTGGTACTTAAACAAAAACATAACATTAAAATATAAAATTTTAAATTAAAATGTTGTTGTGCATTTGAATACAAAAACAGTTTGAGTTATTAGACATGAGCCCCAGGTCATACATCTCCAACAAAATGAAATATGCAACAATATTTCTCTCAGAAGACACTCTCTCAGCAGATTTCTGGCAAAAAATCTGGGTGTAAATAAAATTGCCATGAAAAGTTTCTCAAACATCTATCGTTTGGAGTCGACATTAAACTGTAATCCCCACCGCTCATTTTTAAAATTAACACACACAACATAAGTGCTAAGAGAAACTAGGTTATAATGCTGACTAAAGAATTGTGAAGATCAATTATGTATGCATGTATATATGTAAAAAGTGTCTGACTTTTATAGCTACTTACATGGTCCATCTTTAAGCCATTGTGTGCGGGCTATAACATTATTCGAATGTCTGTCACGACGTCTTTAGGTGAGGTGGAGCGCATCCGAAATTTTCAATTTTCCATTATTACTACTCACAAATCAGAATACATTAACCGATTGTATGGTTATGTTGTGTTCAAAATCGTTTGCCTGTTGAAATCACATTTCGTTGGTGTCCGAAACAAGTAAGGAATTCATTTCATTTGTCAATGAAAATTATTTTCATTTGCCAGCTGCTGCAGACTCCATTTAGCAAACACATTCTAAATAAAAAAAAAAAATTAAAATTTTCAAAACATTTTGTGTATGTATATCTAAACGAAAATCTAAAATGACAATATTAAAACTGATAATTTCAATAAAAAAAAAACTCAAAAATAAGAAAACAAAAACAAAAATTAATTATTAAAAAAATAACCCACCTTATATGAGTTTTCTAAACGCTGTGCACGTGTGCGCACTTCGAAAGTTTGTCATTTTACTGTAACATACCATAAAAAGGTGATTTGCTTTAAATTATTTTAATCATACAGAATTTATTAAAGCTTTTTGATACTTTTATACAGATTAATATAAATTGTATGGAATATCATACCAAATTTTCATTAAAACTTTTTTCAATCAAAATTTAAAATTTGATAATCCATGAAAATCAAAAGTAAAAATACTCTACGCAACACAGAGATTATCATGATGGTTTTTAAAATAACCTTCTCAGCGAAAAGTTTTAATAAAATGAATATCAGATGATGCATTCCTAAAAGAGAATTAAAAAGTGTTATAATTTGCCAATCATTTGCCAAAAGTGTACATTTGCATGCAAAATCTAATCAGTATAGCTCATGAAAGGAATTATATAACGAAAATAAAATATTTCCTTAGACAAAGATATTTCGTGGATGCTAACGGATGCTAGTCTATCCTTTAATCATTCTTAGACTTACCTGGTATACGTTAGAAATAGAATACTTTCTTTCTTATTTAAACTAAATCACAGGGACTTCTTAGTAACAATATTTTGTTAAGCTTCCAATGAGTTCTACAGTGCCTGTAGATCAGTGGGGAAAGGAAATAATATACCAGACTTCTCGTGTTGCTGTTTGTTGAGGCTGAACAACTAAGACTTGTTAGTCAGTCATTTGTAATTGCTTTATGACCTTTTTAGAAATCTTATTAAAACATCATCTAACAATTCTATATACAAAGATATCCTACAGCCGAAATTAAACAAAGTCATCTTTGAACAATATTTAAAATTTTAGGTTTTACTTACTGCCAAACGATTAAAATTGTTTTCACCAATGTTTTGCTGTTTAACGTAAATTCACATTTGAATTTGTCCTCTAGATCACAACTGTCACATTTAAATGTAATATTGATTTTATTTGCCTACAACGCAATTTATTTGTTATCACCAATCGTTTTATCGAAAATTTTTCAGGTTCTAATACATGTCTTCAATATATTGACGAATTCCTTAATGTAAAGTTGCTTTTATTTTCAAGAAATTTCAAAAGAAAACAAAAGTCAACAGAACAAAATGTTTTTATGAAGAAACAAAACGAAAAAATAATTTCTACTTAAAATTGAGCCATTGAACTTATATCCTTAACACTAATCTGACCTTAACAAACGTCATTTATTCAGTCAAAAACTTACTTTACTTTTACGCGTCAATAGTTAACGTTACATTTTTATATTTCGGTCTCTAATAGATAGAAATAATTTATGGCCCCTGAGGGTCATTATTACAACTTGTCTTTAACTAAAGGCAAGATTTTAACGGACAATAATGAATTTTTTTATTAATATAAAGTAAAGATCTAAAGTAAAGATCATCCTACTTGTAATTTAACTTAACTACAAAGATAAGTTTATGTCTGAGCTTGCCTCATTATGTTTTATTTTGAATACTACCACTTTAAGTATAAACAAAATGAACAAACAAAAGAAAACTGCGTTTTAAAAAAATTTCCTCAATTTGACAAATGTTTTAGACATTGCCCCAGCTCTGGCATATTTTTGAAAAAGTTAACTTTATTCTCTCTGTAGGTTGTAATACCGTAAAGAAATTAAAAGCTACTTTAAAGTTCACTTTAGCTAAGGTTACTTGCTACTAAAGCCAACTTTAACTTTAATATTTTTTCCACTGAATTTTTCAAAACACGTAAAATAAAAGTCTCTTTTCAAATTGATTTTATCAATAAAATCAACTGCACAGACTAGGGTTAAACACAAAATTTAAGGAAAAAAAAAACATTGTGGATCATAAATGTTTAAATTAGATTAAATTAAATGTTAAACATAACCAAATGGTTATTTATAAATTATGTAAATAATTTTCCAAGAAAAACAAAATTTTCATTGTAAACATTTAAATTATAAAATATATTCCGTCAACTACAAGTAATTATGTATATTCAAATGTATAAGATAATGACTTTCTAAACTTTTGTTTCTTTATTTACATAATCAATGAGAAATACAACGTAAAGAAATAATTTAAATTGCATGATACACGTAAGAGCAACAAGAGCTTTTGCTTAAAAAAATAGAAATGAACAGGATGTGTAAAAAACAAATTAATCTCCAAGGAAGAAGATTACAGCCACAATTTATAATCATATGTTAGAAATTCCTTTGTTTGTTTTTGTTTTGTTTATTGATTTTTGAATTTTTAATATCTTTAGATTTAATTATAAATTCTGTACAATTAATGCTGTATAGTTTTGTAAAGAAAATGATTTATAAATTGTTTATTTTTTGTTCTGTTGTATAGAATTTAATCATCATAAATATTAAAATTTTATTCTCACCAAGAAAGAATGAAAATTTTCATTTCATTGAGAATTATCTACCCTATCTTACCCTCTAACAGAAGCATGTACGCTACCCTAAAAGAGACGAAATTAAACCAAAAATAGAAAGTTAGTGAATTAGCCGCAATGAAAGTACACTCACTCAGCTTTAATTAACATAAAACTGTTCAGAGCTCAAAACAAGCCGAAATATTCAACAAAATTAAATTCTAAATAAACAAGTTGAAGAAATTAACTCCAACCTAAAGAAAACATTAAATGAAGGTTTAAGGCGAATAAACAAAAATTTGGTGAAATTAAGTTGAGTCAGTTGTAAAGAAAACACAATGAAAATGGCTAAATGGCAAACAAGTATTTTTCTTTGTATTGAGACTACAAACGCCAGTGATTTTATTGCCAACTTAAGTGATTCAATATCAAATAAGGGCCATGGAAACATTTAGAATGTGGTAGAAAATAATAAGAAAATATAAAACTGAGTGGGCTAACTACATCAGTCATTGAAAAACGTAATACACTGAAGGCAATTGCTAATCTAATAGGATAACTTGTTGTAATAAATAATACAAATTGACAACAACAAAGGGATTAAATCTTCAATGAAACATACATACACACATAATTGATCATTACAACCCTTCAGTCAGTATTATTGACCTAGTTTCTCATACCACTTCTGTAGTGCGTGTTTATTTTACACATAAGTGCCGGGACCTACAGTTTAAAGTCGACTCCGAACGACAGATTTTTGAGAAACTTTTCTTGGCAATTTTATTTACTCTAAGAGTTTTTGCCAGAAATGTGCTGAAAGGAAATCGCCGAAGAAATACTTTTTTGTCGTATTTTGTTTTAATGTGTTCAATGAAAGGAAAAGTTAAAAGCAAAAAAGAATCGTTTATGATGTCGAGTAATAATCAACGATTAAGCAGATAAACATTGCGAGAAGACTTGCTTACTTACTTATTTGTTGATTACAACCTTTTGGTTAAAATTGCAATCTGAATTTTTCATACCATCCTTTTTCTTCTTGTTTGTTAACTTCTACCATGAGTGGCGGGACTTACAATTTAATATCGATCCTGAACGACTGACTTGAGAAACTTTTCATGGCAAATTTCATTTACTCATTGATTTTTGCTCAGAATAATACTGAGAGGAATAAGTACGGCCTTGTGAAAGCCCCAAAAATTGTTAATTTCGAATTTAAATAAGCAATTAAATTATCAATTACGCCTCGTATATCATTTATATTACCACTTGAAGCCTACTTGAAACGTTTCTTTTAATGGAAATAAAAAAAATTTTCAGGTTAAATATCGTATTTCGATTTTCCTTATTACCGTACTTTAATGTGTAACAGCAAAAATAAAACAATAAAAACTTAAATTAAATATTTTAACTTAAAAAGTGTAATCAAAAACGCTTTTTCGTTTTCAGAAACAATATTCACAATATTACCTTAATAAAATAAAATACAATTAGAAAAAAATAGCAATTATCAATGGAAACATTATTACATAATAATAAAAGAAAAATAACTATAGAAAAAGTTTAGTTTAGTTTAATTAAATTATAGACACTTTTAAAAGTGATATCCTTTAGTAAAGCTATTTCCATTGTAGGTTTCAAGTATATTCGAAGAATTCTGAAGGAAAATAATCTCAAACTCTGAAATCATCACAAACTCTTAAATTATTTCCGCATTTTATTAACGACTTTGAATCATATCATCCCAAAAGAGGAATAATTACATACTTAAAACTTTTTCATGGAATCTTATTAAGAATTAATACATCACATTTGTTTTATCTGAAAACAGCAATAAAACGATGCATTTTAACTTTCATTATGAATTGATACAACAAAAGTTTAAACTCCAAACATATTAGCAGATGAACAACCATTATATCTATTAGTTTTTGCACAAGTTGTTAATGTACCATTGTGTATATATAGAAAGAATATCCGATTACAATATTTTTGTATTCCGATATATGCAGAGTGGCGTTCAAAACTACATATTTTTTTTTTTTTTTATTAATTTTAACTATCATTAATACCATTAAAATATTTACAATAATCACATTTTTCGAGATCTTACTTAAATAAGTATTGGAACAAATATAAACTTAATTTATTGTGAAAAAATATCCACAATTTAGTATTTATATTAATGCAGATTTAGGAAACAAAACTACATATGTATGTATGTATATTGGAAAAAAATACAGTATATAAACAATTTTTGTTGAAATTTCAAATGTAAAATTTCTTTCGCTGTTTTAGCTATACATACTTGCATTTATTTAAGAACTCCATCTATAGCATGCAGAATTCAATGAATTTGGTCAGTCTCAGAATGCTATCTTTTAAACCACTTTGATGCCAAATTATTAAATCTTTAAGAGAAATTTCTTAATTAAATCTTTTTGCAGATAGTTTTTCTATGGCCAGTAGTAACACGAAAAGATTCATCCTAGTAAAAATTGGAGCTTACATGTAAGCAGGTTTGTAAGGGATAGAAGCTACTTTCCCCCTTACAAACCTGCTTCCAGAATGCATGATTTTTATATAGCGTATTCCCACTTGGTAGCATTACCTTTTGAAAAAAGAAGCGCGTTACATTTAGGTGTGAGTAACAGCTATATGTAAGCGCTTTATTAATGTCTCTATGAAATTGCAATATTCATTACCTACAAAAAGCTCTTGCATCATGTTTTTTCGGAAAACGTGATTTCATTCATGCTTCTTGAGAATCTGTGAAATAATAACTTCCGATTTTGGTTTTATTTTTTTATTCAAAATTAATTTTATTTAATACAATGTCAAAAATAAAAAGATTAAAATATAAAAAAAAATAAAATTAAAAAATTAATTAGTTCTAATAAGTAATATCTACCATACTAGGATCATGATTTTCGGAATGATTTATAATAGTTTCTACGAAAAATATATACAATACGATGAAATATGTACAGTTCATAATATTATTACTTAAAATACTCACCTTTAAGTCTTTAATTTGCCTTTTTGAAACATCTATTGATTTTTTCTGGTCAACAATTTCTGAAATAAAAAGAAAATCGTTCAAGTGTTCTGTAAAAATCGTTTAATACTAAATATACCGTTTAAAGCATCAAACTTTCTATTCAATTCCGAAGCATTCATTATATTAATTTGAGTAACAACTGCTTTATTTATTACTATTATTTATTTACCTTTTAAAATATTTATTTTTCAGCTAATTCTTGAATCGAATTTTGGACAGTTGCATTTGGTTTAGAGCGAGACATTTTTCTAAAAACTTTTATTTGGATTTATAATTATGTAAGGTGTGTGTAATAATGGTATTAGCAATCTTTCTCTTTTATATGGAATATTTACTAGTTTTGCATATATTTGATCGGTTCTAAAAATTTCTTCATAACATCATTCTGTATTTACGAGGTAAATTCCAAGATCCTGTGACAGAATTGGCTCGAAAAAAATTTTTTTTGGATTTTTGTAAATTTTAACTGCAATTCATCCATTATCAAGGAATTTTAATATTTCACCAGGACAATCACTTCGAAGTAGACAAATATTATCAGGAGCACTCGAACTAAAAAATCCATCATCGGATATGGACGAATTTATTTCATTTTTCGCATTTTCTTTATAGCCTTTCAATGGAACAGGTTTCAATGATGAGACTTTAAAAAATCTGTTAAATAGTTTAGCTTTTATTTCACCGAAATAACAATACAGTCTTTGCTTCCTTATTCACATCTTGTCTGCTTAAATGCAAGTTGATGACTGAACATATTTTATTACGTAAGTTAAAATATTTTTTTCGGAAAAGACTCGGCAAATCTCCCGATTTCAAAGTCTGTGCAATACAACCTGCTTCCTTGTAAGGGACATAGGTAAGTTCAAAAATTATTTAAATGTTTCACTTACAACCTGCTTCTATGGAATGGATAGTAGTAAGGTTTTAATTTTTTTTCGCTTACATTATTACAAAAATCTTTTCAATGGTATTAGATTACTTCCTGCTTCTCAGTAATACTTAATAGTAAGCGAATACAGAAGCGGTAAAGTCCCTTTTTAGCTTCCTAAAACCTAAAATCAATTTTAGTGGGATGTATCATTACTACGTGCGATATTTTTCAAGTCAATGAAAAATTTTTGATTTTTTGTGAACCATATAAGTAAAAGCCTATTCTATATCTATTCGTTCATTACTTTAAATTATTTTAATCATAAAATCAAGACCTTCAAACAATACCAATACGTATACACTAATATTTCTTCCTATTACGTGTATGCTTCCAATTGCTTTCCAAAAACAAAGCATGCATTTAAGTACATATTTAACATGTTTACTACATTAAACAAATATACAACATTCACAAAACAAAAACAAATTTCATGTCTTGTTGTAATTGATTTTAACAGACAGTCTAAACCGAGTAATTTTACACACAATAAGTGTTTCGATGTTGGCCAAGAAATGCAATTGTTTTAAAACTTCTCTGTAGTACATTAGAGTTAATTAAACGTGGTAGAATTTAATCCATTGTATGCTCATACGTATATGCAGAATGCTGCATTAAGTGTATGCTGCAAGAATATGACGCATTACAAAACAGTGAGAAGAAAAAAAAAAACACAGGAATATGGAGAACAAGAAGGATCTTAATGTTTAAAGGGATATGCCACACTTTTGTATGAGAAATAACCACAGAAGTAATATGTAGCCGCACAAAGTTCCGTTCAGTTATGACTCCCCGAGAACATTTAGCAGATCATTTAGAAGAACGGTTACTTAGTTGCTAAACCTCAAAGAAAAGTGGTTAGAAAAATTTAGAACTAAGAAACTTATGAGTGAATTACGGAGAATGACATTTATATAAAGTGCATGGCCTTAAGAGATATCCTAGTAAATATTGGGCATAACATTTTAATAAAATAAATGATCAGTTATTGTTTAATACATAATCATAAAATTATTTACATATTGCTAAAGTTCACTTTTTCTATCCACTGTAGGTTGATTACAAAAAAAGAAAAAAAAAACCTGGTAATAATTTTAAATTCTTTCCATTTTCAAAATTTAAATGCTAATCATATGTGGAATATTATTAGCAGCGTATTTATAAGTTTGCAAAATTACCATCATTATCTTAGAAGGTGCGTTCGTTTACCTTATTTATCATCTCTTACATTTGGTATTCATAAAATAATGCGTTCGTAATGTGCTCAGAAGCACACGTGTAGACGTTATCTGTATTTATTTATCATATAACCCCCAGCATGGTTGCCGTCATTTTAGTAGATTGTGTTTGTTTGTGGGCATGAGTTTACAAGATTATTAATGATTTTAGGTTTGTAATATTTGAATGCATAAACTTCCTCTGCTAAAGTCTTGATTATGACGGTGTTTTTAAAATTATACGAAACATAACCAGGCATATGGAAAGGTTAATGAATTTCAATATTAAACTCAATTACTTTTCTAATTTAGAAATGTTGATGTTATTTATAGTGTACAAAAATTGTTAATCTTTCAATATTTTTCATACAAAACTCAGTATTTTACATCTTAACTTAAGGATCATGTTAAAACTGCCTTCTTAATCAATTGCTTCGATTTCTCTCCTCATTTGATTTAAATGCGATCTCAACAGTTTGTTAAAAGTTCAGACTTGTTTATATGATGGTTTTGTCTTTGGAGTCAAATATTCTTCTGACGAAGAATTACTTGAAGCACAGAAATAAGAAATAGCAGTTTAGACCTGAATCCGGAAAATAGAACGAAATCGATACTCAATTCATGGCATTTTACTATTGAAATTGTACTCATGTGATCATTGGTATTGTAATAGTGATAAAACATCGTTCCTTGAAAGCTGGCAGAACATCCAAAATTATGTGGATTGAATTCGTACCAAACTCAATAACTTTATTCGTTAAGATTCGAAGATTTTCCAGAAGATGGTCTCATTTCTGGCATAATTTCCCCATGAAAACTAGGATCATTTGCCAAATACTGCAGCGCTTATTCGATGAACTAATGGCGATGTGATATTCAATTTGATTGACCCAGTTATACATCATATTTTTCGCCAAGCAATCATCTCACTTGGATTTGATATGGACTGGCAACCAAGACGGAAAGATATTTTCTATTGAGCACAGGATTAAGTACGGCGATACTCAAAGTCTACAAAATCGGACATATTTAGTCTCACTTATGTGCCACAGTTATGGAACAGACTTTTGTTTTCAAGTAAGGGTGAAAATGATAAATTTTCGTAGAATAGAACTTATGTTTATATGCTATTGATTTCAGCGAATCATCAGTAAAAAATCACATAGAAAAATATCCACTTTGCTTTTATTTGATCTAATATTTCTTGACATTTTCTTTCTTTTCTTTCATTATTACATGAATTCTATGTAATATATCTATTTTCGAAATAGTCTATTTCATATTATTCATATATTTTACTCCCTACTACATATTGCAAATTATGCTATGGCTTATGGAAAATCATCTATTTAAATTTGTTCAGGAAAATGCTTTGGTAAACCTAAATGCTTAACTGTCTTGACAATGCATTTCAACTTTAACAAATAAAAACTGCAATAAAATAAATTCAAATAAAATAAAATTTACTTACATAGTCTAGCAAATTCTAGAAAATACTGAATACCAACCGCACATTGCATATTTGTCATGATGCATTTAGAGTTGTAAAATATAATTTATACCGTTGATGGTATCAAAACTGTAATTGTTTCGTAGGTATAATGCCAAAATAGGCAACGCTAATTTGAAAAAAAAAAAAAATAATCAAAATATTTCATTTACCTTGAACCTTTAATAGTTAACAGCATAATTTTTTCAATTTTAAAATAAAGTTATCAAATATATAAAATATTTACAATTTTCAAAACCAAAAATATAAGCAAAGAGTCATATTGTTCAAACTTTACAAACTTTATACACTTCTGTATAAAATTAACACACACAACATAAGTGGTGCGAGAAACTGCGGGACGATTGCTGTAGACAGTCTAATGGTGAAGGTATAGCACTGGCCATTTTACAGTAAAAAAAAAAAAAAAATTACCAATTATGTATGTATGTAATGCCATGATATTATGTCTTTTAGCCAAACAACTAGTTTGCAGGGAACAATTTAACAGTCAAGTACGCAAGTTCTAAGACAGACAGATGGCGGTGTTAGTATTAATTTTTTATGATTTTATTTTAATCCTAACAAGCGTACAAATTCATACAATTAGTCTGTCGGTTAGAGCATATTAAGTGATTTTTTTGTTATTCTGAAGAAAATGTATAAAAAGAAATTGAAAGTATTAAAAAAGCAAATAAACACATGGGAAGTGGTATGATGAATGGGCGCTATCGCCTAAAATATCAAAAAAGTCCGCAAAATAATTTTGGATGGACGCAGAGTGAAATTTATCACCACAACTGAGGCTCTAAAGAAAGCTAACTACAATCGGTTAAAAACAAAAACCATTTGACTGTTTTAAGCAATGTTCTGAATGTTTGAACAGCCAATCTAGTCTAGTACATAGTGTGTTTCCTTATAAGACGTGAGGCTACGATTAAGCCGCAGGTCAGACATCTCGATCAAAACGAAATATGAAAAAAATATTTATTTTTTGTGAAACCAAGCCTGTCTCTATAGACAATTCATTTGTGCAAATAATTTTTTACTGTTTTTACTGTCAGTTTGTCCCCACAAAGAATAATTTTTATTCTGCATAAATCTAAAGTCAAAATTAAAATAAAAATTTTTTATTAAAAAATAATTGATTTAAATATTTGAAAATTGTAAAATTTTCTCAAACAAACCACAACTTGATTTTAACAATTAAAATTGAATATAAACGAAGAGGAGTAATTTAATTACTTATATACATAAGTACATACCATCCATATTTGCATGGAAATAATATAAAAAGTTTTCAAACTTTTATCGAAAATTTTAATCCTAATTTATGTAAAATTTATAATTTAATTTAAAGATAAAAGAGAACAAAACGATTATATCACTAAATGTCAAATTAAGTTGTATTGCTTTGTATTTAAAATGTTTTTATGAATAAAAATAAATAAAAATTTTTGTTATTATTTCAATGTTAAATAAAGGACTGTAATATAGTCATAATTGTGTAAATTATTTTCCGAAATTTAATATTTTTTTTTTTATAGAAATTTATGTGAATTTAATTTAAAATTTAAAATGTTTATACAGTGGAATCTATTAATGCCGGAACAAGTTTATTGATAAAATAACAGTAGATACCTTGACCTTCTTTTATTATTTTATAAAGAATGCCTTGTAAGTATTCTTAGCTTTGGATAATTCCTTTGAATGGTATCTTTGAATTTTACGAAATTTCTTTGAGATATTTTTGGTGTTAAAGGAGAAAGGGGAAGGAGGTATGTTAAAAATACGTTCACAGCCTGGTTGTCCTAGCAAATCAAGATATTTTCAAAGAAAATCGCGCTACTGAACAAGCATTGTGTATCCTGGTCATAGAAAACAAGCAGTGCAGCTTATAAGAAAGTTTATTGAATTTTTTATTTCGATAAAAGGAGAACTATAAACTTATTACATACATGATTGGTCATTACAACCCGTCAGTCAGAATTATTGACCTAGTTTCTTACACTACTTATCTTGTGTGTGGGCGGGACCTTCAGTTTAAAGTCGACTAAAAACGACAGATTTTTTGAGAAACTTTTCATGGCAATTTTATTTATACTCATAGTTTTTGCCAGAAATCTGCTGAGAAGAAATCGCCGAAAATAATACTTTTTGTATTTTTATTTTGATGCATGAGACTCGAACCCTGGCTTTACGGTGAATAAGCCAGCACCCTATCTACTAGACCACGGCGAGTTCAACTATAAACTTATTAGGTCTATATAAATAAGACCTAATAAACTAAGGAGACCCATGATATTCCGACTTGATAGGCTTAAAATTATGAATTTCGTGTAAGTCTGGAATAAAATATTACAACTGAAATTGAATGGACCATCCGCTTTCAAAAAGTATGTGGCATAGCCTAAAAATATATTTTTTATTAACTGTCTCAGAGATAATCCACAATCTTTAACCTAATCTTAACACTATTTCCATGGCATATTGTCATATGAAGTTCAATATTGAATACCCATACAAACGAAATGAGGCCTCTCACTAAAAGAATTTTAAGTGAATGTCACAAATGAAATGTGTTCGTTTTGTCTAGGCTACAAACAAATCTTCTAATTTTTTACTTGAACATGTGTTACTTGGAAAAACTAAAGTAGAATTTCCAATGAGTAACCATCTTACTTCATATTTTGTTTGTAACCTTATGTGGCATTTTAACAATAATACAAGACTAGCTTTAACTGATGTATCTGAATATCAGAGAGAATAGTCCTTTTTTACTAGTAACATATGTGAAGCATGTTTGTCACCCAATTACTAATACCTTACGTGCCATTCTGCTGTAAATGTAAATTTACCAACTGTAATGGGTTGGTAAAATTGTTTTCAAATAAACGTACAGAAATTGTAAAGAGAAATAAAATACATGTTTACATTCAATCGCACAATTTTTTTGGGGTTAAAAACATCTTTCATTCCATTTAAACAGTAATTTAAAACACTTTTTGGTGTTAAAATGCAGGACATTCTTTTAAATTTGATTTGTGTGACCAATAATTATTGCGAAATTAGAATAAATAACTTCAATGTTGAACACGTCCCATTGATCTCAATTTGGGAAGGATGATAAGAATCAATCAGAAAGTAAGATTTCAATATGGAAGTTTAAGTTCATCAAAGTCAATCGAAACTGTTTGAATATGATGCTGCAATACTACAAGCTACCACTGGATATGCATCAAGCTGAAGGATTGAATACATTGTTCAGCTCAGGAGATATTTCCTTACGTCTTTGATGGATTTTATAATATTATTTTCCATTATTGAGTTTAGTTGTATTGATTATAGCCGGTCTCGACAATACTATTGTTATCAGTTTTCATAAAAATTTTAAATATACAGTGAGTGTTAAAAAAACATTAATTAAATTTATTTTAATATTGTTTCATTGGCAGTTTTTCAATTTGATTCAAGAAAATATAATAAAATTTTTTTGAGATATTTTCAAATTTTTTTGAGCATTTTCCTAAATTGGTACAGTAGTTGACGATCACTGTAATTTCATTTACACATTCTTACCATGCTCCCGAATACGGAACCCATCATACATATTAAATTCTATAAGTGATACAAATTATAGAAATTTGTGGGCAACGAAATGTATAAATTTGTGAATTAAACTTGTCAA
The DNA here is from genome assembly GCA_014635995.1 of Sarcophaga peregrina. NCBI lineage: Eukaryota > Metazoa > Arthropoda > Insecta > Diptera > Sarcophagidae > Sarcophaga > Sarcophaga peregrina. The sequence continues at coordinate 104,822,917 of CM025789.1, read as the reverse complement.
CGTAGCTGTAGGCATTTTACACTTCGCTAAACAAATTATTGCTTTGCATTGCTTTTATTTTGCAGAAATTCTTATTATTCGATTGGTTTCTCTTCAAAAAATTTATTTTTAACAGCATAAGTCACAAGAGCTTAGTGTGTGCTTATGAGCTTTTAAGTGATGATATTGACAATTATGATAATGACAGTTTGATAACGTGACATACAATCAGAAACAAAATAAAATAGAAACTGAAGTATTTAGGAAGCCCAAAAGTCGAACATTTTCATTGTCATTCTTTTTAACTGTTGTCAATTTCTTTTATTGTTTCAATTAAATTTTGCCAAGTAGTATTTCAAATCTACATAGAAATATAGAGTGGAGTGGCGGAATCGAATCCGGAAGGCAGATATTTGAGAATCTCTTTTAAAGCATTATCTAGAGAACATTGTATATTTAACATTTTAGGTTTTACCATTTTACGATTTGTTTTCGCTCTTTTTTGGTATAAAAATTTTATGAATTTCTCATTTTATCCTCCAGTAATATTTTTCTAATATGACCAAATATTTGTTTAATTTAATTGTGTTATGAGTTAAAAATTAAAAACACAATTTTTTTCTCTAGGATAATGGCCTTTAGTTGCTATCAGCTGCAAAGTATCAACAATTTAACCAGTAACACAAAAATATGTGATAGAACACTTTTGTAACTCCTGATGTTAATTTGAAAAATTTATCTTGTCTATTATATGAAAACAAAGTTGAATATTTTTATAAAATTATGGTTAAATGCGGCAAATAAAATAATGCAAGTTCAAGGAAAAATAAATCGATTTATAAGTGAATTTACATTTAAAATGTTTTGCGGCTATTATAATGTAAAACGTGTAAAGTAATAACATTTTTACAAATAAATATTAAATTTGTTTATAATATAAAAGGTCGCTATCCAGAAGCATAATTGAAATGAGTAACTTCACTATGCTGTTTATAGCAAAAACAAAAAATTTGTAAAAATTTTTATTGAAATTAATTCCAAGAACTTATCACTTTTGGAGCCTTATTTTCTATTAACAGTGGGATAAACAACACAATTATTTGGCGGCAAATTTGTATTTATATTATGTACATGTATTCATGGATAACAACAAGGCTGTTGCGTCCGAAGGCTTGTCCTAAAAACGTTGACTTCAATATCGGTAAAAACAACTTTAAATTATTGTTTCACTTTACAATTTTTTTTTAGTTTGTTTTGTGAAGTATTTAGTGTGGGTTATAAAAATAACAATAGATAATATCCGGTTTCGAATCCGGCTTCTTAAAAAATGCAATTTTTCAAATTATTTGGAAACCGGTTTATCAAACAACACAGTCCTAAATATAAATACATGCAATTTTCCCGTTTTTCGCCCCTTTTCCCCTTTTTGGACCCCTTTTGGTCCAAATTTATAAACGGAACACCTCCATTAGCAAAAATTACGTATTACCATTTTTTCCCTATTTGTACCATATTTTCTCCCCTTTTGGTCAAAATTTTTAAAAGATTTATTTCTTATAACCGACGCCGACAAAAGCCCGATCTATATCCCAAATTTCAAGAAAATCGGTCCAGGTGTTGGCTAACAAACAAACAAACAAACAAAAAAACAGACTTACAGCAAGATTTATAATATAGCAAATTGTGTTAAAAGTGTGACCTGAAGTGATTACAAAATATAATCACTGATCGCAATGGATGTAATCCAGTAGGTAGTGTGTGACACGATCCCAAGTTTCAACCTCTGGCTCAGAAGTCTTCTTTCAAAAACTCAGAATAAAATAAATTGCCATGAAAATTTTCGCCAAAATCAGTTGTTCTGATTTTAATTAACACACACGATGTGAATAAGCTATCACTGTTCGAAATAAATTTTTAAATTCAGTTTAAATTCAGTCTTCCATCGAAAAGGGATACTTTTCTGAAGAAATGTTTTTTACTTCATCATTTAAAGAAAAAGGAAAATATCACAAATAAACCATAAAAAAACAATTAAAAGAAATTTTATGAGAAAAGGCCATCTATATAAAAAAAATTTTAATCATAAAATAAAAGAGTAAAGAACAAAGCACGTTAATTTAATAAAAGCGCTTTTTTGGATCCTAATTAAAATGAAAATTTCCGCTTAACTGGCATAACATAGCATAACAAAGGAACAATATGTTCTGCCAAATTAAATGTTGAAGAAATTGCAAAAAGAATTTTGTAAAAACAAGTAGAAATCTATTCATGTTAACTTTAGATGTAATAGAAGATTACACTGTATTAGAGCCTAAAGCTAACATTGAAAAATTATAAGTTAAGATTTATTGCATTACACTTTAAATTCTGATTTAAGAGCAATGTTCGTACTAAAAAATACGATTAAAATCCAAATAAAAGAACATTTTTAGTTTTCAAAAACTGCTCAGTAGTCATAATCCACGACATGATTACCTCTATTATTCATACCAGAAAACGGTTTAACTTCTTTGCTTTTGTCATCTATTCATTCACCATCAATTTCTACTCATATTGCTGTATTCACATTTACAGCGTTCACATTCACTGTTGATTGCCAGGTAATGAATATTAATCTCACATTAAGAAAAACATAATACACACATATGTACATACGTAAGTACATACGTAAGTACTCTGAAAAAATTTTACTTTTCATTCAATAGGCATGTTGACAATGTGTACATTGTTCATTGGAAAACAGTTAAGGAGAGCTTCATGGAGTTTACTGTTTTCATTCAGCAGAATTTTATAATGATTATTATTTCAAGAAATGTATTTTTTTATTTATTAAGTACTTCACTTAATGTTTAATGCATTTTATTTGTAAAAATAAACTGAAAACGAATGAAAAGTTAAGAGAGTGTATTTCTGTGGAATACAATAATACACGTGTATTAAAACATTACAAATTATGAAACTAAAATGGTTCTCTATCAAATACCAGAAATGATGAAGGATACTTCGTACTAATTCGTGATGAATGGCCATGCGAGTCAAAAAGAGAAGTGTCATACGCATCTAACAGAGTCTAAAGAGTATCGTAAAGAGTATCGTAAAGAGTATCATAAGAGAGATAGCCCAAATTTACTGAGGTAATCGAGCTCTGTACCGGCCCTCACATACTGTTCATCATCAACGATATCCTTAAGTCCAGGAACTCTTACTGTAATATGAATATTTTGTGGAAAATCATTAGTATTTATGGATAAGAACGTACGTTAGTGGATGCAAAAATGATCGAATTTGATACACAGAAAACAATGTTTTCATTACAGAAATATAATAACGAAGTTCTTGTTCTCTACAAAGTCTATTTCATACTCGAGGACACATGAGATCCATATTGATTGCTATCTTAATATTATCTTCAGACGTTTGTCGTAACTTGTCAGTTGGAAAAGAGGGATGGACAGCTGCATGGAAGTCCTCAATTCACAATAAGTCTACAAGAGTTTACAAAGCACACCTCAGCATAAACGAGAAATGAAATTATATTAGAAGCAGCAAAATAATTTGCTAACCATTTAGAAAAGTTATTTCCCAAGTTCAGGGAAAATCGAGTCATGACCATAAAATATTTTGTATTGTAAAATTTTACGTACATTTAATATGTATGAAATTGTACTTGTTGTACTTCACTTCGAATTCCGAAATGTATACTTCGCAGTTCGCATAAGTGTATATGCATTTATTATATATTTGCAATGACTTGATGTCTATCTGTTTAATTTATTATTGCGATGACAATGGTGTTGAAAGAACAAAACAAGCGATGCATAGTTAATGTCAAATAGACTAATTTCACTGTAAGAAAATTAAGAGATTTTCAATAGGAAGTAAAGATATGCAAATGAATTTAAATGAAAACTTATAAATTAGTCGAAATCAAAATTGTAACAAAACTTATAGGCTTTCAAATTCTTATTAAGAAAAAAGAGATAAGACTCGAGCTTGTTTTAAAACTCAACAAATAACGCTACTCTTTCTGTGGACACACAACTATCTGCTAGTGTATAAACAGATACCAAAATCGATCGACCATGTTATACGAGACTATAATCTAGCTTTTTACACTATGCATATTGTGTGTATTAATTTTATCCATAGGTTGCGGTACCTACAGCTTAATGTCGACTCCGAACGATAGATTTTTCGTAAATTATACGCAACAATTTTAGAGTAGAGTTTTTGCCAGAACACTACCGAAGAAAACTATTATTTTTGTTTTTTTTTTCGAAATGTTTAAGCTGGAATTTGAATCAAAAGCTTTCATCTGATAAGTCAATACAGTACCACTATGCTACTTAAACTTCAATTATAATGCCAGATAAACAGCGTGTTTACACGTCGGGTCTATAGAAAAGTCCATATGTTATTTTATTAATTTATATTCAGACCTTAAGAAAAACACAAAAGCCTACAAGAGAACATGAGTGGCCTACGGTTTGAAGTCGGCTCCGAACGAAAGATTTCTAAGAAACTTTTCATGGCAATTTTATTCACTCTCTGAGTTTTTGGTAGAAATCTGCTGAGATGACGGCGCTGAAGAAATATTTTGATGTGACATCTAACCTGAGGTTCGAACCATGGCCATACGTGTAATAAACCAACACACAACCTATTAAACCTATTATGGTCGTTACCTCTACTCGTTAGAGAATAAATCTACAAGGGGGAAACTTCTTAAAGCAAGCAACAATTACATTTAAAACTACAGGGATAATATATAGTAGATTGAATGGAAACAGTTGAGAGTGGATGAGTTAACGAAACACAATTTGTTTTTTGTAGATCTGCAAGAGGTAGGTGGCATTGGAATTGTGATACTAAAAAATACTCATGAAATGGAAACTGTTCCTCAACAAAATAATAACACTGTAGCAGTGTAGCTACACTCAGTATCAATATTAAAGAGGACAGTAACACTTACACTATTTCGATAAACTGTGTGGAAATTCTTCTGTTAAGCGCCAGAAAAACACAATGTGCTGACATGGCAGGCTAACATAAATTGGATGGTGTATGAATGTGTTAAAATTAATTTAAAATTTTTAAATATCAAACACAACAACCTCTTGCCATACCTTCCATTATTATAATAAATTTTCGAAAAACGAAATTTATTAAACAGTTTAATTGCAATAAACTAATTATTTATTATTTACACTATTGTTTAGTGTGAAAATAATATATTATCATGTACGTAAATTGTTTTAAAACAAATAATATGTTCTGAATTCAACATAAACGAATTATATATGAGTAAGTGCTGATGTTTTAAAGCGAATTTAGAATCGAAATTAAACTTAACGACAATTATTTATTTAATGTTTAAGTTCTAGTTTGGTCAATATATTATAAGTCAACGAATACAATTTTAGTTATGCATCAAAATTTAAAAATATTTTATAATTAAATTTTCGTTAAACAAAAAAAAAGAAAAAACAAACAATAAAAATTAAATGTAAATTGTATTTTGTTTATTATTACGCTTTGCGTTATCAATTGTGATTCAGTGTTATGCAACATAAAAAACAACTATTTGTGGCAATCGTTATTTTGTTTAACCACTATAACAGCATTGACGGATTAAAATTTTCATTCCAAATCTGAAATTATCAGAATGACCATTTAATTCTCTTTCAGAGTTTTACCAGAAAGGAAGTCCTATACGAAATATTTTTTCATATTCCGTTTTGGTCGAGAACTCGGGTTTGAACCATGGCCTCACCTATAATAAGCTAACACACTACCTACTAACTACGACATATAAACTACAGCTTATACTCTCCATATATTATCAAGGTTGTAAAATTATGTTATCTCTTTACCGGTTTATGTTGTACTATAGAGTATTTTAATGATTGCCTTGACCAGCTGCTATGTATGTTTGATATGAAAAAGATATGTTTCGCATTGCAACAAATAAAAAATTTATGATGTGTAACATTTCAAAACAATGAGACATGGGAAAAAAAGATAAATAAATAAATAACAAATAATAATTGTATTTATATTTTAAAATTACATAGCAACATATACATACCTTTAAACAGACTGAACACGGAGTATTATTAAGCATTCTATGCTATCTACAATCATCGAACTGTTAAATAATTTTGTATTTACGTCAACCGTTTACGGCAGCAAACAGACCAATTTAAAACCCTATTTACTCGCAATTAGCAATCAATTCGAATTATTCAAATTAAAACAACTATATTGTACCCATAATATAAAGTAAACAGGGCTTTTTGAATGTCCTTTAATTTTATTTTTTTCGTACACAATCTGTAGGAATTTATGTATCAGTTGTAAATGAATGAATTTTATTTAATTGTAGAAAATATTTTACAAATGTATTGCATTGAATAGTTGAAACATATTTCGGAATATTATACGGAATTTAGTGGCGAATTTCTAAATACAAAGGAAAGCTAAACAACTATTACTACCTAGAAACTCAAAACTGAACAATACTAAAGATTTCAACAAAAAAAAAGTGATACAAATTTATTATTTCGATTTAATAATGTCTGTTAAGTTGAAATGGTTTTATTTTAATTTATTTATTACATGCACTGTTAATCTTATTTATGACTCCAACCGAATAATTTTAAAAGTTTTTTATGACAATTGGCTATACCCAAACATTGCAAAACACATATGTTTTCATATTTAAATTTTGTTTGTTAAGGAATCGGAGTTGAGGGTTAAACCCTGACCTATCCTTTAGTACACATACATAATTGGTTATTACAACTCCTCTGCCAGGATTAGGACCCTGCTCCTCACCCCACTTGTGTTGTTTGCGTTAATTTTATACATGAGTGGCAGAACCTACAGTTTAAAGTCGTCTCAGAGCGACAGATTTTTAAAGAAATTTTCATGGCATTTCTATTTTCTCTTAGAGTTGTTGCTAGAAATCTTCGTTTTGATATCTCAACGAAGGTTTAAACCCTACCCACTACTTACTAGACTACGGTGATCAGTACCATGTTTAGTACGCTAACAAAACAAATATGTTTACATTATTAAATTGTAAATTGTTAAAATATTTTTAATTAGCATTATATCCGTTTGATCTCAATACTCTAATGTACATAGATGGCCATGAATGCTCTCTTTTTATCCTTTTTAATTTAGAAAACCGTGAACAAATCGTGATCCATCCTTAAGTGTGGCTAAACAGACAGATGGATTATAGAGAAGATGAAGCAGCACTTAGCCGTTTATAGTAAATAGTAAGAATCTGAACCATATTGTTATGGCTGTTTGGCTGGTTTACCAGACTCTAAAACTATGAAATTCATGGTATAAAAATTCATTGCTATTGCTTATTGAGCTGATTACCGTGCGATGATAGCTGTCTTGTTTGCTAAGAATAGAAATTGTAGTCACCGTAATCTTGCAGGTAAGGAGCTGCTAGTAAGCCAGCATGCTATCGGATGAGTTCAAACCCCAGTCTAGGAAAGAAAATTCTTTCGTCGACTTGCTTTCAGCTGTATTTAAGGGTAAATAAAAATGATCATCAAACCTATTGTTCGAATTTGGCGTCCCGTCACTCCTGTATAAATTTACCACCCACATGTAATCGCTTCATATTATCGCCACATGTTTTTCACAACACAACACACAGACACCCAACAAGACTAAACCTAGAATAGTATATTGCAATAATTCAATACTAAAAAATTAACTTTTCCATGTTACTACTGTGAAGGAGGAATTTTGTTTTTCATTATATGTTATTTTAAACTATTCAAACATTTATTTTTAATTATTTTTATTTTTAAATACAAAAGAAAAACCTTCGTTTTTGGTAGACAAATTAACAAGCTCTCGAATCGTTCTTGGAAATTATTCTATGAGGCATGAGTTGTGCGCCGTCTTGTTGAAACGAAATGCCAATTGAGCTCACAGTTACCGTTACCATATAGAGTTTGCCGTTGACAGTGATGTCCTGATTAACATCCTTCTTAAAATATTATGGACAGCTGATGCTGAATGAAAGTTAGGCTTCTGCATTTAAGCAAAAATGAAAAGAGTTGTGTACGTTGTTTACATAGTTAATTATTCAATGGCCAGTGGAAGTGTTTATTTCCCAATGCAATTTGCGTTCTGTCGACGATGCTTAAGATTATTTGTCTGGAACTTTACATCAAACGAAAGTTTTGCAGCACAGAAGCCAACACAATAAGTTGCGATTACAGATACGCGCAATTATTATTTAACCAAAGTTAACTAACAAATGAAGTTAAGTAGCATGAACTAGTGGTCTTAGGTTTCTATCTTGGCAGCAGAATTTACTAATTATCGCTCTATTTTAACGCCTTTTTCAATTTATTTTTAATTGCTTTTGCGATAATCCTGCAAATTAATGAAAACTTAATAAAGAAAATTTATACTAAATAGCGCCCGTTTAATCAAAAATTAAACGGAAAACAATAAGAGTTTTTAGTTGCTAAAATGTTGCTTTCCTTTAATTTAAAAACATTTATTGATTAACATTTCACACAAACCAATTAATAGCTGCATCTTAAGCTACTAATTGTGTATCTTGGGGACAACAACGTACAAACCATAAATCCTTATAATTAAAATTAATTAACTGCTTCAGTAAACATTCGTATGTATATTCGTAACCTTAATGATTGGAAATTTCAATATGAGAGCACAGTTTTGGGTTTCATTTTAAATGATTGGATATTTATATTTCGTCATGGGAGATTATTTAATACGATGGATTTTATTTATAAAGTAAACTCTCCAGAGGCGACAAATAATACGAACCATTGGTAGGTTAAGCACAGTATATGGCAAGTTTGCTTCATACCTATGTTGTGTGTGTTAATTTTACATATGACTGGCGGGACCTACAGTTTAAAGTCGACTCCGAAATAATAAATTTTGAAATATTTTAATTTCACTCAGAGTTTTTGCCAGAAATCTACTGAGAAGAAGTCGTTGAAGAAATATTTTTCATATTTTGGTGTCTGACCTGGGCTTTGAACCGTGGCCTTACGTCTAATAAGCCAACACACTACATACTAGACTACGGCGACTTACACTACATACTTACAAATGTATTATTGAAGAAGAACTGGAAGAAAAATTCCAAAGAATGTATAGGGCGATTCTAATGAGGAGAAAATCAAGAATATCTTGAAACTGAAAGAGAAAGATTTTTACCGGACATATTTATACCTGTTGGCATCAAATGTCGTCAATATTACCACTGACGTTTTGTAAGAAATAACAACCATTGATTTCACCAAAGTGTGTGCTCACTAGACACTCTTACGATAGTGATGCATAAGTTTTACTCAATATTATAACAATTTGCGTATTTATTGCACAATTATTAATTAAAACTTTACATGAAATATTGGGCTCAATAATGACGTTTATTGCGATTTAAGCAATTAAGTATCTGAATATTTGGGCAATATTCTAATCAAGGACAACATTAATGCAAAATGAAAAAATAAATCAATCAAATGAGTTTTGTGCCGAGAATTATGTATTTGCCTGTGAAAATCGTTCAATAGAATTTGACGCGTGTAAACTACTCTTCTCATAAGCAGAAATAATATTCAAACATGTTTAAGATGTTCGAATAAAGTAAAACACAATAGTGTGTGGTGAATGCATTCATTTGTATAATTTGAAGAACAACGGAAATAATTTTTTAATCAAACAAAATTTCAAATCTCTTTCGAAATCTGTCGCATATTCAAAGTTCTTTGAACACGCAAAACGAATAATTAAAATGATATCAAAACGTATGTGAAAATATAAAATTTTTTTTCATTTCGCAAACGTCTACCAACTGGTAGGCGTAATCAAATTTATACTCCAACTACAAACGAAAGGCAGAACTAAAGAAAAACAAATAAAAATTTCCAAATTTTCAGTAAAGGGAATTGCAATTTTCATGTTAAAGTGAACGAACCACAAATTGTTGGCGTTTTCTTTTGAGAATGTATTGGTTTGGGGAATTTGCAGAAAAATGTCGTGCATTAGATTTGGCATTCGTTTGTTATGGGGCGCATGGAATTTTAAAAGTCAAATATGCAAATTATTCGCATATAATTCAGACGTGGGTACGTGTAATGGTTTCTGTGCAGCTTATTTCATTAAAATTATGGGTATATAATGCTTATAAACCATTACTAAGAGTATCACAAAAAAAAAATAAAAAAACGAAGACACATAATAACGTGGTTGTTATTTTGCTTATTATGGAAAAGCGTATAACGAATATGTTTGTATTTCTGATTACATTTATTTGCTTGTTGGATTTTACAGGTAACACATACAAAAATTAGTCTGTAATTTAAGCTTATAAATTTGAATATGAGAATTTTATAACAATGGAGTAACACTGGAATGGATACTAATGCCCCAACCGAATCAATAGCGATATAAACATTTGATTTGATTTCCCTTAATGCATGCATCGTAGATTTAATAAAATATCGCGTTCTTGATCGTAAAATTGATTAAATGCCAAATGGTCAAATAATTTCTATTACTACACAACTTAGCGGAATTAAACTCACATGTTTATGCTTTTTATGTATAAACAACATTGGCCGCTAGTTTTACAGTGTATTGTTGTAGTGCTGGAAAGATTTTTTTATCGAAGACAGAAGGGCCAGAATAGTATAGATACATATATTAAGGGTATGGTGCATAACTAGTGTATAATGTTAACACATACGACATAGGTACGACAATTATGTACATGTGGAAATGTAAATTATGTAGTGTGGAAATGTATCCACAAGTAACTTAATAATTTTATTTTAAATAATTCTTAGCTTCTAAAAAATATTTATTTGTCTAAAGAACGTCGAAAACAATGTATGAGTAGGGATGCAACATCATCGATGTTAAAAAACATATAATCATCGATGTATCGTTTGCATCCCTATGTAGCATCCCTATGTAGGAGTCCATTCGCAAAAGATTAAAAAAAACCTTTGAATAGTTGTTTATAATAAGGAATCTTTTAATTTTTTTTTTGCTTTACTTGGCACTTCAACAAACATCATAAATACAAAATAAATACAGCATTACAGCGTCAAACATACGCATAACTGCTGTAAGGAATCGAAAAATAATGTACGAAATTGTTAAATTTTTTTTTAATGTACTTTTGGCACGAAAATTTCGATTTTAACTTAAGCAAAAATAAATGCCTGCAGGCGTTAAACCTCAAATAAATAGATTCGTTCAAATAAAACAAAAAAAAAAAAAAAATAACAATCCTTGCCAATTGAAGTACAAGTATATCTAATACATATTTTAATTTTAATACGAAATATTAAGCCAATGAACCCGGATATAACAGTTTAACGTACCAGATAAATCGATAAATCGGTCGCTTATCACTCTTTTAAACACCCAGATCCTGGATAAAGGGTTGTAAAGATAAATTAAGTAAGTTAATTAGAGAAACTGAGATGAAGACGTCTTAGAAAGAACTGTAATACTGTAATACATTTACAACTGTAATATATTTATTTTATAAGATTTAAATTTTTTGTTTTTTTTTTTTATTGGACAGTCTGTATAATTGTTAATAATAAAAATGTGATCATTTCCATGGTATTAGATACATTTAAGGAGATTTTTAAGATATGGACAAATATTATGTCAAAATTGTTTTTATAGCAATCCCACAGATAGCAATTTAAAATGAAATTGTTTTAGCAAATAATTTACAACAACTCTTTATACAACCCTTTACACACTTTCCGACTATAATATGGCAGGTAGTTAATTTTCATTTACAAGGAGATTTGTCTGGGTTTATCTGGGTTTAGTATCTTTGCATTACACTCAGATTTATTTCATATGAGCAAAATATTTTCAATATTTGTGTTTACAATTGCACATACAAACGTATTATAAAAGGATTCTGAAATATTAAATTTCCATGCAAGATATGAAAATAATTTGAGAGAACCCAAATGGAAAATCAATTCTGCAAATTAATTTATTTTTTTTAACAATTTATTACCAAAAATCCTTGAATTCACGATCTCGTGTATTTTTGCAATTGTAAATATTTCCTATTAATTGTGAACAAATTTTACTGGTTGCATTTGGAACACTAATTGTAAAACACAAATACTCAGCTGATTCTCAAAAATAAAAAATAAATATTTGATTTTAATTTTATGATATTTGTTAACAATTTATAAAAATGTCTAATGGATGTTTTGAGGAACAAATATTGGAGTCTTTAAAACCTCCGCAGCTTCTCGAAGATATTGAATTATTTTATTAACATCCTCTTCGGATCATTTTATTATTTTTAATAAATAAATTTTCTACTGTCAGTTTACTTAAATGTTGCAAATGTTGAGTAAATATAAACTATTGTTTATTTTATAAACTCTAGCCAGAGTATTTCTGTATATTTTGTTATTGTAGTGTAAAAATATACTAAACCATTTGCAGTAGATCGTGAACTGGGCTATTATCTCATTAGAATGACGTGTTGTTTGTCTAGAGTAAGATGCAACGATTACCCAATTTGAGGAGTTGTCTTCACTGAAAACTGAATAGTACAGTACTATTAAGAAATCAATCTGACTTATTTTCAATCGTAAATTATTTTCAAAAAAGAAAATATTAATATTCTATTTCCTTATTTTTAATGCAACTATTATTTAAAGCTGTAGTTTTTCCTAGCAAATTTTTAATTTCCATACAATTTTAAATTCTATTTATTAAATGCACATCGTATGTACATCGTATGCTTATTTATTATATTTCCCCATCTGATTTCTAAACGTATTACAAAATATTCAGCAAATATATTTACGTATTCCATTTGTTATTTCAGTTTGTTAATTCATTAAATAAACATTCAAATTGAGAACAAAAATAAATTTCATGTTTGTTTTAATTGATTTCCACAGTAGCAAATTGCATGCGGTGTTCTTGAACAGAATAATTTTGCACACAATGTCTCTGGTTTTGGCCACTGGAAACAAACACTTCAAATAAACAATTTCGGTTAAAGTTAGAATGCAGTTTGTTATTGCTTTGGCCAAACGTGTTGCAATGAGTTTTGCATTATAATTATTGCTTGCTATACATACACACCAGTTTAAAAGCATTACGTGAGCATTTAAAGTCCAATAGAGTAGTATGTATGCTCAATAAAAAAGAAAAATAAATAAATAAATAACATCCATTTAACATTTAATTTAAGTACAATGGAAAAAAAAAATAAATTCCATTTCCTTAAACGGAAATGTTTTCAATAAGTGGTTTCAGGGTTGATTTCATATGCTTAGGTATTAATGCCAATAATGTTGAACAACATACTCTTACGTTAAGGACTAAGCGTACAGTTAGTATCAAAAGAAACTGTGCGCTATGGATTAAATTGTGAAAAATCACCAAACTCAAAGCGCGTGCAAACAAGATTTCGAAATTTTTCGAAATTTTTCTTTGTTTCAGTTTTAAACATTGGCAATGAAACAATTTTAAAATAAAAATAAAGGTAATTTATTAATGTATATCTTTTTTTAACGTACAGGTTATTTTGACGCTCACAGTATGTCTTTTGATTGGCTTTACTGCAAGTATAAGCATATTAATATAAGACAGATCCCTCAATAAGTTGCCATATTGCAGGCAATCTGCAATCAACTAGGAATATATAGCTTTCCAACCAAACAGCAATATTCAAAGAGAATTTAAATTTCATCTTAAGAAACATTTTTTTTTTAATTGTCTTTTAATTTATTTTAATTAATAATTATTTACTTAATTAGAAAAATTTTATAATGTTTTTACAATATTTACTTTTAAAATGAATTCATTAATTAATTGTAAATAACATTTATATTAATTATTACTTTTTTTTACTAATTGTAATCTAAAATTCAATGAATGTAATGTAATCATTAGTTTTTTTTTATTAATATATTTAATTATATTAAAATTTATGTTTGATTTTTGTATTAATATTATTTTTATGAGAAATATGTTTCTAATTATAGATAAAAACTGATTATGAGCTTTTATTTGCATAATATATTGCAATTTTCCCTCTAGCAAAATATCTTTCAAAGTGAATGTAAATTTCTCTTAAATTGATTAGCTTAATAGAATAAAATTTATTATGTTTTTTGCACAATACTTTACAGTCTAATGTTATACACAAAAGAAATTTTTTTTTTTTAATTCTTTTCTCTCACTTAAACTACATGTCACACAGATCATACAACTATGAATATTCCACATGTGCATTCTGATGGTAATGTGAACTGACTATCTACATTTAAACTTCATCTCATTGAAGACTAAGTTAGAAAAGTGGGTAGAAACGAAAATTTCTCAGATTGTCAATTGCCGATAGCGGTGATTGGATAACCAAGAATATTTTAAACCCAAATAGGAGATAATTCAGCATACTAATGAACATACTTAGATTTAGTCTTACATGTACACTTGATCCGTATGAATGCAGGGTATGTGTTAAAGACATGGAAATGAGGATATAGTTTTTTGATCAGTTTTTTAAGTTCCCAATTTATTACTTTAAAGGCGACACTATTCCAGACATAAATGGTCGTAGGAAATACTGAATTCCTATACTTGCTGTCTTTTGTCTATGCCGATAGGTATGATATGCTTGGTTAGTGTCATCTTTTTCAACCAGGCGTTCTTGACAGCTATGACCTAAATTTTGTATTCCAAACCTAAATATTCGCTTTCGTTAAGCCATTTTATTTCAAACCATTTTAGTTCTTCACTTCTGGTCACTATTAAAAGATTTCTTACGTGCTTATTGCAATCTCTGAAATGTCTCAAATATTCCATTGTTTAAATTTTCGTCAATTGTTCATTGTTTACCAAACCTTTCCATTTGTGTTCATGTAAATTTCACAACTTTTCAATTTTGACAACTAATAGTTTTCCATTTTTGTTCTATTTTTTATTAGGTTAACAGAAATAAAAGAAAAAAATCTGTTTTTATATTTCAACAGTTGCAAAATGTGCTGGTATTACATTCTTCGTTTTCTTTTCTTCTTTCTGTCTTTTTCTGCTGCCATGTAAACATTTGAAGGAAGGGTATTAAAAATCTACCACAATAAAGTCTGGTTTAGATAGGTTTGACAATGCATGTGATTGATTTGTGATTGTGGTTTGCTATATACAGAGCGTCTGTAAAGAAGGCGAGTGTCTGTCTGGTGATTTGAACTGCACTGATAATAATAGAGATTTGGCAACAAGATGACCGTTATCTATTCTCATATTGCCAAAGTTTCTGTTGGAACGCCCTAAAGTTTCTTTCCATTTCGTTTCGGTTCCAATGCTTGTATTTAGGTCTTGTGTTCCTTGCTAAGTATAATAAAAATTTTCTTTCGAGTCTCCCTGTTCAAACATTGACTGCAAGATGAATTGTGCATTAAAGATGATAAATTATTACCTTTGAATGCATAACCAGATTGGTTGAATAAGAATCGGCAAAATACTTTTTTCTGTTCTGTTCTCTCACAGAACTGTCATTGCAGTCTTATAGTACATTATGAAGGATATGTATTACAGATGAAAAGAATTGAAATGAGAGAATTTGTAAAAGAAATAATAAAACAACGTTTGTTTAGTCTGGAAAAAACCTTTTGGAAACAATGAGCATGACAGTTAACATACATCATTAATTCATTTCCTTGTAGGACAGCCCATATCCAGAAAACATTATGATTAACATTTCAATGGTATTCGTAGATTTATTAAAGGGACAGCAATAAAATTTGTTTCATGAATTACCAGTATTCGGTAATTTATGCCAACCCTCAAAAGGTTACATTAAAATTTTGCAAAATAAAATAAAAGTAATAAATTTAAATGAAAAATTTAATCTCAAGTTAAGTTCCAATTAATTTTATTACTTCGGGCTATTTTCTTTCTATTATCAATTTAAGAAAATTTTCATAATTTAATGCCAACAAAACTGTGCTGAATATGAAAATTTTAGTAACTTTTTCTAAAGAAGAGGACACTTTATAACACAAGAAAAAGGAAATAAAAAGTTTTGCGGTATTAAGAGTATTTCACAGAAGTTTCCAAAAATACAGACCAGTATTTAAGCGTGTAAATAAAGTGCCTAGACCTGGCATAAAAGTTTTTAAAAATGTTAATTGAAGTATGAAATTATGAGGAAAGAGATGAAATAGACAAATAACTGGATAAATATTGTTGTCTTCATTTATTTACTTACTTGAAGGATTCCAAATACAATTTATAATAAAATGGTGTAATTACCGAAGTACGGAAGTTAAATAAATTTTGATAACAATAAATATATCGATAAGACGTACATAAATTGAAACAGTGCAGTGCGATTCTCATCTCAATCTCATCTTGTATATGGAAGGTTTCAGTTGCAGTCTAGATATCTAATGGTCATGTAATCTCCATAAAGGCAACCTTGACTTGATTTCCACCTAGAATGTACTGCAGTGATTCGAGAATAAGTAGAATTGCCTATCATCGTAGTCCCTGATACATAATTCAATTCGTTTTCCATACCTCCAAACAAGGAGGTACAAGGAGGTTAAAGACATATCAGGTACTCAACGAGCAATTCGCTTTAGTTCAACATAATTGTTCTACGGGAAACTCAATACTAAGGGTACTAGTATAGGCGGATTGCGTTCTAGTGCCGTTTAAAATCTTTCAATCTTACTATCTCAAACATATCTTCATTCCGATGGACTCATTGTAAATGAAAAAAAAAAAAAATTTGGAAAAATTTTCATTAGTAGATGCTTGTCAGAGACCTGCGCCGATCGGAAGACAGCCGGCTAAGCCGAGCCGCCGACAAAATTTAAAAGCCGCCGCCGCCGAAAATTTATTCGGCTTGATTCGGCTTAAATTTAGCCGCCGTTGTATGTATGTAAGAAAATTAGAATATATGAAAATATGTTTTTAAAATTGTATACAGTAAATTTTAATTATATATATGATATTTATATATTTGTTTTACTTGACTTAAATACATTATTGAAGTTTTTTTGTTCATTTTGTGATATATTAATAGAAAAATTTTTAATTTTTTGATATGTTCTTGTTTTTGGTGAATGTGGTAACACTTTTAACTTTACGTTAAATTTTTTAAAAGACAAAAAATTGAAATGGAGAACCAAAGAACTACAAATTTCAATAATTTAAATGAGTTAAATTCATCCGATTCCGATGACGACCATGCTATTTTTAATGGTATTGATTTCCCAAAACAATAATTGAAACTTCAATTTCAATTAGCTTTTAGCCAAATTTTTTTGGAAAATTTTATTTTGAATACTTATTTCTGATAATTGTTTTGTAGGTGTTATAATATGCGAAATAATTTCAGGTTTGGAGCTTCTGCGTCGACATCAAACCTCTGTAACCATTTACGTGCTCATGGTATTGAAGTAAAATCGAAAAAATTTGAAAATTCGAATGCCAAACCTAAAACCATATTGCCATGAAGTTCTGAAAATGCAGATTCCGAAAAATTTGCTAACGCATGTCTACTTGTGCAAATGTGCTGCAGAGATCTAAGGCCCTTTAACATGGTGGAGCAACCAGGGCCATTTTATTTATGTCATTTCAGATCACAGCAGACCAGTGTTGCCACCTTGTGTGTAATTTTACTTTTTGTTCTAATTTTTTCTTTAGTCGCTTATTTTTAATAATCGATTTGCTAACAATGATTATTTAGTAAATTTACTGCAATTTTTGGCAAAACCTCTGAGAGTAAATAAAATTGCCATGAAAAGATTCTCTAAAATCTATCATTTGGAGTCCATTTTAAAACTGTAGGCCCCAACGCTCATATATAAAATTAACGCGCACTCATAAGTGGTGTGAGAAGCTAGGTCGTAATCCTGACTGAAAAGTTGTAATGACCAATTATGTGAGACTAATGTTTCATACATGGATTTACACGTCTTTTTTGTTCTTTACATACATAAATGTTGGAAATGTATGCATATTATTTAAATAAATAAAAGAGCCGCCGAAACTTTACCATATTTCGGCTGACAGCCGGCTTAAAGCCGCCGCCGAAGATTTTCAACTTTAGCCGCCGCCGCCGACAAATTTGCTCGGCGCAGGTCTCTGATGCTTGTATCCGTCCAGCTTTTAATATTTTCCATTTACTGTGGCTTATCTTGATGTGAATAATTCATATTTAAATATTATTTTTATTATTGTTGTCCAAAAATAAATGTCTATATTGAATAAAATATATCCCATTCTTTAAATTCATCCTAATTAAAGTTTGAATTCATTTCCGAATTCCATTTAAGAATTAAGGAAAATTAGTAGGTGACCTATTAAATTGTTCAACTTTTTTGAAGGCTAAACAATTTCACTTTTCCGTTTTATTAAAGTTGACCTGAATGTAAAAGCTTCAGCTAAATTCGCAATGCTATTGTTAAGTTTCGTTTGAATATTTATAGTGTTCCAACACAGAAAATTTTTTAACAAGTTTTTAATCCGATTAAATTGGTTTCTTTTTTTTTTTTTGAAGTTTTCCCTTTAAGCAAATGTTGACAAAAAACTAAAGTTTTTATAAAGCTTAGCTTTCAATTCTTTTTTAAGCTTTCAATTTCGAAATTTCCATTTACTGTTGATTTATCCTAAAAGGGGAATATAATCATAATAAAAAATCATATTTAAAAAGGGGAATATAATCATAATAAAATTAACGAAATTTTGGCTTCTGGTATGTTATTTAAAGGGTGTAAAATTGGAAAAACAAAAAATACGGTGACTCTAAAATATAAAAATATTAAAAAAAAAAATAAAATTGTCTTTGAAAATAACAAAGAATAGAGCCAATGCCATCGCTGAAAACGAATAGTATTCCCAAGCAGCCAAGTCTCGTGAATGCACCTGGTAGCGTTGCAATTCCCAGCCTAATGCTTTGAGTGTATTCTAAACCGGTTAGACTTTATGTGCAGGTGCATTATAATGTTTCATAATTCTCTTGATGTGTCTTTTGGTCCATTATGGTCGCTTTTTACAGCCAAAGTTGATATTTGTCTAGAATTAATCAATTAATCTTTTTCGTTCAGAATTCTACAAATAAATCAATTTTTCATCGATACAATACTGATTTTTTATCGTGTCATGGAAGCTAAATTTTCCAAGTGATTTTTTTGTTGTTGTTAATGTGGCACTTATTTCCAGACTTTTGTAAATTTTCAATAGCTTTTAAATATTCAGTATGGTATGTGAAAGTTGCCATTTGCTCAACAAACAATACATGGCCTGTTAAATCTGCCATATTCTTAACAGATTAAATTTTTAAATTGATTGTTAAAAATCGTTTTCCTGTTTTAATTGCTGCATTGCATGTTCATGAAGAATGCCAAAATCTTATTTTCTATCCATGCATTACGTTTTTATTATTCTCAGTCAGTGTTTACAAGATTTGGCAAAGAGTCAAATTGATATGACATATATTTATGGGTAGCAATTAAAATGAATTTCCGTTTTGTATTATTTTTTTATGCTAACAACGAACTAAAAAGTGCGTAAAAATATGTATTAGTTCAATGCAGCTAAAGACGTTTATGAAAAATTCTTTTAAAGTTTTTATGATTTACTTCACTTTAGTTGTGGAAATTTTGTTATAAAGAAGGAACATTAATATTACCTGGTATTGTGTTGCCTTATGGTACTTTATCAACATTCTGGTTTAAAGAAAACCAATGAACATTTAACAAGCAATTAGCAATAACTGAAGTAAATTACTTCCATGCAATTAGCCATTTACGTAAGATTGTGTAAAAAGAAATTAAAGATTTCGTTAAAATATGAACACTTCTTCTTCACTTCACTTCCTATACAAAGCAGTTGAATTGTAAATCATTTGTTAAACTTAACTTGAATACTTTAAACTTTGTAATATTCTATAGCAAATAATAATAATACTTGAGTAAAAGCATTTATAATTTATTTAAAAAATTCTAATGTTTGTCACGTTTTCTCTTAATGGATTGTATCCGAAATGTCTAATTTACATGAACCCGTCGTGTACTGTAAATCAGGCTGTATTTGATAGACGGTAAGGCTTATAACACTTTAACAACTCTAACTCTATTCACACTCTCCTGCGACTCAAGAAAACCCCATAAGACAATGTTTAACAGGGCCAAATCCACCAAATCGTATGCGAAAAGTGATGGTCTGGCCAACATTTTTCCTTTCAAATATATAGATTGATGAAACACCACCTAACTTTGCCCACAAAACATTGTCTGTTTTCACATGCATATACACATAATTTATCGCTACTACGCTACAGTTAGGATAACGACCTAGCTCTTACATTCTCAAATCATTTATGTTGTACGGTTTACTTTTATACATGAGTGTCAGTTTAAAGTCGATACCGTGCGATAAATTTTTGTGAAACTTTTTATGGCAATTTTATGTAATCTGAGAGTTTTTTCCAGAAATCTGCTGAGAGGAAGTCACCGAAGAAGATTTCCTCGTATTGATGAATAAATATCGTGATCGTGTTAATTTGTCAAATTTGTTTGTTCCCATACAATTTATACAGAGATGAGTCTCATCACTGAATATAATCTTTCGATGAAAATGAAGATAAATTAAGGAAAATATTAATTGATTAATTTCAATTAAAAAAGCAACTTCTGAATATGGTTTTATGCCGCGATGTACTATTATTTTTCAATTAAATTTTTCTCTTTAAAATTCCCAAAATAATACCCTTATAACACAGCATGAAATTGTAATCATTGTGTTGAAAATTAAGTACTTCCCGCAAAATGCCACGTAAAACAAATGTAATCAGAAAAGCAAACATGTTTGCATTTCACTTTTTCGTATACACCAAACAAAAAAGGGGTTATTATTGTATTTGGGAATGTGACTTTTCATGCGTGAATAAAGCAACACATTCAGAAACACTTTATAAGGCAACATGCACACACATTTGATGGCATAAGCAATACTACAAATGTTACAGGATCTCTAATAGGAATAATTTGCATATTTTGTTTTTAGAATTCCATGAGACAATAACGAATGGGCGTAAAATAGTCCATAAAACCATACATGCTGAATGGAAAACGTAAAAAAAAAAATTTCGCGGTTCATTTACTTCAGCATGAATATTGAAATTCCGTTACTGAAT
The DNA here is from genome assembly GCA_014635995.1 of Sarcophaga peregrina. Classification (NCBI taxonomy): domain Eukaryota; kingdom Metazoa; phylum Arthropoda; class Insecta; order Diptera; family Sarcophagidae; genus Sarcophaga; species Sarcophaga peregrina. The sequence goes on along the minus strand of CM025789.1, from coordinate 104,801,703 downwards.
GTTTGAAATTTCAAAAATTTTATGTGTTTTCCTTTTGTCCTGTCGTTTGTAATTGTGTTCTGTATTTGGTTGCGGCAATAAATTGTTGTATAAAAAGGTCAAGAATAGAAAAGTTTACATAACAAACAAGACAAACGTTAGTTGACGATAAATTATTCACAAAGTTATAAATGTTTATTGTGGGTGTTTAATATCGAATTGAATATTTTGGGAAAATATTTAATCTCAAACAAAATCGAAATAAAATTAAATAAGGCAACGAACTTTTTTTCAATGTCATGCTAAAAGAACACTTAAATATAGGTTAATTCATTAGGCATTTAATTTCTTAAAATTTTAATAGTGTGTGAGATATGGCACCGAAAGTTTTTTCTTGTTTGAAAAACCTATTGATACCACTAGATGTGGAATATAACGACATTCAAATGTTTGCTACGGATCTTTATGACTGTGGATCATAGCTCAGGCTGAATTTGACCGATGACATGATATATGTTAACATTGAAGACCGCTGTGCTTATTGCTTAATTGCAAGCAGGATCTTATAGGTCAGTTCACATCACCACTATGATATCAGAACAAGCCTTCCAATCGTTCGAGCAGAATGTGACATGAGCCGTTCTGTTAGTGTTCATAGCAATAATTGGATCATAGTATTAGCCATTGGCATTGGTGGCCTGCCTACCCAACCAAAGTTTTTCAGGATGCTCTAGAAGTTCATATTTGAATCATCCTAAATTCGTGTTTGTTCACGTACAAATTTGGACAACACTTTGCACAAGATAAATATTTCTTTGTCAATATGCAAGTAAACACCCAATAATTTTTTCATTTTCAATCAATAATCCAAAAATGTTTCTATCAAAACCATTTAACATTCTTTTTTGAAAATACAAAGCATTTTCAAGTAGTTTTCATTTTTCGAAAATTACAACCGAAAACATACGTTATCTTTAACTTCTTTCTATTGTTATTTGTTCTGTAGTGATAGAAATGGGCATAACATAAGCCTTTGACTGCTGTTGCTTAGACAAATTTTGTCTTCAGTTGAATTCTCCTCATTATAGAAGTCATATTTTGCAGATACTCACAAAAGTGCAACATTATTGTCTTTCATCTTAATCGTAGATAAAAGCATATTATGATTTAAACTCTTCGCAATGTGTGCTACAGGATATACGCATTTTTGACTTTTTGCAAAACAAAAATGAATCGAAATTTGTTCATTTATTTCAAAAATCAATACGTACAATATGGCGCATCTTATCATCATCAAAAGTACTTGTCACTTGGATGTAAGCTTGCAGAAATCCTTCGAATGGAAGTAAGTATGCACATAATGGTATTTCATTATCACAGTGTTGACGAAAAAATTTCTCTGTGCATGACTAGAAAGCTTTAATTAAAAGCTTTAATCATTTCGTAACGATAGTAGTTTTTAGAATTTTCTAAGAAATTTTTTTGATTTTAATTCGATTAAAAACGATTTCCATTCCTGAACGAGTGTACTTTGAATTAACGGTACTCTGTCAAAAAAAACCTGTAACTATCCTTAGGTGATTCCCAAGTTGTCTAATGCAGTGCTTAAATTACTTTTTATTGGAATTTCTCAACGAAAGCCGCAAGACTATTTGTTTTAAGAAGAGTTTTTGTCTCTGTGTCTTTTTTTTCATTTTTCTTTGATCATATCCTTCCAAACATCCATCTGAACTTTATAGAAATATTCCGAATTTCGGATAATGGGACTTGCATGGTAGATAGTAAATGAAACAGCATGAACCAGTTATTACATCGATAAACAATAGCTCAACTGTTTATCGATGCATAAAGTAACAACAACTACTACTGGAGTACTACTAGTGGAGTCAATGACAACAAAATCCATTGGAATTGTAAAAAATGAAAGAAAATTTTTCAACATTTTACTGATCTTTAAAGATTTGCTTTTGTTTTGTATTAAAAATCATGTTAAGGGAATACTGCATATATCTGCATATTAATGTTCACAGTACTCCGAATCATGCTTGTAAGAAAATTTATTACAAACTGCAGCAGATTATACCTCTTAGGATTATGTTGCATCCGAGAAAACTTTTAAAATGAATTGTGTTGTAAGAAATAGATTACATACATCCCTATAAAATATTTTATGAATAATAATTTTTTCTTTTTTCTTTTTTTGTTTTTTTATTAAATAAGTTTTTAATTTTTACCACAACTACTGAATTTTTTTTTTTTTTTTTTTTTTGACATAAAAACAAATGACAAGAAAACAGAACAGAAACCATAAACTTTCAACAAGAATTGAAATAAAAAACTTTTCAATTAAGAAAAGTGAAAGATAACATTCAGCAGTGCAAGTTAGTTTTGTTTCTTTTACTATTTTTTTTTTTTTTTTGTTTTTTTTTGTTATAAAATCCTAGTCAAAATTAATTTAAGTTATTGAAGTTTAAAAAATTATTTTCACCGATTCATTTTCACATTTCATGAATTAGAAGAAATAGACTTTTATATGAAATGGAAATTATTGTGATAAAATTCTGAAAATTCTAATGTGAGTTAATTTGTGATTGCTGAATCCATAGTCAAGTTACACGTAAATTTGAATCTACTGATTCAGTAAACGATAAACCTTCAGTCATACGTCGAGGAAACTCAAGATCTGCCGAGGCAGCCGATTTTACAACACCTACAAGAACTCAAGCTTTGACAGACAACAACTTGTGGTATTTTTCTAGCTGAAATCGAAAGACGTAGGTTTGTTTGTCGAATGGACTCTGGGGAGTTGACTAGGTAACCCTAACTTTAATCGAAAGTGTGATTAAGTTATGGCGGCCATTCTTGGATGGAATTTGCGACGACACAAATGCATATGAGACTCAAAAGCGTACAAGGCATTTCATGGGTTCACATTACTGTGAGAACGACATTAGACTATCTTTTGACCTGAATTCGATGAGCTGGGTACCAAAGAAATGTGCTTTGGACAGGACTCATGTTACATTGAATATTCGATACGAGTGGTCTCAGTACGTGGTGCCTCGCATTTAAGCGATGCGAAATAATCACCGAAATTGTGGAATTTAACCTCGTTGCACTTTCTCCTCTGGTTTATCGCAAGTTTCTATAGTCTTCAAGGTAAACGTAGCTTATCTCGTCGTTCAAAGTCAGCCACATTTATATGTTAAAGTCATGACAAATTAGAGAACTCGTAAATGGCATTTAAACGATTCCGATTAATAGGTTTTTCATGCAAATGAAAAATGTCGATGATATCTGACGTGCGCTATTAAAATTTCTAAAAAGGGAACTGATATTTAGTTGTAATTTACATAAAAGTTTTGGCTATGAAGGCTTCTAAATACAAAAAGTGTTATGTTCTAGAAAAGCCAGCCATAAATAAAAAAAAAAAATAATTAAATACGCGACTTAAAATATTTCCGAAAAATTAAAAAAGGTAGTTTGACAAGATATTTATGTATACTTGTTGTATATAAAGGACACTACATTATTTGTAATGTAGGTATGTATGGCAAATAAGTAAAATTATTTACATTTGTTGAAGATTCTAGAAAATAGATGCGAATAGTAACTTTTCCTATTTATTTCTATGATATTTACTGTCTAAATATACACACGAAATGTACATGCAAGTATATGTATATAATGGTTTTACAAATTTCAGCGTTGAATGTCATATAAAAATTTGGTTGATTATTTCACCTTAAAAAAAAGAATTAAATTGTTCCAATATACGAATTAGTACGAGTGTGTGTATTGTATGGGTATACATAAGAAATAAAAAAAAAATACTTTTCAATCTAAACATTTGTTGTGTATACATATTTTGTTCATTCTATTTTATTTATTTTTATTTTTTTTTGGTATGGAGATTAGAGTCACACTTGTTAAATAAAAATTTTTATTGTGTATCGTTGAATGTCAGTTTTATTTTAGTAACATGAAGTTAAAAAAGGGAAAAAATGATATTAGTTCATTTAAATTTTTTTGATGAAATATAACCGTCTGTGATGAATTTATTCCTAACACTTACAAAACTAAATGAGACAGAAATGTTTATAACAACAGGCTAACCGTACAGTATCATAATACCATTACTATTTACTATTACTATCCGTTAAAATAAACACAGAAAATTTGAGAATACAAATTCGTTAACGCAACTTTTTAAGCGGACATAAAAGATGACCACATTTGATTAGTTGAAGACCAATTATAACAAACACTACAATTAATCTGTATCAATCCCTATAGTTCGATGATGGACTCCAGGAGGATCTATCTATTCATATTTCTTGGTCTTTAGTTTACTAGTTAAACACATGTAGTCTCTCTACACTCATCGCTCAGGTACAAAAATTTGATACTCTAACGCTACGTTTGTCTACATTTAGGAAATTATCCATTTTACCATCACGCCTCTTGGGGAGAATGATCCTAATCTTACTTTTATTAGTTAACATACGATTACATGCTTACATGCACTGCATATTTGCTTTTCATATGTGATGTTATAATCTTATTATGCATTAACAACACTGCATTGTATTTTTGTGAATATTTACGTTTCAAAACATTTTCTGATATGGAATGTAAAATCGATCAGTACTCACCACGACTTTTCTGTGCGGAGAGTATCGGAAACATCTAATTTTTCATTACTTTCATTTGAATGGGTTATATCAGCTGTGAAGGTCGCTGCTAACAGCATTTGAATTTCTTCCGGTTGTTTGCCGGGTTAAATATTATTCCTGCTATGTAAGGTGGTAATTCACTTTTGTGTTTGTGATTATACGGAAATATTGTGCAACAAAATTGAATTTCAAGAAAAGCAAGAAGAAAGAAAATAAAATTTTGTAACTTAATTCCAGAGGAAATTACTATTTACTGTCATTAAAGTAATAACTGCACTATTATGTATGCATGTATTTACAAAAGCAATTTTCATTTAAAGTCATACTTGCACAGTTGATATTACACATTGATGTTGACGTCATATTTGCCATGACTTGTTTTCATTTCCTTTATTTACATTAGAGAAAATGACACTGTCATTAAAGAATTTTATTCACAAACTATAAACTAAACTGAGTTTAGCGTTACAAACAAACAAAGTGATTTTGAAATTACTAGGAAGAATACAATATAATATTAAATATTTGACTTCATCCAGTAAAAATTGTTTTTATCTTAATCTTTTTTAATAAGAAAATAATAATAGTTTGGAGAAATACAAAAGAATTCGAATTTGAATCTGGACAAGGCCAGAGAAAGGTCATGGGAGTGAAGCACGAACTCTCTCTAATAAGCCAAATATCCAATCCTCTGGACTATCACGACTAATAAATACAAATCGTATAACCAGAGTATTATAGAATTGGAAGCGAAATATACATTCGACTGTATGGGCCACACAGATGGCTTTAAATAAGGACGTAAAATGGAACTGAATCTTTATATAGAACAAAAGGATGAAAACTGTACCAGTTTATAATGCTTTCATCCAACGTATGGCGTAGATTGAAAGCAGATAAGGAAGAAAGGTAAAATAGCGACTTTCAATAGAGAGTACGGTTAGTACCTCCAATAAAGAGTGCACAATAATCCTACTTGAGTGATTAGGTGTGGCGGCCGCAAGTGGGATCTTCTAGCTACTCACCTATTATAAACAATTAAAAAAATTTGTATATAAAATCTTTACAAAAACATCCGTTATAAGTTAACTTAGTAGATATTTTGTCAGAATTTTGATTTGTTATTTAAAATATACAAGAGCTTCAATAAAAAAAAAGTTCAACATGCTTAAATAATTTCCTTTCATGCAATAATAATATTTTGAATATTCAACAATAATTCACATATTTTATGTAGCACGCCAATCAGGAAGAAACTTTTACCAATCTTCATGGCACAAGTGGTTTAATATCACAATAAAAAAAAATAGCTTTCAATGAACAATACTCACTGCATATGATATCTGCAACTAACTAGGTCTACATGTAGTTAAACAAAGAACTTAAGCAGTTTCCGTATTTATGGACATACTCAAATGCAGTACAGAGGATAAGATATATTCTAATCACTACATAAACATCTACGGTCAACGTAAGCGATCATTATTCGCAGGAAAATATTTTATTTGTCGATAACACTAAGTATATTTGTAGATTGAAATGTGGATAGAGAAAGTGAACGTGACAATTATACACATTTACTGTGTCATTCGAATATTTATTGTTAGTAACCGTAGTTTCCAGTTACCTTTTTAGGGCTTTTTACAATTCTTTAGTTTAATATGTTGAAAGGGTTTTGCAAGTGAAACACTGCTTCTGTTAACAGACTCTTTTATTTCTGTTCGTTGATATAATTTGGCGAAAAAAGAAAAAGCCTAAATATTGCACAAAAACTTAAGTAATTCAGGAAGTAGTTTCCTTATATGAAATATAATCCAGATTTAGAGTCGAATGACTGCGCAAGGATGAATAAAATTTACACACACAACGTGAAACTAGGTCATAGTCCTGTCTAAAGGGTTGTAATGACCAATTAAGGAAGTAAGTAAGTAAGTAATTAATAAATATAATAAAGTTTGAAAAAGGTACAGACTTAATATAGATAGTAGGTGCTCAAAAGGTATGCATGGTTGGTCTCCTTTCCTTTGACTTACGCATCTCTGATGTAAATGTTTCATTCCCTTTTTTCTTTTCTTTTAACATTTTTTTAAAGTTAAATAATATAGAAGCACGCCATTAACTTTTTGTGTACAATAAATGGTAACAACACTCTTAAATCTTATTTATGAAGACCTCAAGCAAAGGCAAACAAAAAAAAAAAAACGTAGTAAATCACGACAATTTATTTCTGAAAAGAGTTCCTTTACAAATGAAAATTTATCTCATTTTGACACCTTTACGGCAAGTAAAAATAAAAAATAAAAAAGGTAGGAAATGGTACAAAATAACATTCTTTGCTAAATAATAGCAGAATAAAAACATTAAAAAATAAATACAATTCTAACAAACAGTCATTTGATGTGGACAAACATTTAAAAATTACACTTCCCTTCAACCACGAGGGACAAGTTTAAAAAGTTACAGATAAATGGTAGAAATGTTTACAAAGAAAATTTTGAAGCAACAGAACCATGCTCAAGCATGCCGTACTTAAAGTAAAATATGGAAAGAAAATCAAGAAAAATATTTTGTGCAGCAAATAGCACAATGAAACACACCTGTATAGTGCAAAACACAAATTGTGCTACAGGACTGACAAAAGTGCCGTTAGAATGAAAATGTCTGAAGGCAAGAGATTTATGATGAAAGCTATAAAATGAGCAGCTGAATTAGTAATAAAATTCTTTGCATATTTATGATAAAATTTTGTTAAGAGAAATACCTTTTAAATTATACCTTAAATAACAGTTGACTGATCGGGGTCAACTTATTTTTTGACCCAAAACTACATACTGCACTGAGTAGTATATGAGAGTCATGCGCTAATGCTATTCACAAACAAAATACTTCAAATCGAATGTATAAGGTCCAAAACCACTGAAACTGTTACACTCGCCTGAGGTATGTAAGGGGTACACATTAAAGATCTTGTCATGATAACAACTGGCTGGTTTCATCCGAAGCTCGGTGTGGTTCAAACACACAATTAATGAAGTAGGTCTTCTGCGTATTGAAATCAACCTTTTTTATATAACTCTAATCGCAGAGTTAATTATCATTCATATCAAGCTTTTAGTTAAAGAATGAAGACCGAAGAATAAAACATAGAGCTGGAGATGTAATGTAGCCGTCTTTATTCCTGATATAGATATAAACTTTGTAAAACGATAAGTTTCGATTTAAGTCCACCATGTTATAGTCTGTCAGAGTCATACTCTGGACATGTCTATCGTGGCAGTCTTATTGTCACTAAATATTTGTATGAATTCATATCATCTACTAATCACCAGAAGGACATAATATATGGAAATTTATTTAACATTTAACTTGTCTATAAATAAACAAAATACAATGTACTTTCATTTATTTCCACAGCAAAAACGTGTGACAACGTGTCTCAGAAATTTATTGAAAAACGGAAATCCAATATCTACATTTACTGTTCTAAATATAGGAAACGAACAATATTTTTATTCATTTATTTGCGTTACACAATATGAAATCGTGTACAATAACTGACAATGTTTCGATGGCTACATCGCAATTATTTCAGAAATATAAAGTAAAACTCTTAAGCTTATTTGTAATAATTAAGCTGGTTGTATAGGTGTCATCACGTGTGAAATATACATTCTAAAAATAATCCATTGTTTATACCTTGTATTGTAGGTAATAAAAAAACGTCAATGAAATTACAAAAATAGAGACAAAGATTAAGATTAAAAGATTCATCCACATTGAATGCACACACTCTAATAGAAGAAGTAAAAATTCAACTTTATTTCGTTTGATATAATTTTTTATTTTGTACCGGGAATTCTTATTCTTATTTCTGTTTCCATCCATGTAGCGATGTCAGATAGCGAAAAACTTATGTCTGCTATATTTCGACTTTTGGTATTCGTTGGAAACACGTGGATCTGTTATTATCAGGCGATAATAAAGTTGTCAAATAAAAATTTCAATGGAATCTGCTCTGTCAACAAAACATTATGGTCCGGTAGATAATTGTCGTGAAAAAGTAATAAAATAAGATGGAGTAATTCAAAAAAAAACAAAAATTATTTTATTTATTATATAACAATGTTAATCGGTTATAAAATTTCTACTGTGTAAACAAGCTTTTGTAAACAAGCGTGTAGATAGATTGTAGGCATTGACAAAGTAGTCTTACAACATAATTTTCGTGAATCTGATTACAAAGAAAAACAAATTATTAGTTGGTGAACTGTTGACCCACCCACCGTGTTCATGAGATTTGGATCTTTTGTAAACAAGTTGTAGACCATAAACCTGCATTAGGGGACAGGTTAAAATGGTTCTTTTATCGCTTGGTTTTTGATTCAATAATAATATAAAACTTACAGGGACAGGCATTTTACTACTTGAAAATTATTAAGCTTTTATCTAAAATTTTATTTATTATTTTCCAATGCCGACCATTATCCACCACATACATAAAAGATTGAATCTATTATAGTTGCAGTTATAAATTGAATTATTTATTACATACATTTTATACATAAAATGTAAATAATATTTTTTTCTTTATGTTAATTGTGAGATTAAAAATAATTCAGAGTAAATAAATTCTTTTGTCTTCACCTAAATACTTTGACATAGTTTTCATTTTTTCTCTTTTGTTTTCTTCTTTCTTATTATCTGACATTAAAAACTGACATTGAACATAAAATGTTACACAATTTAAAATTCTACATACTACGACCCTCATTTACATATCAGAAAAAATGAAAATAATAAGAATTTACACTCATACGCACACGCTCGGCAAATATTCAGATTAAAAAGTATGTATTTCTTTAGAAATTGAATGGTATAGAGTAGAAAGCCCATACTTTAAATATTTGCATAAACGGCATGCATGTACAAATCTAAAGGCAATTTTAAATTCTTATTATTTTTTATTTTTGTTAAATAGTATACATACGTATAATATTTATTTATTTTTCCATTTTACAAAAAAATAAAAAACAAAAAATAAAGAGAAAAATTACTTATAAATTTGATAAATAGGTTTTCGTGTCCATATAAGTTATGCAGTGGTATTCAAAACATTACCGATATTCTATAAAAAGTTTTTGTTAATGGAGATTAGATACCGTTCTTTACAAATATATGTACATACATGTATTTAAATGATCAAAGAGTGTTTTATTAACGCAATGCATTATTGATTTGAAGAAATACAATTTGTATACCAGAATTTACTAATAAATACAGTGATGCCTTATGCAGAGGAAAAAACGCCACAATGACCTAAAACACTCCACATGCTTAGAGAGAGGTTGCTTGGAAGAGAACAATACCAAAGTGTTAAAATGGACAGCCCAATCTCTCTACCTCAATTCTATTGAGAACCTTTTAAATGATGTGGAGCAGCTAGTAATGAGAGCAAAACCTAAAAATTTGGCCGATTTATGGACAGAAAAAGGAAGTGCTTGGTATACTATTTCAGTGGAGCGTTATGTGGGACTTGTATGCCAAGGAGATTGCCAGCTGTTATAAAAAATAATGGTTACCCAACTAAGTATTAAGTTCATAGTGAAAATTTTAAATGTGAATAAATTTTTTATATTTTGTGCTAAAATACTGTCGAGTGTTTTTTGACGATTATTCTATTCAGAACCGAAAAACAGCAAATATATGTAAAGGAATGACAATGACAATACATCTTAGCAAGATATGTTACACGTATAAAAAGAAATATAAAAAACAATAAAGTAATACAGGAAATATTTGCTTTTAGAGATAGGCAGTGGCAAGTGTGCTAACCTCATGGCCACCACTGTATGTGCTTTTAATTTATGAAAATAACTTTATAAAAAATGAATTGAAGAGCATTCTATATTTTAATCTAGATAGTAAATACCGAAGTGGACAAAGTTTTGGCATATTAGAGGTCAGTCCATGGTTCATCCCCTAGTTCAGACTTCTTGACCGCAACAAAATAAATAAATTGTTTTAGAGACTTAATCTCAGCAGATTTCTGGCAAAAACTATAAGACTAAAATAAAATTTTACCATATCTTTTGTCCGGACTTGATATTTAAACGATAGGTCCCTTGAACTCATGAATCAAATCATCTGACATACACAACATAAGTGGTGTGTGAAGCTAATTTGTAATTCTGACTAAAGGGTCATAACATGAGATATTAATTTAACATAATTTCTAAAATTTCTGAACAGTTGTTTAACGTCTAATATGATAATCTTTTATACCACATACATAATTATTTAGTAGGAATCAAACACAAACAGAATAACGTGATATTTTTTTAAAATTTTTAAAAGCTTTACAATTTACGCTGTAAAAAAATCTAAACCACATTGTACTTGCTTTGTAGCTCAGCAAATTACACACAACAAAAAACAATCGAAAGTAAATTTATAAACGTAAACCATGATTGCAACTACTGACAAAACACATGCAATGGTACATAAATCAACTTTAAGCCTTGCACGTTTTATGCAGAACTGTACCACAGCCTTTTGTGTTTCTCTTATTTATACAGAAGCACAAAATCAGTGACGAAGTTAATAATAAAAAAATTATAGTGAATGCCACCGTGTTAATACCAGTGACGACATGCGGTAAGCTATAAGCAGGAGTAAAATAAAAAACAAATATTAAAAATAATAACGAGCGGCTATGATGTAAAGACATAAAATCCACCATGTAACCGCAACATTTATTACAAGAATTTTCAATAAAAAGCTAAAGTGGGAAATGGCTTTATAACTAAAACCGTAGCTCTTTGGAAAATTACCAGTATGGAAAGAGCTTTAGCATATAAATAATTACAAAAGGAAATACTAGTAAATTATTATTTCGTAAAGCATACATAGAAGACATAATTATAGAGAAAATTATAAAGAATTTCATGTTTTACACTCGAAGTTATCACCAATTAAAATATTTCAGAACGCTTCTTCCATGGATTTCTGTAAGAATGTAGCGATAAGGATAATCAATTTTTAGATGGATTGCCAAGTGCAAGCATTTTTCTTGTTTATGTTCATTATTAATTAATTTATTTAAATCGACTAAGACTAGGATTACACATATGTTGTCTGTGTTAATGTTATGCATGAGTGACGGAACCTACAGTTTAATGTCGACTTCGAACAACAGATTTTTCCGGTCCCTTTCATGGCAATTTTATTTAATTTAAGAGTTTTTGCCAAAAGACTATAGGTACTGTGTTGGCCACGTTTCAAATACTAGGTTAGACATCAAAGCGAAAATATGAAAAAAATATTTCTTCGATAACTTTCTCTCAGCAGATTTCTGGAAAACATTCTGAAAGAAAAGTTTGTCAAAAAATTGTAGTTCGTTGATCCCCCGTCAGGTTAGGTTAGGTTAGGTTAGGTCGTAGTGGTAGCTCTGATATCACAAAGCTCACTTGAGCACGAATGGCAGCCCGTTGTGATGCCACGGGTGAAACGCAGTCCCTGTACTAAACAAGTTCCGCCAAATCAGGGAAAGGAAGAAGTTCATCAGCGCAAGGGCTGCACAACAAAAGCACGACTACCGACTACGACTACGACTCTTATATCTTATCCCCCGTCACTCTTATAACACTCTTATAACTCTTAAAATTAACATACACAATATAAGTGGTATGAGAAACTAGGTCCATAATCCTGACTGAATGCAAAGCATTTCAATATCTCAACGGTTTTTAAGTTGTCATTTTTGCTTCCTTCTTTATAAGTTTGAAATATCATAGATGTTGTTGTATTGAATATTCCCTTTGGACTGTTGTTTAAACATTTAAAAGTTTGTTATATTTTACTGCCTTGTTCTCTTTAAAGTGTAAAAATAAAATTATTTTAAAACAGCTCAACATCTAATATCAACTTGAACAAAACCCGACTTCAAACGTATTTTCCGCACGTATAATATCAAAACATTGTAATGATTTCTATGGTTAAACTCATCGTAACACGTTTAGCCAAAAACCAACAAATTGCCATTGACTTAAACCAAATTGCTTATTTCAATTGTATCCTTTGGCCAAAAAGCAAACAGAAATTTTTTTATACGTTAATTATATGCTGCTGGAATCAGTTGAAGTAAAACATGAAATGCGGTCTTTTGCTGTGGTCTGTGGTTTTTCACAATAACAGTTAAAATAAAAAAGCATATGGGCAACTTATATGATGACTTTAGAAATATGCATCGTTTTGTTTATTTAGTTAACTGTATCGCTTTTAATTAAAATTTTTTACAAGCAATTGCTTTATTGTTTTGCTAAAAATCATTAGATTCTTACTATTATGTGTTCAAACTTAAATTTTAGTAAACTATTGATAAGGAAAAGAGTAGCAATTGGTGAGAATATTGCCACTGTTTGTGAGAGTGCAAACAACAATTCGAGGTAATCGTTTTCCCATCGCTCAACATCGCTCGGCCTTTAGCAGACCACAACTTTGCGTCGTGGCATGGACCTGACGCACACAAAATTCAACTGACCAAGTAACTAAATTTAAACCACCATAGGTAACGGCGTGTATTCAAGGAATGGGCTCTGCAGTCATTGGTAACTTACCCAAGTTTACATAAAGGATACATTCTCGTCGATCAAGCCTATTTCTAGATGAATTGATTGTTCGTCAAGTTATTTTGAATTAGGAACGATGTCAATACGCATAAGATTCCTCTTTTGTGTGGATTTTCGTCTAACGGCATTGCCTAACTTTGAAAACGACATTAGCCTTCACCGTCAACGATGAGCGATTATTAATTTCTTGTGGCCTGCATGAATGGAATATTATAACACATTTGTAACCTCAAATTCTGTAAAATTACAGCCACGGAAGATTCAATAATCACACGAACTTCTGAAGCCTGCCCATTGAAAAGGTGTAAGGAATTAAAATGATGCATCACACGCCGAATACCTTTCATGTGAAAAAAAAAAAAATTAAATCCTGATTGAATTTTGGGATACATAATATGAAGAAACAAATAAGGTTTTGGTAAAATATTTTATAAGGCAGAGAATCTAACTGTTGACGATGAGGCTCAATATCTTTATTCCACAACTGAAAAAGAATTCTAACAAAATGTCACTGTAGTTATGAAATAAACGTAGGAATGCTATTTCCATACTTTATAAACAAATAATCGTTATTTGATTATACTGTACATAGTATGCATATGAGTTCTTCTAAGCAAGCCTGTTACAAAACTTGTTGTGAAATATTTTTAATATGCCCGTAAGTTCCTAAATAGAATTTTCATTTCTTGTTGTTTATTAAGTTTGGCTACCTACTTCATTTACTTTAAAAGGAAATATAGGCAAATAAACTATTTTCACTGTAGTTTTGATTTTGTATTCCTTTGAAAAGTTTTCTTTTGAAACTGATAACCTTTATTTAGGCAAACTAATATTTATATGCCAATGGGCTTAATTTAGTTTTGGAGACAGACGTGAGTCAAATTGTTTCAATTTTACTTGCACTTTTGTTTTTATATTTGTGAACTTTTTCTCAGGAATTATTGTTAATAAATAATGCTTCCACTTCAGGTTTTTTTTTCTATACGGATTTTAAATTGTTTGTATATTTTCCATAAATCCATAAATCTTTCATTTTATTTTCTTATGACTAAAATGTTTGCTAAAACCCTAAATAATTATTTAAAACGAAAAAAATTGAAGACTTTATTAAGTTATTTGTGTTGATTTAGGTACACAATTGAAAGAGAAAAGGATTTGAAAGAGAAACTGCTTATTAATCGAAAATTCATTACTATTAAGAACAATAACCATCTGTTATTAAATATTTAATTTCAAACATTTGAGAATAGATCCTAATGTAATATTGCAGTTTAATTATTATATATTATTTCCTTACAAAATGATATTTAAATGCTGTGACGATTTTTCGGATACAGTTAAGTTTTAATGGAAAAATAAAGAAATTTTTAGTTTTTCAATAAAAGTTTTTTAATTAAAACTTAATTTTTTTTTTTTAATTAAAAATCTTTTCTTTTTAAATCAAACTATTCTGTTTAAGTGCTGTCTTTCTTTTCGAAACCGTATAAAACTAATAGAATAACTCGTCATAAGAGAGTCAGTGTAAGCAGCCTGCTCTAGCTCGCATCAAAAAGTCTATTATTTTTACTGCCGTTTGATGGTTGATGTTTTGTAGAAAGTCTCCAATAGTCTGGGCAAGTTATCTCGGTAGATTATTAGAAATCTCTGGACATATCTCGCAGAAATCTTTATAATATTCAAGTAATCACTCATAATTAAAATCATTAAGTCATAGAAGATAGCAATGATTTCCACAATCACTTCTTCGCACTTTTGTATTTTTACGAACACAACGAAGTTAAAATGTTTCTTAGGCAACTACCTACTCAGACCTAACTACTCAATTGAGTTTGGTTATTTTTTAAAATGCGTGGCGAATCCGAATGAGAGATTAGGGCAATTGCCTCAGAGGGAACTGCTGAAGTTTGAACTCTAGTGACTTCATTTAAGAGCTTCATGTCTTTAAATTTTTGATAAAACAAATGAGTGTTTCGAAAATATTTATTTGTAAAAAAGGCCCATTGATGTCATCATGTCTGGTATATAAAATCGTTAAAATGTATGCCACGGTTAGGAACGTATCTGAAACACATTGTTATCTATATTCGATGATGTAGTAAAAAATAGTGAATAAATTACACCTAATTTAACAGATGAAGCTTTAACCAGATAGCAATTAGGTTCAGAACCTTAGTCTTGGTTTGAATATTGATTTTACGTTTTTCTTTTTCAATTTCCTCGAACTATGTGGTAGTCTGACATTAGTGACTGTCAAATACAAAATAATCACACCAGCTGGTCAAATTTTTTAAATATCTCAACTAATAGATGGCTTTGAAAAGTTAATAGTTAATATTATTTGAAATCTTTATTCGTCCTAAAAGAAAAAATCTATTGTTGAAGTATGTATGTTACTGATGTTTCTCTTTTTTAATTCCTTTTAAAATTCCGATTGGTTTATGTACACAGAAAAATTTTATGAGAGCGTTAATGAAAAATTACACTGAAAGCTACTTAAAATGATTTTTTTTATTTGTTTTCTTTGATTCTTCTCTTTACCATTCAAAAACTTTACTTAAGTGGCATTAGAAAATTTGTATCACTCCTGCCGTTTATATATACGTAAATACATTTAGGTTAGAAATACCACAACAAGTCTACTATGAAGAACACAATGTCAGTTAAAGTAAATAGCTGGAAGCCACCCACGAAGCATACGATATTTGGACAGCCAATTGGAGGTTTCTTGGTTATTTAAGTATTGGTCATGATGATAAAAAATAAAGAAGATCTAGAAAGAAAATGCAGAAAAAATAAATTTTTTCTTTCAGCATTGTCCTATATTAAAATGGAAATATAAATTTAAGTGCTGAATAGGATTGAAATGTAAGTTAAAAGTTTTCTGTTATTCCTTGAAGTTTTGTTTTGAAAAATTAAATTGTTTTGAAAATTATTTTCTAGAATATCGAGTTAATCATTATTTGGCTATAAGTGATCAATTCCTCTTATCAGGTGGTATACTTTTATTGTTTTTATTGTTAATGGAAAAAGGCTATTAGGATATCTACTGGTTATACCCTGTATATAAATATACACGCTTTCCATACAGAACTTAGCACGCATGCGCAATAAACCATTGTAATCGAACTGCAAAGTCATAATTTTAAGACAATTACAGAAGAATTGCATACGTTTTAAAATTATTAAATCATATGTTATTCTTTGGCGACTTTTTCTCAACATATTTTTGGCAAAAATTGAAGTTTGACAGTTCCTCAAAAAGTCTGTGGTTCGGAATCATATATGAAACTATAATACACGCCACTCAGTAATAAATTAACAAACACTCCTCATGTGAGAATCAAGGTCGTAGTTTTGGCTAAATGTTTCTAGTGGCCAATTAAGTAAGTACGTATGTATTATACCACTTGTATAAGATCTTTAGTTTCTCCATTATCATTTTGCCGTTTTCTAAAACATTACTGTTGATTTGATATCGTTATCATGGTCTTTCTATATGTTTTTTATTGTTATTGTTTGCTATTCTCTGAGAGGTGGTAACAGTCATTTTTGCAAATTTATTATGGTTCAGTTGCTCTTACCATACCACAAATATTTGACATTTTCAAAACTCCAATCGGGTTGATGTTTTTCACCTGGTTGTTGTTCAGAGAATCGAAAATTAAATTATCAGATCTGCCAGTATAAAACTATCATATGGGGTCCAATCTTTTTTCCAAACTTCCCAAAATAAAAAAGAAATTCGTAACATTTTGATTTTATTTTCCTCTCTCATATTGAAAACAGAATTCAATTTTATTCACTTTTACACCATTAAACGGCTGATTCAGTGGCTAATGTAAAATGAACTTAGAAAAGAAATGAACGTTCACCACAGATTTCATTTATTCTGCAGATGAAATTTATTTCTATTCCTGAAACAAATGTGTGGAATTTATTATTGCTTGTCATAATTTAATAAAGAACTCTTAGAATTGGAAGAAACTAACAATGTAAAAGACCACAAACATAAAAAATAAAAAAAAAATAAACATTTTTGTTTGATTATCGTCTTTCGCAATTTTTATAAAACAATTGGAGGAAGCAAAATGAGACCAGAGGGGACAAAATTATATTTCTGTAACTATATTTTAGAAAATACTGAAATAAACTACTTTAATAAACAGTTTAGTACAGAAAGAAGACAATGAAGTGAAGAGTTCTAATATGGTCTTCATAAAAGAGAAATATTTTTCCAATTAAAAGCAGTAAGAAAATGTTTTGTATTTTTTTTTTTTGTTTTGTATCAACTAAGTACACAAAAATTTCTAATATATTTAGCATTTATTAATAGCTCTAAGACTTTTATTCCGAATAACATTTTAAAACGCATACATATTTCTGACTTTTATTACCCCTGTGCAGTAGTACTTGCATTTAACTGAAAGATTTACACCAATCGCAACGTATGAGTTATATGTAATAAAATATCACTTATACGCTACAGAGTATTCCTTTATAGTACAATACATATTTCATAATATGGTTTCAATCAGAGATCACCAACAAGTATTCAAAACGATGAGTACATTCGCGTCATACTTATAATTTCTGATACTTATACTTATTTTAATATGATACTCATACTACTTATACTCAAAGTTGGATTCGAGCCACTCGAATCATTTATAAGTATTATAGGTATTTTTCTAATTTAATGAATCAGAATGAGTAAGCGTATAAATCAAACACATTTCGAATGTTGTGAGTTTGATATCAACGTTGTACTCATACTCATTGTAACCTGTAGTTATAAATAAATGTTGTAGCGAGTACAATGAATCAGAGTAGCTGAATTTCCATTTTGTTGATGCACTCATATTCGAAATTGCATGAGTGCTTATAAGTAGCGGTGCATCGATTCATTGCTGATCTCTGGTTCCAATACGAACTGAAACTTTTAATAGAGAATTGGATTATACAGCATAAATGAATGAATCTATTGAAGCCTTAATATTAATTAGAAACAGAGATTTACGAATGTCGAATAATGCTTGGGTGTCGTTGGGTATGTCATCACCGAATTTGTTAAAACATAAAAGTTTTAATAAAGATTTACTTCGAAACACGAATTAGAATTCTATGTGTAAAATTATGTCCGTAAACAAGAATTTTAAAGCAAATCATGGCGAAAATTAGGAATTTTTTTGAATACTTTAATTATGGCAATTGTATACGAACGTGTTGGTATTCCTTTGACATGTTCTCAAGTAACATTTTGCGTTAAAATTGTCCTTCATAATAAATAATTTCGTAAAAATTAAGACTTATTTTCTGGCGTTTTCACATTGTAAGACATAAAATAATATAAATCAATATAATTGCCAATTAACAGCTATTTTCTAACTCAGATTTGTTTCAGCATTCATAGATCAGCGTACTATACTGCTTTAGACTTGACTGTCGCGTACATAATTTAAATGATTTTATGAATGAATTATCTGATTACGTTCGAAATTATACAAGCAATTATACAGTCCTTCGGATTTAGAACCGTGAAAATTTGGTCACCTTCATAGTTATCGTCATCATTCAAACTCTACTTTCACTTTGTTGAGCTAATCGTTTGTTTTCATTTACATACACATTACCCTTCATTCCTGCTACACTGTCTTTTTCAATTTCTAATCCTTGTGACATTAAAACCTCTGTTCGAATGTTTTTTACTCTCATTGATTTTATGAAATTTATCTCAATTTCAAACGATGTTTTTTCACTTTTAAAAAACATGGTTTCGAATAACACCTACAACGGAATCGTGGCGACTGAAAGCTTTATTATTTTAATCGGATTTAATAAATTCAAATGCAAGTATTGTTTAAATATTCTAATTTAAAATAATAATTAATTTCTTACCAAAATTCCAATTAAAAAAAATTGGGTTTATTTTCTTGATGTCAATTATCAAATTTTCTCACACTCCAAAAACATTTTTTGTAGGTTCATTTATGGTTAAGATATTTACCACATACTCGTATTGTATATGTGTATGTATGTATGTATACAACTCCTTTAACAGCAAATTCATTGTGGAAAGAAACAAAGGAAGCAGTCAAAAAAAAAAAAACAATCAACAAAAACAAACATGAACGCTTATGCAAAGAAACCAAAAAAAAAAAAAAGAAAGAAAACCTTGTTTTTATTGAAGTATACTGAGACATAACCAGTATTTTGTCCTTAAACACGTGCATGTAAGGCTACGTATTTTACGTACTTTTGGTTTTCAACAACAACAGAATTCATGGTTACAAAACACCAGTTACTGGGTGTGTGTGTGTGAGTTTTTCTTTTTTTATTATTCTGTTATTCAGAAGAGCTTGTTGAAAAGTAAATACGTCTGCTTCACCATGGTATTCAGTTATTTTGGGATATTTATGGTCAAATACATTGTTGTCCTTAAAGGAAATAATACATACACGTTCAGAATTGATGACTCAATTTAAGGAAATATGTAACACACAATAAGATTTTATTAATTAGCAGAGGAGCCGAGTGATACAATAAAATATGTTTTTATAGTTGAGTTAGAAGTAAAATCTTCTAGAAAGAATTAATATTTTTCTGAAAAAATGCTAAAGAAATATTAAATTTATAAAAACTGAAGTACAATCGAGTAAACGCAGAATTTCACAGCGTTTGCTGCGAAAAAACTGTTATAATACCACATGTTCGATTCAAACTATATTTGCATTAAACACCGTTTATTTGATTTTAAAATATTTAACATTTTTTATATTAATTTTTCCCCTCCCCTTACCTACATTCCTATATCTTGTATTTCCTTCCTCCCCTAAGGGCAATGTACAATGGATCAATTTCGACCTCCTGGTACTGTGCTTTTTTTGACCGACAGGTTTACGTCCTCTAACCTATCCTAACCTAACCAATATTAAATTTTGTATTTGTAAACGTTTTCATTTGTATTGAACATTTTACGTAAAATACAACACAATTGTTTGGTTTTCATTATGAATACTTAATATATTTGAAAAGCAAAAAAAAAATGTTTGGAATTTCTGCAATTATTCTTATTGAGTTAAAAATAACATTCTTTCCTTAGTCATCTTTACTTATGTTTTTTGTTATTTGTTATTTATTATGTACTTGTGTATGTTGTCTTAACTATGTGAGTAATTTCATACAAAAACTATTTGCCATTAAAATATTTGTATTAATAAAGCATTTAAGTGTATAAATATTTATACTCTTAGAAGTTTGTTTCGAAGAAGGAGGGGTTGTACTTATAAGCAAATATTTGCAAATGTCTCTATCAATATGATGAACAAAAACTTTAATGGGATTAGAAATCATTCATCAAGTTATATATGGTACAGTAAAAGTCGGTAGAAATCGTACAAGATTGTAATTTCGAAATTTCTTAGATTTTTGGGGAGTCTCAGTACCCAGATGTTTGCAGTGATCTGCAAATATGTGGATCTACGTCTTAGCGATTAGATAGGCCTGAATACTTTAAAACTTATAACTCATATTGAATTTGTCATCTGGTGTAGGCGTTAATATCTTAAAATGCCAGTCTTCAAATGAAGACTTTTAGGCTATGTGCCATAATCTATAAGAATTAACACAACTTAGACAGTAACATGCAAGAATCAAATTCGTAATAAATTTCTCGATAGGATATGATTTATAATTTCATTTGGAGACTTCAGGCCTGACTAAATAAAGGTTGTCCAAAAGTCTCGTTGTTATATGTTACGTTATGGTATAATATACAATAAAGATTCTGGCAGCAGACTCTCGTTTAGTACAGTTTTCCCCAGACGCAGCTCACTGCCAAAGTAGAGTTTGGGCAGTGTTTACTGGATGATATGTTTCTTTTCCAAAAAATCTCTTGAATTATTCGGACAGACATACTGCAACCATCTATTCTGTTGAAATGTCGAATCTTCTGATCGGTCATATAATTACATCATTGCAATACTAAATATATGTCAAACGAACATATCATTTTAGAAGACATTCACTGCACATATTTGTCAGAAAAATGAAAGTAAATATCAAACTCCAACGCAGTTGCCATTACATGTTATGAAAGTAAATTTTAATCAATTTTGAGGAAAAATTAAAAATAAAAAAATACAAACATTTCAGGTTATTGAATTCAGTGATTTTAAAGACGCAGATAGAGATAGATAAGTATCATCTCTATACATATCCTGCAAAAGCAATTGAAGATCACAAATGCAAAGTTTGTCACCAAGATTAATTTAATGTTGTGGCAGTATTAATTATCCAGCCAATAACAAGCAATATGGTGACTCTCGACCTTTTTATTTGATTTGTTTATCTTCATATAGTAAATTAACATTTGTCCTTCAATATAAAATTAATTATTGTTAATGTTTAAACGGATTTCAATAAATGAAAAACGTATGACTACAATAAAGCATATTTAACTCTTTTCAAAAGTTGGGTAGATAAACGTATAAACGAAATAATTTATTATGAACAAACCATTTAATTAAAATTGGATTTAAATAATTATTGAACTTTATTGAATTATCTGATAACGTGATTCATTATTTTGGCAGAATAATAACGGCATTCGATGCGATTTTAAAAATAAATTGAATCCACATTTATAATAAATGAAAAACTTTTATCGGCATTGTATATGTGATTACCAATTTAATCTGTGCCAAAAGTCAATAAACAACAATGTTTACTTAAAAGCAGCATTTAATATATTAAAATTCAATTTAAATAATTACTTTAGCCTTAAGCTCTCTGTTTTGCAGTTTTTATAATTTTTATTAATTTTTTCAATATTTCCCTGCACTGTAAATACGTATTACATACATCATCGGCAGATAACAACATTCGTAGCAGTTGTTACAACAAAACAAAGCGAAACGAAAGAAATGAAATTAATTTTATTTTAAAATAAAACTTTATATTTGATTACAATAACGCACATAAAAAACTTCAAAATCTTATAACACAGTGCATGACTATAAATAACGTTGTCATTGAGTTTTTGTAAAAATTTGAAAGCAACAAAGATTTCGTTAGAATAAATGACAAAAGCAGTACATATGTTCTTCCAACTTCTTAACTTAATAAATCATTTTTTTTTTTATTATTGAAAGATAAAAAATTTCAGTTATAAAGAGTAAATTTGTATTTCTAAAGTGTAATAGAAGAACAAAACTCAAAAATAATTTTGAGTTTCTTGTAGAACTTGTGGAGTACATGTTTTCAGCAGGAGGGAAGGAAGGAGTGCAGGAAAGATGAAAGGAAGGAGGAGGAAAGAAGAGAGGGAAGGAGAGAAGAAAGGACGCCTCAGACAAACTTTAGGCTTACACCACAATTACGTTGAATGAACTTCAAAATCAACTATAAATGTCATTGAATTAAATCGATTTGATATCAGAATACTATAACGTCGTTAAATGGCAGACAATGAGACTATTTCGATGTCAGATGACAAGTTGTTTCTGATTGAATTTCTTCCACATATCAGCTTTAAGTTCAGAAGATGGAATATTACTTTAAGCCAGGAGATTTAGGATATACTAGAGGATACCTCTCCTGACGCATTGTGACATTTCACATGTAATCTGTATTGTAGGTAAAGTTTATTTTACAAAAGCACAGGGGTCGTCACGCAATCATAATGTGTATATAATTGCTTATTACAACCCTGCAGTCAGAATTACGACAATTTTATTTACTTTCACAGTTTTTGCCAAAAACTAAAGAAATATTTTTTATATATCGTTTAGATGAAGATTCCTGACCTGGGGTTTACACTAAGGCCTCAAGTCTAATAAGCCACCACCTACCGCGACTTCATAGGGAACATCACATTGTAGTTTTTATTGTAGACAGTTCTCCAGAACTCTATACAAGATATTAGGTTTAATACCAGTATGTTGTACCAATTTTGTAATAATTTCAGACTAAGCTGTCTCTATAATCTTATGATTTCAGAAAAAACATTCAGGAGCTATTCCGCCTTAAAAACACTATAAACCATTACAAATAAATTGTGCTATAGCCACAGTATTCGTAAGTGGCTTAATACTCCTAAAACTTCACAAATACACCCCAATAACAGAAAAAAAAAATTTTTTTTAATGCCTTATTCGTGTTGCACACAAGCATGTGAAAAGGCAGACTGTCGTGGAATTGCTTTTGTATGACAAATTGATTTATTCCATTAAAATCAATTACGTAAGCATTTTCACTACAAATAATCATTCTTGATTTGAAATGAATCAATGAATGGAACATGTTTTTCCAGTGCCATTCAAAATTAATCCAATTCATGTTTTGATTAAACTGGATACTTCAAACAAAAAAAAAAAAAAAAATTAACAAATTTACTTCGTAAATCCATATAAAAATCATTTTTTGTTTCTTACAATATCAAGTACAACCACTGCTTGAATCCAATTTGTTTGAAATATGTTTCAATGGTTATGATGACTCATAATGAACGCATTTACGGAACTTATTATTCATATTTTGTTTTATGGCAGAGATTCTTAAATTTGATTCTTAAGTAGAAGTATAAATCAAATAATTTAATATCATTTTGGATTAAATAAGAAGAAAAACGAAAAACGTTTTATTTCTGAAACACTGACATTTAAACTTTTTCCCCAGTTACGATAAAAACGGTTTTTATCAGCGCGGAGTATTGAAATGCATATTATATTTAACACAAGAGAGTAGGTAAATATCTCTCGATAAGAAGTGTATTCGTTACATGCTTTCATGCTGTTTTTTTTATTTAAAAGCAACCAAATGCGAAATTTGAAATAGAAAGGCTTCACAATTGAAATACGGCTTAATGGAAATGATAGAGAATGAGAAGCAAATTACATTACATTGCGTTAAAGTTATTGCGTTCAGTTATATTAAGTTTTTAATACGTTTAAGTCAATCAAGTCTATTAGGACAGACAATATATCAGGTATATAAGTGGGCTTATTATTACATCTTATATTACATGAATCGTATGTTAATATGCGGGGAAAGGATGTTTAAATTTTTTTACTAACAATTTTTTTTTACTTATAATAACTCAATGCATCAATGCATAAATCACAAAGAATTTGAAGTGAATTTATGCAAAACAAGAAGATGCTCTTTAGGTAATTGATAGCGATTTCATTTTGTTATTGTGTACTAGTTAAACAAATTATATTAATTAACAACATTAAGGATTCTTCCATAAAAAATCAAATTTTTATTCTTTCCAAATATCGTATTTCTTCTTTTTCCTATCGCTATTCTTAACATTGAAAAGAAACAATATTGACCATTTTTCATTCATATTTTAATAAAAACATTCAAATGTGCGAAAAAACAGGCGTAAGATGTAATAAAGTATATAATTGCTAATATTGGATCTGTGTAGATCCACCTCAGAGAGATGGATGCACACCTCTAATTTCCTTTCCCATGCTACAAACAAACAACATTTATGTATCTTATGGTACTTTAAATTATCCGTGTAGTTTTATTTAAAATTTTTCTTTATCTAATTCATCAATAAGTTGAAAGAAATTCAAAAATACAATTCGAATCAGTACCTAAAAATAAAAATTTTCATTGGAGCTACAATATATTCAAGTATCGTATAAATTAAAAGTTGTAAAAAAGATATTACAGAAAAGATGTGATATTTTAGAAAGTGCTTTTAAAATAAAATTTAAAAGATAGCATTAAGTTCATTTTTGACAACTCTATTCTATATAAATGATAAAAATTCTTGTTGGATTAACAAATAGAAAACTTAATAACTTTCATTTTTTCCATACTTGAGAATAAATTTTACTGTGTTTTATTTTAATTTAATGTCTATACGAGAAGGAATCAACAAGTGAGTTTCAGACACAAATATTTGTTGTTTAAATCTACTTTCCTTTTCTATTCAATACAACTTATGTACATCATATCATATTGTCTAAACAAGTTGTGTAATAATTTTAATTAAGTTTTCAGCACTTATTTCACACACAGTAATGTCTTCTTAATGTCATAGATAAAACTAACAAATTGTGTTTTAAATATTTAATTAAATTGTTTCTTAAGAGATACATTAAGGATGATACAATTACATCTCAGGAAAAGAAGGATATTATTTTAAATACAATTTCATAAAGTGAATAATTTGAAAAATAATTTATTAAAATTGTTAAGATATTATTGTTGTATTATTATTATATAAAAATATAATTTCAAAAAGGCCAAAAATAATATTTTTAATAATAGAGTGGGCGTCCATCAAAGTATAAATATAAACTTGGAAAATAGCCACGGGGTTTAGTATACTTCCCAATCAAATTTCAAAATATCTTAATTTAGACTATAGCCAGTAACATATTCCTTAAGAATCCATGTCGAGTTTTGCTTTCAGACATTAATTATTCCACAAATCATAGTCGGCAGACTGCTGTACCACCTTTTAACTTTACGATAATTGGATAAAAATTTTAAACAATCAAATGTCCTCTTTAACATATAAAATAATTCATTAAAAAAGATTGATTGGGAGGTATACTAACCCTTTAAAGTAGAAGAAAGAACCTTTAGCAGACAGTGAGAATAATTATGTTAGAAAAACGGTAATTCCAAATAATAATTTCTTAAAATATGTTTGATTAAAATTGGAATCTATTTGTGGTAAAGTGATGATGTCATTACTCACGAATTTTCTTTATATTGTTTAGATAAAATGATAATGTAAAACAACATATGGATAAATTTACATATTTTTATCGTAAGTGCACGCACATAGGCAATAACAATTATTTCATCAGTTTTTAAATTGAATTATTTCATTCTGCCATTGTGTATACGTATACCATATTATTCAATCTAATATGAAAAACACATTATTTCAACCGCGTACTTAGAATTACATATGTATACTCGTATGTATATCAGTCTTTGACACTAATAAATATTGATTATTGTTATATAGAACTTCCATGCTACACTCCATTCTATTACTTACACAATTAAAATAAAATAATTTAAAAATAAAAACAGAGGCTGGAATGAGAGGTAGTAGAGGATAAAGCTATTTTCTTATAAAATATTCCAACACACTATAATTATAAACAAAATTTAATTATACATCAAGAAAATACATGACAGATCCGTAAAAGAAGCCCGTAAATAAATCTATGAGACATAATGAAAGAAGACATCGTAAACCCCCCAAAAAAAAATATTAATTCGTTAAATTAAAGTATGAATATATATATCCTAAAAATATGTATCCAAAACGATCTGATTTTGTAGTATTTATTCAAATTTCATAAAGGCTTATAAGATGTGAGGCTTCGGTTCAAACCCCAGCTCCGACTCCACCAATGATGAATGAAAATGAGATGCAGAGAAAGCAAAATATACTACCGCAAAATGAAAAGTTTTCAATTAAACAACAAAGGATATATTTTAGTCGATTTATTTTCTACTATTGTACCTCACTGGCTCTGACTGTTTGTGAGAATAAAATTGATTTTCTTTTTTCAGTAAATAAAATTTTTGAATATTTAAACTATTATTTTCGCATTTTGTTTTGTTTTTGTTAAAAAAAACAAAAATACTAAAAAACAGAAAAAAAAAATAATTTCAATATCTGGCGTCTTTTCTCTACCCTGTGTTACTTTTGGGAAATATAAGTAAATGTGCAAAAAATAACGCATTTTACACAAGCGTGAACATGATATTGATTTGATTTCAACATTTCATCACAATTTTGTGTATGAGAAATATTGAAAATGCTCATACGTCCCATGGGAAATCACAAATACTTTGCATGTGTAATAAATAAAATTGCTTTGGTACAAACGGCCAACGACCGATAACTTAACAGATGACAAAACTACATTTCTTTTCTGTTTTATTATACGGTTTTCTATACGAAAAGAGCCAAGTTTTATACAAAATTAGTCCCGTCGATTTCATATAAAAAGACCTAAAGTTTATGACTATTGAAATTCCTTTTTTTTTGTTTTTGTTATTTCATTGTACTTTGATTCTATATTCTACAGTAATTTAATCATAAAAATAAAAAGTATTGAAGCCTATAAATAAACAAGTAGACATATTGTAGTCGTTGATGTTGTATTCATCGTTACTGTATAATATTTCATACCCTTGATATATAAATAAGATTATCAAGAAGCAGATTATCTGGAGTAGTTGGCAACCGACATTAATTTTCATCGAAAAAGAATCTTCTTCTTTATATCACAGTGAATATCTAACCTTGGATTAAAAGTTCACAATAGAAAACCAAACCAAATCCAGATTAATTTTTTCTATTTCAGCAGTCTTTAAAAAAAAAACAGTAAAAAAAACTGGGAATCAATACATGTGTTGAAAGCATTCTCCTCATTCTCAGACCCACAGCTCCTGCAGAAGTCATTTGAGGTAATCAAATCTTTGCCGGAAAGCCTTCCATGGTTAAGGTATTTTTCTTAACCATGTAAGTTCAGCGTATTTTAATAATACTACATGTACTAAGTAAGTTAAGCCTTACTGTAAAAAGAATACAAAGGAAATTTGTGGAAATATGTCCCTTAACTTATTATTAACTTTCCTCCTCTGTTCCGAAACACTTAGATCTCGAGCTTACGAAAGCAAGGTTATAACATGAAAATAAGTTGCTTCATTTCAATGTTTTTTACCACGACTATACGGTTGTATATGTAAGAGCCCTTTACTCATTATTTTATCCTCATCGGAATCGGTCTAGAGTAAATTTGTAAAAAATTCCTATTGCGTCATTGTCCAATAGTCTCTCTAACCTTTCTCAACTAAGTTTTCAATTCTGGCTAGGCCATTGAGTTATCTAAACCTAATTTATCTGATCTTTTTCATTTCTTGTTACGCCTTGATGACTAGATGCCCATATAATGTATACCCTTCCACACCACAGGAGTAATTGTTCCTCGCCTTTTTAATTTCTTGGACAAACATTGATATTGTATCCACGGATGTTATTGCCATAATTTTCATTTGACTATCAGTCAAGATATTTAAGTTCTGTTACGACCAGTTTACCAGTTGACAAATACAAAACAGTTTTATGCAATTTCCAATTTTCAAACATTTTATTTTTGCCAACAGACTAACTTTCTCTATCAAGTTTATTGTCTCAAAAAGTTTTCCAGTTTTTTTTATAAAAAGTTTCAAATCCTTATGATTCAATTATCGTTTATCACTGACTGTTCATCTTATAAATTTCAGTGAGAAAAGACTAGCTAAAGCAATTTATTTTTTTTTTTTTTTGTTCATTTGTTTCTTCGAAAAAATTTCCATGAAAAATTTCAGCACAAAGACAAATGACAATAATATTTTAGTGTGCGACAATAGTTTATAGAGTACATTTGTACTCTACATAGGAGGTTAAAGAAATTTGAAAGCGTGAATAGAATAGCATTCCAGTTAATGCTTGTTTTAAGTATTCCTAATGAAATAAATTACTTCTTCAATAAAAAGTCAATTAGATACATTTTTGTTTATTAAACTAAATTCAAATTAATAGGCTAACCAAGTGTAGAAAATCGATAGATATTTTTCTGATAATTTTAGACGATAGCATACATGTCGTTACGATACCTACGATATTCTCTGTCGAATTTTACTTTCTATTGGAATTTATTATAAATTCTTACACTTTTATTTCGTACAAAGGACATTGCTCTCTATGATATAAAGACTTGCGTTTGGAAAATTTCCATTTTATATGTCATACACAGTGCGCACAAAAGTAAAGTGTACACCACAATTTTTTATAATTCGTTTCAATGGCTTAGCTGGGTTCATTCTTAATAAAACGAATTCTTTTGTTTAGCATTTTTGATTGACTTTTTATTTCGGATTTTACATTGTATGACTTTTGTTGCATTAAGAACATATTTTTGGCATTTTTACTTTTATAATGTTGCAAAACAGAAAATACAAGATACTGGTGCTTTGCTTTACATCGCTTAACATTAAAATTATAAACAAAGCTACAAACACAAAAAGTAAACAAAACTGTTTACAAATTATCGCTTTGCTTAATATAACAACAAACATCAATATAAATAATGATAAATAGATACAATAAGTAACAAATATATAACAACAAACACCAGCATTAAAAACGGATAAACAAGTATACAAAAATACACCAAAAACAATAGTACAATAGTATGAATGATCTACGCCTTCATCAGACTGTTAACTTTGCCATATAAAAGGCAAGAGAAAGCAGACGACAGAGTTAGTGAAGTTCAGTCGGTCTTGTGTGAAGTGTCGTGCGTTTGAAGAGAGTTATCGTGGATTGAAGATCTGCGCTACAAAGATTTGTCGAATAAATTGTTATTGCTTTGCAAAGGATATATGTAAATAGAGAAATAACAAAGAAAAGCATTTGTTGTTGTTTACATCAAGTTATGAACAGGAAAACACAAAATTACGCGAATAATAAATATCTTTACTTATTTTCTTAACTATTAGCTCATATTTCAAACGTTTTTGAAAGGTAAGAACGTAAAAACATTTTAATTTTATAATCCTTTCAGTACATATTTAAAATAAACTTCAGAAAGAAAAGAGGTAGAAGTATAGCACATCCAGTTGTATTCTTAATTTTAACACTCACGTTATAATAACAAAAGTATAACCACATAATCTTGTTAGAGTATATTTAGCATTGAAGAAAATGCCAGTGATTCAAAATTGAGACGATGTTATGCAAAATCGTCTAAGACGATACATGAAGAGAAAGTGTGAAAATAATAGTTTCTGGTTTAAGCTTGGTGAACAGATTTATATGCACGTAATAAATAAGCTGACATGCTTTTAGCAAAATATTTTGATAATGATATCCTGCATAATAAATAAATAACAACTGAATACGTAATATTACATGAACTAAATTTATAAGACTTTCAAAATAAATGTTGACCTATTTTTGCATTATACGTACGTACATACATATATTTTTTGGCATAATATAAATGGGATTATTTCCCATTATTGTAGTTGTGGTTTTTAAAACACTAAAGAACTCGAGGGTATTTATAAAGTTTATATTTTATTTTTCTCATTTTATACTTAAAATATGAAAGATGTGTGTAAAAAATTGTTTTTTAAATAATAAGTACCAGTGATACATAAACATTCCCCATTGTGTTAACACTTTTCATGACAACTGATAAATTATGAGAACTTGGAAAAAAAAATTGGCAATTGGAAAGAATAGTATTTACAACATAAAAAACGTATTCACAAGTGAATGTAAATCATTGTTCTATTTGGTAGTGTAAAACAAAAATGTATTCCATTATTACTGCATTTACCATGTACCAATTAACAGGTACTACATACTACAGGTTCTTTAGAATTTGATTTAATTTTCCAAACTGGTATTGGATGTATACTGCTCCAGAAATGTTGACGTTCCTGTTTTCCAAGTTGCTTTACAATTTAAATTCCTTTTTCAGTTCTCTTAAAAAAAAACACGAAAACACCAAAAAATTCCCTTAAAAAGTAAACCAAACGAAATAACATGAACACAATGTAGTTTAAGTACGAGTACATTTAGATACAGCAGCACTCCGTACAAACCCCACTTAATGTATACAACATATTGTTTTAACATCTGCTACATGAATCGCTAATGAAACAGTGAAAACAGTTAAACGTTAAGTGTTAAGAGCATAATACCATATAAAAATGAATTGAATTAAAAACCAGATGACAATATGAATATTTACATAGATTTGAATTTGGACGAGGGTTAATTCCTTTTTAACAAAAAACAAAAACTAATTAAGCGCAATACCAACAACTATTAAAAAATAGTAGCGAAACTTATTTTAACCTTGACTGTTTGCTATTATATTCATATTAATGTGGTATTGACTGTAATATGCTTTTACACAATCCACCTAAGGGTTAAGCAAGTGAAAAGGTTGACAATTACCAATTACTTTTATCATGAACTGCATAGCATGGACACCAGTACCATACGGTTCATCAAAACGGCGCTACGTCCACATAGTCTATGCCATATTGGAAATTATCGGTAGTCGCTGCAGTCTAATAGATAACGTCTTGTCTTATTGGACGTGAGGTCTCAGTTCCAATCCCAGCTCAGACATCACCAAATCAATTAATAGCGGGTATCAAAACTAAAAAGTAGCCTATTTTTGACTTCTTGTTTATAAAAACACAAATAATTTCGTATTATAATACAAGCAAATCATAGTTTATGGATGCAAAAGCTATTTAAATGGCATTATTATGATGAATTAAAATAAATGTAAATTAAGGCAATAGTTCGAAATTAAATGAACAATAAATTAATATAAATTTTAATGTTATTTTATTATTTACAATCCTTAAAAATAATAAAATATAAAAATTTAAGTGTTCTCTGTTGATTTCAAAAGTACAGAAAATATTGTATATTTATATGTATAAGCCTTAATTAAATTGTAATCAATATGAAATTAAATCACAATTCATGATAATGATGCTTTATTCTCTCGAATACTTATTAATAGTAATTGCACAGCTACCCTTCCTCTGCAACAAAAATAATTCAGATTATAGGCGTAGAAATATACACATTAACTAAGAGCACAATTTAATTCTATTTTCTTCTTTTAATTTCCTTGAGGGAATCAAAAGATATGGAATAGACAGGTAAAAAATTATAAAGGATGCCTCAGTAAAAGTGGAGTTTTTAAATTTGGTGTAATTTTAATGGGATTGGTAACACTGCAATCTGGTAGTTGTCATATGTACTTATATTGATAATGCGTTGACTTGGTTCAAACGAAAAAACGAAAAATTATTTCCTTGATGACTTGCTGTCAGCAGATTTTTGGTGGTGTGGGAAACTAGGATATAATTCTGACCAAAGGTGATAATGATCAATTATAAAATACAGCTCCTACAAGAATTATAGCCAAACGACCACCGTTTGCATTGCTTTTTATTAACTGTCTGAAGATGAAAATTTTTATCAATGAATTCTGGTTGGAGATGAATTTCGTTTCGGGTTTAATAAGCAAATTTAAAGTTTTTATAATGAACAGAATCTTCAAGCTGAAAGACCTATGGGCCTAAAGGTTTATGTCGTTAACCCAGTAATTCTCGCAGCATTACGGCCATGCCTTAAAAATTATTTAGCAGAGTGTAAAGAAAACAATTTGTTTACCTAATATGTCTGCCTTGTATTATTATTTTAAGTTCTCAAAACTTCGTTAATGCCTAAAACTAATTAGCCAAATAGTGGACAACAAACACGGACTGTATTAGAACGAAACGAAAAAGGACAACCACCGAATATCCCTCACATATGTTGTTCAATTAGTATAATTTTGCACAAAACTTACACGTGGTATTTATTCTTCTGCTTGTATGTAAAGAACTTTGTATGTAATCATAAACTAAAGTAAACACAAATGATAAGTGTATGACTCAGTTCCATGCCACCCAAATTTATAAATATTCATCACAGCTTCAAATATCTCAGTCTGCCAGTGGTCAAGTCTGATTGGCACAAAAATTGCTTATTTTCCTTCAGGTTGTGTAACGAGAAGCAATAGTCTTTAGACAAAGAAAAGATTTTGAGGATGAAAATGTTGATTTAAAACCAAAATTCAGAGGAATAAAAATCTTTGAAAATTTACAAATTTGAATATTTGAACATTGGGTATAGAAACAGTGTTGGCAAAAATAATAGTTCGAATTTCTTTTTTAATATAGGTAAAGTGAAACGAAATTGGTTTTAAAAACTAAAAAATATCTTTTGGTCAGCATAATCGATCAAATCTAGTCACAATCGGTAGAACTGTGCAAAAGTTTCAGTAAAATCAGGTCTTTAGGAAACGTAAAAACACCTCTGTAAGCTTCGCGAGTTCATTCTGCTTTAAAAGTTCCTGTTGTTAGCAATAGTTTAGCAGAACAACCTCGGCTCGTCATCTGATCTAACAATTGAACATTTCAGGAATATAACAGATGAGAATTTTCCACAAATATTTGATTTATACTTTCACCTTAGTGGATTCGTTAACAAGCAGAATTTACTTATTGGGGTAAATAATAATGGAAGTGATTCCTAAAAAGCTAATTCATACTGAGTGTTTGAAGTTTATAAAATGGCTCCATCATTGCGATGAACTTTCTGAAAAACTGTGTCGACAAAGTAATTACTGTGAATGCGGAACATTATCGGGAGATGGTAACAAACATTGTAGATATGACCTGGATATGTGGTTCAAACAGGATGGTGTCACATGCCACACAGCCAATGCGTATTTTACACGAGAAGTTCATCTCATTTTGTTCCGATATTAACTGGCTACAGAGCAATTTGCTGTCATTTCTTGAACGTCAAACTAATCCTTAAATTTCGCTTGAACTGTAAAATTGTAAAAGAGTATTTTTATCAATCGCTAGACGTAAGTTCTATAGAATTCCTTTGGTAAATATGAGTATAATTTACATTTGAAATGTGAAAGATGTAGTCAATATGCTGGCATGCGCAGAGTTATAAAAATAAGGCGATCTTAGACAAAATATTGAAAAAGAAAACACATTATATTTTTTCATTCATACCATCAAACTGAAGAAAATTTGAAATATTTTATATCTACCTACTAGTTCTTCAACCACTGTTGGCCAGATGTGCTTCTCTTCCTTAGAAATACAAACACAAATATGTACATAAAAAAACGTATTTACCACAGATTTTGGTAGGAAACATTTCTTAATTGGAAACGTTTTGCAATTTTTAGAAATAAAATGCTCTACAACATTAGCGACATCTGTCATCACAATTCTTAAGTATTTCTTCCATATTTGTCTTTATTAACTTAAAAATATTTAACAATTTACTAACTTGGAAAGAAAACAAAAAACAACAACAAAACTCAGTAAAATATTAGAGCCAGTAAATCAATTTGTAACAAATCCATGGTCAATTTTATTGATTTACTATGTTCTACACTAAATCACTGCGGAATAACTACAATCACTGGCTATAAATTTGGATCATTTACAATAATGTGTATTCCAATCTCATCAGGCAATCAGAGTAAATGAGGGTATATATATGGTAACAAATTAATCTCGGTCTTTTACAAATGAAATAAAAGAAAAAAATGTGGTCAAGAAGAAGTATTTTGCACAATAACGTTTAATGAATGATTTCAATGACTTATTGAATCTTAAATAGATACGCAAATTAGTTACAAATAACATTTCAGATATAAAAGTATGGTAATAAATCTATCTGCATTGGGAAATTTTTACAGAAATCTTCAAAGAAAGTTTTCTATTTTTAAATGTAAATGAAATGAAAGTGTACGTGAGAAATCATTTAACATTTTAAGTTTTTTTAAAGGCCTATAGTTCAACGTCCTTCATGGCTTCCTCAGGTGAAGCGCATCGGAAATGTTAAATTTTTAATGAGTTTGGTGCATATATCAGTCTAAATTTGACTAATTTCTTAAGTTATGTTAGCTTAGATGAATGCTGTAGTTGTGGGAGATGATCATGTCCTTCATCTGCTCGTGCGGTATATGCAGCACTGCATGCGTTGAGAGACCTTTAACAGGATGGCGCTATACATTATACAGATCATGAGTCATTGGATGTTTTGTAGGAGCTATGTGAACTGGCTACTGAGATCGGGTGTTTTATATCATTCGATTTTTTCTTGCTTCTTTCTTGGATTTATTTGAGCCGCAATTAAAGGGGAATATGAAATGAACCACAAATTCAATAATATCTGACAAACACTTTGATTTACATAAGTTTAAATATTGAAAGCGCTTAGAAAAGTTCCTTTATAAATAAATATTATACGTATTGATTATGCGTAATATTTTATTGTTGTATAACATATAAAATCTTTTTTACCTAAAAAATGTGTTCCACACAATATTCCCTGGTTTGCAAAATAGGCTTAAAATTGACTGTAGCTGTCAAAAGAATTAATTTCTTTGTTGTTGTTACTATAAGTTGAAGTTTATTTATCGATCAATCAATTCCTTTTTCCTTCTGCATCATTTGTTTATAACACTTCAAATTCATTCGCCCTTTGCTTCAGAAGTTTTCTTCTGAATAATACTTTTGTTTTCGTCTTATATAGGATGGCAAATCATTAAGGTTGAGCAATTCTTTTGTTAGCTAAAAGTGTCTCAGACATTGAAAGAAAAAAGCCCAGGAGAATAAAATACATTTTTTTTTCTCCTATAAGGCAATGTAGTTGAAATTTTTTCTGCACTTGCTAGTGTCATTTAGGCGTGCTTTGTACATTGTGTAAAGAATAAAGACGACTTGATGGACTTTGACGATAGCATTGAAAATTGTTTGTTGTACTCTTTTGTTTTGTTAAATTTCAATTGAATTTGTCTTTATGAATTTCATTACATTTATTTTTAATTATTAACTAAAATACACCATTGATTACAATAATTACGTTAATACAAAGCAAATGAAATCTAATTAACTCTATACGAATGTTTTCCTAAATTAAACAATACGATCAACACCATTAAACAATTTAAAATTTTTTTTTATAGCTTTGAAGCGGCCTTAACGCCATCTAAGACTTTATTATGTTTTCTTGAGATATGTACAATGGATGTGAGAAAAATGACTTTGAAATCGTTCATTGTTTAGAGAACTTGTCTCTTGTCTTGTTATTTTATAATAATTTTATTGAAAACAAAACAAATTTAGCAACCTTATTAATTCATTCAATGAAACATTGGAAATGTATGTTAAAGATTATTTTATTGACAATCCATTAAAGATAATATAATAAACGTAGTCTTACTATACATTTCTGTTCTGTGTTTTATTATTATTCTTAGAAAGCCACAACCGGATTAAGAAATAATCAATGAATATATTGCATGGCTAGAAAACGTTGATTGGTTTGTATAAACTATTCTGTATTTTGAGTTAAATTGCGATTACCTCACATACCTAGTAGACATGTAAATATTGTTACAACATTCTGTACGTTACCACATAACATATGTCCTGTGAAATATAATCTATAATAACCTATTTGTATTGAGAATTCGAAATTATTTTAGTTTTCACCATTGAATGCTTAGACAATGAAAATCGTATCGTGGTAACAACGCAATTTTTATATGAAAGAGAAGAAGAAGCTATGACAGAATATACTAAGCACGGATTTAGAATTAAAAATATATTCTATATGTACTAGATATTTAAATATTCTATACTGTGATGATTAGATCATAGTTGTTGTTGTATAGTATGTTATATCTAGTAAATATAAAATAAACAACAAGAAATACAAAAACAATATATCTGCTGCACATTGTGCAAATCTAAAAAAATCGAAACTAAACAAACTGCATAAACAAAATTTTTTATTACATTTAGAACACAAACTCTTTTTAAAGCAAATATTTCATTTTCGTTTGCAAAATTACACACAATAAAACAGAATTGTTAGGATAAACGAAAAAAAAGAAATATTTTGCTTAACATTTAAGAAGGCCATAACGTTAACAAACAAAAGAAAAATCAAAGAATATTTGACTTTGAAAGAATTTCTTGCTCTACCAATATAATCACCATGTTCAACAAATCAACTGTTGTAGCCCCCCAACTACTGCAAAATGCTTATATCTTTTGTGCCATATTTGAAAGAATATTTTGGTCGAAATCTGCGTAGGTTTTGTAATAAGACTAACTGCTCTTCTCTGTTTACATTTGAATGAGAATTATAAATACAGTGAGCTTCAAAAAAAAAACTGAACATTAAAAAAATGTATTTGAACAAATTACTGTTATTTTTATATTAAAATTCTTTCATTGCCAGTTTCATTGCCAACAAAATTTATAAATATTGTCAAGTTTTTTCGGGCACTCTCCTTAAGTGGTAAAAGTTGAGTTTGGTGATTGTTGAAATTTTATCCATACTGTACATATGTGACGACGACGCCGCCAATTCAAAATCCCAAACGAACACTTTGGAATGCATTGGACATCCATGATCTTATGTGATATGCACGATATGATATGCACATATGCACTGCATCACTAAAAATAATTTTTTCATTTGAGTTTTGCTCTTTTGACGCTCACTGTATGTCTGAGCGGGTTATTTACCTTTTTCATATTAATTCCTCAACATAAATTTTATGATAGTTTCTCAAGCTCAAAAACTTTTTCTTTTTTCTTACAATCCTTTAATACCACAAATATATTAAGACTTTAAACGCATTTGTAAGCTTACACAGATTGTAAAAAATCTGCGACAGGGGTCACATAATGTAAATTCATCATAAACGCAACTATATGTAACTATTTAGTAACGGTTCATTCCTGAAGCTCCACTCTCTAATTAGTAGATTTCAAAATAAAACTTTAACAAAAATTTCCATTTAAATTTTTTTTTTTTTAATTCCTATTATTTCATTGCGATAAATTTTTTTTTTGTTGGTTTGCCATTAAAAAGGAAAGAAAAAGATGTAGAAATACTAGCATAACATAACATAAAAATAAACCCCACAATTCTTTACTATACTTTACACTTCCCTCCAGTTGTATACTTTCCCTACTTTTTTGTTCCTCTTGTTTTTCCTTATACCTTAAGGAAATTATCTTGAAGCGTAAAAATGTCCTTATTTGTAGTCTTTATTATTTACAATTAAATTAAACAATTGCAAACACTTGGAGACATTGCCGTTGGAGGAAAACAAAACTATTATGAGTCGTGTAAAATGTGCTCCAATTATACGCAAGATAAAGTACCATTTTGTTTAAAGATGAAAGTGTTTTAATTGAACACTAAATTTAACACAAACAATACAATTAAACTTAAATAAATTTATACAATAAACAATAAATTTATTTTGAAATAAAAGTGAATAGAGGAAGAGGGAGAGAGACTTAAATGAAAACATACGAAAAAAAATTAAATGTGCTCATTGCTCGATGTCGCATTACGAGTTTTTTAATAGGCAGGATTTGGTTGTCGAGTGGTTTCAGCAAAACAGCAACCCTAGCTACATGGTTTGTAACGCCAAGAGCATATTGAAAGGCGAGTTTCATGGTTCTAGTAGTATCTCTATTTTAATAACAAAGATAATAAATTATAAATTTGTTATGTCCGGTGCCTAAGAAGTCTAGCGGATAGAAAGCGTGAGAGTTATGGGTCCATATATATTTATATTTTTGTAATTGTATTGTAATTAAGATCTTAATAAATAAAATTTTGTTATATCCTTATAAGGATGTTAAATATGACAAGCCTTTTAGACGTATCGTTATCTTTAATGTACAAAAATATTATGTTATCTTCCTAGGGTTAAAAAAGTTGAACTATTGTCAGGCAAAGTAAACTGATTTTTTAAAAACATTTTAGTAGAAACTGAAACGAATTCAATTTATTTTAAGTTCATTATCAAATGAATTCATATCAAATATATATTTTTTTCCTCTAACGTTTAAAAAATAAAAATAAATTTTAAAAAGTAAAATAATTCAATGCACAAAAACAATTAAAAGCATAGGCTTGTCTTTTTCTAAAAAATACCAAAACCAAATATTAATAAAAAAAAAAATCTGAAAGTAATTACTTAAATAGTCAACATCAAAGGCTGTAGAAGACAATAACTACGACTTTATCTTCCAAATACTCTGTGATAAAGTAAAATTGCTATGTAAAGCAAATTTGCGTTCAGAGTCGACATTTATTACAGCATGAATGGTGAGTGAGACTAGGTTGTAATTAAAACTAAAGAGTTGTGACCAATTAAGGATTTCAACCACTTTTGAGTAATATCATCATTACTCTAAAATCAAGCTTAATGGTTGTATAGCGACTAATATTTAATTTATACCCATTCAGCACAACTAAGACTGAACAACAATGATGCTACAAACCAAAAAATCATAAGATCGAGGTGTATGCCGCCTTGAATAATTTACTCTGTTAAAAGAAAATTTTTGATTTTTTTTTTTTTGGTTCTTTTTGTTGGAAAATGTACATCCAATAATAAAATCTATAGGCAACAATAATATACAATAAATCTATTTTAAAATAATAAGCCAATAAAATGTTTTATTTAGAAAATCTTTCAAATCATTTAAAGAATATTTCATTACAAAAAATAAGAGAATAAAATAATGCTATTAAAAATCCCTTGTATTTTGAAACAAAAGTTATTTTACTAAAATAATAAAGAAAAATACGAGAAAAATAATAAGAACATTAATGTTTAACAAAACACTGCTTTGATGAGAACGAAATTAAAATGGAAGGAAAGACCCATTGTGATACTACAGTTTCACTGTATCCCATTGTCCCAGCATTACCTAGAGCTTTAATGAAGCCACCTAGAATATTAATGTCCACAATATAGAACGAAATAGTGGTGAACGTGTAGCCAGCAAGTGAAGAACAGATCTTAAATGGTTTCTCAAATTTGAGAATTTTACGGAAAGTTTTTGTGTAACGTCTGGCCAGCTCATCTAACCTGCAGTCACCTGGAATGTCATTGTGAACCGGAGGAAATCATTTCGTGCTGATATATGTATGATTGATATAGCGGCCACAACTGTACACCTTCAATTTAGAACTCTGTGTTTGGATAGCGTCTTGGTAATCGGTAAGTATAGTGATGTTCTGCTTGGGAATATTTGCATCTCCAAAAATGTCCCTTCATCAGGATTAGGTGGATCAGCGGTAGGAGGTATTCAGTTATCTACATTGCTAACGTAGATGTAGTTCATAAGGCAC
The DNA here is from genome assembly GCA_014635995.1 of Sarcophaga peregrina. NCBI lineage: Eukaryota > Metazoa > Arthropoda > Insecta > Diptera > Sarcophagidae > Sarcophaga > Sarcophaga peregrina. The sequence goes on along the minus strand of CM025789.1, from coordinate 104,761,594 downwards.
CACCAAAAATCATAGAGACAGATCTTTGTAACAGGCGTATCAAGTTCATATTATTTCCACCATACTAGCCATTCCTGAGTTAAACTAGGTCAGACTACAGCTGGGTAGATCTGGTGCGTCAACGCTTTGTTACAATGTAGAAGGCAATTGGAGATCAATTTTAGTTCGGTGAAGATGTTAGATTTCAAAGATAGTTTCCAATTCAGAACAAAGCCCAAGAAATACGTTTCCAAAGTCAGCACCCGATCCGTAATCAGATGTTGGCCTACAAATTGCTCCACATCCAATCTATTCCAACATCCCCATATGAAATAAGAGAAGGAAGAGTAAAGTACCGTGTGTAGTCTTTTCTTTATACCTCTGATAATGTGCAAGATTCCTTGAAACTAGTTCGTTACTCCCACACAGTATCTTACATATATGTATAGTTCACCATAGTGTCCTCTACACCAAATCTTATCAGAACGCTAGATATCTCGCTTAGTTCCACATTGTTAAAGACTCCTTCGATATCCGCGAAAATAGCCAGCTAAACTCTCTCCAATTGTTGTTTGGCAATAAAAAATTCCTGATTTTAATACAATACTGCAGGCAAGCCTTAAAAAGCTCAATGACTAAAAATAGAAACCAAAAAAATAAAAAACAAATAAGGATTAAATCTATTTGTTTATTTTCTCTACATTTTTTTATTACATTTTATTTAATAACTACTCTATGTACTCGTACTAATGTACAGGTAAGAAATGAATAACAAATAGCACGTATTAGCACGTTTAATCCCAGTATTTGTAAAATAGCAAATTCAAATAAATTCGGAAATAAATTCGTGAAATGCAAATTCTCTTAAATTTTTTTGAAAGCAGCTTTTAATTTGGTTTCATTATCATTTGAAACTTAGTCCATTATTTATTATGACAGATGACACGCCATCGATTTTTTTAGGTAAACTCAATAGATTTTTTTTTTCATATTTAAAAAAAAAAAATAGTTTAATGGACATTTTGAATAAAATGATCTTTAAATTCATTAAGTTTCATGTACTCAAAGATTATTTACAACATTTTTACAACATTTTTGCAACAATTTTGTGTATATTTGTTTAAATAATGTTGAAAGATTTAAAAAATCTTAAATATCGACAAAAATTTTAAAAAAAGTTTCTGCAATATAAATAACTTAGTCGAGGCACCATTCAACAAACAGTTATTTAAACAAAATCTTGATGTTTAAGTACCACATAAAATGTTTAATGAGATTTGCTGTTGAACCGTACAGAAATCGAATCATATACAACTTGAACCAAGCAAGAAAAAAATTTTCATCCGCATTGACAACAATTCATGAGCTTGAAACCTCCAACTTTTCTTATTTACTTGCTTAATTGTTGAACTAGCGAACAAATCACGAACTCTGTAAATGATTTCAATATTTTATGTTTGAAATTTCAAAGAACACATCTATGAAGCCACAAAATATTTTCACATTAAGCCGGTTCGTTCCTAATTTTAAATAATAAATCGAAAACTGACAAAACTAAATATTTGTTCCTAACTGATAAAAAAAAACAAATACATGTCCATTTAAAAACCTGTAAAAAATATTATTTGCCTGTAGAAAAATTTTTGCCTAGTCTCTATCTGAGTTATCACTGTTATTTGCTTTTCGTATAAAAAAAAAAAAAAAACAGTTAAAGCGGCTTGTCTGTCTCTTTAATCGCCAGTTCCTTAATTGGTTATTACAAGTCTTTAGTTAGGATTACAACCATGTGGTATGTGGCGATGATAAAGATTTATGAAATAAAATGAGAAATCTACCTAATAAAACTTGGGCGAACTAAAGAAAATTTTTAGAATTTTGTTCTTTTGTTTCCTTTTCGTTCTTTTTGCTTTTCTTCGTTTGCCTTAATATCACATTCAATAATGGATAACACAAAAACAAAGTGTAATAAAAGGTTGCACAACCTACAGCAATATAAATTTAATTTTTAGTTTGAAATTAAACCTTCCTGATGGGTATACAATTTGAGGATTTCAAGGCCAATTTTTTAATATATTTTATTGTACTTTGAGTAAAAAAGTAGTAAATAATACTGTCACACACATCTTACACTATATACAGTGCAGTATATTGTCATATTTGGTGAGATAAGCTATGTTTACTGAAACTGTCTACAATATGTAACCCATTGATTAATTTATTACTTTATTTGAAGGTAATGAATGCTGATAAAGTCACATTTGTCTAGAAGGTAGTATGTTGACATAAGACGGGAGTCTGTAGTTCAGACTCCAGCTAAAACGTCTCGAAGGAAATTAAATATTAACGAGATATATTTCGGGTGACTTTTTTTATGAGAATAATTAAAATTTTAATAAATAGTTTTTCAAATCTCTACTCTAAATCTTTAGATCACATGGAACATAGGTGCTGAGAGAAACTAGGTCGTAATCCTGGCTAATGAGTTATAACGGCCAATTAATTAAATAACTAAGAATGCTGGTGAATTATTTCGAAACGATGTTTGGTTCTTTTATGAGCTCATCTAGAATATATCCGAAAACCACACCAAGTCTTGATCACGGGAAGCTTTCTAATTTACTTTTTAAAAAATATGAAGTAGTGCTGGTTGTTTCAAAAAAAAAATTTTAATTTATTTCATTTTCTAAGGGAAACATTTATTTTTATAAGAAAATAAAGATCATCTACTTTATTTCTATTTTTGTTTTTTGTTTTCTACCTAACTTTATGCACAGACTTTACTTTCCTTTGTTCATTGATGTGCACATATTTTTCTATAGAAGAATAGGAAACTTTTGTATTCAATTTTTTATACGGATAGTAGGAATTAAAGGTTGCAGAAAGTTTAAAAGCCATGTTTATTCGTATTTCTCAGAAAAAAGTTCAAATAAAGTTATTGAACAGCAATTTGATTTTGTGATGTTGAGCAGATTTATTTTGCAGTAAATGAAATAAGATTTACAGATAACGTAAGAGATAAACAATGTAAGCTCTGAATCGTGTAAAATATATGAAAACTTATTTTTTGTTTTATTTAATATTTAATAATAAAATTTTTTAAAGATTTCATAAAGAAATCTTTATTAATATTTGGTTCATCATTAATATTCTATTCAAGGTGTAGTTTTCACAATCATCTCGCACATTAACGAAAGCGAAATCTTAAATGCACCAGTTTTTGTGTATATGTTGATACGCATTCCTAATAAGTTTATAAATTATAAGTCTGCATCCTGCAGATACTCATGTTTCCTGTAGGAACTTTTGATTTCTATTACACATGCTTTGTTTTACTGTAACATAATTCAAAAAATATTTTCAACTGTTGTTTATACAGACAGGAATGTGTATGGAAAAGTTGCCGTAGTCTTGTAGGTAGTGTGTTGGCTTATTAGGGGTGAGTTCAAATCTTAGGCCAGACATCTCCAAAGAACGAAATTATTTACTCTGAAAGTAAGTAAAGCTGCCATGAAAAGTTTCTCAGAAAATCTATCGTTCGAAGTCGACTTTAAATTTAAAGTTCCCGACCGCTTATGTAAAAAATTAACGCGTAAGTGACATCAGTGACTAAAGGAATGTCTGCATCTGTGAGGCTTTAAAATGGCACAGATGAAAACTTCTAATGTCACTTAAGAATCATGATTGTAAGTCACTGCTTAAATGCGGTTATCCTTACAACGGACTTATAATTATTGAAACTATAATCAAACTCTGATCTTGGATTTTTCATCACCTACTTTACATTCATCAAAGGATATTTGCTTGTTTGGTTTGCTTTGGTTGTGGGACGAACAATTGATTTATACATACATGTTACTAGTATAGGGCGTTAAAAACTTTGACCAAACAAAAGCGTAGTTATTGTTTGGTCATTCTTCTCTATTCAGGCTATTGCATACTTTGTAAGATTATTTTCTGTATTCAATAAGTTTTTGTAAACATAAAATTCCAATTTTTACTATGCGCTCTGGATTCTAGCTTTTTGGTTTTACCGTAAATCAACATACTTTCTTTGTTTCATACTTCATAGATGCATTTCCTTTGTATTCAAGGCACTAAGGATTGCAGCATTTGTATTGTAGGCTATTGTTCCTTTATCGTAGTACAATTATAAGGATGCCGTAATTCTTTTATCATTTCTCTCCTACAGTGAATGCATTGTTTAAATGAGTAGTTCAAAGCATTTTGTGCTCAATAGATTGAAGTCACCAAATTTTGCAGTACATCAGTAAAATATTGTTTTATTTTATTGTTTATTTATTTATTTTATTGAAATATAAAATTTTTTATTTGTAATTATTATTGTTTTAAAATTTTTAAAAAAAAATTTTTATTTTTTTTTTTTGAAATATTTTAGAAAAATTGTTTTATTTCAATAGCGATCACTTTCAAGAGCGTTGGAATAAAGAAAATCATGTAAGTTTGGTAAAAAAAATGTATGTCTTTTCTACTTAAGTAAATTTTTCTGTAAGAAGTTCAACACTTTCGTTATTTTACTAACATACAGCTGAAACTGTGTTGGACTTTTTAGTACACTGACTTCCCATCTTTATCCTAGGCATGAGGAACAAACTGTTGGTCAGATGTGTAATAACATCATTTAAATGTCTAAAGCTTCTCTGGTGGGTGAAATATTCCATTTTCCATGATTATGGCCAATAAATCATGCTGAATTTGGTTGGATTTATGGGGGCTTTCAGAATCGCTATGTTTTGGCTTATTCGCGTACACCTGCGACTTAAGAAAATCCCACATGAAAAAGGTTAAAGGTTCAAATCACCCGATCCAGTGATGTGATTACGCCCTCAAATAACTATTCATTAGAAAATTCATGAGAAAATCCTCGAGATAATTTTAAAAGTTTTTTTTTCAATTAAAACTCAGCCAATAACGCTTATTTCTATAGCTGACCCTACAGTTTTACAGTGACGATCTACAGTTGCATTTTAATTAATGAAAACATTTAAATGTCTTGAATTATCATTTTAATTTCTCAAGCTCTTTAAAAAACTTTCTTTATTTATTTGAGAAAATTACAATATTTGTATATAATTTGTGTCAGCATATACTTTTTAGTTCATTTGTTTATTGGTTTGTTGTCAATCAAGTTAAACAAAAATAACAAAAACATTTCTTTTTATTATTTACCTTTAGAATAATACTACGGAATCTCTTGCAACATAAACGTAAAATATAATAATAAAAAAGGTATGTACGTCCATAAACAAATATTTCAATAAAGCAAACAAAGAATTTTATTACAAATTTTTTATTTTCATGGATACCCAAGTACTTTTAATTCCGATTTTTGCGCAACTGCTCGTTCTGTTCCCTGTGATGTCATAGGGAGTTCCCTTTAACAACATTTTTAATATCCATCAATGTAATATGCAAATATGTATGTAGTAAATATGTATTTGTACATGTAAATCTGTTATACGAATCAAATTAAATACTTAGCAGCAGTTTGTTTATATCCTGCTTTTTACTAACTGTAAACAAATGCTGGTTTATCTATCGTTTCTTTATAGTGAAACCAGTTGGTAGACGATTTGATTGATTCTAATTAAAACGATTAAAATTAATTGACATTAAACACTGAGGGTAAAAAGTCAACCTTAATTAATGTCTGAATTGGACACATTGCCAGTAGAAATATAATTAGACAATATGAAATAAATACGTAGGCAATGTCTTGCATATATGTACGTATTGTATTACCAAATAAAACCAAATAAGACCAAATTCCAAGAAATGAAATAAAAAAAATTATTTAATTAATCATTATTGATTACAAAAGCTTGAGTAGATTGAATTCAATGCAAAGATTACTTCAATGAATGTCTGCTTACTTAGGAAGTCTGAAGTCTTGGTTATACATTTGGCAGTCAAATAGTAAAAGGAAATATATTGTCCGCTAATCTGCGAAACAAAAAAAAAAAAAGAATTTTACGAGAAATCTCTTGAGAGGAAATCGCCTAGAAAATTTTTTTTTTCATATTTCGATTTGATATCTGATCTGGGGTTTGAAGTGACTACTGGGCTAGACTACTTCCAGCCTAGTTTAGACGATAGCAACACAACAACGGTTAAAGAATTTTTTTTTTATCAGTTTGGGACGTCAATTTATAATTTTGGCATATGGTACTCCGTCCATTATTCTAGACATCATAAGGAAAGTAAAAGCATTCTTCTTTTTTCCACCTTTAATAGAATAGACGCTTATCATTTTATGTTTTTTTTTCTGATAGCATAAAGAAAAACTGAATTTTTTTTTTATATTTTTCCCAAAAGTTTAACCTGTGGTGTAGATCAGTTACAAATATTAACTTCGAGAGAGTCAAATATAACTTCATTGTTATACTGAGGGAACATAGTGATTGTTCAGTGATCATGTTATAAATAGTGCTTTCAACACACCGTATTTTACTAACATCAATGCCATCATCTGTCACTGCCTAAAAAGATTCATGTAAACTTGATGAAAACGTCTGAGCTAACAGACCGTAAACCATCTCATCTAGTCTAGACGTATGACTAATTATTTAAGATAATAAATATTTATTACTCATGAAACATGATGTTGTTTACTGGAGCATAAACATTCGTATATCAAAATTAAAAAAAATATTCTCAAAACAAAATAAAGAAAAATTAATAAATAAATAAAATGTTAAATAAGAAATATTAAATTAAAATATTTTTGCCTGAGAATTACTTGCACCTGAAATCATTGTAATGAGTGTTTTTATATTTTTTGTAACACATACATAGTCATACAATTAATAATGGTATTCACTAAACTGGATGTCCTGTTTAGGACTTTTTGACCATTTCCATTGACCAAGCGATAGGCCAGATAAACTGATAAATTCGAACGTGATGTCCGCTGTCCATAATTCGTTCATAATAATCGGTGATTAAAGATTTTGCGAAATTTCTTAGACCAAAAATTTTCATATTTTTCCCCATGATATGATCGTACACTCGTACAAGACTCAACTGCCTCAAAAACTGAAAGTAAACGATCGTAAACAACGACATGTGTTTACTGAATGTATTATGAAGCAACTGACCGCTGATTCTCATTTTCACTGACGAATTAGTTTCAGCGATGAAACCCATTTCTAAATGAATGAGTATGTGAACACATGACATCCAAGAATGTCCATGTTTCTATGTTTGGAAATATTCCTTTGAGAACAACTTTAATCACGTCATGACTATAAAGATTACAATTTTTTATTTTTTTTTTTTTTTCAGAATTATGGATTATGTTGCCAGCTACGACATGTAGCTTTAATGGCAATGTGTCACTCATTTCATGATACATTGCAAATTCGAGACGTGAAATTTAGATGTGAAGTGGCCAACGAGCATAAGGATTTTATTTCAGTTAGACTTTTTCTTGCGGAGCATGCGAAAAAGCCACAAATCACAATTGTCATCAAAGGTATCATAATAGGGGCAGATAGATAGGTAGTGTGGAGGGTTATTAGATGAAAGCCCGCGTATAAACCCCACACAATTAGAAATGTAAAAAATATATTTCTGGGAAAAAAAAAAGAAATTGCCATCAGGAGTTTCACAAATATGTTGTTCAGGTTCAACATTAAACTATACAACATTACTGGTATGATAAGTTAAGAAATCCTGGATAAGGGATTGTAATCAACAATTGAGCTAGTCATTATTTCCATTTACTAGATTAAGCAGGATGTTTTCTAAATCCCTCAGCGACCCATATACGTACATGTATCTCAATAAAAAATATACAACCTGCTCTTGGTTTTAGTAATTTGATCTTGAAATTTATTTTTTGCCCATCTAAAATCCCGAGTAAATAGACAAAATGATAAATTTGGCTCTCATGGCTTTGTGCTAGATTTTGTGATTTTGTGAAATGTTGTAAGTTATTTTTTATTTATTAAATATTCTTGAATTCTGTTACAGAATTAAAATTATATTTAAATAATAGTATTTTAAATCTTATATATATTTTATGTTTGCTATAAAATAAATTTAAATGTCTCATAATTGCTTTAAGGTAAATTCAATTTCTTTTATAAGTTATTTAAAATTGAGTAATAAAACTTAAATGAAAGCATTTAAAATTGCAATCTAAATATTTCTTGTTCATTTTTGAAAGTATTTAACATAGTTTTATGCAAGTACGCAGAATATTTTTTTTTTTTTTTTTGGAAACCACTTTCAGCATTCTTGGAATTTAAATGGAAAATCTTTGAATTGTTAAAATAATTAAAATAATCAAAATTTTATACAAACGTTTATAAAATTATTTTTGTATCACAATACAAAATATACATGAACGTATATTTTCAGGGAGGATAACTTATTATTATTATTATAAAAAAATTTTAAATAATTTCTGATTAGTTTTATGGTGAAATGTAGAAATTAGTACACCGAGCTTAGCACAATAGCTATGAAGAATATGTAATCTTGTCTGAAGGTGTATTGAATTGAATCTTGGAAATAATTTAATTGAACATACTAAAATAGTGTAGTTTCTATTCAAAGCATACCGGGACATTACTCATTTAATTGGTTATCTCAATCCTGTAGCTAGGATTATAACGTAGTTTCGCATACCACCAGTGTTAGGTGTGTTAATTTTATTCAGGTTAATGTCGAGTACGAACGACAGGTTTTTGACCAAGTTTTCGTGGTAATTTTATTTTTCTCTCAGTGTTTAAGCAAAATGATTGATGACAGATAGTCTTCGAAAGAAATAATCCTTTCATACTTCGTTTTGTTCCAAATGTCTGAGCTAGTGTTCGAAACTAGTAGGCTAACACGTTGTCCACTAGACTACGGTGGCATCTTGGATTGCTTATACACACATAATTGGTCCTTACACACCACTTATGTTGCATGTGTTAATTTTATACATGAGTAGCGTGATCTAAAGTTTAAAGTCAAGTCCGTATGACAGATTTTTGAGAAACTTTTCATGGCAATTTTATTTGTTCCCAAAGTTTTTTCCAGAAATAATGCTGAGAGGAAGAAATATCTTTTTCATATTTTCGTTTTATGTCTGATCTGGCGTTGGAACCATAATAAGCCAATACACTACTACTATTGGAATTTAATTTAATTAGAAAAAAATCATTTGTAAGCCGTCCTTAATTCTGGATTCATCCGTACTGTCCGAATGAAATGTTTGACCAGACAAAATTATTTGTTACTGAAAATTTTTGGCAGCACGATTCACTTGTTGCCATGCAACATTCATGATTAATGCAGACAAATCAATTCAACTTTGTTTGGGTAGATATAACCTACTTGCACTTCTCTTCAAACTTGTCCACACAAAACTATAAAAATATTTCTGACAAATACATACACATTTTCTATTACTCGAGAAGAAAGGAGTTTCTTTGGACAAAAATGTTGTGCGGACATCATGACTGAATCCAGCTTCTGTTGCATTTAAATCTGGTTAACATAAAATTTATAGTTTATGAAATAAAATTAAATTTAAAGTCAAAAAGTTTCTTAATACAGAAAATATTATTTGATTTCCGCCAGCCACGTTGTTAAACTTGGGTAAAAAGACACGAAAACCAATCGTTAAACATTCTTCTTTAGCAGCGTTAATTATTTTGTTGCAATTTTTTTTTTAATTTTAAATTTTTATAAATATTGTGTTTCTCCTTTACAGTTTTTATTTTTTTATTGTAAAAGGGAAATATAGTACTTACACGGCTTGGGAATAAGCAATTTCGTATTTATATGGACACATATGTGGTAGCGGAGATAACGCCAACCCATTCAATTGCATACTCGCATATAATTTCGAATATGAAAATTGTACACAGATTCCGTATGCATACATATGTGTACGTAGATAAAAAGTAATATTTATAAATTGTATGAAAAAGGAAAATAAAAAAATAAAATTATTTGGCAAAAGTCATGTGTAAATAGGAAGACTAAAGAATATTCCCGCACAGTTTTTACACAGAAAAATATTTCTTTATTTTCGCTTGTTGCAGTCATGGTTGAAACATTTACAGGCTTTCATTATTGTTCCATATGACACACAGCACAGAGCACAACGACCAGTGGGTAGTTAAACAAATCTACAATTTCTTGAATGAAACACAGGTTTATGGGTAAAAAGTCTGTGTATCTCCATTAAACTGAATACACTTTGTCCACTCTTATTTTAAAACAAACAGAAGGGCATTAAAATCGATTTGTTTTTGAGCGTTGATTTTAGTTCTAACATTTTTTTTTAACATTTTAATTAAAATCACATGATAGTCTGCTATCAACGGATTACAAACAAACACTAAATACTGCAGCTTCAGTTCAGTTCAATTTCTTGCCAGGAACAGTGTTTCTATTAAAGAGAGGAAAATTCCAAAATGTATCTCCGACTTTTAAGCTCATCTTAGGCCAAGATTCAAACCCCAGTTCAGACATCGAATCGAAATGCGAAAGCGACCGAGTTAAGAGCAGAATTAAAATATCACAAAGCTTTTCGTTAATGATTGCTTGAATTCAGTCCAGTAGTGAATGCTTAATATCGGTGTTATTTTCCGATCTCAAAATTAAGACACACACTGAATATCAGTGGTGATGAGAGTGCTATAATCAGTTTAAAGGCCATTAGCAATCATCCTAATATTAACAGTTACCTGAACAATTCTTGAAGAAAATCCACAAAAGGTTTAAATGCAAATGAACTTTTGTGGAAGAAACTTTATAAAATAAGATATTAATACCGCGGGTATGTAACTCATTTGTTACCATCTCATTAGTCCAGAAACAAATTTTCAATCTGTTAAGTGCAGCATGTAGGTTATTTTCATAAGATACTCATTAGTGTTAGACTCTGAATATCGCACTATATTTTCAAAAGCGCTAAACATTCTAACATATAGCATCAAAGCGACTACAATTACTGAGCTCTATCATCGATGGGGAAAATACAAAAAATGTTAGGGTACATATACCCTCAATTATAAGAAAAATATTGCTACGGAAATGGGAAAAAATTATAGAAAATCAGTCCAAACGATCGCTGGGTTTACGCACTTTGTGATCTAGTGATTTTTTTTCAAACAGACATCAACTATATTTTTACAACTTTGTAATGTTTGCTGAAAATTCGCTAACATTAAGGTATGGGCGTTTGTAAACCAATATCACTTTAATAAAATTTTCTGACACGAAACGAAATAGATTATAATCAAAAGCTAATGAAATTGACACGTCAAATGCATGTTGGCGCTCACTTCAGAAACATAATTCATAAAGCAACTATAGATCGCTCACTAAGAACATCTTTTGGTCTAAATTGAATGAACTAAACACCAACGAAACGTGGTTTCAATGCAGCTTTTTTACACTTATTTGAAGCCATGGTCATCTCACATGGAAATAATTTGAATTGGAAACCAAGTATGTTTGATTTGTTAATTATAAACTTTTTCTTAAGTCGTAGATATGTGCATATAAGGCACACACTACTGCGGTTCTCAATTATTCCCCAAAGTGAAGAAAAATTGCATATTTCCTTCCTGCCGTCATACGATTTGATTTTATTAGACTTTCGTTTTTTCTTTCTTTTTCAATTGTTAAAATTCGGAGCCAAGAAATATCGTAGATTTCAGACTGTAAGTGGCTAGGTGCTGTACTCCGCTTATAATGCCATTAATAGGTCTCCTTAAATATGCTTTATTTTATTGAAATATACTGGAAATAAAAATGAATTAAATTACTACAGTTTATGACAACAACGTTATCGATCTCTTTTAAATATTTAAATAAATTTTATTCTTGTATGTATGTATATCAACATATCAGTTTAATTTCAATTTCAAGCTACTTATATCACAAAGGATTTGCTTCTACTCAGTTTTCAGAAAAGCCATTCAACGGTTTAAACTATGGTAAAAGCGGTGTTAAGTGCTGTTTGTCATCGTATCAACAAAGATTTAATTCTAGAAACGTTTTTAATGACACACTATTTTGAAATGCAATTTCACTTGTTGTTAAGCGCATTTCAAAGAATACTCTTAGTTGGACTATATTAAGCAAGCAATAATTGCAAAGTTGTTAAATCCTTAAGCTGAAAAAAGTTTGAATTTTCATTGCATTCGCTCGTTTGAGTTGAAATGCTTGTGATTGAATTTAATGACAATTGTTCATCAACTGCGGGTGTATTAAGGCGACAGCGAAAATGTAGTTAATGTTAGTTAATGATAATTTAAAAACTTATAGAATACAAGAAATGTTTACTTAAAAGCCACGTCTAATAAGTCAGTACAATACCTACTGCTGCGTCTTCACTGAAAATATAGTGACGATAAGTCACCCATTCATATGGTCAGAGCGTTCTTGACATGACATGGAAAGATTAGGAAGTTACAGTTTTCATATCCCACGAGGCTTTATAATTTTCAATGATATTTCTGCAGTATGGGATTCGAAAGAGGAAAATATATGACGCGTATACCCTATTATTGCTTATCTCCTCCTTATGTCGAAGAACTCAAACCGAGCTGCCACTGCCTACGTACCTTAATACTTGCGACGGATAATATGTAATTATTCCATTCAGCATATGTCTTATTGTACGGAAAAGATTCAGGTTTCAGAAAATACAAGTTCCCTTTCAGAATTCCACAGAGATTACTTATCTTAACCAACAATAAAGCATATTTCAGCTAACATTTTCCAATGGGACATTAATTATGGATAATGATGATTAAATTTATAGAAGTTCTACTGTACTTGATATCCTAGATACAAAGCGAAATGAGTCTGTAACATGAATACGGATAAAAGTGCATAATACTGGCTTGAAATTATCGGTGTGAGAGAACTTAAATAGTGAGGTGAGCATCATTGACTAAAGAGTTGTATTGACCAATTAAGTAAGGAAGATTTGCGATACCGATGTAATATTATTTCACTGTCAATTGCAACACGTAAAGTACCCAGAAGTTAAGTTGATCCCTTGTATTTGATATCAATTGATATTCTATTTAAAAATGTCTGGAGCGGATAATGGCGTAATGAAACCACAAACTATAAATATTTAAAAAGTAAAAAAACTTATATTTCGGGAAATGTCCTCGGAAGTCTTTTCTTTCACTTACAGTGTTAACGAATAGAAGCAGAATATCATCCAACGACCTATTTACTTACATTTAACACAATACCTTGAATGTGCATGCATAGTCAGAAAAGTATAACATATTCTGTTACTTTCCCCGTTATAATTTACGACTTTTCTAAACAAATGAAAAAATGAAGCGAAAGAAAGATAGAAGCACGCACGCTAAAAGCTTTGTGAAACTTTTCTCAGTGTTGCTATAAGTTTCGCAAAACAGACAGTTTAATAGTAAGTAAAGTGCAAAAGTGAAACAGTTTTCTTTAATAATTTCAATTTCTGTGTCTTCACCAAAACGAAGCAAATAGTAAAATAATGAGTGTACAAAAATGCGTGTAACATTTATGTTGTAGTAAAAAATCCGAGACATCGTAACCGATGCTGATATGTGGAGTTCTGTTAGGTGTGTATTTAATACCAAAGTTTTACTTGTTCAGAATGTATGCAACGTTATTATATCTCATGCGGATTGCTCATGATTATTATATGATAAAGAGGGTCAGTTGACGGATGCTCTAGGGCCCATTCAGCAAACACACGTCATTGTTCATAAGTGTAAATGGTCGTTTAATTTCAGCTTCAGGATCATTGGAATTTTGTGGGTAGTTAGAAAATTTCACTACTGCTATAAACCGATTTCCAATTAGTATATACATTGAACTATAGACTAAACTATAGGCTAGACTATATACTTTTGTATTAAATTGTAAATTTTTAAATTTTTTACGTATTATATAACTTGGTAATGAAGTCGCCGTAGTTAAATAGGTAGTGTGGTGTAGACATCAAGACAAAATTCAAAAAGTATTTCTTCGGCGATTTCCTCTTCAGCAGATTTGCCGGAAAAGCTCTAAGAATAAAAATCTGTCGTTCGAAGTCGACTTTAAACTGTAGGTGGTCCCGTCACTCATGTATAAAGTTAACGCACACAATATAAGTGAGTGTGAGAAACTATGGCAATAATCCTGACTAAAGGGTTGTAATGACCAATTATGTATGTATATATAAATTGGTGATAAAATTAAAACAAATATTATAATGTTTTAGTGCTTTTTTGTCAAAATTATGCATTTTTTAACGAGCTTGGTGCTTTTTGAAAATTCGTAGTTGATAACGCTGGTGGTGGGATCTATAGTATTAGGGCGAGTTTTCGAATGCAAGTTTAAACTCGAGACTAAGTTAATCTTCAGTTAACCTTCGTTTTCAGTTTTTGAATTTACTTAACCTTAAGATTAACTGATTAACCATAAGGTTAAACTAGCAACGTTGGCTGTTTAAACTTAAGATTAACTATTAAAATTAGTTGACAAATTTTATTTAAAATAATAGTTTTTAAGTGAGAGAAAGCCGAATAAGACACATTTTCAAGTGATTATGAATTATATAAAACACAAATTGACAACAGGCAGTCTTAATTTATTTATTATTTTACAAAAATTATTTTTTGCTTCAAGATCAATAGTATTCAGCTTTTGTTTGTTTGTTTTTCTTCTACACAAAAGCAAATTGTTGTGAAACCCTATGCAATTTTTGCATATAATTGTGTCAGCCCTACAAAGATTAAACTACCATTCAAAAACTGAGAATTAAGTTAACGAAAGATTAACTTTAACCGGAGATTAATCTTTTAATCTCGAGTTTAAACATGTACTCAAAAACTCGCCCTTAAAGTATTACAGTATTAAACTAAATTTAGGTGGGATAAATCTTTATCCACTTTTTCTTAATTTGGGCTGATTTAGTAAGCAAAGAGCATGTTAAATAAATACAATTGAATTGATTTTTCTTTGGAAAGAAAAAATGTTGTATATTAAAAGAGCAACATTTAAATAATATTGCCCTCACCCTATATTTTGCTCTTTTTCATTTCAAAGAAGCACTTAAAGTAATTGCCCTATTGTAGTGAAAATAAAAAAACCTACGACATATGCAAATAAAATCAAAACAAATATGAAGGAAATGATAGCTGGTCTTAATCTGTGATTTTCGTGAAGACTGGAAATATGCACATTTTGTGAAAAATATTTTAAAAGAACACCTATACGTACCATTTTCTCTTTCGTACATTGTTGTTAGAAAAAGCTCAAAAGAATAGTTTTTTTTTTACACAACGAAACATCGTTAATTTTTGTTAGAACAAACACGGCATTTGTATCAATAATTGTCCCCTATTCGCTTAAACGCAACTTAAAATTATTTTCTTTTATTGTGATACGTCACAGCGGAGGTATTTTTAGAAATCATCTTCTGTAACATTATGTAAAGTCAATATGATAAATTATAAGAGATATTGTAGGAGCCAACCCACTGCCACAAAAAATATGAAAAGTACATGAAAAAATTAATTTTAAACTTTTCCTCAATGGAAAACATAAGAGAGACTTATTAACTTGTAAAAATATAATAATAAATATGAAAACAAAAGAAAACTTTGTTAACGAAATGTATTAAATTCGTTGGTTTTATCATGTAAAGTTGAAAATTTTTTTCTGTTTATTTTTTTTTTTTTTTTGATTCAACAAGGGAAATGGGAAAACCCTTTTTGCCTTCGACCTATCCAAGTTGAAGAAAAGAAAGTGTAATTACGTAAAATAAAAATAAACTTCACAAAATTTGACAAGCCTTTCCATGAAACAGTGTCACAAGGCGATAAATTTAGTGATTATAGAAAATTTCGTCCAAATTAAAATCAAAGAAGGGATGGCGAAAATTGTTCTTTGTCAAGTTTCGCTTTAGTCTAGGGGTAACGAAAATTGGCAATGTATTTGAACAACATAATTTTCATATAATTTTTAATAATTTTCAGTCAGTAATAAGTATTACAGAAATTAAAAAAAAGAAAAAAAATTGGAGCGGACTGCAGATATTCAATCTTTGAGATCAATTTCAAACATATTTTAAAACGAAACGGTCATCGACGTTATAACTTCAACACTGAATTCATGGCAGTCATAACTTCAATAACTTCTGTCTAATTTTTTATTAAATTGAACTCAAAACCACTTGTTTATCGGAAATTGTTACACGCAAAACCATCCGTTGATCGCATCAAATTCACTAGTCAATGCATTAAATACAAGACATGCTTAGATAGCAGATATTAATAGAATGAAAAAAAATCTAGTTTGGCGAGTTGATTGCTATTTCGGATAAGTAAATCATAGCCAAATCAAACCGTGTCAAAAACTTTTTATCTAAAACTGTTAATTGGATTTCGATTACATTTAGTTCGCCTTGTTCGTCTTTACTTCCGGATCCATACACTTGATAAGGAGCCACATTGTTAACAAACAAATCTCACATGATGTCAAAACGATAGGAGTGATTTTTTGCTACTTGTGTATACTGCAATGATTTACGATCAACAAAAGTATGACATATGTCTACTTGATCTTCGTTGATCGCCGTTTTGATTTGAGAAAGGAAGAACGTTTATTTATTTGTATATTGTACAGAGCACAATATGGTTCAAATGTTCTCTGCCTCTTAGCAGATTTCTGGCATAAATTCTGGAAATAAAATTGTCATGAAAAATTTTACCAAACATTTTTTGTTCGGAGCCGACTTTAAACTGTAGGTCCCGCCATCCCTTTATAAACTTAACATACACAACATAAGTGGTGTGAGAAGCTAGATTATCATCCTGATTGAAAGGAATGTAAGGAACCAATCATGTATGTATGTGTGTATGTATTGCTGCATTAGTTTTATTACTGTGTCTAATTCTAATACGCCTCCCGAACTTGTAGAATTCAATGATTGCGAGTGGAAATTCAGCGGTTTGCGAGGCATATATGAAGTTTGAGGTACTACTACATCTAGCTCTGTCCAAGGACACTTTTTCATTGTCACTGTCATGTTAGCCTAGGTGCCAAGTCCACCTAAGCTGATTTAAAAAGTTTGTGATATTGTTCAAGTCTTTTTCATGCTCTCCATTAAATTTCTTATATGGCTGACAGCAGCGGTAGAAAATAAAATAAAATTCGTTGCACTAGTTTATAGCGAAAAATCAAAAAAACATTTCTATACTAAAACTAAGAGTTTGGTTCTCAATATAATTTATTTTAAAAACAATTTCAATTGAACTATTGACCTGCCAAACTGTTGTATTCTTTTTGTCAGATTAGCCAATCTCATTGTCGCTTTTTCTATTTCCAATTATGGTATATGCGAGAAGCAATATTTTCAATAAAATTTCAAGTTTTTTTACACAATCTTGATTAAAATATTTTTTATTTACACTCCACACAAAAATATTTTAATAAAACCAAAACCGAAAAAAAGAAATAAAAAAATTTCTTTCGAAAGTGAAAAGCATTAGATTTTTCCTACAAAAGTTTTCTCCAAAAACAATTCTTAAAGAGTTTGTGCTTTTAACACTAACTATTGACAAAGTAAAGTTGTTTAACGCTTTCAAGGGATGCTGCTAAATGCATTCAATATTGCAATTGCAATTTTGTTACGTAAAAAGGCTGTGTGAGTTAAAATAAAATTAAAATGTCCTTTACTTTATAAAATTTATTACTTTCTCAACTAAATAGTGTTAGATTGCGAACTATGGGATATAGAACAGTTAATAAGTCTTTGTCAGGCACTAAAATATTCATTTCAATTGAAACGAGAGAATAGAATTATTGAAAATGGATTTTTTTCGATCACAATTTGGGCAGAATTGTTTTAAAAATTTTTGAAAAAGACATGGAAAATAGAAGTTTTTGATATTTCTTTCTAACCTTTCCAAACAGAATATGTCAGATTGTGCATATTTGCCATTTGTTAATACCATATGTACATTCAATATATTTTATATACAATGTGCGTCAAAAGAAACTGTACACTAAGGCTAAAATTCTAACAATTACCAAACGGGTGTGCAAAAGAAATTTTGTATTTTTTTTTTTTTTTTGTTGTTTCAATTTCAAAAACAGGCAATGCATCAATTTTAAAATAAAAATAACGGTAATGTATATATTTTTTAATTCATTGTCTCTTTTGACGCTTACTGAATGCTAACTTCTCATAAAAAATTTCTAATAAGTATTTAAGAATCTTTTTTCAAAATTGAATTAATTTCATATTAAATTATCAAGAATCTGAACAACTCACATAGCATATACATACAAACACATTTACATTATGATATGATATGATGCTGTACATTCCATATGTATATTCTTACGATTTAATTAACCGCATTCATTTGTAACAATTTGATGGAGAAAATAAAAACAAGAATCAAGCAAGAGAAAAAATTAAAATATTTGATCCACATTTTCCATGTTTTATGCCAAAATGAACAATTGCTTTACAGAAAATATATAAAAAAAAAGAAAATAAAAAATAAGCAAGAAATCATTAAGTGTGGAAACATGTTGTTCACGTGAACATGTGGAGAGGAAAACAGTTTACGGGAGTACGCCAACACTAAGATTTTATAGGTCGTATTGCCGTACAACAGTATCTCTAATAAAGATGTACAGACTGTTTCAAGACAATGTCCAACTTCATCGGAACAATTAATTTTTTAACATCAATTCGGGGTACAATGTCAACCAGGACGCTTAAGCTGCTTAAATTCCATCACAATTTCAAAGTTCGGCAATTATTTTAATTTATAAAAGATTCATTTGACCTTAACTTACAGGAAACTCACAAGTTTTATTCGAAAAATTGTTTTTGAATTAAAAGTTTTAAACGCTTTGGAATGCTATACTACTATAACACATGTTTTAAGCATATTCGTTTATTCAATCTAGTTTGTACAATAGAACAACAACTGCTATTTAATTCAATTTAAAAGCATAAAAAAATGAATGAAATAAATGAGAAAATTGAAAAAATAAAATAAACAACTGCTAAAGGCGCTTAAAACGACCAGCTATTCCGCTTAAAACTGTCAAACTAAAATTTTCCCTTAGACTGGAAACATTATAGAAAAAGGCATTTTAAATGGTTTGTATTTCTAGGATTAAATCTTTTGCTGATCCTATGGTAAACGAAAACTCATATAAAACAGAAAACAGCTTTAATTAAAAAAATAGTTCAAATCGTTTTTAATGGCAATTCGTTTGACAGTAGCTGCAAATAAAATACTAGGAAAATATCATTACAGACTTCAAAGTAAACTTGTGAACAGTGAAATGCTAAAAATTCCACAGCAAATAGAAAATTTTCCATACGTTTATAGTTGTATGTATCAGATATTAGTTTTACTATCGTTAAGAATATAAAGATACATGTTTTCAGCTGTGTTTAATTGTTTTGTGACATATTTCAGTCTTTCAAAAACCCTGCATAATTTCATATCCTCACCCGTACAAAAAATAACAAAAAACAACTAGCAACAGATGGATGTTGACTGACCACACAATACTATTGAGTTCAAAAGTCTTTTATTTAAAACGTATGCACGTAATTATTGTCCATTGTTTACCTTAGGCCCAAAAGGAAATCATACTTTCCATTCTAGATACTTGATTTCTACCCTTATGAACAAAAAAAAAAAAAAATTTTTAAATCTGTCTTTATGTCTTATTGTTTGTATTCCTTCCTCTATACACACAGTGAGCGGCAAAAGAAACTCTACATTGAAAAAAATATGCATTAATAAATTACAGTTATTGTCATTTAAAATTCTTTCATTGACAGTTGTTAAAATGGAAGCGAAGAAAAAAAAAGTACAAAAGAATTCGAATTATTCTCAAATTATTTGCGTTTGGTGGTTGCATTATTTTATCCTTAGTGTATATTTTATTTGGCTTTCACTGTATATTCAATTGTTTTTTATTCTTCGTTATTGGAAAGAATTTTCTTATGGTTAAATCTTTACAAAAAACAAAATCTAAAAAACCGAAGAAATAAAAAATTAAGACAATTTGTAATAATTTGTTGACCAAGTTAAATTTATTACAGAAATGTTTCTCAGCTAAAACGACAATGGAACAATTTGTATAATGCATACTACAATACACAAATCATTATTTGAGAGAGAATAATGTTTGGGCAACGGATTTAGAATTTTACAAATGGGAAGAAAAATGAGTATTATTTCTTAGGAGTTAGTTGGACAGAGTTGGATATTAGAAATGAATGAAACTTATAACATTAGTTCATGGAGATGTCTGACCTGGGGTTAGAGCCGATACCTTACATCCATTAATCCAATACACTACTCAATTCAACACACACTCAACAAAAATAAAGATATTTAACGGCATCAAATAGCTAGATATGGATTGAAGGATGATGTCACAAAATTGCTCGGTTTGCTAAGCTTGTGGAATCATCTGTTGAAACTACTCAGTTTAGCCATTACTATCTGAATATACGTTCTGGATCATTTTTGAAAAAGCGCTGAATATTCATAAATATAATGTTGGTCAACTATCATATTTTTGCAATCAATATTAAATATAAAGAAGAAAAAAAAGCTATTCGAAATTTTTGGACCAGTTGGGACAATCCTACGCATAAAATATTTTACACAAACTGCACAATTATTTCATCACTGCAGTCTAAAAATATGGCCTATATTTAGATACAAACTCCCACACATATTTTTTTATAAATACAAAAATAAAAAAGAAAAAAACAAAAATTCAATAAATTAATTTTCCTATGTATGTCGTGGCATAGTTGTTGTCTCGAATTTCGACATCGTATTTCTTTTTTGCCATGTTTTTTATAAGGCATTGCCAAGAGCCTGTAAATATTTGTGCCATGACTGAAATAAATGACAAAATTGCAGACAAAAAAACAGTACAGAAAAATATCTCTTTTATAGTTCAGACATATGCATCTGTATGGACCCACAAAAGATTTATATATGCACGGATTGGTTAATGATACATACGTACATAGTATATAACAACTGCGAGTTGTATAAGGGAAAGTATGCCGAAGTAATGGAGTAACTTTTTCGTTTTTCATTAGAACAATATCAGGATTTAATCCTCTAATAATTTTTTGACATTTGTATAGAAGTGGGAAATATACTTGAATAAAATCGTTAGGATATATACAACAGAAATTTTTAGCGAAAAACAAGTGTTCCATGTAAATACATGCATGGTAATAGTGTCAATGCCAGCAATATTACTTGAAAATATGTGAAATTATAAGATTTTATGCCTGTTTGTCATTATCGGTTGTATGCATACTTACATGCGATCTTCCGAATCTTGTTGAAAATACCTCATGAGTTACCATAGACAATAACATCTAGCCTCTGAATGAACTCTGGAATAATAATAATAAGAAATGGAATAACTTCCATCAACAAATCATCTGAAGCGATAAAACTCATTTCTGGGCGAAGGATCAAAATTCTCAAATTGGAGAAAATACTAATACTATGAAAACAAAAAAAAAATTATTTTTTTTGCATCCCATGTTTGACTTTGAATATCATTTCAATAAATTTCCATTTATGAAAGAACTTTTCATGATATATGAATACGCAATCAATTAATTCTAATTCGAAATTCATTCGAAATTTAAATTTATATTTAAATATATTTAAAGAATTATTTTATTTTAGAGATTTAAACACTTTTAAGTTTATTAAACAGATTAAATTCAAATTTATTTAATACTATGTTCAGACATGCACTTTTATACAATAGTTTAAGTATTCAGACATAATAATATACCCAGTTTGGCTGCTTATTCAATATTCATTTGACAGCTGGTAAACAAAACAATTGGTTTTTTTAACAACATTGTTTTTATTTTGTTTTGGGTTTTTCTTTTTGTTTGTGGTTGTTGACATTTGAGATTTTGGAAAATTGTAATACGCTTACCGAACGTACTTATGACAGTGTTGAATTTTAAGTTTTACTCAATATTATGACAATTTGCGTATTTATTGCGCAATAACTAATTGAAACTTTATTTCAAATATTGAGCTAAATAATGGCGTCTATTTCAATTTGAAATAGGTTCCATTACTTATGCATAAAGTCCACACATACAAAAATAGTGGTGCGAGAAGCTAGAACGTAATCCTGACTGAAGGGTTATAATGACAAAATATGAGACTAGGGACAAAAGAACAATGACTGAAAATTAAATTAAGTATAACTGAACTATTGCTTTTAATTAGATTATTTTATTTTTCTTCAGGCAATTTTAAATTTTAGTCAATTTTAGTGACGATTTTAAATGCCTTAGTTATTTAAAAAGTGTTCAAAAATCCCTTTAAATTAATTTTTTCTTTCCGAAATTTCTTTTTGAACACGCCTCTATGACGCTTGTTTTTTTGGCAGTCCAATTTTCAATATTAAACAAAAAAAACATATTTTTTGCTGCATCCAATATTTACAAAGATATTCTCTTTAATTCATATCAGATTTTAAATTTCTTTGCTTTCTGATGTCTACATTGTACAAATAGATACACAAGTACGTACGTATGTTACAGAGTGCATGTTGGATGACTTATAAATGTTATTGCGTTATAAAATATTACTCATACGTCTAGACGCACGGTACATTCATCATTCTACTATAAGTTTTGGCACATACTTCAATATAATTGTTAGTATTATTATTGTATTTGTATTTTTATTTTTATTTTGTCAATGATAAATAATACTCTTGAGGTTAGTAAACAATATTGTGGAGAATTCAATCACTTTATTGATAAACATATTCAATATGTGGAAGCTAATGAACCTTATAATGAAATGCAATGAACTTCTTTACTAATCTATGTGAAATAGAATGTTTTTATTTTCTATTATTGCTTATATGAAAACTTGGTACTTTATTAGAGGGATTAACATTCAGTTTTTGGAATAAATTTGATTATAGTAGCTATCCCTTTTTTAAATAGATAAAAAAGATTATCTCATTGAAGTTATATTTGCCAAAATGCATACATACATACGTACATAATTGGTCATTACAACCCTTCAGTCAGGATTACAGCTTAGCTTGTCAAACCATTTCTCGCAACAAGAGCGTCAAAAGCAACTCGAAGAAACACTATTTGGAGTAGATTTTTGACTGGCAACATAATTAGTTCATAATTCTTTGATTGCCGACTTTTGACAGCTCATCGGCGACATTTTCATGATGTGAACACCAACGACATGTGGTTTCAACAGAACGGCGGCACACAGCACATACCACATTTAATATTCTGTACGGCCAATTTTGCATGATGATTATTTCATTTGAAAATGTCGTAAACAGGCCATCAATCAATTGCGAGTTTATTCCAATAAATTTTAAAAGATTTTAAATTGATTTGAGTTAAATTTATTTCAATAGGAAGGTAAAAGTATAGTGAAGGCAATAGTTTAGATATCGAAAGCTTTCAATGTTCAATTCTTTTTAATGCTTTTAGTTTTGTTTCGATTCGTCTGTTGTATTATTGTTATTTAATTTAAAATATCAACTTAAAGATTCATTGGCTTTCCTTATTTTTCATATGCATTCTATTACACTCAAATAAATAAATTTTTGTTACATAATCGCTTCTCGTACGTCGTAATTAGGAATTAATTTATCAAAATCACCCCTATTTGGATTTTTCCAATTAATTCATGATTACGTAATATTCATTGATTAATGAATAAAGCGTTAATTTGTTATAGACGACTATTAGCCTATGCCCATTAGTAGGATTCCTACATTTGCCAATTATTTTGCTTAATTTTTACATTTATTGCGTTCGTATTATACCCCCAAAGTCATGTGTCAATCAATTACTAATCTTTTTTAATGGTCATCCTAATAATATTATCTGCTAAAGTTGTTATTGAAAAAATCGCAAGTTGTTTTTAATTCCTTGTATATTTCCTTGGCGATTTTCGAAATAATTTGTAATTTTGCAGACAGAAATCTAAAGTCAATTTTCGTCAATGCTCAGTGTATCACGCATATCAAGCATTGCATTTAAGCACTTACAAGTATTGAAAATCTATACCTATGACGACCAGAATTAACTCGTAAACCTTAAAAAATTTTCAGATTTTAATTATCAGTTATAATAAATTTTAATTACTTTTATACGTTTTGACATTAGTTAGGATAGGTTGGGTGGAGGACTCTCATTTAAGGCGATGTCCTACCCCCATCGGAGATAAAACATGTAATGTTCTGTGTTTTAAACTTTCAATTACAATTTTATTTGCTCTCAGAGTTTGAACAAGAAATCTGTTGAAAGGATGTCACCGAAGAAATCTTGTTTTCATATTTCGTTTAGTTAGAGATGCCTGATTCGGTGTTTGAACCAACACACTAACTAGTAGACTATGGTGAGTTTGTGGTACTTAAAACACTTTTGAACCTGTATGCGGTCGAACATTGTGAGCACTTCATCGATGGTAATCAGTTGTTGTTAAGATGCAGCAATGTCAACAATCCTGACATTCAATCCTAATTTGTACAACAAAACCAAACAAAATTGTTTTCAAACTTCAAACTTTTTAATCTCTTTTATATAAAGGAGTTTTTATTACAATATATGTATGCATGTATGTTTACATACAAATCAATATATATTTGAATCAAATTTAATGCAACATTAAATACTAATTTAAACATGAATTTTAATTTTAAGTGTCTTTAAAAAATCAATTTGTTGTCAATTGTTTTGTCTCTAAACCCCAATTTGTGGAATGGACAAAAACCGACATTTTTCCACAAACAAAAGAAACATAAATAGAGTTTAGAAATCCTAATTTGAACATTTTACGAACAGATTAAATTAACATTATTTAAATTTAGTCATGCTGATGATATTTGAAATATTTTATTAACAGTTTATAGCCATTCACAAGTGTATGTTTGTTAATACAATAATGATTTCAACACATTTTCAACGTTGTATTTCACTTGTCTAGCAAGTTAAGGCATCATGGCGAAGGCCTTAACTAATAAATATTTTATTATGACTTATAATCTCCGTTTACAATGCAGAACGGTTTAAATTCCAATACCTAATCAAAATTTGAAGATTTTGCTCTAGTTACTCTGGAAAGCTACCTTTAAATATCAATATAAACTTAATTAACTTTTGCTCATGACAGCTTAATTGATTTAATATGAAAATTATGTAGGAAAATGGAATGAAGGAGATGCAAATACATCAAGCAAACTTACTTTGCACTCACCAAGGATGCCAGATACAGGAAGTATGTATCTTGTTCAAACTTCTGTAACTGTTTTTAATCCATTCTTCTGTCTGTTTGGTACGGTAAAGTATTATCAACAAAATATTAAAATATCAAGCTAGCGAAAGCAGGATAATGACATACAATATGACACATAATTTGGATAACTTAACCATAAGCACTGTGTTTCATATTTTCCAACACACAAATGCAGTTCAGATGTACACATAAAGCGCTTGGCACCATAAATATGCTTATTAGAGCTCCCAAGTGTCGTCCTTATTTTTGCTGATGTTTGCATGAGTACGCAAAGATTAAGTCCCAATGGGCACCTGTACCAAGAAAATCGGTCTGGTATTCGCATGATGCAATTGGTTGCTACTAATATATTAGGCAAGCTGTCGGCACCAAGTTAATCCATTCATTGTTCAAAATGTACTTTGGTGATCGAATTGTTGGGTTGTTCTAACCCTCCAAAGAGAGTAAGAACTAGCACTTATCGTTTTTGATAAAAAGTATTGCTTTCAAATCTCTAGTGATGTTCCCCTTGCGCCATCTTTTTCTTAACAACACATTCTTTGAACCGTTTAAATTATTCTTATATAGCATTTTAAATCTACCTATATCCAACACATAAGTTAGTTTAATTAAGCCTCTGTAGAGTGAATGAATCAGTCTCGTTGTGAATCCCAATTTAGATTTTTTACATATGAATCAGAATCTGTGATTTTCCAGGTATTCTTTCGATTTTGAATTCCAATGTAGAACAACAAAATCCGTAAGTGCAGTTGGTAGTATATGCAGTTGGGTACAATAGGTTGTATGTGTTAATCACTTTTTGAAATACTTATTTGTTAAGTTTACCCCACACATTAAAACATTGAGCTCTAGCTGTAGAAAGCAAAGTCTGATTTCTAGGGTTTCTATAAGAAAATTTTGTCTCGAACTATCTGTACATTAAGACCCTATCATATAGCCTCTACGGGTATCTGTAGTTTTGTTGCAAAAGCATGAACAAAACTCTGTTCACATAGCGTGTAGTCTTTAGATAAATCCAGATCAACTCTGTTTCCATGAGTATCCATAAAATATCGAAAACTCTTGGTTTAAAAAAAAAAATATTTTTGTTTTTAATTATCTTATGTAATCGTTTATGTACACCAAATAACTTTCTAGTTTGGTTTTTCGTTCTCTGTTATCATGCGAAACACATGTAGAGGTTTTTTTGCTCATTTTGAGTTCATTAAGAGTTTTTATTTCTACTAATTTCTGCATATAAAAGAATGCATGAAACCTTTGATTTAAATCAACAATTTTATTCAATACTGTTTATAATTGTTCGTATACGAAATCGAAATTGTAAGATAAAATTAAAAAACCAGAGGTCAGAAAACTGAAAACATACATACGAGTATGTATGTGCATATTAGAATGTATGTGAAATCAAATTTACTCTTTGGTTTTCATATAAATGTCTGTGTGTGCCTTAAATCGTTGGTATCATGTTCTCACCGAATTTGTTTAAATTTAATAAATACTTGAACGATATAGGTATGATGCTTTTAAACCATGGCATATGTGAAATAAATAATTTTCAGCCTCAAATTGCATTTACAATATATCCCCTGTATTTTTATTAAACGAGTACCGAAGCTCATGCAAGTTTTTATTGGTTGGTTTTCATCTGAATATTTCATTATTTGTGGCCTTCACTATCGAAACTATCTGGAGTTGTCGGTTACTATGTAAAACATATAAAAAAAACAATATTCTTCAGAAACAAAAAACAAAACATTGATGGATACAGGCATTTCGTTTGTGAAGGATTCCATTTAATTTGTTTCAAAATGTTCACTTATATACTCTTCAAAGGTGAAGTTTTTCATAAATACACGTTCAAAAATAAATCATATGGGAAGTTGAAATATAAAAACCATAGGAATGTGGTCATAGCCATCTGAGTAAAACGAAATATGAGAGAAATGAATTGCTTACTATTTAAATATTCATGACCAATACGTTAGGCGGCACCTAACGACACCAATCAATTTGGTTTACATTCAACATTTTTTTTATTTTTCTGTAGAAATTGAAACGAAATGTTTTTAAACAATTTCGAAACTATTTTGAGTTAAATATTCCGAGAGCAAGGAAGAAAAACAAATACTTGGACATGAGTGGTTAAACATTGATTTCGAACAACATATTTGGGAAAAACTTAATAGCAAATTTATTTACTTTTAGAATTGTTTTATGTTTTGTTTAATTTGACATGTTTGTTCCGAAAGTTGAACCACGGTCTCATGTCAATCACTATCTAATAGACTACGGCGGCTTTATATGGTCGGTTTTTTGCACCAACTATACTATCCAAATGGAATTGAGCACATCTTCCGATAGTAGACTTCTGTTTGGGAGATACGTGCGAAATTTTTCCAGTCCCAAAATCCATCCTTAACCCATTTGTACACCATAAATTGTCCTCTTTATGATGAGAATATGCAGTTTCCCATCCATTTTTGTTACTAAGTCTTGTTCTAAGGCACCTCCCAGAATTATAACATTCTATTTTCTAACCAGCTATGAACTTGTCAGTCAATTGACTTATTAGGCCACGAACCCCACTTACGAATTTCCTGTTAAACTTGTGTTCCATCAACCTGGCGACGGTATCCAAAGTTTGGGTATTCGATACGATGTGCAGCGAACATAATTTAACTGAGCTTATGCGTTGTTTATGATGGTTGTTGTTGATGGTTTATCATTATTATACTAACATACGCTAATCTCTGTATTTTGGCCAACTTGAATTGAAGTTTTTCTAAATACGTTCGGTCCGTCCGCACAATTGCCCCATAACTAAATATTGGTCTGGCCATCAGGGAATACATCCTGTGTTGTATTCACCATATTTTTCTGTAAGCTTTCTGTGGCATTACTATGGCATGTCTGGCCTTTATTGACATGCTCTGTACACGAGCTCACCATGATATTCCTGGATATTTTACTTTGATTTTCAAAGCATTATTATGATTAAAAACTATGGAGCAGAATAAATAAAAATTTTCTTTTTAACCCATGTATATTTGCGATTACTGATGGTTTTAGAAGCTTATTTCCACGAAACGAAATGTGTTCACCTTCAATCAGTTGAGAATTTTCTGCTTGTGTAAATCCTCTCCATAGTGTTCGTATCGTTTTCAATGACAAAGGAGTCACGCCAGTATATTTCTTAAATTTAATAATAAAAGAATTTCTTTTGTTGTTGTTACTGTGACATTTGACAATAACATGGTACAACCATATTTGTGAATATGCATCAGCATTTTTTAATATGAAAAAGCTCTATGCTATGGAGTAAAATTTACAAAGAGAACTTTGTCATACCGATGGCGAACAAAATTCTCGGTATCTTCTTCTCCGATCTCAGTTTCGAAGGAGTACGGGCTGATGACGCCGCCATTTTACAAAGCGTACCAAACAGCTACTTTTTGTGGATGTATCAGCGTTTCAATAATCACTTGTGGTTACTCATTTTCCTAAATTATTTTCTTTGTAAAGCATGTCTATTCAACCAACCATTTGGAAAGTATTGACTTCACGCTAATATCTGACCTATTGTTAGGATTGTAGATTTAATTTCTAACAGAGGCTCTGCGCAACTTTTTCGAGCCAAAAATTTTGTAGTAATAAAAATAAAATTTGATAATGGACTGTAGTTAAAAAAAATTATAATCATTATTCTGTCATGTAAATAATTTTTATAAACTACTACTGACAGTAAAAACAATCAGGTAGGTAGAATACTTCTTGGAAGAGGTTAATATTGAGTACGAGAAGTTTTTTTTAGCAATTAAACTGATACAACGCCTAATATACTACAGTCCACCAATCGCCAGTGCAGCTAGAAAAACTTGATTAGCTAAACTGCAGCAATATTAAAACAAATGCCATTCTTTAGCTTAACTCAGCAGCGTAAAATAAAGTTGATTCTTCCGCAAAATTATTTCTTCCTTCTCCCTTTCTTTTGTTTTTTTTTTTTTTTTTGTTAACGTTTTAAATTACAAGTTTTAATTTGTGGCACACACGGATTCCATTTTACATGTGCAGCACTTTTTGTAATTCAATATTTACACATGAAATCCAAATAAATGCACGTCGGTAAATATTTCTGTTTTATTCCAGCCCCATTGACCTGTAGGAGAAAGATTGTGTGTTTCAAAATTCAGTATACACCGGGGAATATTAAAAGCAGCGGATGTCGTACAAAGTAAAAACTACTGGCATAATAAGAGCAAATGTTTGTTTGTTCATATATTTTACTGCATTGCAATTGAAACTTACAATTTGCACTAAATATGCAATTTGTGTTTCGGTTTCATTAGGAATTTAGCAGTCAAATTAAAGTAAGAAAAAAAAGCTGAAACACATCGAGCGAATACCATTGTTTTATCATTGCACTAGAGTATATAAACTATTGTATTTGTTTTATAGCACTACAAAGCATTTTGTTTATTCTATAATTAGGCAGCGTATGTACTGAAATTAATGTACAACATTTATTTCAGGTCGAAGTAACTCAATCTATTCCTTTCTGTTTATTACACCTAGTAAATAAAGTGAAGGAGATTCTATCTATTAGGGTATGCTCTATGTAACCAAGATAAAGACAACATTAAATTTCTATTAAAATCGATTAACGTGTTTGAAATATTGGATATTGCATGGCGGCGACAAACTTCAGATAACCTTTGTGAGCGTTACGACGCTTTAGTCTAGACTTACCCGGATCTAGGAAATGTCCGTTGGCCAGATGATCATGAGATTGTTACAGGCGAATCTGCATAGAAGCCGGACAGCGGATGCTCTACTGGGGCAGATAGCTGTCGAAAGACAAATAGATGCAGTCATCATCAGCGAGTAATATGGTCGGATTGCCAGGGGTTCCTGGTTTGAGGACGAAACAGGCACGGCCGCACTTTGGATACCTGACGGCCGTAGGTTTGCAGTTACGGAACACGGAGCCGGTTCTGGATATACGTATTTTCGAACCGGATTCCTAACCATAATGAGCTGCTACCTCACTCCTAGTGATGATATGGAGCAATTTGGGACGAAGATCGGCTCTATCGAAGATAGAGTACTCGCTATTGGTGGACCGTTCATAGTGGCCGGCGATTTTAACGCTAAAGCTGTTGAATGGGGCGATCGGACAACGAAGACCCGAGGAAGGTGCATTCTGGATATGGCGGCAAGGTTGGGTCTCATAGTGATGAATACTGGCAGCACAACCTTCAGGCGGCCTGGATGCGAGTATACCACGCCAGACATCACTTTGGTGACTGAAAATCTGGCCAGAAAAATAGCGGAATGGAAAGTTCTTGAAAACTACAATGGAAGTGACCACCTACATTAGTTTCCGAATCGCGGAAAGAGCGAACCTTATCCCAACAGCCAGGACCAGGGGAACGCGAAAATGGAACGTCGCGAGTCTCAATAGCGCGGCATTCTTGGAGAGATTCGATGAGACCTCACTTTCACGAACCAGTAGTGATACTATCACTCTGACTAGCGAAACTATGCAGCGTATAATCCGTAGTTGCAACGCTACAATGTCTCGCGTATCGCAACATCCCAGAAGGCAATCTGTATACTGGTGGACACCTGAAATTGCTGAACTCAGACGAACTTGCCTCCAGTGCAGAAGAAGATACACTAGGGCTAGAAGAGATGGTCATGCAGCACATGAGACATGAGAATGCTCCCGAAGGGCACTGAAACGGGCAATTATAGACAACAAAAGGGCGAAATGGGAGGAGCTCCGTAATGAATAGAACATGAATCCCTGGGGCCTAGCTTATAAAATTGTGACCAGAAAGCTGGGCGCAAATTCTGCTGTGCCACTTCTTGACGGCAACGCCGTCGACAATATAGTGATGAATTTGTTCCCCGTGCACCCACCATTGCGTGAGGAACGTGATCCTCCGATAGCTGATACGCCAATACCCTTCACGGATGAAGAATTGATAACAGCGGCGCAAAGTCTCAAAGGAAACAAGGCTCCCGGTCCAGATGGAGTACCAGCCGAAGTAATAAAATTAATTGCTGAAAATCGACCAAATGTACTTCTGGAAATGTACAATGCCTGCATTGCCCAAGGTGTCTTCCCTAAGCAATGGAAGCTGCAGAAATTAACCCTGATCAGCAAGGGAAAAGGAGACCCGACACACCCATCTTCATATCGCCCCCTCTGTATGCTGGATAGTGCCGGTAAATTATTGGAGAAACTTCTTCAGCGCAGACTGGCAGCGGCCATTGAGACAGCTGGTGGATTATCGGAAAGGCAGTATGGCTTCCGACCAGGTAGGTCAACGATTGGTGCCATAGCGGATGTAGTGGAATGCGTTGAACGGACAAGGCTCAGACGTCACCATCCGAAGCGCATTGTTGTCCTTGCCACGCTCGATGTGAGGAATGCTTTCAACAGCCTACGATGGGAGGATATTATTAAGGCACTACGAGAAAGATTTCGTATTCCTATATACCTTCTGAGAATATTACGCAGCTATCTGAAGGATCGCAAGCTTCTATATGACACACCTGATGGCCGAAAGGTCGTGGAGATCACGTCTGGTGCAGCTCAGGGATCTATTCTTGGTCCAGATCTCTGGAACCTGAGCTATGATGAAATCTTAAGTATAGAAATGCCAGAACACACATACCTCGTGGGATACGCGGATGATATAGTGTCAGTCATTTCAGCGCGCGACATTGAGGATGCCAGGAGAAAACTGAATCGAGTCATGATAAGGACTCAGATATGACTTGAGGATCATGGTCTAGAGCTCGCAAAGAACAAGACTGAGGTCATACTGATGACAATGGCTCACATCCCACTCGAAATTGATATGCAGATAGGTGATGTGTCACTGGCCACAAAAAGGGCAGTTAGATATTTGGGCATAAGGCTCGACTGCAGACTTAATTATTGGGCCCAAATACAGCATGTAGCTACCAAGGCAGCGAAACTAACGGGCATGCTAAGCAGGATGATGGCAAATATTGGCGGGCCAACATAAGCCAAACGAAAATTGATTATGGCAGCGACGAACTCGATATTGCTATACGGAAGCGAGATATGGGGAGATGCGCTGGAGATTAAATCTAAGCGGAAAATATTAGCAGCGGTGCAGCGAACAGCGGCATTAAGAGTTGCCTCGGCCTACCGCACAGTATCGGGCACCGCAGTCCTAGTGATCGCCGGTGAGATACCTATTGACCTGCAGGCATTTGAGCAAAGAAAATCTTGGAGAATGAAGCGGGAAAATCTTCCCATTAGTAGCGCAGATCTCAGATCTCAAACACTACGGCAATGGCAAAGTAGATGGACCGAGGAAACATGCGGAAGATGGACTTATAAACTTATCCCTTCTATAGAGGCATGGATACGGAGAACCTTTGGGGAAACTAACTATTTTCTGACCCAGTTTCTCTCTGGTCATGGTTATTTCCGAAAATACCTATACCGTATGGGCAAGGTGAAGGATCCTAGCTGTATTTATTGCGAGGAAATGAGTGACGACGTTGAACATACATTCTTCCATTGCATTAAATGGCAAGACGAGAAGAACATGCTGATGGAACAAATTGGTGAATTTACACCCGACACCATTGTGAACGCAATGCTCGAAAGTGAGATAAAATGGAACGCTGTGAGAAGATACGTTGAATATGTACTCCGCAGAAAGAAGTTCGACCTTGATACAATACAACGGAATGATACATGAGAAGACGAGCCAATAGCATGAAGCTGGCTTCAAATATGGCGTACCCAGACGTGGGAGAGTAGACAACGGTCCTTAACTGGACGTCATTCTGAGCCCTTCCCGAAGTAATGCAGATAGCCGTCCCGGGAAGGGAGTATCCCCAGAAGGAGGAGGGATTGTTTTAGTGGAAGCACCACTCGACGCAGCTGATGACGATCACTGCAAGTGCGAAGGCATTTTGAACCCTACCTCACAAAAAAAAAAAAAAAAAAAATAACGACGCTTTAGTCAGGATTAAAATTTAGCACATTATGGTAACCTGGTTTATGTGTGTTAATTTAATTCATGAGGAAGACAGATTTCATTTTATTTATTTCTGCAATTTGTCGAAAGAAATTTTGTTTCTGTCTAATAGGCGAATACATCAACTACTTGGCAATGACAACCCTTCATCCAGTACACTGATCTAGTTTCTTACACCCCCTTAGGTTATGTGTGTTAATTTTTATCTTAAGTGTTGGAACCTATAGTTTAAAGTCGACTCTGAACAAGAATTTTTTTTGAGAAACTTTTCATGGCAATTTTATTTACTTTCAGATTTTTTTTCCATAAGAGCAAGAGGAGAGGAAGTCACACAGCTATTTATTGACACTGTTTACTGCAATAGATCGTAGTACTACATACGTACTACATACGTACTAATACGTAGTACACATCAATTTTAAAAAGGATTTTATGTGCTAATTGACGCATAGTTTCAAGTCGTATTTTATGTGCAACAATAGTGATATACACCAGTGTTGACCATAATGTGATTGCTAAACAATCTCTCAAGCAGTTCTCAACTTAAACATTTCCAATACAGAACTTTAATGCATTTGGGTAATTATAAATCTTAAAATTCTCAAGCGGTTTCATATTAGCGAAACACTACCAACTTTTCATATAAAAAGAGGTACTTTACGACAGTCAGACCTACTGCCAATGGTTTCGGTGTTAACATAAATTACGATTAAAATTGTCGTTTTATTTTTATGAATATTGTCGATTTAAAAACGTCTTTCTTAATATTTTACACTATCTGTAAGCAATTCTGAATCAATTCCGAGAAAATACATATTTCGGAGTAGTAAAATATGTTCCCAATGAAAAAAAATATAATAAAAAACCAACTATAGATGTAAGCAATAGTCAATAGAAATTTTTTTTTAAACCACTTGGCTAGGAAAACACACACTTTTGGCAAAGTTCTCGTCTAAAAAAGAAAACAAACTTCTCTGAAAATTTATGGGCTAGTTCAAAGCATTTCTCTACAAAAGTTTTAAAATTTAAAATAGTTTGTGCTCGTACAGGCAAAACTTTATTTATGTTTTTTATTTCTTTTTTGTACAAGGAGGATATGCAAAAGCAAAATGTCGTAAAAAAGAAAATCACTTGAGACCTCCGACAGCGTGACCGCAAATGTTTGCACAATGCAGGCAGTCACTGATTTTATTTTATGCTTATGCTGGTGTACAGTAAAATGCCAAAAAGGGTGTGTATCTTCCAAAAAGATTTATTTAACCTTTAAATATTAGAATAACTAGCGGAAGAATTTTATTTCTATTGGAAATAATCTTAAAAAAATAGTACAATTCGTTACAAATAGGCAACTAAGTCGTTAAAGAAATAACAAAGGGAATCGTATAATGAGCAGATAGATATTAATAGAGCATGCTAACGAGAGAGATTTCATGTTTGTTGCATCGGGTCTTTCGCTAAGCACTTCCTAACTTAAATGAAATAAGAATTATGTGAGATATCATCGAAATATTTTACTTTAAATTATTCATCTGCGATCTCGGTTATTAGTCCAAATCACTTCCATGTGACTTTGGCACGTTGGCCATTCATTTCTTACTAGAAGAAATTGATAATCATAATCTAATAGCAGTGATAGCCAGGCTGGAAATGTTGAGAAATGAGATCCAGCAATGGACAGACAATATGCCTTTGCCACGGCTATGAGTTCTTCTAATAAATCATCTCATATGGTAATCATGGTCTCTAATCTTTCCAAAGTTGCTGGTTGGCTCATAAATAAGTAACTCAGGGACGTGGTATAGAACAAGAAAGGGGGCCAGGAAACAGGACCAATTATGGGATGAAAGTTGTTACCAAATTGATTCTGCAATAAATCAATCGTTATGAATGCTATTTGGCAAGTAGCGTCATTTAACCATTTTATCAGAAATACGCCTCATTGTTGAACACAATTCTTTGATAAAAATGAGCCCAATCATCAAAAATGTGATATAAACAGTTGTCGCTTTTCAATATCAGACTATGGAGTTTTACAGAAAATTTCAGTCGTAATGCTGATTAAAAGGCTATAATAACCAATTAAGTAACTAAGTAAGGACGAACATAGATCATATAGTTGAGATTCTCAACATATCGGTAATTTGCACTACACCAGCAATAGTCTATTGCCAAAACAAACTTCTTTTGACATGTTAATGATTTTTGAAACAACTAATAAATGTACGACGGTGACTCTATGAACCTCGCCAACGAGTTTGTTCCTTTCTTAGTAAATTTCCACAATTTGGAAGCGTTGTCTTTGACATATTCAACTTTAAGATAAATAGCGATAACATTACAGATAACGTCATGTGGGTAAACAACAATCGATATACAAGAACATCTCATAACAAGAACGAGAAAAAGGTTTTGTTCAATCAACATCTGCAAATCCTATAAGAACTTGATATAAATATGTATCGAAAACTGAGTGTAAGGCAACATACTTTAGTACAATAGACTACAATTACACTTTAAATAATTCTTCTTTAATTACTTTAACGAAAATATATTTTTCATGTGTTGCATTGTTTTTAAAACAAAAGGCGTTCGATACCATTTACTTGGGTAAAAACTTTTTATATTTAACATCAACAAACACAAAAAAAAAAATTTTAGATGAGAAAAAAGATGAGAATATATGCAAAGAATACTTTTTCGCAATTAAGGAAGATTATGAGTGGCCATAGTTTTCCAACAAATAACTTATGAGTTTGCGGCTTTTTAAAACAAAAGATAGAAAAACTTTTATAATAATTAAGAACAAAAGAAACACCACATCTTAAGGTATGTATGAAAAAGGAAAGCATAATGTAAAGATATACAAACAATTTCTAGTATATGGTAATTAAAAAATTTATTTAGAAAAGACTGGATTAACTAGCGATAATAGCAAATAACACTGTTGATAATAATAGACAAGAAGAACTTTTTTAAATACTTAATTGAAATTGGAAGATTATAGATCTTGTTATTGTTATTACAAATGTCATCCTGAAAATATTGGAATCTTGAGTCTTACGAAACCTGAGAACTGATCTGACTTCGCCGCATGCCCTGAATTCATTATTTTCCACAACGTCAATATGTGTTGAAGTGTCTTCTAAGTATGCTCATTAGTGTGCTCTGCCGCCATAGTCTAATTTTAAATATTCATGATTCTCTCCTCATTAGAATCGCCCTAAAGTATTTTTGTAATAGTTCTTGTCGTAATAATTTTCCAAAATATTCGATGCAAAGTTTGTTGTAATTTTTATTATTTGACGTATTAATAACGTAGAGTACTTACATTTCTAAGCTATACAGAGACTATTTTGAGTTAGTATTTTAGGTTATTTTTTGTAAAAAAAAAGAATGAAAATACCTTTTCAATGGTCGGCTATCGTGGTCTAATCACATTAATGGGCTGTAATAGATTCGAGTCCCTTCGAAATACGAATTAAACTGGCGAAAACATTTCTGATCCCTGTACTTTTATACGGATCTAAAGTGATACCTGTGACCACTGTGATTCCGATGATATGAGTAAACTCAATTTGGCTTACAATAATATAGCTAAATATGTATTTATTAAAGGACGTCGATCTTTGGAATAAATTTTGATTACCTTTTAAATGCCATATTCTCCTCCATGAGATCATTACCTCGAAACAGCCAGTATACTTATTTATCAGGAGTATGTTTGTAAGATCCAACTACAGTAGGAAAATTATCCAACATACTTAGATATAAGACTCTTCTCTCGCAACGTCTGTTCTTTATTTGTAAATATTTAAAACATAGGCAAAGGAGTTATACAAGTTATTTTTTATTTCTTTTTTTACTGATTTTTAATTTTCATCATCTTAATTTAGTGTTTAAATTTAATTGTATTGTTATACACATGCATACATATTTTTTATCTTTGTTTGTGTCCATATTTTTCATTGAGTTTTTTTCTCCTTTATTTTTTTAATATCGTCAATTATTTTTATCCTAATTTTTTACTTCGTTTGTTATATTGTCTGAGATTATAACGTCTTCTAATTCATTTCAATTTCTACATTTTACATTTTATTTATATTTTATATTTTTTTTCTTTTGCTGTACTCCCATTGCGCTTTCATTAATGAAATTAATATCTTGTTGTGCTATGGCAAATACTATGAATAAATAAATAAAAATATTTTCTTTTCTTAAATCTTTTTAAACAAAATTTATAATAAAAATTTATAAAATTTATTAGCACAAATAAAGCTTTTTAAACGATTGCTACTTCCTTTCAAATCTGGCAAGTAGTATTTGATATATTGTACGGAAACTCATTTGAGTCAGATGTATATACGAATAATGTTACGGAAAAATAATAAATAAATAGTTCCAAAAGGCAGATTAAATGCAAAACAACAAAGACCTTTGACTAATAATAGAATTATGAGTACAATTGCAAAGAAACAAGATTATACTTTTGAATTGAATGGAAAATTGTTAATATTTTGCCAGTAAACTTTTAATATTCATTATATGAATTGTAAAGAAAAATAAATATTATCGAAATCAAAAACCATACAGCAGTTACCGCAATATAATGATTAAAAATACATAAAAAAAGATTAAAAGTTGAAGATAATTTACTATTCCGTACACAGTTAAAGGTTAACGTAACAGTTATGAGTAAAGAATATAATATATTTGGACTTTAGATTGCAAATACTTATGTATATATACTCCACGATATTTCCAAATAGATATTTTTACCTGAAGGTAAGCGTGAAATTAGTTCTTGACAATCAGAGGCGAAAGTCTCGAAGATTTTCTATGCATAGTCCACGATCCTTCAGATTTCTAAATATAAGATAGTATTACATACATAATTGATTCATTAGAACTCATCAGTCAGGATTATTGATCCTAGTTTCTCACACCACTTATGTTGTGTGTGTTAATTTTACACATGAGTAGCGGGACCTACAGTTTAAAGTCGACTCCGAAAGACAGATTTTATGAGAAACTTTGCATGGCATTTTTATATATTCTCAGAGTTTTTTCCAGAAATCTGCTGAGAGGAAATCGCCGAAAAAATACTTTTTGTATTTTGTTTGATGTCTGGCCTGGAACTCGAACCCTGGCTTTTACGCCTAATAAGCCAACACACTACCTACTAGACCACGGTGACTTCAATATAATATTTGAAAGATAGTATTACAGGTCATCTTTTAGTACGAATCCTTTCAGGATTGTTTAAATGAAAATTTATAAGAGGCTGTTGTCCATTTAAACATTGTTACTAAACCGTTCTGAATACTGAAATAACTCTATTTCATGGCCTAAACAACATGTACATACATTTATATTATGTTTCTATTTATCCTTTAGTTTGTTCAGTGCACTAACATTCTTAAGCATCCTATGATACTTTGACTTTTGTTATCCAAATACAATATTAAAAACAAAAGTTTAAGCTCAAAGTATTAACAGCTACAACTAAAAGAAAGTTTATTTTATAAGAAAAACACTTAGTAATCTATGCTGGAATGCTGCACCTGACGGTCTTATACTTATATATTGATAAAACAAAAGCGTTATTATTTTGTTAAGATTTAAAGGTAAGAATATTTAAAATTTTTTGATAATCTGAATTAAAGTTTATTTTTTTTTTACCAACAACACAAAAACTTTGCATTTAAATATTATTCCATGAAATTGAAAGTAAGTTTATAATCTTAATCTCACCTTAACATTCAATTTCCGGGTAATAAGTTTTATCCTTTAGCGCTACTTTTAAACTTTCTGTGAACCTTAACCCATATAAGCCAAATTAAAGTTTAAAACTAAACTTTTTCATTTTCTCTAAAAAGCAACAACTGTGTATAGAAATATATATAAAAAAAAAACTTGTCTGGGTTTAAACTATAAAGAAGGAAAAAAGTTCAGGTTTATTTTGTTTTTCCGAGAAGTAATTTTGAATTTTATAGAATATTT
The DNA here is from genome assembly GCA_014635995.1 of Sarcophaga peregrina. Taxonomy (NCBI): domain Eukaryota; kingdom Metazoa; phylum Arthropoda; class Insecta; order Diptera; family Sarcophagidae; genus Sarcophaga; species Sarcophaga peregrina. Next base: position 104,722,236 of record CM025789.1, on the reverse strand, counting down.
TTTCTTTTTCAAACATTTTCATAAAAAAGTATTGAGAACATGTAGTATTATGTGGAATATTTAAAATACAGTGGCTCTAGTTAATATTCGTTATTCTGTTGTAAATTAATCAACTCCTAAATTTCAGAATATAATAAAATTCAATAAATTTAAAATTTACAGCAATTGACATTGAACACAGAATGTCATTGAATTTTATTTTTACAAAAGAAACTGAAACTGCTCTACATTTTATCGATTTATTTTATATTTGGGAGTGTGCTTACTACCACAATGGGCTAGGTCACTGCAGCGTCTTTGAGACTATCGTGTATATTTTCCTTATGAATAACATTTTTTATTTTAAATTATTTGTTTTCTGAATTAAACAAACTCAATTGAATTTATTTGTATTTTTATTTTTTGATCAATCATTATATGATTCTATACACTACGTGTGCATAGAAAGTCTGAAGACACTTATACTAAAAATATTATTTAAATTTGTTAATACTCAATATTAATTGTAAATTTCTTTAGATTAAAATTTATATTTTGTTTGTAGAACATCATTTTAGAATATATTATGATTCGCAATAAAAACAAATGAACGTTTGTATTGTGGCAATTGATCATGCATATATTTCTGAATACTTTAAATAAACAATTTTTATTTATTTATTCAGTTGAAGGACGCCATTGTTATTTATTTATTTGTCTATTCATTTATTTACGTATCTTTGACGTCAGTTCTTAAATTTAAATAATTTAAAAATATAAAATCATTTGAAATAAATTTGATAAATTATTTCTGAAGTTTTATTAAATCGAATTTAAGTCGTTTAATGAACAAAAATTTGCCATTTTTGAGAGATTAGATCTTAATTCAACCACTGTACAGTGGTTTGAGTTTTATTAGCAGAAAACATTTGTAATTGCGCTCTAGAGACTCCTACAGGATTTATAGACTAAATATCGATTGAGAATACTGAAACTAAGAACTTTGACTCATAAGAAGGATAAAAACAAACAAAAAATGTAAACAAATCTACTTTAACTATGTTGTGTCAATTATCTTTAAAATACTTTGCCAAAACCTAAACATTCAAAAACGTTTACTTTTGTGTTAAATTGTTTGTTCTAAACATGAACAAAAGTTAACATCTCTATAAAGTGAATTAAAATTTTCAAGAAATTATTACATTTATATCCACCCCTATCATGTTATTTACAATAAAACTCATAAATTCTTAGTTTCGCATTAACACCCTTTGTAAAAATTAGTTCGCGTTTCTGCTAATTCACTGTATACAATTTTAAATTTTACATCCTTCCCCTGGGAGGCATGTGAAATTTTTATTTTTCAAATTAAGTTTCAGTATAACATACCCGCCTCAATGTGTTGAAATGTGCAATTGTTGCTATTCATTTTATATTGACATGTAGTATGAGCGTCAAAAACCTGAATCACTTACTAAACTATTTTCTCACACCACAAACCATGTGTGTGTTAATTTTATCTATGTGTGGCAGTATAAAGTGTGTACGGAAAGACAGTTTTCTAAACAAGAATCCTTTCATAGCAATTTTATGTACTCTCGGAATTTTTGGCAGAAAATTGTTGACTTGGATATGTTATTTGCGCGGGGGTCACAGTATAGCCAAAGAAAATAGGAGGTATTCTGTACTGTATTCTAGGTTATGTGAGAATAGTTTCACAATGCTGCTTGTATCAGAATGTTTCAGTGGAATAGGATGATATGCTTAGAAGTATGTAATTGGAATAGCGAAGGCATTTGAGCTTGAAAATAATAAACAGTTTGCTGATCATGTATTTTAAACTCTAGGCTCGCTGTAGATTCTGTGATGAGGACACAATGTTACCAAAAAACTCAAGTATGCTGCTGCCTACTGTCGTTTACCTTCAGTTGTTAAATCTCTTAAATTTTGTCAAGATTCGGTGATTTATGGACATCTGAGTTCTGGACACTGCCGCTCTAATTGACAGTGTCGATTTTTTCCACAGTTATTGTATTTCGACGACATTCAGATTTTTATCATGTGTTTACTGAATTACACAGTGGACCTTGCAAATAGTCCTGTCAAAAGGACGATAATGGCATACGTAAAATGGGCGGAAATTTTTTCAAGAATGTTCACCTTATTTAATAATTATTTCGACTGTTAATAAATCGGAAAATTTTCCATATTTTTCAGTTTTAATTTTATTGTATTTACACAAATATATCCAATAAACTTTTAGAGCATGTGTTGCCGCCAGCATTTGGAATAAAATTTTCAGAACTTCAATGCCAAGTTCCCAATTGCATAACATTTGGACTACGAAGAATTTGAAGGTATAAAGCAAGAGAGCATATGAAACTTGCTTCGAAAAAACCTTTAAAATAAAAAAAATAAAAAATCTGCCCTAAATTTACTAGACTCTTATTGAATTTTTTCGTTTTATTGATTTTTCCCATAAAGTTCTTTTGATGCACCCAAGAGATTTAAATGCATAAAAAAAAAAAAATTATTCTATAGATCGTATATTGGCCATATTAAATTTATTATTAATATTTACATAAAATCGTTGCAAGCTGATGTAGTATTTTCAATGAATGAATTGAAATTTTTAAATATCAAAAACAATAATTATTTCAACGCAGTAACAGTAGAAAGTAGAAACATCGTATTTACAAAAAGTGTGGATAAGGGATTAATTTTTTCAATGCTTAAGGTTTGAAAAAAATTTTAATTTTTTGCTTATAAGAATTAATTAATTTATGCAAAATATATGCCATTTCTACTGGTTAACAAACACGAATATACGTATTTGGAATTGTATATGGCCAATGACATACGAATAAATATTTTTATTATTAAACAATAAAAGCATGTGTGATTGCTTGTCATGTTATTGTGTATATATCATGAATATTTCCATAAATTTATGTAAATTATGTATATTTATACTCTGGGATAGTGGATAATTGTCAGGGAAAATATTGGTTAAATAAAATATTTAAACACCTTAATGGTGTAACAATAAATTTATAGATTTTATATAAAATCTGGGTGATTTGTATTACGTTTGTATGGCCATTAATTAATTGAAAAAGTATTTCAAACGAAAAGTATTTAAATTGGCATTAAATTTAATATTTTTGGAACAATATCACCATGGTTGTGAAGCGTTTGTTTCAGTGAAACAGTGTTCTGTGAAACGAAAGTGGTTTAGAGTAGGTGAGGTTAGGGTAGATTGTCGTTCACAGGAAAATTTTCTCAGCAGGCCATTTTGTTATTTAGTATGAGATAAGCAATTTTCTGTCATGTAAACGTTCATAAGTGCATGATAGTTGTTGAGTTGTTCTGAACTCGCATAAAAAGGAAAAATAAATCTTCTGTACTAATCCCGGTGGGACGCAGTATCATGTAAAAAATTAATACATCCAACACAACGTTTTTTCACAAGCACAACTCCCATACTTTCAAACGTTTGTCGCATTTACAGCCAATTGTTCCACTAACATGTGCGGAGGTAATCACTTTAAGTAATAAAGTAATTTTCATAGCACTTATTATCATAATCTTCTTAATATTCTGAACAGAGTTTGAAGATTCTTTCTTTCCTTAAACACACAAACCTCATCTCCGTACAATTGAATTGATTTGTTAGGCTTAGTATTCCAGTTAGAACATAGTGATTTTGAATTTTGTATTCATATTTACGTAGCAAACTGCACAATGGGATACCAAAATTAGGGATTAATTTTATAAATTTGAAAGCTTAAATGACAATTTTTACAAACTCTTCGTGATTTAAATTTTCCTTTAAATTTTATGAAATTCAATTCTATTTAAAAACTGAAAAGTTCTATCAACTGAAATAAATAAATAAAAAAAAAAAAAAACTGAAAATAAAATCAGAAGAACACACCCATACAACATGTTATTGATGTTGCCAACATGTTAAAAAGATTTTCTGTAAATTGTCTTGTTCGATATGAAAATTGTATGTTTTGCATTTAATTCTATACCATAAGCACTATGTTATGTTTTATTTCATGCTCCAGTTGTTTAAATTGATGTTTATATTGTCGAAAGTATTATTCTCTGTTATACTGGTGCATAGTGTTTAAGATTGTTTTACATATTTGTTGTCCAATTGTTTATATCGTTGTAGACTCATCAGACAATAAATTCAGTTGCAACAAATAATTCTTATGCAATTAAATGAAACAAGATAATCAGTTCCAAACGTTGACACATACATTTGTATACGCATATCTAGATGCAGACCAGCATCATATTTTTTACACAATTTTTTTTTTTTTTGTGATTCTCGATTAAATCTAAAAATGTTTGTAAACTATATGATTTTCATTTATTTAAACAATAAACGAAAGTAAAGTATTTCCAATTGTCTGGCTTTGTTCTGTTGGATGGTGTGGCGTTAAGTTTGTTTTGTTTTAATTTTTGCGTACGAATTTTATTTTTATTTATTTATCGAATTGATATTTTATATAATAAGTAACAAAGTAATAGAGATACATTAATAATTGAATAGTATATACGTATATGGTCACCACAACCCTTCAGTCAAGACTACGACCTAGCTTCTCACACTACTATTGCTGTGTGTGTTAATTTTACACATGTGTGGCGGGAGCTACACTTAAACGATAGATTTTTGTAAAATTTTTCAGGGGAATTTTATTTACACTCTAAGTTTTTGCCAGAAATCTGTTGAAATGAAGTTGACGACAAAATATTTTTTATCTTTCGTTTTGAAGTCTGACGATAATTACTGTCTTGAAACAATTGAACTTGGAGAGTTAAAGATTTTAACAAGTGGCATCAGAAACCTTTTTAGAGGCAAGATGACACCGTGCCCTGTCATTTTTCTTATGGGCAAATTAAATAGAACCAGGAGTTTTTTAATAACTTTCTCCATCATTTGTATTTTTGGTCACCACTTGATGTTCGTAATAACAATATACTAATTAATGATTTTTTAACATTTCCTATACATATATGGCCTGTATAAACAAATTGAAAAATGTATGCTCGTTTAATGTGTAAATATGTATTTTTCTCTTCTTTTTTTTTCTGTATAAATTTATAAAAAGTTATTTGTTAAATGTAAATTTATATGGACGTTTTTTTTTTCTCTTTTGTAGAATTGGTGTTGTTATCAATTTAAAATTTTTTCAATGATTTACTAACGAATGTAACAAATAAAATGGAATTTTTTTGTAATTTTAATATTATTTCAAAGTTGTATTTAAAATGAATACGAAAATATTTTATACTGACGCACAGTTAATTAAATAATTCACGGAATTTAATTGTAGAATAATGAAATGCATTCTATAAATTGAATTTATTTTTTGTCCCGATCTCTATCGAACGAACAAATTTTTGTGTCAGAATTAAAACCTGAAAACAAGGGTTCACTTTAATTTTAAATTCCAATTTATTTGTAAATATATATGAAAGTAATTTTAAACCAAACTAGAACCGACACTCTATCAATATCTTATCGCGGTAGCAAACAAACGACTGCAAGCTGGAGTAGTTACAAATTATTTTTCATCAAAACTTTATAATCTACAGTGACATTTACAGCATTAACAAACGGCGAGTGTTGATTATAGTAAAATACAGCATTATGCTGAGAAATGTAGCTAAAAATGGAGGCCAGTATGCATTGTTTACAGTTTTAAGGAAATTTCCTTTAGTTAAAGTCCGGAAGTCCCTTTTTGGAACATTCAATATATTGCAATGTAGATCAAAACTACAGTCTAACGATGAATTTTTAAATTTTTAATGCAATATGGTGCTTACATTGATAACCCTGGGGTATATGCTCATTCAGTACAATCGAAAGAATACAAAGGAAAGCTTGTTGTTTTGCATTTTGTTGTGCGAACCGAAGTTTACAAATCAAGGTAATGTGACAGTTTGTTACTGATTTCCTCTTAAAGTAGATTTATAATATAAACACTGAATTTGCCCTGGTCTTCAATTAAAACTATTCTTTCATGGATTTATTAAAATAGCCTTGTGTGAGTATTTCTTCTATTTGCGACAATTCGGTAAATATTGTAAACACCATGTCCTTAAGCACGCAAAGAAACATTTGTAAGATTCTAAGTGCGTTAGACCGCAATTAAAATGTTTCTGCATTTAAATGTCGTTCTGTACAAAAAACAAAAAACTCTTTCATCTTCTGTTATACATTAAATCCATCTGCTTAAGTAATTAAATACAAGTTTCTTTAAAATTTCATGCTTAAAAAGACTAGTAAAAAAACAAAAGTTTTGCAACCTATTGTTCGTGTGCTCACTAAATAATCTGTTCACTTTCAATGTTAATGAGAAAAAAGTTTACTTAAACAGAATCGAAATAAATCCTTGTGGTTTTGTTTCTGGAAAATTTTTAAATGCCATCATATAAGAGAATTGCATTGCACTAAGGTATTAAAATTACATGTTTCTGTACTTCTGTCACTTTTTAATATCAACCAAATATCTATGGAATTCTTGTTAATTCTATATCTCTTACTTTTGTTCAATTTTATATTTAATTTAAACACTCTCACATTAGCACAAAAACATTTTTTATATATACTCCCTGTATTTAGAAGATTTCACAAATTAAAATACTCTCACATAAAAAAACACATTTTTATCTCTACTCCCTATAATTAGGTTTCACAACTTTCAGGATTCATGGCATCCTACGACAAAAGTCTCCAATTATTTGCAATTGTTTCGTCTAATTATGTTTGGCGCTAAACGTTTACAAACACAAAACGACGATGAAACTTTTTAACTGCAAGAAACATGCCTTTAGGCGTTAGCAGTGATTATAAGAGAAGCAACAAAATAGAATAAGAAATTGTCGAATTTATTTTCAAGTATTTTTTTTTATATTTCAGTTTTATATTCCACTCAATATGCATTATATCCTTATATATTGGGAGCAAATAAAAATTAATGGCAGAAAACAATACCGCACCTCTTTTAAAAATATACAACTATAATCAATGAGAGTCAGTCTCAAAAAGATATCAACAGAATATGGAAAGAAAAATAATTAAATTAACTTACTGCCTTCAAAGTTCAAATAAAACAAACTACGTGTAAGGTATCATAACGACATATTGCTCTCGTAGTAATATTTAATATCCCATGGGATTTCAATTTCAAAAAACTCAAGTTTTATTTTGGTCTGAGGCTTATTCGCATACGCGTACCTCCACATTAATTCCAAACGGATTAAATCTATCTGGCCAGTTAACATGATCTTTAAGTGAGATGAGCTTGCCCCCCCAATCGCTCGTACAGATTATACAATGTTACATGAGCTTTGTGGTGCGTACCACTGTCTTATAGAAGGCTAAGAAGATGCCTTTTGGATTGCATTAATGCCCCACAGAACCATGCACCACAAAACCAAAATTTAGTTGGGAAACGATCCTCAGAGAAAATGTTCTTTGAGTCTACAGTTTCCTGATTTCAGATATATTTGCTGATTACGTATACTTCCGCTTGGAAGATGTCCATTAATTTACCCATGGATTTACAAACATTCCTTTAAAATTTCTTGGTCCCGACAGATAGTTGGAGCAGGACCTGTCGGTCCTTCAATTTATTAAGCTCTAATAAATCTGGTATTAATATTTGTTTCCTCATTATCTTTACCATAGGATTGCTAGCTTTAATCTTCACTAACATGTTTAACGGACAGAGCACTCATTGTAAATGTTATATTAATATTGTTATACTAGTTTCAGTATTTTATCTAAATCCTGACCTATCTAATGTATCTGTTAAGACAATACAGTAATAGGTCATTTAGGCATAAATATTAGTAATAGCTCTTGACGAACATCCAAAGGACTTCCCTGTATACTTTTGGGGTATGGCAAGCCTTTCTTGATAATTCCAGTTCCTGATCAATTTACAATTAATTTTGGTTCAAATTCACGTTATTTGATTTTTTTTTCACAAAAATAAGAAAATTCTTGTTCTTCAAATCTGCTCTTTGCGGTACAATTCTCTTGAATACATTAATTGAGCATTAACATGACACTCAAGTGAAAATATTGATTTATTGTACTTTCCATTCTTCACTTTCTGTACAGACAACCACTGAAAGCCTGAAAGTTCCTAAAGAAGAAATTGTTTCCCAATGGCATTAGAAAATCTTTAGAGTGCGATATTGTTGGCAATCAATGATTCACTTAATCTGGCATCAATTGTGTTATGCTGCGAACTGTTCAACTATGGCGACGAAACACAAGAGCAATGGATATTTATTTTGTAATAATACACCAACAAAATTCCACTTCATGAATGGCAGTAAATAGAAAAACTAAAACCTGATCAATATTTTTTCATGTTTTAAACTTAACATTTGTCTATCATTCAAGATTGTAGTTCAAATTTCTCTCAAAGTTAATTTCTTTTGTTATTTCAAAATAAATTTCAAAATATTTTATAGCAGACGACTACACAGTAAAGCATATTTGCTGGCTATTACGTCTCGTTGCTTTGCTTGATACAATATATGAAATGAGTTTCAATATAGTAACAAGTGGGCAACCATCATTCAATAGACAAATAATTTCAAACATTATTTACTTGGATTTATCAAAAATATGTGTAGAAAATGATTTCAAGTGGGTCACCACTAGACTTGTCTTCAGACCTGGTCTGTTATCTGTATCCTAATGAATTAAATTTAAAAAACAGCACAGGATATCGCTACTGATCAGAAATAGTCTTCTCATCTTCCATTTTCAACCAAGCCACTGTTGCTTGGAGCCAACACAACTTTGTCTGTAAACAGACCTTGTTTAGGAAAAGAAATCGATCTTAAAGAATATACAAAATAACTCTTATCTTCCCTGGAATCACGAAGGATGGTATTGCTTATAAAGTGTTGAAACGTCTAAATGTAACACTGGAGAACACGTTAAAGATATGCCCTAACTGGCTAGCATAATAGTTCAACTTGGTAACTCTCTCTAAATTGAATAAAAGGAATCTTCTAGAGTATTAAGTATTTCTCTGTTTGCTTACTCATGTTTCTGTGTACCTTCTAAGTTGAAATTTTCCACCAAAAAATTTTAAAGGTAAGAGTTTAATTCGCAGATAATTAACTGCTTTGAAAAACAGAAGGCCAATGGCAATTATGTTGCAAGTTAAAATTGTTTTTGAAATTCTTTGCAACTGTAACAGAGTTAAATCTGGCTATATGTGAAGGTAATAATGAAATTAATAACTGTAATATATTATATCCATTATAATAGAATAATAAAAATTTGCGAAAGATATTAAAATGAAATTTTAATTTACTCTCACATGTTGCTTTAAGCTACATAGAAGTTAAACCAATAAATTAAATTCCAATAAATATCTCTGCTTATTGGGAACGTAAGAATATATAGTATGTTAATAAAATATAATAAATGAAACGCCATAAAGTTGTTAATGTTTACTTTTACTAAATGCATAAAATTAAGTGCTAATAATACAATAAAGTGGAATGTTAAGTTACAAAGAATTTGAATAAAATTGGAAACTATTATCTATCCTTTGGCTAGACAGACACCTTAATCTACTTATCTACCTAACCCAGTTAGTCTTCTAACTCTAAAGTTAATTAAAATCGAAATCAAAAAATTTTTTTATTTTCATACGGAAGCCATGTCATCATTGTCAAATTATTTACTTTTGGGAACTTTACAAATTGCATGTCAATTATGTTGAGCGTAAAATAAATTAAAAGCTTTAAGAACATTGTGAACATATTTATTTTTTGTGAGTGAAGTTTAAAAATTGTTAGAGTTCTTGTTCTTTCGCAAAAAAAATTAATGAAAGTTCATTAAAAATAGATGTAAACTACAGAAATTAAAGCCATTAAATGCAATGTTCAGAAGCATTTAAACTTTGCTCTGCTCATTTGTGGTGTGTCTTCAAACTACATAGAACATGCATTAATCGTTCTTCATTGAAGTTATTTATCGTATCACTTAATTATAGTGCATTGTGTACGTAACAAGGATTCTTGCTTTAGAGACTATTGTGTTAAAGCCATAATTAATTAATAACCCCATTAACACATACTAATACACGGTAGGGAATTAGTGGTGTATTAAACCACATCTTCTTACAATGGAAAAAAGTGAAAAAAATGTGGTTTCGTGGCTTCTTCTTTTTCTACATAAAAGTAATACAGTTTTAATAGAATTAAGGAGACTAAGGCAATATGTAAAGTCAAATGTGACTGCTTTTCAAAGAGCGAGAAAAATTAATTTTAAGTTTCAAGTAGCTACCAATGTGGACACATGGTTTTCCTTTCCTTTCTTTTATTATTCTTTGTGGATTATCGATTTGCTTGTAAATTTTTGTTGCCTTATGAAATATTTATCTTTATTCAACGATAAAATTATTATTTATTTCTCTTATAACCATAACCTGATTTTTACATGAACAAAATGTAAAATTTATCTTCATACAGTTACATAAATATGGCATGTATATGCATATGTATGTATGTATCCAAGCGTACTGTTATACATTTTTAATAACATAAGAATTTCTTTATGCTTCATTTCTCTTTATCTTTATCATAATAAATTATCCCTTTTTGGCTTTTCCTTGCAAGGACCACGGGCATTTTGCATAAATAAATAACGGATTATCGGAAATATATTATTTATTTCAGTATTTACTTTCCGGAAAATTATTGGCATGCTTGCTTCATGAGCCCTGCTAAAGTTTCTTTTATGTTTTAGTCGTTTTCAATTATTAAATGAAATCTTTTCTTATTACTTTCTTAATTACGGTTCATTAGTGGTCATCTTGCATGGTTTCAATAAAATGAATTTTTTAAAAGTTGCTTTCATCATACATTTTTGGCATTTAAAGTTTTTAAAGTAATTCTGGTGTTACATGCAACTATTTAGACAGTAGCGTTACAAGAGTAAAAATCGATTTATCTCTTAGTTAGATCTCTTAATCAGATGTGAATTCGAGGCTGAATTGGCCAGGAATTAAATTTTAACATTAACACCTTTATATAGGGCGGCTTATTTGCTATTTCTATTTAAATATTTAAAAAAAAAAAACAAGTGATGTGTTAATTATCATCGAAATGTATTAATCTTTAAAAAGGCCTACGAATACTATTATATGTGACATACAACATCGATCAAGTATTCGTGTTTCCGAAAAATTTGATCGATTCTATCGTACAATGTTAGCCACCGTCTTGAATTATGCTGAATTTGAGGGCAGTTTAAAACTCAATCTTGGAAAAAAACGAATAAAAAAAATATTTCTTCGGCCCATTCTTTTGAGCCGTTTTCTGATAAAAACTATGAAAGTAAATAAAATTGCTATCCAAAGTTTCTCAAAATCTGTCGTTCGGAGACGACATTAAACTTTAAATTCCGCCATTTATGGATAAAATTAACTCACACAATATGAATGGTGCGTGAAGCTACGTTGTAATCCTGAGACATAAAATTTAGACATGAATAATAGTTAGCTTCTTTAGTTCATTGATCTATTCTCAAAATCATTCTTATAATCTTTCCGGGTACCATTCATTTAATAAATACTCCTTTTTGCTAATGGTTGCTTTAAATTATTTTTTCGTTTTTAAGTCTTCCTTAAAATTCATACTTTATACCACAAATATTTTCTAGATTTTCTTTTTTTTTTATTAAAAAGTCTTTATGAAAATAGCTGCGGTAATACGTGGTCTTTGGCTTTTGAACATTATTGCACCTCCTTATTTTATAAATCTTTTCATACTTATTTTATGCCGCATATCACATCAGTCTTATTAACATGCGATGAGTATAGTCAAGTTAAAAAGTGTGTATGTGGCTTTAGTAGTTTTTATGAACTGCTCTTCTACTCTGTGTTGCTGAGTTTAGTTTAGTTTCTGTTTAATATAATGGTTTAAACTTATTTTTTTCTGGATTTTTTTTATGGAGATGAAAAGAAGACAAAACAAAAAGTTGTGGTGTTGATAACACGTACTTCATTTGAAATTTGTTTTATCTATTCTTGTATTTTTTTTTTTTTTTTGAGTAATTGTATTGTGGTCGATGTGTTGACGTCCAACGACTCATACCGCATCTCCAACATTTGGATAAAAATAATTTTTTTCTTTCACTGCGACATTAAATAGTAGGTTTTTGTATTTGATTGACATACAACGTAGATGATGTGAAAAAATATTCTGTTAGGCTAGTTAATAATGTAAGCATTTATCCGATTGTTAATATTTGCCTTAAAAGTAAAAATAAATAAATAAATAACAATATTCCTGATTAATTAGTATCTGTGTGATTTTTAGAAACAAATAAAATTTTTTTTTATAAAATAAAAAGTAAATCAGAATTGAAGAGAAGAACTGATTACAAGTTTATTTAATAAAATGCAGCTGCGCAATCAGAGGAGTACGTGAGAGTAGCGTAAAGGCTGTATAAAATAACAGACATATATTACCTTCAACCCGAAAATATGGCACTGGGCTTGTTGGACGAAAATTACAATTATTACTGCTGTGCCAATGCTCACAATATTATGTACAGACAACACAGTCACTGATAATAAAGCATCCGTAAAACCTGTAACAGTTAATAACAGCTTCTAACCTGAAAATTTTGAATTCTGAAAATAGTCCAACTTTTGGAATTTAGTTTGAGAAGAGATGTTTTGGTAGTTACTGTAGCTACTAATAATAATAATCGTTATAGGATCACATTTCCAATATAGGCTGTACAAACTCTAAAGCCAGCATATACAAAATAAAGAAAAACTGATTGGGAAATATTATAGCAAAACTTTTATTATAATCTAATAGGCATTTTAAGTGATACAAGAATGCATCTAATACAAAAAGAATTATCTCAACTTTAGGATAGGAAAAGAAATTATTTCAAATCTAATAGTTTTATAATTAAACACTCTCTATAGCTTTAACTATTTTATTCTTCAATCATTTTCAAAAATCAGTCATATTTCCTTCCATTTCTGCCATAGTTAACAGTAGAAAACATCTGAAAGATTTCTTATTCATTAAAACTGCTAAAGTAACTTAAGAAAAAGATTTAAACTGTGAAAACCCTAATGCTTATGTATCGTACATCTTAGTATTCCAACATATTGTGTTTTTTTACATTTCCATACAGATTACTTGAAATCAAACACTTAAGAGATACTTTATGAAAACATGTTACGGGTATACATATAAGTAACAGATCAGTCTTATAAAGATTATCAAATGGTTGAGAGGAGGTGTATGCAAGCAGAAAATGATTTATAAAATTTCAAGCAAATGATTTAAAAAATTTCCGATGAAAATAAAAAAAAAAAAAATTTAAGAAACTGAAAGCATACGCATATCGTATGATGGCTTACACGCATTATGATTGAAATGCCTGACAGAGGCGTATTGTCCTGAATTCTGACTACTTTAACATATTTCGTGGCACTTGTTTAAAGGTTGGAGACTGGAAAATTTAACTTGGTTTTTAGGTGATTGAGGAAAAAATTATTTTCATTTGTTAAACATACTTATACAAATTACTTAAGATCATATTTTATACTTACTTTTAGGTTTTTTTTTTTTGTTAAGTTAATGGCTTCAGGAAAAATGTATTTGTTTACCATGTTATAATAAGATGTAAGAGATTACGTTTTACCGTAATGAACACAGTGTCGAGAGAAATGTAATTTTTGCTTTCATTATAATTAAGGAATACATTGGGAATTTCCATTAAAGTTTATAAAACTATTTCGAATAGAAAAACTTTAAATGTTGTAGTGGCTAAAGACAAGCCCAGTTTAAATCCCCGAAAAAGTAAAGAATTTTATCACGGTTTCAAACTCTAGAGTGGTAAAGAAAATAATAATATAGGCATTAAACCTCTTCTTTTACAAGAGTGGAGGAAAGAAGAGTGTGGAAAGATTTCTATTAAAATTTGAATGATTACCTATAGCAATTGTTGTATCTAAATTAGTTCTTATTTTTCAACAAAGCAAATTAATATCAAATACACGAAAATTCGTTTAACAAGCGTTATAAAATATAAAGGAACCATACCATACCATACCATCCAAATCATCAAATACGTTTGGAACGATATTTCTTCTATCTAATGCGACATTCCTCCTTAAGCAAGCACCATACATATGTATGTATGTATGAATGTATAGTTGTTGCAATACAAACAAAACTACGATAAAAAAAGTTTAATTTGCATTCATAACAAAGAACAAACAAATTTAAGTACGTTTAGGAGAACAAATATCGGCACAAAAGCAAACTTGACTAAAAACAAACTCAACTTCGACAGACTTTTATATGAAATACTTTTTTTTCTTTTATTTTGTTGAACAAAAATAAAAACATTAAGTTTTATAAACAAAAATGAAAAAAAAAAAAATATTTTGAAAGTTTAGTTTCTTTTTGCCTGCTAAGGCTTTAAATATTGTGTAGAAAACAACCATTATACTTATGTATAGGCCTAAAGCATTACTGTAAGAAATTTTTTTTTAATGCAGAATACTTGTTTCAAAGATAAATTCCTGTAAAACTTTTTAACATAAATTCCAAGAACATAAATATGCATTTCAAAGTTTTATTTCAATTTATATTTTTAGTCTTTTAAATTATTTAGTCAGGTCCCTAAATATCCCTACATAATCTTGCACATATACATACATACATAATAGGTCATTAAAATCCATCAGTCACAATTACGATCAAATTTCATAAAACACTTTTTGTTGTGTGTTTTAATTTTATTCATTAGCGGTTGGATCTACAGCTTGAATTCGATATTCTGAGAAAATTTTAATGCCACTTTTTATTTACTGTCCCAAAGTTTTCGCCAAAAAGCTTACGCTTTATATAAAATTTCTCTTATTGTGAATTATTAACAAAAATGTTGATTGCCTTCAAACCCGTTTTGTTTTGTGTATATCTGCTTGTCATTGAGTAACCAAACACTGGAAGAATCTGATACCTTCATGATGTTGGCTTGGAATATTTCATTCTAGAACGTACATGATCGAAATGGCTGTATCATGGCATTAGGGATGCCAAACGGGATCGATTTTTAAAAATTTACAAAATCCCGATCCCGAAATCCCGGGATATTTCGGGACAATTCGGGATTCAAAAATCCCGAAAAATCACAGGAAAAATCGCGATTTTGTCTTAATAATAAAACTATTTTGTTGAAAAAATCATTTATATTCCAATTATATCAGAGTTATATGTCATTAAAAATAAAATATAAAAACAGCAAGACAAAATGTAACAAAAAAGCGTAAATTAACAAAAATAAAAAAGCCAACAAAAATATTAAAGCATCTAACATGTGATCTGATAGGCTTGAACAAATTTTGTTGTCAACATATGCTGCCGTTGAAAAACATTTCTCGCAATCAACATTTGTTGGTAAAATAGTTTCAAGATAGAAATATTCATCTCTACCACCTCTTAATGTGAATAGAACTATTTCTTTGGACACCTGAGTATCCAAATCAGTTACTCTTTTAATTCGTTTTATAGGGCTTTTGCATTCTGCGATGCCATCAAATAATTTTTTACCACTGGAAGTAGGGTTTTTCTCATATGGGATGCGTTTATCAAAGTCAAGTGATGTAGAATTTTTTTTCAGGATCTTTTGTAGGGTAAAAATAAAAAAAAAATCCCGGGATTCGGGATTTTCTTAATCCCGAAAATCCCGGTATTTCGGGTTTCGGAATTTCCTGATTGGCATCCCTACATGGCATGTATCCAGCATGAATCAGTTATTATTTCGATGAACAATAGCTAGACTTTACCAAAAGAAGTTATCAAATAACGTTTATGATAAGCTTTCACATTGGGAAAGCTGTCACAGTTGTAAAAAATGAAAAATGTTTCGAAACATACTCATATGACTTCACTGTGCTAATTTGACTACGCACCATTTATGACTCAAAAAATCTTGCTTTACTCAAAATTTTATTATGTTTTCCTTTATTTTTATGTAAATAATAAAGTTTTCCCCACCATTATGGTTTGATATTATTGTTGTCAAATAACGTTATATTGTCAGCATTACAATATTTTTAATGAATGACTGCTAAAGTCACTGACTGCTAAACATAAAAAAAACAAATTTAATACATATGTCAGACACATTTGTTGATTAAAATCTTGTGAAATCATCAAAAAAAAAAATGTTTTTTCTTAAAGGAAATTTATAGTTCTCCCACAAATTTAATTCATGTTTAAACACCTGCCTTGTATATGGGTTTTAGAAATGTGCTTTAGAAAAAAGCTTCGAAAGGCTAAGAAGGAAAAAACGTTGTATAAAAAGTCTTTAATGCATACAGTCATACAGTAACGATTTACTCCATTTTGTTGACCCACATATTCCATCAAAAGAAGTAACAGACAGGAAATATTCTGTCAAATAAAAACGAACAAGTAAAAACTTCAAATTAAGCCCAGCCACATATTATGTGATTGCGGTAGCAACTCATATGAAACGAAGCGTTAAATTGGTACATCACTTCAGTTTATTTTAGAACGTCAGTTGACATTTTGTTGTAGTGAAAACAAAAACATTTAAAACACAATCTAAAAAACTAAGTAATGCTATATTAACACCGTATCCTAATCAATGATGGCGGTTGTAAATTCTATTTGAATTTTGTAAGGTTTGACGCCTGCAAATTGGGAAATATCTTCCTACAACATATAATATCTTCCTATAATGTGCCATTGGATGATATATTCTATCGTTGATTGTAAATACAGACATGGAACAAAAATTTAAATGTTTTGTCAAAGCATACCACACAGTTATACTTTTCAAAATATGTAATTTATGTTCGGTTTAGACTTTATTTAAAACGTTCATAAGATTTTGAAACAGAATCCATCAATCAATTTAAGAATATAAGGCATTCAGCAGTACTCTTCATCGATTCTGATTTCAAGCAAAATGTTTGGCTTTTTTATGCGAAACTTTAATCTTTTGAAAAAAATTATTCTGCGATTTGAGATTTTGTTGACATACCGACCGACACAATATACCGATGTATCTGTTACCGATGATATACTATTAGATCGAAGTTTATTGCTCATAGAACTGATTAATCCTTATTGTTAAGGAAATGTTTTTATTTTGCTGTACTGTCATTCTTCGACTATATGCTCGTCAAATTGTACATCTTGCCCTCTTCTCAAATTCGTATACCACGGTAATCTAATCTTCTGTGAATTGATACGCAGAAAGTTTGTTAGTTGGAAAACTTACTGCCACTTTATTTTCCAATAAGTTTTGAGACATAAGGCAGATTGCTTCTGATTTCTAACTGTATACCCTGAGGACGGACTGTCAGATTCCTTCTGTTGCAAGGCGATTTAAAACAGTGTTGGGGAGGGGGCTAGTCATGCTTGTGATTGGTATCAGCTTAAAATTCCCGATCAACCATCAAAGTCGGATCTGATAGCCGCATCAAGATAAACTTCTCACATGAAGGCTATTATATTCTCCGGAATCTATAGCGTATTCCAACAGAGACCTTCGCACCCTGATAATTGTTAAAGACCATCTTGTTGCAGTTACTTTGTCAAATGGATTCTCTTTTATTCGATCTGTGTTGCCAAGTGACTATGATTGTATATAGCATTCAACAATACGACGATGAATGTACGCTGATTGAACTCTAAATTGTTGGCCGAAATTTCATATTCGGCAATAAGGCCAATGAACACTAAGCTTGGAATTACCGCTTTACACGCTTACGTAAAACTTGTTTTTGATTTATCTAATCAAGCTTTTTTTCATCACATTCGCTGTGTTACACCAAAAGTTATTTTCAAATATTATTTAATAAATTAAAGTTTACGGTTCTTTGAGAACACATAGTTTTTAAATGAAATTTCCAATTTGAATTGCTGCCAAATTGGGTTAAACAACGCAGAAAAATGTAATAAAATGCAGCAAGAGGGCATTAATTTTATCAAATTTGGCCAATAATCACTGCACATAATAACACAGTTTGCCTGCTAATTGGGTTACTGAGTTAAACAATTAAAATTAATTTTTGATTTTTTGCATGTACATACTGCGTTGTAAACTTATTGCAATATGAAAATGCTTGTAAATAAAATATAGGAAATAGAGCGTGGTTGAGCCTTTTTTAAAAGACATTTATGCAATATAAGTTTTAACATCCGATTATGTTAATTAAATTTATTCAATGTTATGGTATAATAGCCAACAGTATAAGAGCTTTAAAATCAATCTACTATGCATTCCCATTGAATATCACAACGGAGTGAAAGACGTCTTCTCTGTATATTGACTTTCATGAAACCTAATTTGACTGGGGTAATTAGAAACATTTTATATCAAACATATATTGTAGGTACGCAAGTCTGTCATTATGTATTTCTTACATAGTAATTAATTATTCGCCTATTATGAGTGTTTGGACGAAGGTTACTCGTAATTCCAAACGTTGACTATTTTAGTTTGTGCAGATTGTATAATACAAACAGACAAATTCACATACGTTTCCAGAAATTATTACTCAATATTATTTTATTTTATGAAAAGCCACCCATAAAATATCAACACTTCAATCACTCTTTATCACCCATTGAGAATTAATTTCATACTGTTCCATTTCCATTTTGTCTACGAGTAAAGAAAAATGTATATTCCAGAATATTTTTATAAACTGGTTAAGAGTTGCAAAAAAATTATTGTCATTTAATCAAATATTGTGTGATAAATTTTTATTAAATTACTCGCCATTAAATTTATGAGATACTAAATGACTGTGATACATCAATAAAACAATAGCAATAATTTGTTCATCTACTATCGTTATTGATGGTTATATTGTTAGCCACATAAAAACAAAGAATATAAATTAGGGTAGCATATGGTTAGCAGGAAAATATCGAATATTATTTTATAATAATTCATGCTATTAATATAATGAAGTATGTACGTTGTACACTTTGTGTTTTAGATTAAATGGAATACAATACCTTAGATTATATGTACACGTTCAACATATAATTGACATTTACAACACCATACATGTGTATACAACCTTAGTTAATTATGAGCCCCATTAATAAATTGATTACCAAAGAGAGAGAAGGCTTTAATTGATAACATATCACGTAGGTTTTTAGTAATGCTGGCAGATTGAAAATCAATCAATGGTAATAAATTTGTATTAATACCTTGAATATTTATTTTTAAAGATTTTTATAATTCTAATTGAATAATTTATTTAAAGCAGACAAAGGAATGGTGGCCTTTAAATACCAGCGATAAATATGAATGAATTAAGATGAAATTTCAAGAAGTTTTCCTCTTATTTCTTAATTTTCTTTTCTAGCTTTGTTCCCATAATTGTAGCAGGAAATTTACGAGATCAAACATTTCGAACTATAATTTAGTAATTTTGTCGTAATCATGAATGAGCGGTTTGATGTATCATCTTAACATTTTTTAAGTATGAGACTTCTGTTGCTTTACTACACCTGCCAAACATTGTAATATGTTAGTGTTATTAAATGTCATATCTGAACTTCATCGGTAAAAATAAATTTCTTTTTCACTGCAAACTCTCTTCAGTTTCTATAGACATAAAATTCTCAATTTAGTTATCAATTGTGTGTAAGCATTTGCATCTGAAGTAGCATCGTATAATGTCGGAGTGGGTTAAGAACAAATCTTGGAACTGGACTGGGAGCTTCTGGGCCAAGAATGATTAGAAAGAAAGTTAAAACTACAAGACGTAGCAACACCATATGAGGTTCTTGATTAAATCGGACATAGTATAGTAGGACCTCTGGGAAATTTGAAGCAGTCGGATAGGTCATGTGCGACACCAATTAGATCAAAAAGAAAGAACATTTTAATTACAACAAGAGTAGATTTGAATGATGCAAATCAGAAAACTAACATCCTATTACATAATTGGTCATTACAACCTTTCAGTCAGGATTATTGACCTTTTATGCATTACTGGTCGACTTCGAACAACAGATTTTTGAGAAACTTTTCGTGGCAATTTTATTTACTCTCAGAGTTTTTGCATGAAATCTGCTGAGAGAAAATCGCCGAAGAAATACTTTTTGTATTTTATTTTAATGTCTGGGCTGGGCTATTATACTTATTAAAATGCCTCTTTACAAAAAAATTTAAAAGTTAAAAGTAGAGAGAAATAAAATTTTAAAATTTACCCTTATAAACCTTACCTACATAGAACTATGTTACATTGTTTAATTCACCTGTGTCCCCATTTTATGCAAAACAATTCCATTCGGGAACTACATGTTATTCCTGTTATTTAAATCAATTAAAACTAAACATGAATTGTGTTTTTGTTCTGTGGGAAAATATTTGCTTAATGTACTAACCAAACAAAATTACAAATGTGAGGCAGATTTGGTTGTGTTGGTTTAAATCAATTGGAAAAAGGTAATAAATATTGATATAGAACAATGTAATATGGTTTAGGGGTGTAAAATCACACACTCTAATATAAATATTTTATGTTAGTTAGTGTAATACAACAGTCAAATGTTTATGCTGAATAATCAGTAATTAACCACTCACTGAAATAATTAAACTAAACTTTAATAATATTTTTAAAAATTTTGCGGATAAGTAATTTGTAGTAGAAGTTATAAATAGAAGAAAAAATTCTTCATACTTCACAGAGGGATATCATATGGTGACTTTAAGTATTAGAAACTAGCTGAAAAACAATTTCATCTAAAAGGTCTGGAACAAACGAAAGCAATTTGCGCTGATAGCGATACTGATATTAAGATATTAAACTCTTCGACAGATTTATCGCTACAAAACCTAAAAGTAGGAACGTAAAGTTCCTTCTCTTGAGTAATCATACTGACCAATGATTAATTTTCTGTGAGTAAAGAAAAAGTGATGTTGTATGTCATTTAGGCCAGATAAGCACATAAGTCCATCAAGATTCCTACTCATTCTTATAAATTTATTTTCATAAGCGATTTGCTAGTTCACTATGGCTATGTAATTAGCCACTTTCATTCTGTGGCCAACAATCCATATTGAAGTAGATAAAAAGCTGTTGCGATAAAAGATCAAAAGAATTGCAGCTATTAATAAAAAAGTTGCACACATAGAAGGTCTGAATGCAGTTTGGCAACCATAACAAATAGAGATACTATTTAATCAAGATCATTTCCACGACACGATTCACAGACATAACTTTGGTCTGCAAAAATTTTCAGCGTTACGGGAGGCGCAGTAAAAATAACTACTTCTAAAGCGTTTGTGCAGGTTTCTTTCACTCCTACTAAGCACCACCAAGAATAGACGGTAAATTATGACATGACAAATTTGACTTTTAATGCTTCTGTATCGCCAGTACCATACGTTTTTAGTTCGGATAAGGCAAACAAATTATTGTAGGTCCAATCAAACGAAAACTGTTTGTTCTTAATGCTATTAAATAATAACAGTATCAGTTATCAATCCAAAAGTTTAGAAAAGATTTGTCATTTTACAATCATCTATTTTGCATAGCACTGGAACCATACTGAACTTCTGAGGAAGACATTTCGAGTCTTAATCTAAGAGATCATTTAGATTTATATGCTCTGCCCCACGATGAACAGATTTCTCCTATAAAATGCATTTGCCATCAAGACCAATACGTCTGGCTAAAGTGCCCATAATACAATGCCAGTAGTGACACCAACAATCACGCTTAGAGTTCTCGTAGACTTTTCATGTCTATCCAGTTTTACTGAATCCGAAATCACTCTTGTAGACTCATAGAATTCGTTTTTAAATATTAAAGAAGTTTACAAACGCCTGGTCACTTCACTCCTACACCAATTTTTAATCTTCACTGATTTGATCATCTCATCTGCGACGAGGGATTAATTTAAGAGACTATTCGGTAGCCCATTCCAAATGGCTTTAAAGTTTGTATTTACAAAACAAAAAACAAACCTTATAAGCCTTTATATCGGACTTAGAAGTCAAAACTGGAACTTAAATAATTTTCATTCCCATGTCATTTTTTATTCCGTCAAGTTTTTAAGTTTCTTTCAAAGTTTCTTTTCTATTCCAAACCAGAGAAATATTTTTTTTTTTTTTCAAAATTAAAGCGAATTAATAAAGGAGGCTTTAAAAATTGTAAAACGCTAAAGAATAATTAAAAATACAGAAAAAAAGAAAATTTATTTTAATTAATGGCCTCAGAACTGTAAATACTTCATAGAAAAATAATAGAAAAGTACCAGCCCGTTTGCTTAAATTCTAGCACAAAGAAAAATTCAAAGAAGGAAAAAAACAAAACAAAAGTAAAACTGAAATTGAAATGAGATTAAAAGTTTAGCACGTTAAAACTTTGGACGAAATTAAGGAAAGAGGGAGATTAAAAAGTCATTTCATTAGAGCGTTTCCTATTAATTGCAACGAAAGTACTGTCAATTACCATTTCTAATACGCTGCTGTAAGAGGAGGATAAAAAATTAAAAGATATTATGCGTTAGACGAAATTAAATGTGTATTCAATTAAGAAATGCAACGATTATAAATTTATTATATTTCGTATTTATTAATTTTTTTTTTTATTAAACCTGCACTCAGGTTTTTATTAAACCCTACTCATGCAGTGCATTATGCAGCTTTAGGAAAGGTGGAAAGAGAGAAAGAGGTAAGGAAACGAGTTGCTGCTGGTGACTATAAAATGGACAATGCTTTACCTTCACCATTAGACAGTCTACACCAATCGTCCCCAAGAAGCCCACAGTTTCTCACACCACTTACATTGTGTGTGTTAATTTTATACAGAAGTGGTGAGACCTACAGTTTAAAGTCGACTCCGAACGACAGATTTTTGAGAAACTTTTCTAGTTTCTCTTCTAGAAGAAATCGCCGAAAAAATACCTTTTTTTATTTTTACTTTTTCTTCTGTTACACACAAACAATTAAAAGAAAAACAAAAAACTTAAATTATTTAAACAAAACGTCATCTGTTCGTTACACTAACATTGCACTCGACTTCTAAATGCTGCTGTGCTTTCATTAATGGTTCACACGCCAGCTGAGGTAATTTTGTGTTGTATCTATTACAAACGTCTTTATGTACAACAATCTATGCGTTTATTGCATGCTAATGATACTTTCACAGAAATTTTCATTCGTTCATTTTTGTATAAAAGATAAAATCCATAACAAATGTCTTTTTGCCAAAAGAAAAAGGATGCTGCGAAACTTTTAATCAGTTGTATATTTTTTAAACTATACTTTGTATTTTAACTGCAACTCTAGAAGTGGACCTGTAATGCCTCAGGCATTTTCAGGTAAACGATATATTTTCATCGTTGACTTCTTCTCCACAGCAATCAGACAAAACCTCTGGGAGTTAAATATAAATTACAAAGAAAACTTTCTTAAAAATCTATCGTTCGGCATCGACTCTAAAGTATGGATTGCAACACTCATAAAATAAACACACGCAACATGAACGATATGAACTAAGTTGCACCTTCGACTAAAGGTTGTAAGGACAAGTTGAAAATAATAAGAATTTAAAATTACGAAAAAAAAAGAAAAAAATTCATGAGACTACGATACTGCTATATTTTTTTATTTACAGTAGAACCTTGTCAGATTTTTAAAATAAACACGTAACGTAAACGTGTTAACCTTCATGTCATTTAAGACCATACTTGCTTATAAAATTTTAAATGCTTAAAATTATTTTTAATATATGAATATGACAGCATTCCTCAAAGTCAACGTAATACATGACATTTGTCAAATTTAGCGTGGTTTGTGCATCGCATGATTTCCGCTTAGAGAAGCCGAATGAATAACATCAACAGATCTTATAAATAAAATAAAGAGTTTACGATGATACGATGTTCTTAATAAAAGACCTGTTAGGATTTCTAAATACGCGATATTTAAAATTTCGGATTCATAGAAATATTTTTAATATTAAATTATGAAATATTATTACCTTTTGTGTCACAACAACAAACAGTAAGCACCATCTAATGTTCAACATTCATATCCGGAATTCCAAATAAAATTTATTTTGCTTTACCTTTATAAGTTTAGTTGTATCCTGGCTGCTGTAGAGATGTTTGCAAACTGGCTAGTACTTCCTACGTCCGTTTTCCTGTACTCTATATATCCGCTCAATGTACCACCAGCCGTGCTTAACTTCATTAAATTTATTTGCATGTGGGTTTTGCATTAAATATTGGCTTTCACCCTTCTCTGTACTAAACACATAGTACTACTATATACATTCATATATGCACATATACGTATATGTTTGCATAATACAATAAAATAAAGTCAAATAATTTGAATTTAAATAAAAACGAAAATTTCACCACTTTTTTATGTACGCATATAGTGAGAATATTTGATGAATTTTTCGATTCTTATAATTGGAATTTACCTGTATTGCTATGAATGGTATTTAAAAAATTTCCTTTGAAGTTTGTTTATTTATAGAGTCAAATAATAATTACAAATGTATTGTGTTGAACTTAAAAGTAAAAAGTATTTTCGTATTATCAAGATTTGTAGTAATATTCTGAACAATATGTTGCTGCATATTTTAAAATTAAAAATTGTTTACAATTAAGATAAAGACAATTGGGCAACTGTATGAGGTGTATTTTAGAGGCACGTAAGTTAAGCTTCTTACATACAATTTTATACGTAGTCACAGGATAAAGTCCAAGAATTTGCGAACGTCGACGAATTCCCACTTTCTCGTCTTTTTGAAGATTCTACGCTGCAGAAACAACGTTCCCTTCGGTACGTACATTTTTAAAGTTTTTAATCGACTTTACTGTTGTCGGTGGAAAAATGGTAAATATCCGAATGAATTATTTGATCATTAATCCGATTGTATTTAACAAAAAATGAGCAAAGTCGCCTCTGAAGTTTGTAACTGATTTATAAGTTATTTTAAGTGATTTTCAAAATTTTGGTAGACGCCTTTTGTACATTTAAACTTCACTTTGCAAAGCTCTACTAAATAAAAATATCAAAACAATTTGACAATTTCCACCATGGCCATTAATAGATATCCCAATAATGAACAGAGTTCCTTATCAACTTTTCTGAAAATTATATGATAAAATCGTTTGAAAAAAACATTTTATTTAAAAAACTTATAGGGCTTAAGTTTTAGACTTTAGTCTCTCCATACAACCATACACAACTGACTGAATTGAATTGTCTTTTGTTTTTGTATTGAATATTTTTGTTTTTATTCGGTTATAATCAAAGTAATTACGAAATTTGTTTAAGACTACATTATCAACTAATAGTTTATCTTTTTACTGATATTTTAATTCATTTAAATATTTTTTACATCCGCTCGATTTTAATCGCCAGTGTAAGTTCATTCGCAGTAATTTCGTTTTTATACAACAAATAAATCATAAAAAATGCATAAATTCTTTCATTGTTAGCTCATACCTATATAGAATTTAATATTTTACCCGTGAGCAAATATTTTATATCGTGTAAGCTGCATAAGTGCACACATAAAAAGGAGCAACCTCTTTCAACACGCTCATAATTTACCAGTTGTCAAGGGAAGCATTAACACAATAGGGAATATTTATGTACAACAGGTAGTTACTACAATTACTTTAACACTTTCCCACAGTTTTCCGCATGGTTTTATATACGAAAGGTAAGGGGAAAAATATAAGAAAAACAAGAGTAATCTGAATCGAATAATCATGCTATTACAGGTTAAATCTTTATTATAATATTAAAGGAAACTTGTTTAAAAACTGGAGTAACCATTTACCACACAGTGCTTTCGTAATATCGATTTATCGATATTTATTTAAAGCTTCCTCCAGTGTATTTACAACGTCATTTGGGTTTATTTGTTTATTTTATTCTGCCAGCATAACAGAATTTCTCGTAAAAGTATTTCAGTTTATTTATTGCTTCCATATAAATCTGCTTCAAAAACTTATCTCAGTTCACACTTTTTTTTAGCATGTTCTTTGTAGTTTATGCGTAAATTTCTATGACCAGGTAACAAAATTTAAGTTTGGAAACACTTAAATCAGCACAAAAATCAATACTTTCGTTATAGAAAATTTAAAATCAAAACAATTCAATTATAGACTGAAATTCTCGAAAGGGTGTCACAGTATAACGACACTATTACTTTACTGTAGTAGGAAGTGTGGTAGGTTATTAAGCAACGGTTCAACAGATTTCATCAGATTTCTGGCAAAAAATCTGAGAGTAAATATAATCCTCAAAAGTTTCTATTGGTCCTGCCATTCATGTGTAAAATTAACACACACAACATAAGTGGTGTGAAAATCTCGGGCGTAATGACCAATTATGTATGACTTTTGAAAATAGTTGTGCTTTGTTTATTGAATTGTTAAGATAACATGTTCTAGTTAAGAATGGAATGCCAGTCAAGGGACCGCCACGCCTCCGAAGGCAGGCTTTTTGCATTTTTATATATGAATTTTGAATAACCTTTATATGAAGATACGGCTGAACCACAACGAAAACATGCTGGATATTGAATTTAAGCTCAGCAAATGTTTCTGTCTCAATCTCATAAGTTCAATAGAAAAAATTTTAATGATATGTGAGCAAGTGGGATGGGATTGTAAGGTATGTACATACGTAAACGTATACCTATTGAAAGAATGGTTTATAATGTTCTAATACAATATTGTGGTATGTTTCGGGTGAAAACAGGAAGAAAATAAAAACTCACACCATGTTTTTTAGACTTTTAAAATGTAAAAGTTCTAATACTTTTCCCAGCATTCCATCAGAGATGTCCCTAGTGGCCCCTTGAAGATAACATCAATAACGAACTTCATGCAAAGGTCATACTGATTCAAATATTAATGGATGAGTAACATCCTAACCACTGTACCCATAACTATACTCTTATACAATTTCACATTGTGTGCTGTTACTTCAGAACCATATCAATATAATAGATTGAAGCTTTAAACTAAGAATACTTAAAAAAATTAAATATGAAATTTAACCTTAACGACATCATAAAGGCAGTGATGTCAAAATGAATCAACGCAATGCAAACTATAAGGGAAATCATTGAATTTTAAATAGCTTTTCTTTAAACAAAGACCACATTTTCTCTTCTCCACTCTCTAGTGACACAAATAATTTGCCTAAAAGAGTAACAGATAAAGGGCTGTCTGAAATGCTAAAAAAATTAAACCGAAAAATAAATTGAGTTCAAACGAATTCTATGTAACAGTGAAAGAGAAGAAGAAAACGAAATGTGAAATCGAGGCGTCAACTTGGTTTGTTTTTAATACGTGATGACATTTTAGTTAAAGTTGTAGTCATTTTTTTTATATTCTGTGTTAGAAAACCACAATAAAAATTTAAAAAATTTAAGTTACTTCATGATGATGAATGACTTGCTTGATATGATTAAGATGAGGTTAAGTTTTTTGGCAAATAACTTCATAGTATCCCTTTCAGTTTTAAAATTATTATGAAAAGAATTTCCTCCAAGAAATCCTACAAAAAGCATTGAGTTCTTTCGGAATGGAACTGGGGAGTCCGGTAAAAACTACGAAAAGTTTCTCAAATCGCTTATTTGGAGTCGCAAGTAAACTTAAGGTTCCACCATTCATGGATAAAATTAACACACACATACAACAAGATTGCTGTGACAAGTTAGGATATCATCCTGAATAAAGGGCTGTAATGACCAATTAAGTAAGGATATGTTAAAGGCCGCTATTGTTGGAAAGTCTGCTCGCAGTTCTAATATCATAAATCATTAAAGCTAACAAAATTAACTCCGTGAGAAACAACTCCCAAAAAAATCCATGAGTCAAAATATTAAAAAAAAAAACAATTATCCTGGGATATGTGGCACTCAAAAACCGTTTTGGACAATTGTTGACTATAGTTAAATTAAAAAAAATGGAAGACTGTGAAAGTTTTTAGTGAACCACACTTTGAACTTGCTTAGAAAAATTTTGTTTCCATCTGAAAACATTGTTATGCGCAAGAATAAAATTAGGACGGCAAATGATAGGGACATATGAATGTATCTAGACTAATTGCTTGAGTTGAGAAGGGTCATCACCCAGCTTCAATCATAGTTTGATAACGTGTCACTTACAAATGAGTCTCGGGGTTGTACTTTTACATACAAGGGGCTAAAACTTCGGCAAAAAGTTATCCAAAAACTGTTTTGGAAACTGTTGTCCTATGCTTCAACGGTGGACTTTCCAGTAATATTTTAAGAATGCTGTTATTGCGACAGCCACCCAAACCTTGCCTTCTGGCAATACTAATCTGAACCCAATGGACTACAAATTGTGAGCAGTTTTAAACAAAAATTTTGTTCCAAAGGATACTCCAGCATTGATCATCTTGAGACTTACTTGGTTCTTCTAATTTTTCTATTGACGAGTTGCATCCGCTATTGGCGATTTGCACTCCTATTTAAAGTATATGTGAAGACTAAAGGCAGTTCTTTCAAAAAAAAAAAAAAATACTTGCTTTTTATTTACAATATATTTATAAAAATGTACAAAACACTTGGTACCCATTGTATTTATTAAAGTATGATATGAGAAAAGGTGATATTTTTAAAATGCTACGCACACCGGTGAGTGTAACTATTTTAAGAGACTGGATGTGTTAACACAAAATGTGAGTAGCATTACTTATGTCCTTATGAAATATTTATAAAGTTTTCTTCATTTATTATTATTTTTACACTTTGTTTGATAATGTTTGGTAAATAAATAATGAAATATTTAATCTAGCACTTAATATTATTTGTACATACATCGATATGTCTACATAAATTCAGTTTTGCTTCCCATTGTAGTAATAAAACTTTTTAAGCATTGAGTATAAAAGAATGTGCTGTTTATTCGCAATTAAAGTCTTATTAAGTATTATAAAATTATTAGTAGAAGCCTGCCCCTATTTTTACGAAACATATTTTATGTCTCATCGCTACTTTCAGTGTTTTTACATCAATAGGCGAATAGGGTGGCATTACAATTCATTCGAACAGTAATTTGACTCTTTGAACCTTAGTATGCTATTTTCAGATGAAAGCTTACACAGGATCGAAATAATAATAAAAAAAAGTTGCTTCAAAGTTATGCTATTTTTACGTTGTTATTGTTGTCGTTAAGTAGTAATGATATTTTCTTGTTTCGCTCTCCTTAAGGTTTATACGGTAAACATTACAATTCAATGGTGTTATGACGGAATACTCACAACATTTGTTACTTTAAAATATGTTTTTGTTTATCTTTCTTCAGTTGGCAAAGTATCCCATGTTCACCAGTCTTTAATATGTGTAATCCAGTAATTGTGAGAATGTTAAGGGGAACAAAACACTTTTCAAGAGAATAAATACATAGTTTTAAATATCTATAACACATTAACATGTTATTTGCTGAACATATGTATACCCCAGAACTTCAGAGCTATAGGTATAGCTCTTTAGAATAAAAAGTTTATTTTACTACAATCGTTTTTTCAGGATTGCTACTCAACTTCCCACACCAACCAAGTTGTATGAGTAAATTTAATCCATAAATCGCAATCCAATTAAAGTCGACGCCGAAAGACAGGATTTTGGTGAAATTTATTATGGCAGGTTTATTTGCTATCAGAATTTATGCCACAACACTGCTGAGAGGAAGTCGACAAATTAATTTTTATATTCAGTTTTGTTGAAGTTGTCTGAGCTGATGTTGTGACCACGGACTTGTACGATATAAACCAATACACTACTTTGAAATTTGACTTTGCTCATCAGTTAATTATGGAGTTTTTGTTTTTTTTTTTTTCTTAAGTAAATAATTAAAGATAAATCAGGTCACGATTACATCTAATGAATCTTATGTTGCTCATTTTAATAACTATGATGTCTATGCAATAAGATTAAACACATTAGAGCCACAAACGGTGCTGTAGAACTGGATATTACTGCCCAGGTTATGCCATCGTTCGAATTAATCCACGTAGATTGGATGGATAAATTATGCCTCACAAAAGCTGTATTGTACTGTTACTGTTGTCTAAGGTTAAATTTAATATCAATCGTTACTGTTCGAAAAAGCATACCCTTGAACGGTTTCTTTCATGAGAAACACTGTGTGGAAAGAGTTGAAACAAGTTTGTGATTCAGATTCGCATCAAAACATAATCGAAATGAATAAAGCTTACCAAAAAAGCCGGTTGGATGGAGTAGCCATATAGCCTTTGACTTTTGTACATCGGGCCAGCTCATCACAATTACATGTCTTAATTTTATTTCAAGATTTATGGAGCATTTTTCTTTCTGATAATTTTACATTTTAATGCAGAAAACCATCTACTTAAAAAATTCATCGTTTCGTTCGAGTTTTACAAAATTCAGAAATCCCAAAAAAACCGAGCTCCTAAAAAGTCCAGAATGAACATCATAAAATTTATTTGCTGCATCATCTCTTGATTAAGGGCATAGTTTGAACATCAAAAAATATTCCGTAATCACAAATGGGGTTGATGAAAGAAGTAAAGACCATGAAGAAATGCCGATTCGATGGAAAAACTTCTTTAAATTAAACAATCGTAAATTTTACGACTTTATCCATAGTTTTACATTTCTATACTTCTAGTCAATAGAGTATTTGTAGCTATCATTCCCAGGAAATGTTGTCGTAAGAAAAAGTGTTGCAAATATTTGTTATGAAAACCATAATTTTTCTCTTTTTTTTTCTCATTCTTATTACCCTAAAGTGTTGGAAATATTGCCATCAAGCTTGTAAAACTTTAAGAAATCCGTTTTAACTATTTTTCATAGATTTATGAAAACAACAATATTGTTACGTTCTTACCTTCAAAATTCTTCTAATGAATTCCATCTAACAGTTGCTTTTTTTTCTTTATAAATCTCTTATTTATTTAAATTAATAACACACGCCGTAGGCTAGAAGGTAGTGTGTTGGCTTATTAGACTTAAGTCCCGAGTTCCATTCTCAGGTCAGACATCAAAACCAAAATAAGAAAATATTTCTTAAGCAACTTCCTCGCAGTAGATTTCTAGTAAAAAGTCTGAGAGTAAATAAAATTGTCATGAAAATTTTCTGGAAAATCTGTCGTTCGGAGCCAACATTAAACTGTAAGTCCCTCCACTCATATATAAAAATTAACGCACACAACATAAGTGGCGTGAGAAGCTAGGTCGTAGTCCTGGCTGCAGGGTTGTAATGACCAATTATTTATATGATAACCCAATTTTTTTTGCAAAAGAATGCCAAATTACACGGGGTATAATAAAATAGGATTTAAATATCGCTCTCTCTTCTGCTACCTTAGAATAAATTAAAAGGTTCAAAGAATTTGTTGTTTAGGAATAAGCAATGGGGACAGCGCCTGCAAGGGGATTGGAAATGAAGCAATTATGATATGAAGTGATAGTTACATTTTCCCAAAACTTTTTATATTTCCATTCCATTTGTTGATATTTTTTTATAATAAAGATTATCATATTAACTGAAGACCTGTAAAACTTTAAGTACAATTTAATTATATTTTTAATTTAATTCTAAAGTGCTATTTTAAAAATTAGAAAAAACATTTTATTTTCTAATAATAAAGCAAAAAACAAATAATAAATTTTAAATAAAAGCCATAAATTATGCAAATAAAATTGTGACAGATAAATCGAATTCTAAAAGATAAAACTCTGCTTGTGAAAAAATATTTTAATTTTATAAGGGCTTAAATGCTTGTAACAAACAAATAATTGCAATAAATTAAATGGATGGTATAAGATCCACAAAACAAATAGTTTTTAAATTAAAAAATTTCTAAAAAAAATGTTCATGAAATACATGCAAAAACAAATTTAAATTTAATAAAATTTAATTGAACTAAAGCATATAAATTAGGTATTATTTCTTTTATTTGACAATAAATTTTCAAAATTCAATACAATAAGTTTACAATTTCAACAAAAACTTACTGAAAAATATTTGTCTACGTAAATTTCTATTAAATTTAATTGTAAATATTTATGTAATTACAATTACTCCAAAGCATGAATGTTGCTTACTTTCCACAGATAAAGAAGAAATAAATTTTACATAAAATTACTCACATATTATCACATTCCAAACAAAGGATAAATATATTGAAATGAGATAAAAAGGAATTCTTTCGAAAATTCCAAACATTTAACCAAATATGTTAACATACTCGTATATGTGGTACAAGGAAGGTATGTGTCTGTACATTAGAAAATACGTCTAAACATTTCATTGCATCTTATATATTGTAAATAAAATATTATTAACAATATTTTTATACAGGAAAACATTTTTTAAGCTGTACATCAGAAAAATTTAAACATTTTGCATTCAAACTATAACATTAAGGTATAGTTCATAGCTATAATAACTTAAATTTCGTTTATGAAAACGTCTTAATCCACTTATTATCGCCTCTAATTTTTCGATTTAGAAATGGTTTAAGTTCGTTTCGTTTTAACACTGAAAGATAACTTTGAATTAAGTTCAATAGCTATCCCACATAAGCATGGAGTGTCTTAGTGTATCCAATTATTTTCAAATCATTGATGGGTAAAGATCTCTAAGTTCACTAACAACGTATGCATATGAGCAGATGTTATTGTGAAGTATTTATCAGCTTTTAAACATGAACATCCAGAAGCAAATGACTGAGTGCAGTTCTTAAAACAGATAATGGATACATTTAAGTGAATTTTTTTATGCATATAATCATAATGTGACAGTTCTATGGGGTCTCTCTAAGTGTGGGCACATAGCCCAATTATTTTTTATAATATATAATGAATAAGTGTATGCGTTACCATGAATAAATGCCAATCCAACATATGAGAGTGTTTCAGCATTCTTGCCACTTTTAATATCTTCATGTCTAGGGGAAGGACGAAATACCAGATCTATCGGATCTAATGACTGCTTTCCTGTCACCATTAAATTTATATCACCATACTCTATAGACATATTAATTATTCCGACTAAATAGTACTACGGATAGCGCAAGGCACAAACTTTAATTGCTGTGAAAGAAATTCAACATTCATCCTTTTAGTGTGGAGTGTATAAGCCAGTGAATACTTGGTTAACGTTCTCTGGATAGTTAATGAAATATACGCTATTTTCCAGAACTGGAAACGCTTTCAGGCATCGTGTGTACAATACATCGAGATAACGTATACCCAATATTTTGAAGTGTATGCGTTATTGATTTTAGTTAGTCAGAATAAACTTAACAATACCTTATATGATGTAATTCACTTGAGCACCTGTTTAACTACTTCCAACCGCTCTTAATTACAAAATTGTACATCCAATATATATTAATTTTTAGGGTTGCTATCATAGGTTACGACTTTCATTGTCTTACAACAAGCAAGGTTAGTAGTCGTCGCGCTTCTGGATCAATTTGGATCTAATGAATATAGCGAGATTTGCTACGACTTCCAAATTGAAGGAATTTGTATTTGCTTGTGATATTTTATTAAATATTTTTAAAAATAATGTTATTTAATTAATAAACGAATATAACTACTTGGTACTATTGTTGTTATTTTATTTTTCTTCTTTTTTCATTAACATATTGTCCAATAAGCTATGATGTTTCTGGTTCGCTGAAACTTGTTGACTGTTGTTGATTTTTTCACTTGACAGTGTTCACCATAATTTACCACTTGTCAGCACTTGTATTTAGCAGGATACGAATGTGTATGAACTGAATACTAGTAACCATGGGTATTACTTTTGCTTGTTCGTATTATTTCATCAAATCCACATCACTGGTTGCTTTAACTTAAGTTCGCTTATATTCAAGAATCATATCCACAATGTTTGTGCAAAGTGTACTTGATTTTAGTTTTCATTTAAACCTCTTCTCTACTGCATGTGATGGGAAGTGAAATGGTTGTGTGGCTTCGCAACTATGCTGGGGACTTCTATAGAAATGAAAAAAAAAATAAAATGTAATTTATAATAAATTTTCCTTCCACAGAATTTTTGAATATGAAACTACTTGCGAAGATATTTTTTAGAATTTAATTTTAAACTCTTGCAACCTGCTTGCAACAGATAAACCGAACTGAGAAAAAAAAATCTTGCCATGTAAGTGTAAGTCCTTTTGGAAACCTATTCGGAATCCTATATTAAATAACGGCTTTAAATGAATATTCTTTTAGACAGAAACTCCGAAAATAATTCAGTATTTCAATAAAAAAAATCCTGCGACAAACAAACATATTTCTCACTTTTAAGACAAAAAAAAAAAAAAATAAAATAAATACGCAAAAACAGAAGACCCAATGAAATAATAAAAGAATGATAGAAAATATGGAAGTGGCAAAAAGTTTTCAACAAAAAGGTTCATTAACTTTTTGAGAATGTAAATAGTTAATGTCTTGCTCATTAATTTTCGATGGACTTAGGAAAAGACGAATAAAATCATCGTACAGAAAAACTCAATTCAGTGTCGTATGATGGCCATGATTTTTCTTGAGATTGTAGGATCAAATTTAATTAAGTCTTGCGAATAAGCATAAATAAATTTAAGTATCGAATAATTTTATTAATTGAGGTTGCAGAAAAAGGGTAACGCAATTATTTTTGTAACAACGCAAAATGAAAAATAGTATTCCCTTAGTAGTTAGAAAGGGTAATTTAGTTACATGTTATATATGCAAAGAAAGCTTAAAGATGTCCCTGATAGTGTTCAGAAGTTTTTTTTTGATCAGTATTCAATGCATTTTCAGGACACAGTAGTAAACACAACAGACGCAACTCATCAAACACAGCAATCTCTGAAAAATAGAATACAAGTGTGAACATTCTGCTGCTTTGCATTGAGGTTAGTTTCTAATAATGCTCGAAATATAGGTTTCAAAATGCTGTGTATAAAATATAATGTAGAAAATATTTTAGTGTTACCATGGATAAAGAATTATTGAATCATATGTGCAAAATCGTGTATCAGCGTCCTGCAGGTTCAGATGCATGTGGCACTCAATTTCCTTACATTTTAATGAATCTGACTGCTTTTAAACTCTTTGGAATGTCTGAATACGAATATTAATCGAGTTTCCAAGTTATGGTCTTCAATTTTCCCCACGGCGATCGTACCATTCACTGCATTGTGTTTTTAATACAGCGTGCTCACCGTATAATTCCTTAAGCGTACTTCCTGCAAATGTAGTCTGAATGATTTTCAATTGTGAAGAAAAGAAATTATGATGTTCACGATCAAACCATACAATGTTGTTTACTGATTTCGATAGCTTAATAGTTGACACAATCATCATTCATATAGAACAACGTGTAAATATCAGGTTTTAAATGCTTCTTATGTACGATACATGCTACCACATACAGCGTTGTTAAGTTATTCGTGAAGTTCTTGCTTTCTTGCATTTTATTTCATATTATAATCATCGATGACGGTAAACACAATTGTATTATACTGCTTATGATAATACGTACGCATATACGAGTATTTATATCCACAATGTTACTAAGCTGCGAATAAAATACGTTTTAGGAAATAAAAGATTGTAAATATTTATTTAGTATATGAAATGTATACTCAAGTATTTACGCGAATATGTACTTCGGAAAGGTTAAATTTATTAAGCCCTAGAGACAAATTTTGTAAACGGATACCAATTAATTTAAAATATTTGCCATTAGGACTTTCTAACAAAAAAGAAAAAAATCTAAACCATTTCCGTAATAAAAAATATGTTTCCATGGTTGTGAAAGTTCGTTGTCTATGCAACGGATATGAATTATGCAAGGGTAAGATACATAATTTGTCACCTCAAATATAATAAAATTATTGAATATTTATTGTATATTAAGTTAATGTAGATACTGGATAATTCCATAGAGATTACAACGCAAATAATTAATTAAATTAATGGCAGAATTCTTGATTTTATTTGTACACACATATATAATTGGTTATTATCATCCTACAGTCATGATTACGATGTAGCTCCTAATACAAATTATGTTATGTGCGTTAATTTTATACATGAGCAGCGAGTTTCGAATTTTTGACAAACTGTTTTGATTACGATCCCGTTTTTTTTTTTGTGTTGTTCTTTTTTTTTCAAGTCGCAGGTGTATACAAATAAATCACAAACGATAGCTGTCCTCAAATGCCGAAAGTGGTTTTCTAATATTTTCCCAACTATTTCAAAACCATGGCACATACATGTTACACTATCCTCCGAACTATACATATTATTAGTCAGGAGTCAGAAATAATTACACTTATATGTATTAACGCGTACATATATGTATTAAACTTATAAACTAAATAGTTTTTACTACAGTTCTTTAATAATATAAAATACACCACAATTTATTATTTGCAATAAAATAAAATGCCAATCCAAAACAAATGCAATAAATAGCATTGAATTACTGTTTTATTGTGTTTCAATAAATCAATTATTTATTGAAATAAAAAATGAAAGTGACAATACATTACATTACATGGCCTTTTAATAAATTTTAAAATTATTGTTATTATTGTAAAAGATGTGTTATAAAAAGGCAATTTTATTTTAATAAAAAAATGGAGGGCAATATTTTATTAATAAAAATGATTATTTTGTATTTACTTTGCGCTTACGTCTATTTAATTTTCATAAAAACAATTAAATTTTTAAAATTTTAAATTATTAGATTTACAAAAAAATAGTCAAATTTAATAAAAAAAAAACAACGTATAAAGAAATATTTTTTAAACAACAGTTTTTCAGGCATTAGGCTTAATGTTTGAAGGATTTCAACGCAAAAGTATGCCCATGTACCAAGACTATTGACTTTAAATAATTTGGAATTTACAACTTTTTAATATATGGCTTGTATTTAAAGAAAAGATTTAAAAGAACTTCTTATAAGTATTAAAAATCACTATAAACTTACTTAAACTTTAATGAAGAACAACTGATTTTCCAGTATAATCAAGTATATTTTGTAAAAATTTTTATAGTATTTACATACAAATACAATATTTATGGAATTTTCTCTTAATATCACTTCAATTAAGCTTCCTACACTTTTCCATCGGGACATATGAGCAATATTTATTATTTAAAACGTACATATTTCAATATTACTTATCCGCCTCAGAGTGATGAAATGCCAAATCACTTGTGAAGAGGAAATATTTGAATGAATTTTTTTTAATTCCCAAATGATAAAGAAGTTAAGATGGCGTTGAAAACAACTTTAATGCTTTAAGATTAAATCTAAAACGAAGAAAGTTTAACTTCTTAGTACATTCGAACAAGACAAAATTGTCTGACTGCAATTGTCCAGTTTCAGTTCGATGTACGATTCGTAAAGATAATGTGAAACAGTTCGATAACAAGTTCACTGATATCACAGTTTGTAATGAGAGATCAAGTGTTTTCGAGGAGGAATAGAATTGCATTAATGGCGGATTTTGGCTGGGAAAAGACTTAGTAGCAGATATATGAAAGTAGTTGCAGTAGTTCTGTAGATAGTTTGACGCCTTGCTAGAGGAGAGTTCTTGAACCATGTACTCAGCTCAAACACATCGAACTAAGGAAATTATAAAAAATATTTCTTGCTAAGGCTTCTTCTCTGCAGTCTTCTGAAAAAAGTTCTGACAGTGAATAAAACTGTCCGGAAAAGATTCTCAATGAATATGATTAACACATACGCCAAGTCAATTAGCGACAATTACAATAGCAATTGCACAGGCAACAGTGATGCCTAAATGGTTTTAAGGATATATTCCGTAAGGAAAATACTTAATAGTTCCCAGACCGAATATTATTCCATTCAAAAATGTACTTAAATTAATTTTACAGAAGGTAAGGCGGTGAGAGTATTCCAGTGGTATCGTTACCTAAATGAATACAAAATTATTACATAAATTATTGGTCAATTTGTCCTTCAATTATGGTTTTAATGCAGCAGACCTAGTTGTTCCTACTATATTTTTTTTTTGTGGGTGTTAAATTTATATATAGTGATGGTGCCTGCCTCTTAGAACAGTTTTTGTGGACATTTTCCTGGCAATTTTATGTCTGAGATGTCTGACCGGAAATTTGAACCGTGGATGAGCGCCTAATGAATCTTTATTTGAACTCAGCGTTATAATGACAGATGATCTGATTTTTGCTCCAACATCCTTCTGTTATTTTAGAAGGAAGAGATTTCAGTTTGTTATCGGTATATCCAGGAATAGCAAGAAGGCGGTAATTAAAACAATTTTTAATTTCTGATTTACTGATATCGGACATTTTTCTGATGTTAGTCAAGGCAAGAGTTGTGGTGGAATATAATATGGATACACTACAAACGGTTAGATCAGTACAAAAAATTATTTCCTCACAGTACTTTGATATCTTTAGTCAACTATATTACAATTTTGGTAAAAAATATAAATGGTTTGGTTTGCGTTTGTTAAAACGTCGGGCTGACTTCTGCAAAGTGAATTTCTTTTTTTTTACATAAAAATGTTTTGAAAAGGTAGTACCTGAGGTATTCCTATAGATTTGCTCCACATGCGAATGGGATATGTAGATAATTTTATGCGCCCTACAGCTGTTATCACATTGCAATGACAATCATGGAAAAATTACATAAATTTGTATAATTTTTAAACAATTCATTTGACTTTAACGAGTATTAAAATTAATATTTGTTGCAAGTACACTTCCATT
Source organism: Sarcophaga peregrina (assembly GCA_014635995.1). NCBI lineage: Eukaryota > Metazoa > Arthropoda > Insecta > Diptera > Sarcophagidae > Sarcophaga > Sarcophaga peregrina. Next base: position 104,683,387 of record CM025789.1, on the reverse strand, counting down.
ATAATATAATTTTACGAATTTATTAAATTATTAATCTAATTGTAGCCAAAGGACACGAAATTTTATTTCAATACTTTGGTTAAAGTAATAAGAACGTACGTATGTTATATTAATTCTGTTCCAGTAATTCTGAAAATTATTCTACAATTCCATAAACAAATGAGCTTTTATATCCACAAAGAATTTTAATTTGAAGTTTTACTCTACCAGCAGCAGCTGTTGTAAATTGTAAACTATTGAAAACTTTATCTGTGGTGTGGAAATTTTTCAGTGTACGGTATGTAAGAGTGACGCGCTATAAAAATTTTATCAAAATTTTTGTCACGTAACCGATGAGAAATTCTCAAACTTATTAGTTTGTCATCTCTTGTATTTGATTATATACGTACATATGTATATACGTAAACAAATATGCTAAATTTAGAAAACAAAAAAAAAAAAATAATTTATAAAACTTTTGAAAATGTTTATAAATTATGAAGATAAGTACCTTCATCATCAATTGGGTTGCGGTTTATTAAGTGTTGAACTCAGTTCATATTGCATAGGAAGAATTTTATAAATAACAGACGTTTACCAGGACGTGCTGAATTTTTAAGTATATAACAAGAATAATAATATCAGCTGGTAACTTAAATTAGATATCGATAAACAGCTACGTATCGTAAATACTTACATTAATAAGTACATTAAAGTCTTACATACGTAATCGATCATATCTAAACTTTTGTCAGAATTACAACTTGGTAATAATAAATATTGCATGAGCAGCCTAGAAGTGTAGCACGTAGCGCCGCCCTGTGTTAATTCATATATTGCTGGTGTCCAGATTATTCAATTTATACCCAAATAAAAATAAAACAAATTAAATTTGCTACTCATTGGCCGTTAGTGACAGTGATGGCCTGAAGCCCATGTCATCTGTAGTCAATAATCTCATCGATAAAAATTACTTTCCAATACAAATTGTGATCAATTGCGAACTGCTCTCACACGTTGTTATCTATGGTCGTTGAAGGTGTATTGGCATAACAATCTCAAAAATGACAAATTGAATGTCATTAAGTAGTTCCAATAATATGAACATTATTGTGAACTGTCAAATTGCAAAAGTTCCTGTCGATCGACTCTAAACTAAGTTAACAATTTTGCTGTTTAAAATTAAATTTCAATGTTATCAATCTTCTTAATCTCGTTATACATTCAAAAGTAAGCATAAAATTAGATAAGGTTTATCTTAATCATTTTCGCTTCCGCATTTAAAATTGTTGAAGAGCGTCTTCAGTTTTCCTCAACGCAATTTTGTGTTTAGAATTTAAATGAAAAATTATTCTTATCTGATCTTTCTTTTTCTTTTCCAATGTTTTTCTTCTTTTGACATTTAGTTGTAAGACAATACTTTAGATTTTTTTGTTTTGATTTCGATTGCTTGCGTATGACGCTTTACAATGAACGAAACTAAAACAAGGAAACAGTTGCTGGAAACCAGAGAAAAAAATTTTATTTTCCAGAGCATAAGTATTAAATGCCTCCCCTTATGTTAGATACAGATAAACTACACCCAATTTATTGCGCAATATAAGTAATTCAAATAGAACATTAATGAGTTTCACTAATGTAATAAGATGTAAACGAAACACTGTGCAAGGACACAAAAACATATTTTAAGGATTTTCGTAAAACTAAATGTGTGACTTCGTAGCCGTGCTGGCCCAAGTCACAGCGAAAAATTGTAGATTTATTGTGAGAGACGACTATATTAACGACAAATCTTACGTATCGTAGATCTACCTAAGCCTTGGTCGATCTGTTCCTGAATCATGGGATAGGAATTTATTCCCTAAATGACGAATATCCTCTCGGTAGGGCAATAATGGCTATCATAAAATAAAAAATGCGAAAATTATGCTACAATTCACAAAACACACATTCGATAGGGCAATTTCTTTGTTGAAACATATAACATATCCAAGACATACAGGAACTATCACTGTATCACTATGACGTATTTTTGGGAAAAGTGGTGTAACTATCCAAAGTCTATGAATGTCACACATAACATGCTTGGGTTTATCACACAGACAGTTTCTATACATATCTTCATTAGGAGGATAAATAGTATGAATTTATGTATTTAAATATACAATCATCAGTAGAAATACTAACAACTATTTTGTGTTGCTCTGTGTGAAGTCTCCGTAGTTCATGAGTCATCTTATTTGGGTTAGTAAAATTTCAAAATTCTATAAATGACAACCACGTAAACCTTTGTCTTCACCATAACATAATATGTGAGAAATCTTATAATACCGCAAGAAATTCTGTGATAATTATGCCACAACCTCAATGAAATCTTAATGCAAATGTTTTTTAAATTATAAAGCATAATTCATTCACTATACATAACCCACTGGAAGTACTTTACGTTTAAATGCTTTGTATTGCTTCTCCAAAAAGTAGTGTATTGGATTTTAAAGATTTTTAAATTGGCAAAAAAAAAAAAAAATATACGTATTTTAATTAAATTAATTGATTTAAAAATAATAATTCGAAAAGCACAAAGAATAGCGAAGAAAAGAGAAAAATAATTGTACACTGCAGACGGAAATAAATATATCATGTGTGGCACACTTTCAACATTAATTTTATTTATTTCTTCGTGATGAATTTTATTCTCTTTGATTTTATGCAATACGATTTGGTGTCACAAACGATAAAAGGTTATAAAAATATCAACATGAAAATTATGTCATTTTCTATGAAAATGAAAATATTTCTACGTTTTGTGTGCAGAACCATTATTAAGTACGCATTAATATCTGCAGTCATAATGATGAAAGGAAATCATACCCACACATTCCATGCTTTAAACTCAGTGGATTTTTTTTTTTCAATCATCTAAACAAATATCCACACAGTCAGTATGAGTCTATCGCTTAAAAATAATTTTATTTAGCTGCGATCAATACATAGAATACATTTTAGTGTCGTATATGATACCATTTTGTATGAAGCGTAGTTAGGGTTGCAGTATTAATATTTTATTATAAAAATGGACACAGAAGTTTAAGATATTAACAGTCGAGAGTTTTTTCCTTTGGACTACACTTATTCATTAGCAAGAGTAATCGATGTAGCCTAATCGATAGTATGCGGTCTTATCAAACGCCAGGTCAGACTTTAAAAAGGAAATATAAAAATTTTTTCTATGGCCACTGCTTCTCTACAGATTTCTACCATAAGCTCTAAGAGTAAATAAAACAAGAAAACATTTCAAAAAAAGAAAAAATTTTGAAATTTTTGTCTTTGAAATCTTCAACATTATAAATTCTTGGTTTTTTTACAATTATTTCAATTAATTTCTGTTTCATTTCTAGTTCATTGTTCGAATGGAAAAATATTCGTAATTACTAGTAAAAGCTTTCGAATATGTTTTGAGTAAAAACAAAAATTATTTCTCCTGAACTTCATGTCAAATCGAAAAATTTCAATTAGTCAAAACACCAATTAGAAGTTGTAGAAAATATTTTACTCTTGTTTTCCTTTGTTGTTTCCAGAAGAATAGAATCTTTTTTGAGCAAAATACATCCATCAATGTCGCAGTTTGAAGCATATGCAGTGAAATTACGCGGTTTGAATAGTGAAGTAGTGAAATATCTTTCTTGTACAATAAATGGCAATAATACACTTCAATACACTGGCGAACAAAAGTGAAAATATTTTTACAAACAATATCATGGAATGAAAAAAAAGAAATAAATTTTTTTATTTTAACATTTGCTAAGAATACCTAATTAAAATTTTATTACGTTTTGTTTGTGCTTATGTAGATTTCCTTATTATCCATAACATATGATCAAGACAAATTTCATTTTCATGGAAATATTTTGCATTTTATTCTGAACGTCAAAATCTTCCTAAAAAACTAAAAATCACAATATTTAATGGAAATAATAATTTGGGTGGCACAGAATTAAATCGCATGCCCTTGGTGGCTAGATGCCATTAGAATTTATATTTGTTTACAAAGTCGTCGTGGTCTAGTTGGAAGTGTTGAAGGCCACGGTTCAAACTCCAGTCAGACATCAGAAACTAAATATGAAAAAACATTTATTCGCAGACTTCTTCTTAGCAGATTCCTGTCAAAATCTCTGACTGCTAATAAAATTGAAATTGAAAGTTCCTCAAAAATCAGTCGTTCGGAGCGACTTTAAACTATAGGTCCAGCCACTCATGTAAAAAAATTAACGCCACAATATAAGAGGTGGGAGAAGCTAGGTCGTAAGCCTGAGTGAGGGGTTGCAATGACCAAGTACATATGAATCTTTCTTTCTGTACTCTATTTCAGGCAAGTCATGTATTGTAAATTATACAAACAATACAGACAACACAGTTTTTATATAAAAGAGTATCTCAACAGAAAGCTAATAAATTGCAATCATGACTAATCACTTAAAACCCTAAAGTTTGTGAACACAGTCTACACGTGTAATTTTTACATGGTACATAGATTTGATAAAACCAGAACAATGAATACAGTGGGATCATGTACGTGAATTGAACAGCAAAAGAATGGTTCAGATTCTCTGATTTCAATTAGAAATACAAATGAGAAATCACGATCTATACAACAAATTTTGAAGCCTTTATGGATACATTGATAATTTTCTTACACAACATATTAACAGCCGAATTTGCTTTTATTCTTTTTCCATGTTACAACCAACCTTGTGTATTTGAAGTTGAGAATTTAAGCCTTACTTTTGAGGCATTATTTGACTAACATTAATATTATTGTGTACACATTGAATTCTTCTATACAAGTTACTTTAACGAGTCTACAGTTAAAACGCAGAAAAAAAGAACATAAAACAAGAGATTTGGTATGGTACGTGATGCGGCAATAATGTTTCGTAATTTCTGATTGACTTTTTTCCTAAAATCACTTTTTTTTTCTACAAATTTTTAAGAATAAGAAACTAAAACAAAAAGAAATAATTTTTTCATAAACATACTCTTGCTTCTTTTGTTTAAACAAACGGAATCTTTTTCAATGTTAAATAAAACGTGGTGTTCTACTTTCGTTTAAGAATTTTCTTTTTTTTTTTTGAGAAATTCCGAAATAGTATGACATGCATTTATATCGCATGGCAAGTAAACTTAAATTATGCACAATCACGTTTTCATTGCTATACAGTGTTGTAGTTCCTCTGAAACAAATATTGCTGTACTACAATATAATAGTTAGCATGGCTTTAACCATGACCTTTTCCCACAGTCTGATAAGAAGACAAATGAGAAATGAGATTACACTGCCAAAACAAATGAGAACTACTATTAGCAGTTTACAGTTGATACTGTATTTTTCTGTTCAACGATAGACAACTACGAATAAATTTTAATAACATAAATAAAAAATTCTCAGTAATTCAGGCAATTTGGAAACAACAGAATGAAAATATTAACGTTAACAAATCTTTTAAATTCATTTCAATTTCGACTTTTATTTGGCTTCGAACTCTAAGTAAAAGGAAAGAAACTGTAGTTTCACCCAATTCAGACAGGAAATTTAATCAAGTGTCTGATGGTACCATAGTCTACATAGTATAGTAAAAATTTCTTCGGTCAATTCCTCTCAGCAGATTTCTGGAAAACACTCAATAAACCGTCCCGACTTCAAAATGCAGATCCCATCACTCATGTATAAAATTAACATTCACTATATAAGTGGTGTGAGAAGTAAGGGTTGTAATGACAAATAATGTATGTATGTATGAATGTATGTATGTATGTTTGTTATTATTTGGAGATTATTTTTAACCACATGTTCACAGGTTGCGGGAAGTATTGCTGCGATAACTTCACTCGTATTAGTTTTCAAATGCCCCAAGATTAAGCAAATATTCGTTTAGAAACGATCAGTGTTGAAACTTTTTCGATGTCAATTGCTTTATTTTGCCCAATTGACATGAAATAACTCCAAACAGAGACTTCTCCTGCATAAAGCTCAAAATCAAAACTAGTACACATATGTGCAGTTTACATTCTTCAGTTCCAGAAAAAAAAAATGGTATATTCAACGAGAATGTTTCAGTTCATTTTCGAAAAACCCACCCAAAAACACTTCCGTATCATAAGACATTTAAAACAATACAATTAATGCTTCAGTTTTTATCCATGTGGAGAAAATTAGTTTCGATGTTCAACCATGAGTCGTAAAAAATCCTAATCACTTAGAGTTCATAAAGATGTTGTTTCAACATTATATCAGGTGTTCCAACAAGGACTCTGAAGGACATGGATGCTTTAACAACTGAGCGTAATTTTCTTCGAAAAATCATCTCCATTCATGCGGCCCATTCTTAGATGAATGTATGAGCAGTGAGAACAAAAAAAATTGTCGAATATAGGACCAAATCATTGTCCATGAGATACTAGAGCATTCAATACCTACCGAAAATCTTACTGCTATTTCTGTTGTCTTATTTATGTTAAACAAAACAATTCAATTAAATATTTAAAACGTAATCTGCCTAATTTATGTAAGACTTTATGAAATTATTATTATATTTCGAGAATTCAATTAAAGCTGTCATTTTGTTTTGAAATATGGTATACAAAAGCTATTTTATACAGTCACAAGCAAAAGGAAAAAGAACGAGTATTTGATAAATAAATAATAAAATTGCAAACACACTTGTTGCTTTATTTGAATTGTAGTAATAAAGTCATATGGAAAGTAATGTATGAAATATTTTAATCTTTTTGGAAGAAATCTCTGACACAACAAGACTTTAAATACACCCGACTAACTACATAGTGAAAATAGTATAGTAGTGAGTTGAATAGATCTGAAAAATACCTTTTTTTTAATTAATTCCAAAAAAAATTTAATGTTTAAAGAAAAGAGTTTCAAAACTCAATAGCTACCCGAATACATGGCCAATTACATACACGTTAGACTGTTGCTATTACAAGAAATACATTTTTAATAAATATTTAATTCGTAGTCTTTTTTGTGTATTTTTTTCATATTTTTTTGTATTTTAACCATTATTTAAATTTTTTACTACATGACGTATGATTGATATGAACTTTGTAAAGAAAATTAAATATTAATCATACGCTGTAATGCTTGCTATGATTTTTAATGTTTAGGACCACTATTACAACTTGTCGTTAAACTTGGGTTTAATTAAAGGTATCTTTAACTAAAGGGAACTATAAAGATACCTTTAACTTATTTATTATATCTGTTCTAACATATTACAGATAAATTAAAGTTAACAGTGCCGGAGCAATAACGATGACACTGCTCAATTAAACAATATTTTTTAAACGCAATATCATCGACGGTCTTCATATTTTTTTATGTTTGAAGTTTATCTGCCGGTTAAAATTCTTCCTGTAGTTAACGGCAAATTGTAATAATGGCCCTTTAACTAATTTACTTATGCTTATTACTTACTTCATTAAATGTTAAAATTTCCAATGAATATTTTATGAAATGAAGTAAGTATGGAGATTAAAGGGAGAAATTGCGAAAAAATTTGAATTTAAAGTTAACGAAGTTAAACATAAAGATTAGGAACATTTCTTGAGGCTTACTACGAATAGAAATCAGTTTTGAAGTGATAAAAAATACACTGAAATACACTTCAAATCAGAGCAGGATATCACAAATTGGTCAGATTCATTCCTGACTTCAAAAACGAGTGCTATTTTTATAGACAAAATCAAAATATGTGGGAAAAACGTCATAGGTTTTCCGATAGTCCATACTTTGAGTAATAAAAATAAACTCCAAATTTAACAAAGTACTAGGGAAAATGGGATCTTGGATATAACAATACGTATGGCTAGAGTTGAAGGAATCCCTTGGCAGAACTTCAAGCTCAATTATTTTAATCATTATCAGTGTTGCCTTGCCTACCACAGTTACTATAGCGATGAAAATAATGCTCATTCTCCTCTTATCATTGATTGTAATTGCTTTGCAGCTATGACTTGTAGGCATCATATATGTATATTGTATACGTCATAAGTATTGTATACGTAAATATACTGGTAACCAGGTTTAGTTGTAATACGCTTAGCGTAACAACTGTGCTCAGATTTTTATTGATATCACTAAATTTCATGGAACTGTGGTTAGTGAAATTTGTATGTCTATGTACCGGTAACCTCTACGTCAACTGTAGAGCGAACTATTTGGTAAATTCTGGGTCTAATGGTCTAAAAACTTTCTACAATCTTTAAGCAATCTGCTCAAAGCTGGGTAGAGGGTGGACTTTTAAAATATCGTATTTAAAATATCTGAAATAAATTAATGTTGTTTAAATATTATTAATAGAGATATTCATGAAACAATTCGTCTATTCATGGACTATTCTTAAAATAGTAGCAGGATACTTTTAACCCATAATCACTAAATTGTCAATTCATGCAACCATGTCTACTCATTTCTTATGGCATAGCAATGTTTATTGTTGTTCATTGCAATATTTGGTACTCAATTGCGATTATTTCACAAGAAACCTTTACCCGAAAAGACTTTCATATGACAGAACATCTTCTATTACTAAAGAGCTTTTATAAACTAGTGCTACTCGTATTGTTTAAGTTATGTTCTAAGACAAAACTGCATTAAAAACATTTAAAAGAGCAAATTGATAAAATCCTGAAATAAAAATAATGAAAAAACTCATGATAAATGCCATGCTTTATCGCATAATCACAAAATATTTCTGTCACAAATGTGTGCCGCATATAAATTATTAGAAACTGTGAAGTGTTTACACATGTTCAAGTATACTTACTGTACGACTTATAATACATGAAGTACAAATGTAGGAAGACAAAGACTACCTTTCAGGCGGGAAGATAGTGAATGTATTGTTAGAAATTTAGGTAGATATGTAGCTTAAAGTTGTAGTTTTTATATCAAAGCTCACCTCAGCATGCATTAAGAAAATTAACAATGGTTTAGACTGATAATTTAACTTTTTAGTTAGAGCAAAGCTGAGTATGTTGTAAGACTTCTGCGATATGTATACGCCCTAGATCATAAATCAAAAGAATGTACGAATTGTCAATGAAGTAAGTATACTTTATGCGTCTACCACTTATAAAGTGTACAAAAAAATTATTAAACATGATTGAACAGTATAACACCTGGCTGAACACATATCGGCCAGATTCATGAAAACATTGAGAATTCTAAAAGAACACTTTGGCATTGCTTTCGATAACTTTAGCTTTCAGGAAGCACTACGCAGTTAATTTTGACTAAAGACCTCCACTTTATTGGGCACAAAATTTATTTTACTTTTTTTAAGATCTCTCGATCAAACTAACAGATTATGGTAAACGACGATTTTTCTAGTGTAAGTTTAGGTTATGTTAAATTGATAACCTCATCAATGAGCATAATTTTGTTTGGTCCTATAAGGAGCGATATTATTTATTTCGATATAAAATTATAACCCCTAGTTAAAAGGTGCGAATTCTATACAAATCATCATTGGTCTGTGAGATCACCTGATACTCTATTCTGAGTGCTAAAGAACTTTTGTTCTTTGATTTCTACAGTAATCTTTGTGAGTTATTCCCAATTTATGGATATGCGTACCAAAAAGTCAGCGCAACGGCTATGTGATTCCTAAGATAATATATTCATCACACATTTTGTTTTACCCCTATTCATGCATGGCTAGATTTCTTTTGCAAATAAGTGAACTCTGTGTGAAAACAATAGTTTGCACTTCTTCAGAGGAATTTCAATCAAGATTTTCATATTTTTCATGCTCAGGTTTCACCGAATCTCAACGCTGCGTTTGCAGGCAGTTATTTTGATGGCATACCTGGTGGTAGCCAGTTCAATTTGGTAAACAATGGTTTAGATTTTGCAGATACATGAACATCTGTTATCATTGTCAGTTCCACAACCAGCTGCTTCAAATGGGTAGCATTGATCTATTGTGTCATGACCGTATTTTATTTTGAAAAAAGAAAATAAAATGAAATATATATACTGGCAATTTTTTAATCAAATTCTATTCTAAAGAGAAAGTATTTATGCCTCTTAGTCATTTTTCATTTCAATATTACCAATTGCTTTTATAAAGTACAAAACATACAAATTAAAGAATGGCTCTTTAGAACATTTTACCACTGCGCTTAAAATAACTTTTTCGTTGTACTATGCCGATCATTTCGATTTCGTTTCTTTCAATTCTCTGCTGCTTAAATATAGCTGAAATTGTTTTTCAGTACCACTTTGTCTTTATCTGCGTTCATGATTTCAATTGTCATCCATTTCCATTACAAATTTAGCATGTGGTTGCCTCTCAATAACAGAAACTGTTTAGAAAGCGTGCAACATGCCTCAAACTCTAAAACGAGCACGAAACTTAAGTGGTGGTAGTGAAATATTAATCTTCATACAAATAGACATTTACATTCACATACTTTCAATGAAAATAGAACATGAGTTTCTACATGGATAAACCCACGCATATCCAAATAATTATCAGTGTATCCCAAAATGTGCTAAAATTAAATGAGATCAAGAAGGAACCCCTTTTTATTTCTACTACAGTATTGTTAATGAACTTAATTGATAGAGAAATAAATCATAAAATCATAAAATACAACTTTAGGAATCTCTGCTTCATGTGAAATATATGTAGAGTATAGATTAAAATACTAGTACTGCGTGTTGCATGATGCAAATACAATAGTTATAGTGGCATGTGAAAACATGAGTTGGAATTTCCAATTCTTCTACGAAAATCGATATTTACAAAAAGGAACACGATTATCGTTGAAAAACACTTACCACAGAATTTGTCCGTTTTGCCCATCTTATCAGCTTAATGTATTGAATTTAAAGTTGTTTGATGTTTATTGGCTGCGCTTAATTTTAAATGATATGACAAACTGTATTTGCATTCCCTTTTTTATGCAACTAAAAAATTTTAAAGCAAATCTTCAATTAATAAAAATTAAATATGATGCTGCCTCCCAAAATGGATTTAAATATCATCAATATATTTTTCTATTCTCTTTTGTCCATTCAAATGGTTTTCTCAGAAGGGTGTCTGGTAAGGAGAAGTAGGGGCAGTTTTCCAACATATATCAAAAAAAAAAAAACAAAAATTGTTCAAAGGTTTGTGCTGAAGTACAGAAATTGTCTTGCACTGAGTGATTCTGAAATTGTGTATGCTTAATCCAGTTATTAAAATTACGAAATACTTTACGCAATAACAACTCGTTGTAATTGGGAAAGCTCTGTCAAACTTTAAAGAATATTTAGTCGAGAACGTGTACCGAATGTCTTATAAAAGTTCAAATAAGTTGAATGATAAAACTCCAGTGCGATAACATACCGGTACGTACTTTTGAAAACAATGCGTATCACCGTAAATTCTGAAACAACAATTCGTCATCATTTTCAATGACTTTCAATTTAAAGAACCATTACGCAGATAATTTTTACTAAAGACTTCAACATTAATGCCAACAAAATTTAGGTTACTAATAGCTTAAATGAATAGATCATTGAAAGAAATTAGTTAAATCGGTTATGGAACAACATCTAGACCATACTCTGGTACATACACCAAGCTGAATTATGCCGATTGCACGGGTTATGTTGACTTTGTCAGCTTATGTGATTGCAAAACCCTCCAAGAACAATTTCCTATGCGTGATGGCATCAGCGCTTTATCGTACTTCTCGTCGTGCTGTTGATGGTTACAGATTACCACATTCAGGTCATAAGAAGTTAGTAACAATCAACTCCATGCTCCATATCCCATACAAACAGTGACTATTCCTGTATGAAATACAAAATTCGATCTTTAACTGTAGCTCTCTCCACTTAGAAATAAAATTAATGCAAACAATATGAGAAATGTGAGAAACTAGGTCGTTATACCGACTTAAGGGTTATAATGTGCAATTAAATAAGTAAGTAATCTATAAAATTCAATTGCAGATGTTCAATTAAATGTATAAATTTATATTTTAATTATCTTTTGAATTTTCTGTGATCTATTTTTCAATCAAAACGATCAAAAAGTCAATAATTTTATATTAAATTTCACAGTTTAAATAAAACAGGTTTGTAGTTTCGTAATACTTTGAGAATAAAGTATGTTTAGTTTGATACTTAAAACTATGCCTTGTCTTACTCAATAAATCTTTTACAATTTTTTAGGAAGACCTTCGCAAATAGTTTTAAACATATTTTCATATACGTTTTTTTATGACAAAACTTTTTTATGCCAGCATCTGATGTGGAAACCAAAAGTCTTGTACGATTGTTGACACTTCCCTGATACTTTGTTTCCACTCAGAATATTGTTGGAATTTTTTATATTTTTTACAAGAAGTTTTATGAACTTTTTTAATGGATATTTTTCAATGTCCCAGAAGAAAATTTCATTTGAAGAAAAAAAAAGGAAACAAACGAGCAACAAATGAAAATCTGAAAACATTAGGATAAACAAAAAATTCATAGAAAATGTCTCAAATCTGAAACAAACTAAATTTTAAAGTAATTTCTTCTACTGACATAAGTATGTACAGCAAAAACTTAAAATTAATAAAGTTCTATGGTTTAAGAACACATCTAAGTAAGTATTTTTTTTTCTAGATTAAGACTGTGAATAAGATCAAGTGACACCCATAAATGTGTATTTAAAGAATATTTTGGAGTTTGTACCACGCTTTTTTTAATAAACGCAATATTTTCAAAAGTATGTACACTGTTATAATACACAGATAACAATTGGAGCACAAACACCAAGTTAATTTTAATTTCTGAGCTGTGCGGTACACAGCAGAGATCAGCAATAAGTATTCAAAACGATGAGTAGGTTCGAGTCATACTTATAATTTCAGATACTCATACGCATTCGTATTTGTTTTGATATCATACTCATATTACTCATACTCAGAGTTGGAAGTACTCGTCGTATTTATACTTAACAATACGTCGACTTAACATTTACACGAAGCACAAAATAAGTATGATTCGCGTACGAACACTACTACAAGGCTTTGGCTTTATCTTTCCTTTCTACTTTGTTGCATATACAACACAAAGACTGTAAATTTTGATGACTATATCGAGCCACACGAATGGCTTATAAGCATTATAAATATTTTTCTAAATTAATGAATTAGAATGAGTAGGCGTATGAATCAAACACATTTCGAAAGTTGTCAGTTTGATGTCAACGTTGTACTCATACTCATTGCTACTTATACTTATAAATGTTGTAGCGAGTACAAATGAATCAGAGTAGTTTAATTTCTATTCTGTTGATTCACTCATACTCAAAATTGCATGAGTGCTTATGAGTAACAGAAAAACGGTTCATTGCTGATCTCTGTTATATAGTGTTCTGATATTGAAACCACATATCCGTGATTTTGAGATCAGACCTGTTGATGTCATTATGTATGATACATAATATCCTTTAAATGTCTGTCAAGGGTTATTTGTGTGGCGAGCATCAGACATGTTTAATGTTCCTCAGTCTCATAGATCAGGCTGGATTTGATAAATATAATGAATTATGTAGGATCTGGATGATCAGTTTACATTACCTTTCGTGCGAAGAACACGTACTCAAATTGCTCCTGCAACAATGAAACCACATGTCATTGATGTCCTGATCATGTAAATCGGACAAATAGATATTGTTAATTATCAAATGTTGATCCCTGTTTACTGTGATGATCTGGTCAACATGGTTCTCAAAAAAGTACGAATCGGTGACTTCGAAATCCGAAATGCATATCAAAATTTTTTAAAATTATATTTAATTTAATTCACTTTTTTCTAATTTAATTGTTTAGAGTTTATTTTGGTTCTTTAATCGTTAATGATAAACACAAGCACTTTCACAAGTGTCACCACTTTATCAAACACTGAACCCATAAAATTTACGTCAACAAAAAAAAAGTGATACAAATGAAAGTTTATTGTCAACAACGGGAGTGGAATTAAATTGATGGATTCCCATTTAGCATCTTATAGATGTAGTCTGCTAAGATATCTAAATAATTTTATTATTTTGCATTACTTTCAGTAATTTCAATGTAATTGCTGATTTTGATGTTTTTAACTGAAATTAAATTTACAATACTAATTAAAACCGTTAATGTACAATTTCCTAATTGTTATTTGCGCCAGATAATTAATTTATGTGTGCGCTAAAGTCTGTCTCTGGAAATAAAAAAAAGGTATATTTTCAAATGAAATTTAATTAAAGAAATAAATATTTAAGACTTTAAAATGTACACGTGTAGAAATTGATCTTCAGTCATGACGTCTGTATCTGAATGAATGGGTAAAAAAATAAATTTAAAAATGAATCTTCCATTATCAATCTAAATTTATATGAGAAAGACTGAAAATTACCAACTTCTTTTGGCTTATATTGAATGCCATGGAGGCCAATGATATGGATAGTGCTACGTTCCACACAGGCCATAGGATATTGGATATTCCGAACAAGCACGTCACGCGGGGATGAGGTCAACTGGCGATCATGATTATACGATTTAATTTCCGTTAGATTTTGCCTTAAGTCCTGTTTGTTGACAGCCATAAAGCACAGTTGCCGTCAAACTAACGCAGTCCATGGGTCAAATTCAGCTTATTTTATGAGTCAGGCTTACGGAAAATTTATAAAGTTTAAACGATCTTATAATGGTATAATTGAATACCTACCATTTATATACATACATAATTGGTCATTACAACCCTTTAGTCAGGATTATTGACCTAGTTTCTGACACCATTTATGTTGTGTGTGTTAATTTTATACATAAGTGGAGGAACCTACAGCTTAAAGTCGACTCCGATCGACAGATTTTTGGGAAAATCGCCGAAGAGACACCTTTTGTATTTTGTTTTAATGTCTGGCCTGAGGCTCGAACCCTAGCTTTACCTCTAATTTAGCCAACACACTACCTACTAGAGTACAACGAGCTACTATTTATCTTACAATAATTCTCGTATAATCTTCGTGTTTAAAATTTCCGCTAACAAGCCTGAATTTGGACAACAACAGTTGATTTATTCTACCATTTTATTTTTATTATCTTTTTTATGGGTTTCTTCGTTGGCCAACACATTTTAGTTTCTCTTCTACTCTTGTTTACGAGCCAAGGTTATTTATCAACAGTTTACAGTTGACCATTTCATTTCCTGGCTATTTATAATAAAACAAATCATTTGTAAATCCTTCTATTTGTGTTATTGTTTCCATAACTTCCTCTCTGTTCTATAAATTTTATTTATTATTTTATTGTAGGAAGTATTAAATTTAAAAAAGTTTTTAATTTATTAATTTGATAACATACATACATATACTGAGGAATATATATTCAGTTTGTAGAGCGTATTTATTTATTGATAAAGAAAAAAAACTAAAGCCACCAAAAGATGTTATTTTAAATTGAATGTAGAGGTTGGAAAAGTTTAAATTTTTCTGAAGCTGATTTAAAGCTTTATGGCTTGGTATACTTGAAATTGTCAATTATGCACCTCTTCACTTTATTCACGTCCAGGAGGAGGTTTCTACCACCTACAAACAAAGAAAATTATTCTACCCTTCCCTACCATAGAATTCTATCATTTTTTGTAGACTTGAACCTTCCAAAAGTATTGACTTGATGTTATATATTTTATACTTTCCATTAAATTCACCTTTCCTTAAGAGTCCTCTATTGCAAGAAAGATTAATGAACCTTTAGAAAAATCTCTGAAATAATATAAGAAAGTTGACGAAGATAACAATCAAAAGACGATATAAATTTAGCTTCTCAAAACCATTATTACAAGTGCCAAATGGATAACAAAACAAGACTTGTGTTACTTTAAAATGATTTGTAGAGGTGTGTGCAAATTTTTTGTTTAGATATACGTCTTAAAAGGAAAATGTGCAGATACAATAGCGTACCATAGAACCATATTTCTAATTAAACAAAAGATACTTCCTTTAAGAGATAATAACAAAACAATTATATTTTCTGAGACGAAAAGAGCGACATAATTTTACTTATTTTTAGCATTCGTCAGTGTCAGTGGCCATTAGAAAGTCATGTTGAACGGAGAACAATTACAAACAATTTATCAGTCAGGATTGCAACCTAGCTTCTTACATCACTTATGTTGTGTGTGTTAATTTTGTACATAATTGGCGGGGGACCTAAAGTTCGGAGACAACGCCGAACGACAGAATTTTTGGTTGTTTAATAATAAAATATTTCTATATTGTCTGTTGTCAATTTTTCGAAAAAGTAAAGAGCAATCAAAAGAAACGGCAATCCACTACAATATAGACCCAAGGCAATTTATTTAATAATACATGTCAACCGTAAACTTCTATACTTAATAGCAGAAAAACGTTAGCCTAGTGACCGTACATATGCCCACATATTTATGAAATTAAGAAAAATTCCATAGATTTGTCTCCTCATGTGGCATGGCTTACTTGTTGCTGTTGCAAAAGCCCAACAAAATATTTCTGGCCATACTTTGTTTAAGGCAATGTAATGGCGTATTTATATTTGTTTTATATTTTATTGTACTTTTTTAACGAAACTCGAAAGAAATTTCTTTGTGAATAATTCCCCAATGTATTCTTCGATTTCGTTGATTTTTTTTTTTCTTTGCTTACAAAAGTTTAATATAAGGATTGTAGAATGCATAAATGGCAGAGTAATGCAAAAGTGGGAAAATAATTTCATACATTTTAACTATATTTATACAGTGTACAAAGGGTATCTACGACAGCTCATGTATGAAATCAGGACTTAACCCATTAATATCCTTTGGTCCTATTCTCGTAAAATTCACACAAAGTAGGGAAACATGCAAACAAATACTCACTATTTACATAAAAAATCTGTTCGTATTAATCCTGATGGAGGTTATACTTGAAAATTGATGTACAAATCTCTATTGGCAAATGTTGTAAACTTTTACTGTTGTGGTCTCTCTAAAACAGAAATAATGTTTCAAAAAAATATCAAAAATCGTTTCAAATTTTTTGTAGGTAATATTTCGATCCCAGATCAGACATCAAAAACTTAAACTATTTCTTCGGCGAATTCCTCTCAGCAGATTTCTGGCAAAGACTCTGAGAGCAAAAATTGTGTTGAAAAGCTTCTCAAAAATCTGTCGTTCGGAGTCGACTTTAAACTCTAGGTCCCGCCACTCATGTATAAAATTAACGCACACAACATAAGTGGTGTGAGGAAGCTAGGTCGTAATCCTGACTGAAGGGTTGTAATGGCCAATTATGTAAAATTATGTGAATATTTCGATTTGTCAACAGTTCACAAAGCGTAATTGTGCACCAATTAAACCCAAGTGGGTTAATATGTTTTTATAAATTCATGTCTGACTTTCGTCTTTCCTTAAGCCATGCAAATATTTTCTTTTCACAATTAAAAAAACAATTCAGATTTTGTTGCCAGCAGCATAAAAGTTCAAGAAAAATAATAAAAATCATGCAATTAATGCTTCTGAAAGGAAACGTTTAATTAAAAAAAATTTTTCTTTTTTTGGATTTTTTTGTTTCGCTTTCACTATTGTGTGAAACACATAATTCAACATAAGTGATATACAATTTGTACAATACAGCGTAGTTCGGCCCACGATAAGAGTTAAAAGGAAATATGTATGCATATGGTGTAGATAGAGGCAAATTTATTACAATATTAAATAAGGTTTTTGAAAAATGATACAAATTATAATACTTCTGCATATTAAGTGAAATTCATGGATATACCAGGGTTAGTTATCAGCATGAAGTGAAAGTCAAGATACAAATGTTCACGTTGGGAACATTATATATTTTCGTCGTGTCAAATATTGCGAATTTTGTAACAAAAACTGACAATTTGCGAAAAGTATTAACTTTTTGCTTTCATTCATAGAAAAGTGCTGAAGAATAGCAGAAGGAGTATTCAGAAAATATTTTGGATTACCAATTTAGAACGATTTTGATATGGGAAAAAATGTTTGAAGACCCCGAATTGTAAACAGGCTTTTTTTAACTTCATGAGTTTTCATCGAATCTTACTATAAAATTTAAATCTGATTTTGGAACTAAAACTTCATGTTTCTTTGTAAAATTTTTTCAAATTCGAAACGTAAACCTCAGAAATGCAAATGCGTAACAGCACCTTAATATATAATTTGGGTGCTGGCCACTTTTCGCTTCGAGGAATCAGTTTAGATGCCTAGATGACAGCGCATTTATCCTATAATTTTTTTCTTTATAAATTTGTCCTGCATCGATACATCGCAAATTGTCAGTGCAACTTAACAGTATGCGTGCCCAAAAGATGTTTGTATCTTTTACATTACTGCAGTCGATATATATTCAGTAAAGCGTTGAAAAGCACAAAGTATAGATGTGCTATTAAACTTTGGATATTTTTTCTGTATTCTTGATTTTACCGCTTTGATGTCTTGCGTAATTCGAACTATGTG
Organism: Sarcophaga peregrina; assembly: GCA_014635995.1. Lineage (NCBI taxonomy): Eukaryota > Metazoa > Arthropoda > Insecta > Diptera > Sarcophagidae > Sarcophaga > Sarcophaga peregrina. The sequence goes on along the minus strand of CM025789.1, from coordinate 104,664,861 downwards.
TGGATGGCTCATTCACTGACATTTTTTTATATATCCAGCCCTCTCAAATAGTATGTACTGATAGATGAATATCCTCGTAATTACAAGTGGGCAGATCATTTTGAAAATATCCCCTCTTATTCTATCAACTGTAATAATTTCGAATTTCCAGTATAGGACAACCCTTTGAATATTATTAGTAATAACATCTAGAAAAATTATAATTTTCAAGATTATAACAATATTCATTCCGAGCTAAACATTTCATTTGCAAACCAACATTTTTTAAACAACCCTCTTGATGGCATGTTGAGACTAGCTTCTGGTTCTATGCACGATTTACTCTTGGTCAATTCATATTTGTTCAATGAATACTACATAGAAAGTTAATTAATTGTAAGTCACTGTAGAGTCCGAATTCGCTGTTATAATTCATTATAAATAATTCATCTCATTAAAAAGTTGTGGAAATAAAATGATATTATTTGTGTTAAATTGTGTAATTATTAGAACGCAATGCGCAATTTAAATATTCATTGAGTTACAAATTCTCTTGGGGAACCCAAAAACGACCCTTATTGCCTATTAGCAATACGGCATTTTTTTCTGTCCTGCATTTCATGGCAACAAATTGGCCATGAGTTTTCAAATTGACAAACAGTTTCGTAGATGAGTAAGTATTTTTAATATTTTATTCAATATTCTGTCTGTCGCGTTCCAAAAAGGAAAAGCCTTAAAGTAATAAAAAAATATCAGATTTCTAATAAATGTCCCGTGATATTATTTTCACGATTGACTAGATTTTACGTTGTAATTTATAAAGCTTGTAAAGAATATTTGATATTGAACTGGCAAAATAGAACAACAAAAATTTAATATCAAAAGGAAAAACCAATGAGGAAAAAACTGTCTGTCAGTACTTAGAAAATGTATTTTTAAATGAAGCTAATACATCATGTTTTATAAATAAGATTGTAGTCCAGTTTGTCTATATTTTATATTGTCTGTTGTTTATTTAGGCAATTTTTATGTAATGAACAGCACGAAGGTCAATTTGTGTGTTAATATTTTTCAAGGGCATTTAATTTTAGTAACTAATTAAAATTGTTGTAGTGAACGTCAATCATTGATTTGAAAATTAATTGTCGCAGTCTTACTATGTAATATTTCTTGGTATTTGTAAGACAGCTAAACAAAACTTAAAATATATAAAAAAAAATAAAATTTTCCATAAAATGTTTGTGTAAAAACCTCATATTTATTTTCTTTTTTCTGTAGATTAAAAACAATTTATTACAAAATTTGTGTAAAGAACAATTTCTATGTATTTTACGAATTTTTAAAACTTAATCATATTGTTACTTATTAGGAAATTTGAGACTCTAATTTTTCTTTTTTTTTTCTCGTTAAATTACTTACTTATACAGCAAAGTAAATATTTTGTAATTTATTTGTATGGTGTGTTAGGCATAAAATAAAATTTTGTTCATTTCATTATATTGCCCTGAATGTCAAAGACAATCATACAATATGGATATGAAATTCGAGGAAATTCGCAAATTTACAGAGACAAGGTTGTTGCTAGTGAGGTTAAATGTTGTTATGCTCTCCGGACAATTTTTAACCAGAATGCCTTCACCTTCACTACAATAATAAATACAGTACAGTTCTCGGCACATTTGGAGAACTTATTTTTGAACATCTAGGACCCAGATGCCAAAGCCAAATTGCGACTCCAAAAGCCAATTTGCGATTTTCCAACAAACATCAATAGCCCAGAGAAACGCACAATTCTGACATCATTGGTGGAAAAGTTTTTATTATGGTCGGCAGGTAGATAGCAATAATTGTCAACTCTAGTATACAGACACACTTATATTGTCAAGTACGGCAAATAATGATCTCCAAGATCTAAAAATGAAATCTCTTCTAAAGATTAATCGGAATAATCGCAATGCAGCTCATAAAGCTTATGCTTTAGCTTGTAAGAATATCTTAATTCATATTATCTACAAAGAGATACCCCTCCTCAAATATCTATTCAATGTGGAAGTTTAAGCGAATATCTGGATAACACGCTACACAACTTTTTCATTGTCATCAATCCATCATAAACTTTGCAGTCCTTCAATTCACTGAAAGTTCCCAAACCCGCTTTATTATTTTTAATTTCTTTAAATTAATAGTAAATACAATAAATTACTCGAAATAAATCATGGACAATAAAAGCAAAACATAATATGAATATAAAAATAGGACTTACATCATAAACTTAACATTTTACTCGCGAAAGAGTATATTACGAGAAGCAGCACAGAGTACAAATATAAAATAATTTTTCCTTCTTTATAATTTTAATAGCAGACATATATACGTACGTCTAGACACTTAATGAATTTCAAAGGCTTTATTTTGTCAATTGTAAAGCAGTATCTTTGTTAGTGCACATTAGGGGTTAGTAAAGTTGTCTATTGTTGTATGTTTCATTATAATCCTTTAAAAATTTCAAATAAAATCTAATTAAGAAATAGAAATCCTATGCCTGCTTTTACTTGAATATATTGGATTCGGTGGTTCTCTAGATGTGAAGTCAAATCACATGTGGTTGTCGCTAGAGGTCTTAACAATACTTCAAATAGTCGATAGCATTTAAGATTTCTATGAAATCGGGTGTATATGAATCTTCAGCGATGACGTGCACTTCAATCAATTCATTGCAAGATCATAAGATTCGGTAAATTTTTTTGCGAGAGAGATGCCGGATTTATGTGAATAAACTTGCAAAGGTAGTGGAAAATTTCATGAAATGAAGTGCATTCCTCCAGAGTAAATTTTTATAAACTTCTTCTATCTAAAGGCCTTTCATTAAGCGCTCCCTGTATTTCAATTTCTCTAAAGCAAAGTATGAGATCTAATGATTTTTTTCTTCGTTTGAAAGACCTATTAATACCATTATGTTTAGAATAAGTTTATTCAAACGTTTTTCACGGTTTTCCCGCTTGTAGTACACCTGAAATGTTAAATGTTTAAGAACTTTGGCAAATAAGTAAACTTGAATTCGATCGATCGTATGGCTTATGTTGGCTTTGGAGACTACAATGGTTTTAAGCTTACTCGCATTTACTGGTAATTTAATAAAATGCGCCAAAACCGAGAAGAATTGAACATTCTTGGATGACTTTAGCAAAGTTATTGACCCAAAATCGACAAACACGCAATGATGACAATTTGCCGTCGTTGTATATTGTTGTTTAACCTCTATTTCTAGGTCAGTTGAATTTTTTACGTGTGCAGTATCTAACTTGTGGCATTTTGTACCGATTGCGTAAATTTTTCAATTATTTTCGTCGTGATATTAACATGATTTACTTGAATGAGTGCAAAGACGATATCGATTATTTCCATTTATTTATTTTTATTATTTTCATTTTTTGTAAAAATAACCTTCGAATGAAAACGTTAAAAAATCATTTCAAATAGGAGACGGCCAATTATGGTAAATATTACGTTGTTCTTAAGCTTGTTATACAATTCCAATGCCTTTTATAGCAGTTGTCAATCAGTACCGATGAGCTTTAAACACTTCTCTTCAGTGCCATTGGATAAGACTGAGTAAGCCACTGACATTGCATGTGCTAAGATGTTTCTAGACAAAAGAAATTTAAATTTAACGAAACATTTTTCAAACAAAGCATTAAAGTATGATTCGCATTATTTTTCTTCTCTTTTTTATTATTATTTAAAATTTAAATATCGAAGAGGCATCATCATTTGTTCGTTTGCTTGTTTATTTCCGTCAAATGATCCAAAAACGTACAAAAATTTTCACACAAATCCTTATGTTAACGTTTCATCACTTTATCAATAAATACTTAACAGTGACAGTTTTTTTTCTTTCGTTCAATTTATTATCTATTAAATAAAGAATGAAGAATAAAAATAAAATTGAAAAAATTTTCATACAATAAATATCAACACACAGATTGTACGACAAATGCTCCAGAGTATTTCGTGACATTTTAAATATCAACAGCAAGAGCCATCAATAAGCTGTTAAAAATGTATTAAAACAAAACCATAAAATCTATTTCATTTTTCTCCTTTTTCAGATATGTCATGACAGAGTTGAGAGAACGCACACACAATGAATGATCTGAAAATCGAAACGTAAGTATCTGTAAAATTATAAAACCGTCCTTAAAATAAAATATAAAATGAATTATAATGGAAAACAATGGCTTGGATTATATTAATTTAATATTAAAACCTACATTAGTAATGATGGTATGGGCTTTTAAAAATTATCACACGTGGCATATCATTGGCATCCTTAGTGTTTTTTTCCTTCACCAGTAAAATAAAATATTTTCATAAATGAAATCTAAATAAAATTGGAATAAATGAACAATAACAGACAATCAACTTTGGTCAAAACAAGCTATCTATCATATGTCATCCAATAAACTGATAACAAAGAAAAAAAGAAAACAAAAAATGTTTATTGTAATTGACATTAAATATGCGGCTTTCTACGATATGAAATGTCAAAAATATTCTTCAATTACAATTCATAGGAAATTTAAATAATTTGTATTACACATCCATGGAACCAAGAATGGAGAGAATACTTTGAAAAAAAAAATTTATTTTTTTAAAGAAGGCATTGTAACAGAAATATTTGCAAAATTTAATGTCAGTCGAGCTAAATGTTCTTAAAATTCTTTTTTTTTACCAAACAAGGTGAAGGAGTATCCAACATGTTTTAGAATTTTAGAAATTTAAATTTTTCATTCCCCTCTAAGTTCTTAGAGAGCTTACTTAATCGACCTTTAGGAAGCAGGATTAGTCAGGATTATGACAACTTCTGAACCACCCATGTTGTGCGTGTTAATTTTATCTACGAGTGACACGATAATCAAAGGCAACTCCGAGCAACAGAATTTTGAGAAACTTTTCATGGCTGTTTTAATCACTCTCAGAGGAAGTCTACGAATTTTCCATATAATTCGAGATATTTATACTACGTCCTCACGCCTCTAATAAACCAACGCAATACCTACTCTACTACGACAACCACCTTCATGACTCCCAGCATCGGATTTTTGAAAAACTTTACATGGCTGTTTTCTTCACTCTCAGAGTGTTTGTCAGAAGCTGCTGGGAGGAAGCCGAAGAATTTTTCATTTTATTCGAGATGTCTGAGCTAGGGTTTTTAAAACATGTCCTCATAACTCAACACAAAACGGCGACTACTCTAGAGAACAAATTTCCATAAGAGTGTTTAGGCGGCGAGAAATTAAAAAAATAAAAAAACAAAGTCAGAGGATTCTTTACCCTTTTTAGGAAACATGTGCATCACTGAGATGTAATGGTGGTGGTGAGATGTAATGGTGCACTCAAAAAATAATAAAGAGGGGAAAATAAAAAATTTCTTTTTTCCCCGTTAACTTCTTTTAAATGTAAATTTTTAAATTATGCTTGTTAATGACTTTAAAAATCACAAACACACATTTCTTTCCATCGTTAGCATGCATAGTGCCTTTATGAATTGCTTTTAATTTAAATTTGGCTTTTAGTTTATTCAAATTGTGGTAATTTTTCAACAGTTTTTACAAACTACGAAATTTAGTTTCAAATAAAACTTTTGCGCAATAATGCTTACCCCACATGCATATGTATAAATGCGTTAACAATTCTAAAAAATAGAATGAAATATTTAACATTGTGCATTAAGTGCATGAAATTTAATTCATAGAAATTTTATTGCCAAACCCAGAATTGTTATTTTTTTAACTGATAAAACATAAAAACTGTTATGCTTTAATATCTAGATGATCAATTAATTTATATGTAGCGTTACGGTAGAGATCCACAAACCACCCATGTTGTGTGTCGTAATTTTATCCATAAGTCAACTCCATATATTATATTTTTGAGAAATTTTTGCCAGAAAACAACTGAGAGGAACTTGCCTAAAGAACTATTTTTTTTCGTTTCGTATTTTCATTTGTTTTAGATTGCTGAGTAAGGGATTGAACCGTGCACTTTCGTCTAATTAGCCAACACAGTATCCAAGGTGAATTTAGTTAGTCAAATTCTTGTTTTCTGAATGACGGATACTTACCCTCTGCTATATAATTGGGCCTCATCTTTAAAGATTATAGTCATCGACCGCATGTTATTATCTATGGTCGATTACTTTCAGACCCTAAGCCAATTGAATTTGGTATGGGTGTAGAGAAAATTCACGACCTAAAATTTGTCCAGTTTTCGTCTGATAGAGCCAGAAAATTCTTATGAGCTATGCAAACTTGATTCCCTTAGATTCTCTTTTACATTCCACGGACTGTGGCGATGTTTCGACAGATCCTGTGTTCCATTGACGTACGTCTGTTAGTTAATCGATTACTTCTTCAGTGGACTTGAAATTATCTACCACAATACGAATAGTCTTCTCGGAAGGACGATTATGGCGATCGTAAAATGAAACGTTATCCGAATAGAACATTCATATTAATAAAATAATTCATTATTGGTCTTTCATCCATGGTGATTTGTCAAAACTAATTAAATATTATAACAACTTATTTGACAGATGCCGCTTCAACAAAATGGTCGTTCTTTACCGTTAAAGTTTAAACAAACTGATGCTACGTTTTTGTAAACAATTTAAACAATCTACTTTCGGGTTTAATTTTTATAATCTTTGCTTCAAATCTATTGCCTTTAATTTCAAAAAATTATTAACGAAATGAATTCAAGTTCAGTAAAACAGCAGTTTGAAATTAACATTTCTATCACATTTATTGTGATGGACACCGAAATTAAACACTTGAATTATGGTACAATGCCACAAGAATTTATGTTTTTAATGTGCTTCTTTTCTATAATCATCTTTTTTTTTATTTTGTTCTTTATTTCATTGTGTTCGTCGTTGACAACTGTGATCAAAATTTTCCTCACGTCAACGCTAGTATTAACACTGTAGAAGTGAAGTGTAGTGGCGACAAATAAGAATACGTGTATGTGGTTTTCACAACACGAAGTGAATGTTTTTTTTTTTTTTTTGTTTGAATTTATTTTTCCTTTCTGTTTACTTTTGTTTTTATTCTCATTTTTTAATTCATTTTTTTTTTTATTTAACTAAAATAAATTTGTAGGTGTCATGAAATATAAAACGTGCTTGGGCTTACATTTTCATACGTCAGAGTAACCGAACGTATTTTAATTGCATTTAAATTGCTTTGCGGTTTTTTAGCAAAATCAATAAAGAGTGTGTTATTGTTGTTTCATTTATTGTTTTGCATTTAAAATGTTTTGAATAATTTTTAAGGATTTTACGCTTATTTGGTACTTAATCCAAATGCGAAATGATTGTTTCTTCCTTTTAATTTGATAAGTAGTGTCTTGGTCGGAAGTTTGTCTTCATAGTAAACGAAATATTTTATTACAAAAAATTAAACAATAACAATATGGGATCCAATAATCTTGAGTGTGGCACTAATATTAACGAAGCCACAGTTTCTCTGGATAAAGCATTTTCGAATTGAGAATAATTGTCGCATAAATTATCAATGCTTGTCAACAAGGACTGATCATTCATAACTGCGTTGCAGCATCGCTTTTTGCTCTTCTTGAACCCCCTTTTTATTTCTATGCATGTTAACTTTGATGTCATTCTCTCAGTGTAGCTGTTACCCTTCTCCTAATTTCCCGTTTACCGTATTACATGGAAATATTGTTGTTGTTTGTTTGTCTTGTTTGCTTGTATTTATTTAATTTGACGGGTAACAATATGTTCCATTGTAGTATATTTCCTGTTATTTTACTGTAAAAGTTTTTATTTCTGTAAAGTTTATTCACTTTTTACTTTCAAAATACAATTTTTGGTAGCATAGTGGCTCTTATTTAAACTCAATTCAACAGATGATATAGAGACAATGTATTCACCCTAGGTCATGTTAACAATTTCCATTTTCTAACTAAATACACAACCATGTATAAAATCAAATCAATTGTTGTACTCGTTCAACAAGTTTCACAATTTGGGGAAACAATCGATTGGTTTTGAGGAGAATGTATGCCCGTCATGTTATGCAATATATGGAACACAACCAAATTTTTCCCCAATATGAAAAAAAAAAACATAAGAAAAGAAACAGAAAATATTAATAGCTGCAGGCATTTTATTTTCAAATTTTTGCAATTCATTTACATGCAAACGTTTACTCTTGCTTTACTAAAATATTTTTTCCTGTTTTTAAATATTAAAAGTTTAACCCATAAGAGAAAGAAATTCAAGCACGGTTAATTGATAACATTGTAGGGGGTAAGCCATCTATCTATTTAAATTTGAACCATCGGTTATTTTGTATCTGGCAATACTCATGTCATTATATTTTATCACAAATTAACTGAACGTAATGAATAGATTTACGCTTGAGCAACATTAGGATCTATGAAATCAATTGGAAACTGTACAATTATGTCGATTTTTCCCAATAATCATCTTTTGGGATGAAGTTCATTCTCATCTTGTTATATGGTTTCAACAGAACGGTGCTACTTCCCATATATCTCATGTCACAATCGATTTATTGCTTCAAACGTTTGGATATATGAATGATATATTCTATCTATCTTAACAAATCATTAATTTCCAGTTAAAGTTGCTGCTTTTTAGGTTATACTACCAATAACTACCATCCTCTTTCCGATAAAGTAACTCTCTAACACAAATAGCTACCTGAAAACCCTATTTTCTTACATGTCAACGAATGAGTCCTTATGAGAAATTCATACACACTTGTTGTAGTTCAAATGAATTCAGTTGAAGCTCAATGAATTGAAGACTGGGAAATATTTCTTTATTATTCTTTGTTATTCTTTTGTACAGAAGATGTTAAGAAACATAAAGTAGCTGAGTAGCTTTGTAATCAAGTCTTTTGTTCTTGTTGATCTTTTCAAACGCATGTTATGTCTGAGCCAATATCTTTGTGCAAGAACACGAGCCCTGGATGTGACATTTTATTCTTCAATAAATGTTTTTTTTTTTTGTTCTTCTTGTTTTTTGTTTTGTTCTTAAATTGATTCAAACGTTTAAGATATTCCCAAATTATTTTTTCTTTTGTCATATCGATTTCAACAAATCACATTTAACGTAACGTGGCACAATAGTGTATGAATGTTTGTATATTAATAATCAAATTTAGAAATCAACAAATTAAATATGTACCGTGTTATCAAAAAAGTATAGAAAAAAACAACAGAGGAAAAGCAAACAAGAAAAAAATAACCACATTTTTTATAAAAAAAAATAATAAATCGATTGTCTGTGCACATATAAAATATACGAACATGTATGAATGTACTAAAGTATGAATGACTTTTTAAAGTTATCGACCTTAAAGTTCGAGACCTTTTAAAGTCTCTTTTCAATACTGCCCTTGTCGATAGGCATCATTCTTTTGAATCCTGACAAAATTTTAACAACCTGAGTCACCTCTTTTGCGTTGTAGGCAGTACAGTTCAATATTGCCCTTGTCTTTTGAATCCTGACAAAATTTTAACAACCTGAGTCACCTCTTTTTTGTTCTAGGTAGCACAGTGTGGCATCCGAAAACAAACGAAAAAGATAATTCTATGCAAAAACATCTAAAATTCTATAAATGAACTACGAATTGCTTTCTCATCCATATTATGTAGATTTAGTGCTTATTATAGCCTGAATTGAATGAGGTGGATACCAACGACATGTGGTCTCAACAGAATGCGATACTTGGCACACAGTTCATTCCAAATGGTGATCCTACCTGCCCGAGATAGGACCACGTTAGACTATGTTTAGTAGGATTCTTTTAAGTCTTTTAAATGATTAAAAAATGTCTGTAGTATCACTCACACAATTTGCTGCATTTAAATTTAAAAATAAGAAGCGCTTTATAACAAATCCTGTATCTATAATAAAGCATAATTTTCTTAATTTCTTGAGTCATAACGGGATATTTTGATGCAGAAATAAGTCTGTATGTAGCTTGGTAGGTCACTTTTTAACATCTGCAGATGTTCCATCATTGCCCTGATGGAAGTAGTAATCATAGCTTTTCACAGCACTCATGTTGCGAGTGTTAAAAGTAACCATGAGAAGTGAAACCTTCAGTACAAAGTTATTTCTGACAGAAGATTGGTGAGAGAAAGACACCGAGATATATGTGCTGGAGTTTGAACCACGACCACGTGTTTGCTACTCTTTGTTATTTGAATTCTTTAAAATTTAAATTCTTACAATATTACCAAGAAGTTAATATTAAACAATAAGATTAAAAAAAAAAAATAATATAAATAGTAGAGATAGAATATAAAATATTAAATTATTTTTTAAACCTGGGCGCTATCCTTAATAATCTCTATTTAAAACAAGATATTATTCTCCACGATAAAGTTTTTTGAATCAACCGCAATCATAAATAACTCATAATTCTAGTGGCTGTCTTTATCTAAGGACTAACAGTCTCTGTCTAGCACAGCGTATATTTAATTTTTAAATTGAACGAAATTTAGTTTCTTTTGCTTATTCATTTACTACACATACATTTACTTTATTTTACCACATTATTAAACATTTGAATTATAATTCTTCGTTCATACTGGTCACCCTAACTTACCTTACAATACAACCCTTCCTCGGTATAAATATTTTATTTTTAATTGATCTCAACTCCATACCGCTGTTCGCAAGAATAACACACTTATCCATACATACTACGAAATATTATTTTTACCCGTAAACGTATGAGTGATATTTAATTAATTTATAACTCATACGATTATGAGTGAAATTTATATGGTGTGTTGATGAGGGAAGTACGATTAGTAGCTAGGGAAATTATAAAATTAATTGAATGCAAAAAAAAAAAAAAAATCAAATTGCTCTACAATCATAGACATTGCAAACGTCCGCCAACACTTAATATGTTAATTTGTTTTATTTGTTGTTGTAATAGTTTTGATATTTATTGCAATATTTCGAATGATTGCTGCTTAAACCATCTTTTGTTGTTGACTTTCTATACAAATTACTGTCTTGAATAAAGACTGTCAATATTTGAATAGAAGTTGTGTTTACGAAGCAATTCCTTACTAAAATATCAGTTTATAAGTGAAAGCTTTACTAAAGATTCCTAGATATACAATGTGAATCCTTTGTAACTGGCATTGAATAGTAAAAATTGAGATCCAATATAATTGGGATATATGTCGGTCGGGCAGTAAAACATACATTCACAAATAGAATCACACGGTTTATTGGACCTCAGATTATGGTCTATAACACTACTTTCGATATTGTCAGTGAATTGGTTCATCTTGACGCCGCCGTTAACACCAAAAATATTGTCAGTCTGGATAACTTGCTAACAGGTCCGACTATGGTCTCAATAGGCAATTGATTTGCAGTCACATCTCTTTCTCTTTAATTCTCTATGACGAAGAAGCACAGATCGTATTAAGTACCGATGAAGCAGAAAATGCTGATGCTGACAACTGGTATCTATGCATACCCAATATGGGCTGAAGTTAGAAAAACTTATTGCATAGGCACTCAGGGTAATTTCTTCCGCAAAGTTTATACAAATAATGCCTTGTTGAAATATGTACTTCACAAGGAGGAGAACGGCAACGCAAGTCAACTGAATACCGATACTGTAACTAGCAGCATAGGTGCACCACATTCACAAAGTAAAGGATCTGAGAACTAATATAGGGATGCTAATGAAATAGCCATAGATGCTGTGGCCTTATAATTTTATATGCTTCGACAGATCACAGCTCACACTTCATATCTTTTACGCAATACGTAAACCAATGTATATACTTACAAAGTGGAGTTGAAACTTAGATAACTTTCAATAATTGCAGCAAAAGAGTATATTAGAGAATACAAGATCAGCGGGAAAGCAAAACAAAACCTAATTAATAGTCGTTCGTGATTCTATAGTACATGGAGATTATAGAATAGAATAAGAAAATAATAAGTTTAGAAAATATCAATTGAGTTTACCAATTTTAAACAGTCTTTGAAACACTGATTACTAACCAAAACATTAAAAATTTCAATTACAACCTATAATACTAAAGCCATAGGAATTCAAATGATTAAAATGAAAATATTTCAAATGACATCCATACATAAATTATGATGGATATCATAACATGAGTGTGAGTATAACGTACGCATGTATATTTTAAATATTTTTCGATAATAAAAAAAAAATTATAAACTTTCAGTGGAAATAATTGGAGTAGATTATACAAAAAAAATAAATTAATTTTAAATGCATAAAGGAAGTAAAAATGAAAACACATACAATTTCCAATCACTTATAATTTGCATTTCTACGAAATTGTTGGAACTTTTACCTCATTTGAACCTTATTCTAGGGAATTATATACACACGTACTACCGTACATTACATATTTTTAAACGGTCTACGTAAGGTATGGAATGGTGTGGTATGTTATAGAATTTAATTAAATATGACTAATAACGTTGTGCACTAACTTCTGCAATCTGCGAATTTATGCAAGGAGTATATATATACTCACTATAGCAACAAATATACAAAAATAATTGAATAAAAGAAAAATAAATTACAAGGTATTTTAAGTTTAAAAATAGCAGAGAATTACCCTTGTATTCTATTCGTGTCATAAAGAAACAAACAACTATGTCTTCCTATGGTAATCGTACATGACTTTAGAGAACATCTACTTTTGCTGATGAAAAACTTTATATTTAATCATTACGCTACACAGTAAAGCATTCTGCTTACGCGTGTTCGAATTATACAAGTTAAATGGAAAATGACGTTTTTTTGTTATGTTACGCGTATTATTTTACATATTCCCACATAATTGGTCATTAAAACCCTGATGTTGTGTGTGTTAATTTTATATATGAGTAGCGGGACCTACAGTTTAAAGTCGACTCTGAATAACAGATTTTATGAAAAACTTTTCATGACAATTTTATTTACTCTCAGAGTTTTTCCTACAAATTTGCTGAGAGGAAATCGCCGAAAAAAATTTTTGTATTTTGTTTTAATGTCTGGCCTAGGACTCGAAGCCTGGATTTTACGTCTAATAAGCCGACACACTACCTACTAGACTGCGGGGACTTTAAACATATTGATCATTGCAAATGTATTAACTGATAGACTATATAAAAAAAAAACTTTATTTCCGCTAGTTATCAAAGCTTAAAAGTATGCAAACCTCACATATCGTTCTAATGGGCAATCAATCTGATTTCAACAGGACGATGTTCAATTTACAATTGGATTTTCTGAACTAGCGATTTGAAGTGCATGATCATCTAACGTGGAGGTAGTGTACAGTGACACAAGAGATATTTTTAGACAGATGGCTATAGCAATCGATGATAGTTCTTTCTCGATTTAGTCTTTCTAACGCAAACAAATTCATTCCATTCACCGACTTCCACAAATCTCCGCATCATTACATATTCCCACCTCGCCGGCACATTCTTCTTCATTTCAGGGACGTGGCCGGGACAGGACGGTTCCTGAATGTTAATATGCTGCATATTGTTCATGTCGCTGTGGAGCGGAACTTATCGCCCATTCTCACTGGATCGAAGATCGCTTCTGCGCTATAAAGAAACACGGGTTGGTTGAGCGTCTTGTAGATTATTAGTATTATCCATAGAGAGAGATCACTACCACTCAATTGCCTAGTAGCACCTGTTAGCCAAAGTAATTATACGCTTAATCTCCAGACTGACATCATTTCTGATGGCAACAGCGAAACCAAGATGAATATATTCATTGACTACGAGTATATAGAGAGTATAGTTATCGGCCATAATCAGGGATCCAATAAGCCACTTGTTCCTACTTGTAGGCTACATATATTACATTTGCAATTGCTTAATAACTGCTGAATTTTAATTTAATCAAAAGATCTTCTTCTTTAACTGTAATTTTGAGTGAATGTTGAATATTAATTAGCCGTGCATTCCATTTTTTGGTATCTTTTCCTAACAATTAATTATGATTACTTTGAAATTTTGTTTACACACTTTGGCACCTTGTGCGTAATTCTAACATACATAAACCAAAGATATAAAAAAAAATACAAAACATTGGCAATCTTTATGAATCTATTGTAGAATACATGAACAATATAAAAGAAACATGTTCAATATTCGAAGGATTTTAACCAGAACTACAAAAAGCAACTATTCGATGTTATTGTCAGCAACTGTCTGGCAAATTAACAATCCATGTATCATGTGTCAATTTTTAGACTTACATATACTGGATCGTAAATTTATATTGAAAATTTACATGAACTGAGAAAATAATAAAAAACATAATGAAAGAGAAACTTACTGTTTACATATATGAATGTGTGTATTAAAAGTATCTGTGTGAGTAGAAAATAAATAGGTAAACGTAAATACTCAACGAATCCAACGTCGCTATACAGCGTATGTAAAGATTTTTGTTGTAATATTTCGTAATATTTTCGCAAGAAATAATGCTTCCAACCTCAAATTGCCAATATAATTGTAACTCATGAACTCCAGCTTGGACATCTTAAACAAATCGTAAAATGATTACGTATTTCTTTCGGCAAAATTCCGCGAGAAGAAAAAAATTCTATGAACTTTCCAAACAAATTTTTTAAGTAAATTTCCATAATATGAACGCTTTTTTCTGACATTAAACAATTCATTATGACTTGCAAAGACAGTTTATCATTCTCGAACACACATCGACAAAGACATTACCCTAACATTAAAACATTTAAAAATCAACATTCATTATGTTTTTGCCAGGATATGGAAAATGAAAATGATCCACGACTACTGCAATCAATGTAAAGGCAGTCCTGCAAATTTTTGTAAATGAAATTGTATTTCGTAAATGATGGCAAACAACAAAATTTTTTACTTCAAATTACATTACTAAGTAGGGCATGTCCAAGCGCATATATATCGACCATAAACTCTTCCATATGTTTTATTATAGATTCTTGATAAAAGAAAAAAATAAAAATAAATGAAAAACATCTTGAGACAGTAAAATCTTAAAAATTTTAACAAAAAAGAAAGAAATGTAAACTACGCATAAAACAAAATTGAAAAATTTTCGATTTCAATGCACATTGTGTGATAAAATTGAATTTTAATTTGAAAAAATTGCGTTAAAAAAAAAACAAAAACCAAAACGCATATGTTACATTGTTTTCTTCCTCTTCTGATGACAAAAACATTAGAAAATATTTCATCGTCAGTCTATAATATATTTTTTGTTTTCTTTACACCTCCATCACCTAGTTGTCATCTAAGCTAAATGGAGAACGATATTGGTTATCGATATCGATTTGCTTCGATATGATCGTCTAACAACAGGGACAAATACGGCATCAGAATACCGGCACTTGAATATTTAAATCTCTGTAGTACAATCCGTAGTATGTTGGCTAAGCAGAAGAGAGTCCTAAGAATAAGGAATTTGATAAAATATATTTCTTTCGCTGCTCTACACTATCTGAATTTAGCTTTCTGGATTTAACAGCGGATATGGTACAATTTTTGAATAACGGTACTAATTGCAAAAATTTGTTAGTACCGTCAGGGTAACATTATTTCGAAGAGAACAATTTAAATGTCCAATATTATGGACAAAATATGTGAAAGGGGTTAATATATTATCATTGAATAAAATATTCTTTACAGAATGTTTTTACTTGGAATACGTCTACATACATGTATTTGTTCTGCACTTACATAGAATTTATACATTACGCTTACATACATTCGTACGTGTTAATTTAATATACATTCATAAATATTTATCTTAATAATGTTTATTACACATAAACATAAAACAGGATGCGGTTGCGTTATATTAAGATTTGTCAAAAACAAAAGTTTTTATTTATAATATTTCTCTGTGTTGTTATTCGTATTACAGACACATTTCTCTACTATTACTTCCATGAAACACTTGACTGGATATCCGAATATAACATTAATGCCATACGTTATACATACATATTTATTTATACGTATACGACAGGACAATAAGAAAAATACACATTTTGAGATAACAAACTTTCATTTCCGGTCTTAATCATTAGCTACGTCTGTACTTAATGACACACATCACATTATAGTGAATGTAGGAATATTTGTCCATCGTATTTAAGTTAAATTTTTGCTGCACAACATCACTTTTATGAATTTAATATTCGTATGCGGGATAACAAACAAATATGAGTGAGGTAACCCAAAGAAGTTAAAAACGGGAACAAAGGCGGAAATTAACAATTTTCAAACTTTGGCAATCATTAGTTATGATCTTTATCAGATTAACGAGATCGTCAGCTACTCTGAATAGAGTGAATATCGTAGGTATTTAAGTTGATACCCAATTTTATTTAAAACTGATTCTTTGCTTTTGAATGAAATCAGCTGCTTCTTCTTATTTTGATAACAAACGTATCACTCAAGAATTTCCTTTGGTTGACTTGGACAACCTATGTATACTGCCTGTTTTAAAATCAACTAAACAATAAAATTAAGGGAACTGAGAGCAATCCTGTAACAACCGTTAAACTTACAGTTTAGCACACGATTCGCTAGGCTCTTAGGGCAACCCTTCTTGATAAATTACTGCCACATAAATATGTTTTTAAAGCTGCAAACGATAAGTATTTTGAAATAATATAAGAAAGAAATACAAATTTTATTGTTATGAATTATAAGTGAACACGCCGTGTATTTCTATACAAAGAGAATGCTGATAGCCAGTCCTCAGTAAATAGTGTTTGTTGTTCCATGTTGACATAATGTCTTAGGAATTGTTGTTTGGTTTTACAATTTTCTTTTTTTTTTTTATATTGATGTCCAAAGTATTTCTCTTCAAAACTCTTTTAGACGGAAAATTGTTCATAAAAAGAAAAGAAGTCTTCAGAAACCAACATCATCAGCAGATGAATGTAGAATAATAGAAGAGTTGACACTTTTAAGTCAAAATTGCCTTCATTGTTCAAGAATGTAATAAAAGATTTCCTATGTTTTCCTTTAAAGAGAAAGAAATTTAAAATGTGTTGAACAAGGGGAAAAATCAGAAACACAACAACTAAATTTAATAACCACAAGGCCATTACAAAGGTGTCAGGAATAATAACAAACACTTTTTACACATAGAAGTAGTATAAGAGTTAAATTGTCTGTAACAAAATTTAGAAGACAAAACACACATTTTGTTAAGGAAATCAAGGACCAAAACTAAAAAAAGAATTAAAAAAAACTTTCAAGAAGAATATTTTGGGGTTATTATTGGAAGAATTTAAAAGAATGTAAAGACTTTTCATAGTTTGGAAATTACCACAAAAGATATTTAAAATTCTTTTGTTATCTTTAAGACATAAATATGGTTGAAATAATCTAATTGTTAGTATATGGGCACATTAAACCTTTGATGTCTGATATTTTGAAACAAAAAATTTTTACGTACATTTACATTTATATGATATAACAATAACTGCCTTAAATGTTGAAAACACCTTCCCATTGTCTACCTAAACGTAAGCCCTTTTGACATTAGTTTTCAAGCATTTCGATCGGTAGCGTAACAGAGCTAGAACTGTGGTAGGCTTGTTTCCCTAAACCTTTCTCAATAAACCTGCTCCCTCATAACTTTATTTTCCAATGTGCGTGTGGCAACACTTGTCGCAATAGCATGTCATCCAAGTCCAATTGTGTAATGGCATAGTACATAGCCAAACTGACAGTAATGTTAAGATTTTAATTGTTCTTGCAGCTGTTAAACAAACTCTACCTATTTTTAGACAAATTATTGTATTATTATATGCTTTCCGCAAATTGTATTTGAAAAGTCAACAAACAAAAGTTCTTAAGGAAACCAAATAATTTATTTCATTTGTTTTGTCTTCTTTTTTGTTTTGTGTGTTCTTCCTTATTATTTGTATTTCTTTATTATTTTCCAGTTACAAAAGTACTCTATTAAATTATTGTGTACAATAATAAGTTACACAATAAGTTTTACACATTTGTTTCAGAAATAGAACAGAAATAAATTTCATCTTCAGAATAAATCAAATTCATGGTGGTTCGTCCGTTCATTGTTTTGTTATGCTCATGATAAATAACAAAGTTTTGTAATAGTTTTGTTGCAAGTTGTTTGATGGCACAACAGTTTTACGAAATTGAATTCAGTTCGTTATGTTGAGAAGAAAACAAAAACAAAACAGAAATAAGTTTTTCTAAAGAATATCAAAGAAAATGGAAGCGTAAAGAGAAAAATTCTTAACAAAAAAATTGATGTCAAATTCCCCAGAATGACAGAATTTTTACAGCAGATAAAAATAAGATAAGCAAAAATAATTGTTCAGAATTTTACAGAGAAAACACAATGGGATAATGTAAACATATGGTTAGCATTTAACAATACCGACTTAATACTTATGCTATGCTTAAATCACAATAAACGTCATTGTTGAGCTCAATATTTCATAAAAATTTCCAATTAATTATTGTGCAATAAATACGGAAATTGTTATAATATTGAGTAAAACTTAAAATACAGCATAAGTACGTTCAGTGAGCATATTATAATTTTCCTAACACTTTCAATTGATATTTGACAATTCAAATGTCAAGAACTACAAAAAAAAAACAGAATAAAAACAATGTTATTGAAACAACTAGCCAAATAAATATTGGTCATATTATCTGTCTGAATACTTAAAATATTGTACTCAAATAAATGAATATTGACTCAATAAAAGTGCCAATCTTAACATAACATTACTGTATTCCGAAAAATTAAAAAAGAGCAAAAATAAATTAATATGTAGAGAGCAACTGAATATTAAGAAGATACAGTACAGGAAAATTCATTTATTTTACTGTCGCTGTCAAACTCAGCTGGCCCATGCCGTTTTGACAATCCCGGGGGAATAAATGACAACTTAATTGACAGATATATCTTCAACAAGATGGCCGGTATCAACTGATGACACATTAATTGTTTATAATATTTGGTAAGCACGGTTTAATAGTTATTCTCTGGAAGTTTAATCACAACATAAATTTGATCAAATACATTCTTTCTTAACTTTTTCGAAGCAGTTGCTTAAGTCACAAGAAAAAATTAGCAATTAAAGCCGCTTTTCCACAATGCTTTTAAATATTTAAATATAAAATTGAATCTCAGCTCTTTTAAATACATATTTCGTAATATCACGTTAAATTCTTTGTTGTAACTTTTCGATAACATGTTACCTACCACAACGTGTTATGTTTAAACAATAGCAAAGATTTATGGCATAAGAAGCAATACAAAAACCCTGTAACAGCCAGTAAAGGAAACTTGTTAATAAAAATGCCAAAAATATTCCTTAGTTTCCTTGGGTTTCCATTGTTGGTTTTCCTTTTTCCACTTTTTTCCTTTTGCAGTATTCAGCCACAGAGAAGATTAATACAGAAATGGCTTTATTGCGCCGTATTTGAATATCTTTAGTCAGTATGGCTAGCAGTGATACGTGTTTTATAACAACACAAACAAGGAACAGAAGACCAAGTAACGTTTTTCATACAATTCAAAAATACATATTCATTTACCAGTACATATGCGTACATGTTGTTTTTATCTTCAACTTATTCGTGCATGAAATAGTGATTTAACCTTTAAAGGGCTGGCGAAATAGTTTTTTATACAAAAAAATCTTAACACTGACTGAGGAGTAATGAATTTCTCAGTGCTGAGTGATGTTTTTGTTGCTAAAAGCTATTCATTTCAGTTATAAACTTATGGATACGTAAATGTGGCTCAATATCCTTATCTCTTGCAAACTACACATAGCTGATTCCATGTGTGAGCGGAGAAGTCGTAAACCTAAGTAAACGTTTTGATAATTGTAATTTTCCATTTCTTTATTTTGATATTACAAAATTATGTTTACTAATAGGTCAACATATGGGAAAATAGGTCAATTCTTAGATGGGTTTTTAATATAACTTGACTGTTATCGGAAATGGAAAATATTCAAATCTATTACCAAAATTCTGCAATGATAATTTTCTGGTATTCTCCACGAAATATATTTTTGAGCTCTTCGGAACTTTAATAGTGTTAAATCACTAGGGAGGTCCATAGGTAACGACGTATGTTCACTCTGGAATAGTTGTCAGCTTAACAAAATTCTCGACTTGCAACGATGTTAATCCAAGTGACATCCAACCGCGTTTAATGCATAGTCCGAAAATCTTTCTGTTTGGTGTAGCTTTTTGGACTTTTATCGGTCCATATAACTTTGAGTTGCCGTGGTCTAGTAGGTAGTGTGTTGGCTTATTAGACGAAAGGCCCGGGTTCGAATCCCAGGTCAGACATCAAAACGAAAAATATTTCTTTGGCGACTTCCTCTCAGCAGATTTCTGGCAAAGACTCTGAGAGTAAAAATTGCCATGAAAAGCTTCTCAAAAATCTGTCGTTCGGAGTCGACTTTAAACTGTAGGTCCCGCCACTCATGTATAAAATTAACGCACACACCCTAAGTGTTGTGAGAAGCTAGGTTGTAATCCTGACTGAAGGGTTGTAATGGCCAATTATGTATGTATGTATGTATAACTTTGAGAATGACGCTGTCTCGGTGATCACTGTCAACAAAGAGCATTATGTGTCGATGAATAGAAACTTATTTTGACACGCATTTAATAATCTAATATCAACGGTATGTGATTTTAATAATAAAGATATGCCACATATCTGATAGCACATATGGATATTCTGGACGAACGATTTGAGTGATCTCATTTTCTTAAATCGCAGTTGTATACGAATAAGCTACAAACCGAACCATCCCTCAAAGCGACCATATCTTATGCAAATGATGAAATTAAGTTCCACTCATAGGAGTCATGGGCAATAATGGCTCGATTAGGTTTTTTAATCAAATAAAATTGTTTTATAAAATTTCGCATGTACTTTGTTGTCTTTAACAAATATTCAGGTCTACGAGGGTATCTCTATTATTATCAGAACTTCAAACTACTAAATTTTTGACATTTTTTAAAAATAATTTTTCTGTTTAAGGATTCAAAATAATATACTTTAATTTCCCTGAGGACAAGTTAATTGATGCTTTTAATTTTAAGCAAACAAACACTTAGGTCGTGTGTTAAGTTTAAAAGCTTTAAAATGATAATAAAAATTTGTTACTTATGGAGTGTATTGTATGTGTAGTACGTACAGCGCCAATTTTTAAAATACCAAATTCATAATTTTCATATACTGGTTGTGTACTTTACTTACGTGCCACGTAGATGGTGTAAGAGAAATCTTTTATACCCCATGGTTAACGTATTAAATTTCTCTTTATACGTTCACATATTTAAGCAGTATACAGCCAGAAAGACAGACAGACAGACAAGTGGTTGATTTTTTAATGAGTTCCCATTACGGAGATGTTGAACAAATAAACGAGTACAATGTTTAAATTGGCTACAAATGGCAATCCAAATTAAGTGCACTTGCAACAGCTCCATATTTGTTTTAATTGACGCCTGTTATGTTAAGTGTTTGAATTCGAGTATGACCAAAATGGACAACAAGCAGTTCATTTGTGCCAGACGGCGAGTTCTGGTAAATAATATTATTATGGGAATTCGGTTGTATGTAAGCTCTTTTAAACTCATCCTTAATTAAATCAATCGAATTGTAGCCACATTGTTTATCTCTTGTAACACATTTTAGAAGATTCTTTCGAACAGAACTAAATAAAGATAAACAAAAAACTGAAATTATAAAGAAACCAAAACTGTGCTACGACTAAATTAGTAGACGAAATAAAACAAGTACTTGGATTATGAACATAATTACAGGCCATATGCATAATTATTTTAATGACACATTAAATTACCATAAAAAAAACTAATTATACTTTCACTTGAAAAGCAAATAGAAATAAATATGAAATGTGATGCTTAATCACATACAAATTAATAACAAATATTTATGAGAACAAGTATCTGCATACTATACGTACATTTATACATTGAAAAAAATTCTGCTAAATAAGCCATGGTAAGCAATCTAATCAATGAGTCTCAATATGAGTTATAGTTTGTGCCAACAAAATCAGAAATTTTCCATATGATTACACGTATAACTAAAAAATAATTTTAAAATTTTATTAATTATACTTTGTGTTAATTTTTTCTCAGCATGTATTTATCTTTGGTTGTTATTGTCGCTGTCAGTATCAGTGGTATTAATGTACTGATTTGCATAAACATGTATAAATTATTATCACATCTGAATCAATATAATGCATAATTTGCATGCAAATTATTTGTTTAAATAAATATTATTGGATGCACTCAAAATGCAATTTAAATTACTTGAAATAATGGTATTGGTCTTTATAAAATAAAATACAAAACAATTAACTTTTTTCAAAGATCACTTATACTGCATATGAAGTATCGACATGCTTGATTATATGTTGACATTTCTGTGCAATAAGGTTTGAAGGACACTTTATATTGTGATACTTTACTTTGAAATCAATAATACCGTTTGTGAAGGTCATAGGTGCTTTATGCCCATTTTACTTTTCCCATTTAAAATAGTCTACAAAGCAAAAAGCTCCCGGGAGTATGTGGAAACTTTTATCTAAGGGTCTTGGCTTGCATGCTTTTAGCATAAAGCTTGCAACAGAATTGAAGCCGAACGTTGTTTTTTGCTGATCGGACTGAATTGAGCCTGGACGAATATTCAAATTTTGTTTGTTCATGTATATACGTATTCTTTTTTCGATGACCCACAGCCCATTCAGCAAATGCACATCGTTACTTCGAACTGAGTAACTAATTTACAGATGTAGCTCCTACAAGCTTCTTCTGTATGGCGCAGAGACATGGATACTATTAAGTGCTAATGCAGCAGCCTTGAATGTATTCGAGATAATAGTACTCAGGGACTTAGACGTTGTGCAACGACGGGACGAGCATTTGATGTGGGGATTTGCGAATGTCCACCATGCCTGCTCTAATTACAAAGCATCCATAAAGTCCAATTTTCCATGACTCTAACGTATATATCAGGCTGCATTTTACAGATGCCATGGGTTATGTTAACTTTTAAGGAATGTAAAGATTTGCGGCTTATTTACATACGCTTATTACTTAAGAAAATCCTAAAAGAAAAAGTCTAACGAGATCAAATCGCACCATTTTGGTGGCCAATTCACATCACCTCAATCGCTCAGGCAGTATATCCAATCCAATACAAAGCGACGTCCTGTTAAAGCTACATGTTTTCCAAATCATCCAATTTAGGTCTAAAGTTAGTTAATGATAATACACCTATTGTGCACGCTATTAACAAGGATTAGAAATATGGACAAGGGGATCAAAATCCATACCAAACAGCAACTTTTTAGAAGGCAAAATAATCTCTTTGCTCTTTAAGAATTGGTATCGTCCCCAATTCTATAACTTTGTGCGATCATTTATCCAGAAATGGGTCTCACCTTTGAAGATTATTTTTCGATGAAAATTGTCGTCAGTTGATAAGTGCTACGAATACATGTCGTTATCCCGGGTCATCCATTTGTGATTTGGCTAAAAAGACAAAATAAATGATAATTAATTTGACAAATTTGGCAATTGTAAAGGTTCGGCAGTCCGTGTTAGAAGATCCTATATATCGTACATTTACATATTTTAGATTGAAATAACCTTTTATTATCGCAAAATAATTTCATTTTCATTATTAATTTTCTTAAATTTTTTATGTAATTAAATAATATCACATATTAAAATATGTTCATAAATTATTGATCGATTTGTACCTATGTACATAACCATATACATATATATATATACCACTGACAAAAATAAAGAAATATATTCCTAGCCTCCGCAGCACTTATGTGTATATATGTAGACGTATAGGGAAAGTTTTCCACTTTTGCTTTTCATAATTTATTGCTTGTTGTTGGGAAAAATCGATTTCTATTATTTTATTTTATTTTCTTGTAACTCTTGTTACAACTTTTCTTTGAAGTTTTGTTACGAAAACAAAGTTGTAACAGGTGAATAGAACATGTTCTCTGCAAATATTTTTATATTGACCTTGATTCGCTGTGAATAAAATTTTGTGTTTTTTTATCACAATTTTGGGAATAATACGTTAATTTATTACCTCTTCTAGCATAAACTCTGGTCACAAATAAAATTTCCATGAAAAGTTCAACAAAAATCTGTTGTTCGGAGTCGACATTAAACAGTAGGTCAAGCCATTGGATAAAATGAACGCATACGAATTTGGTGGTGTGAGAGGCTGAGTTGTTTTATACTAAATATACTATGACCACTAACGAGTTACGAGACGAATTAAAAATTATATAGAATTAGTCAAAGGATCTCAAGGACTATGATTAAGGCAAACACACATATGTAACTCTATTATCCTTATTCCTATCTTTCTTTAGGTAGAATCTGCTTGGTCAATAAATTATCTACAAATATATTTTTTTTTTGGGATATTGTTTCCCAATTAGATATTCTAAGTACGCTCGCATAATATCCTTTCAAGTATACCCATAAGTCGTATGAGTAATGATGTGTTTCCGATAATACGCTCTATGAAGTCTATGAAATTCGGAAAACAAACTCTCGTACAACATTGATTCCTATCATAATGAGTGCAATAAAATCAGGGCTTCTCTTAGAGCTGCTACCTAGTTGTTACTTATTTCGCGAGTGATGCTTTACAGAAGTAACCTTAACAGTCTTTTATCATCAATATTTGCTTTTTAAACATTTGATTCAAGAATTTCAAAATTTATGTTTACAATTCCCATGCGATACAAATTGATTTTGTTAAGTTTTAGAAAACTATTTGAATATTACTTTTAAAAAATCATTAAATATTGTTCTTTTTTCTCATTCTCTTCACACGTTTGCAATTCCCTTCAGGTTTTATTCCATTTAGTAATTTTTTTCATTATTTTTCATTGCAATCATTTTAGTGATTCGTCTATACGTTACTATATTGCATTTACCATAATTGATTGCAATGATTTAGAGTAGCAAGTAAAAGATGGCAGCATTATAGACACCGAACTACACCTACCTTTCAATTACTATTATTTCTATTATATTTTCGCCTGTACGTATAATGTTTTCTATAATTTTAATGCATAGTACACGACATGAGTTTTGCTATCCCGTTCGTTACTTTCACTGAGGTCCTTATTTCCTTGTCTTTATTGTGTCTTTATTCAGTGAAAATGCGCCTCAAATGCCTGTTATAGTAGGACCTTATTGCGCAATTTTCATATTAAATCATCTAAAACTGTCTAAAACACAAATTAAAATTTTTAGAATAAAAGAAGAAAAATAAAGTTGAGCTTTGTTTTATAATCATTTCACTATTCATCAAACTATTGTCGCCATTTAGGAGAAGTGAGTTAATTTTGGTTAATTAATAATCTAATTAATTAATACTCTAGTTAAATTCGAATAGTATGCATTATGCAACTAAAAATCCCTTATTAAAGTCTGTATTTTTTAAAGACAAAAAATAAATCTCACAGACAGAAGTTTTTAAAGAATAACAGTCTCATAAAAAAGTTTATATTGTTTACCTTATGGATTGGCATTGTAAAAGTGATAGGCCTGGTAACATATGCAAGTAACTTTTTTACAAGACTTTGGCATTACACCGCGAATGCCAATGTCTGATAATAAAGTTCCAAGGTTAAGAAATAAAAACAATAATACGAGCAGTAAAGTAGCAATATTCGAAAACAAAAGTTCCATTTTGAATAAACTCACAAGCAAAATTAAGTTGTAAAAGTTTTGAATAACCAAACACCCTACAGGAGAAATTGTATGTTCACATAAGAAAATACATTTAATTTTAGACACCTAAGTGGGCAGTTATGTGGTCGCCGTAGTCTAGTAAGTAGTGTGTTGGGTTATTATACGGCGACTGCCTCCCAGCAGATTTCTAGTAAAACCTCTGAAAGTAAATAAAATTGCCATGAAGAATTTCTCAAAAACCTATCGTTCGGAGTCGACTTTAAACTGTAAGTCATGCTACTCATGTATAAATTTAACGCACACAACATAAGTGGTGTAAGAAGCTAGGTAGGCAAAATTCTGACTGAAGGGTTGTATTGACCACTTATGTATGTAAGTGGGCAGTTGGGTTTTGTTTAGAAAGTACAGAAGCGATTTCAAATATTTCAATTCAACGAAAAAAAAAAATGGATATCTCAGTAAGTCTAGTAGATAGTCTTATCTTATAAAGACGAAAGCCAGCCGTGATTCAACTCGTAGCTTAGACATGTCGAATAAAACGCATTGGATCTAGATTTCGAGGACAGGAGTTTTTTCTGGTTCATTCGCATAAGTCCAAGATTAGATAAGATCTAAAAGCAAATATCTCACGAAGACCAGCCGCTGGAATATAATTATCAGTTGACATTAGAAAATTTCATTTTAGTCATCCTTGATGCAATAAATAGATCATTGAATGAGCGGTGTCTGACCATATATCGTTTGAATATATTTTGGGGATCTGTTGTGGCTACTATAATTCCGTCGTAAAAAATTCTGTTTACAGTTATCAAAAAATAAGGGCAAATAATACTACCTAACCATAATTTGCGTCAAATATCAATGCCTATTGTTATGCATTACAAAAATTTACAATCGCCAACGGTATTGTAGGGTATATTAACGTTGAAAAAAATTCAAAATGTAAATAAAACCTTGAAAATCCCACAGGATAAAAGCTGTATGCAGCCATGCATATACAATAATGTAAGCGTAGATATAACATGCGTCTGAACACACAAAAACCTAAACATGCACGCTTTATAAATATTTATAAAGCTTCACCTTTGCCTTTATAATGCTTAAATAAAAAAAAAATATTCTAAAATTTTCGCAATTATTTTTGAAAAAATTTTTAATACACGAAAGGCGTAGAGATGGTAATACAAATTTTGAGCCTGGTGGTTAACATAATTGCATAATTGAAGGAATTAATTGATTTGACGTGCCAACCAATTTGTTTGAAGTGAGTATAGTAGCCAAAGACCAATCGTACCATCTAGTTAATGATTTTCTTGGAGAAGCTGTGATCTTAAGGCTGTTACTATATGATGTTGATGAACCTTACGAAGACTTAATTGTTTAAATGCTGGTAATTCTTGTATGGTTGTATTTCACAAGTGACCATCAGGGAGTGTACTGAAGTTTTGAAATGGGTATTATGGTGAGGCTCTATATTTATTGCATCATTTTCTTCTTTAATCTGTGGCAGGTTTAATACGGAAATAGTACGGGAGGGAGCTGAACCAATTAGGCATTGCAGATTAACTGGAAAAGAAGGGACTTCCCACGCCGCTATTGGGTTAAAAATCTTTCTTTAAAGTGGGAGCGGTTGTTTGAAAGGGCATACTCAAGATAAGGGAAGATAAAGAGGCACAAAGACCCTTCCAAAACCAAGTCCATTTGGGACAAACCGAACTTGTTGCTTGGTTGGAAGAGGATTGAATCATCCATCAGGCATTCCAAGAAAAAAATGACCGAACATCGTAGAGTAAATGGTCGTCTCGAAAGAAATATGAGAATTTGTAATGTTAAAATAACTTATCAGAACACATAGTTAGAACTCGTAAAGAATATGAAGTATAGACGTACCTAATATAGCTTGTCATAGGCCTTAGGCACCATTTAAATGGAATAAACTGGAAGAATGAGGACCAATTATCCTGGTAAAAGAAGAATATGTGCTCTGCTTGTTAATACACACATGCATTTAAAGCTAATTGGTTATTGCAGCCCTTCAGTCAGGATTACAGCCTAGCTTCTCACACCATTTAACCAGAAGTTAATTTTATACATGAGTGGTGGGAAATACAGTTTATGGTCGACTCCGAACGCCAAGATATTTGAGAAACTTTTCTTTGGCAATTTTATTTATTCTCAGAATTTTTGCCAGAAATCTGCTGAGAAATATTCGCAGAAGAAATCATTTTTCTTATTTCATTTGGTTTTCGTTTTGTCCGAACTAGAACAACACGCTAACCTATGCACTGCCGTGACTATAGATAATCTGTTGTGTAATTGCCTATAACCCCATTCATATGACAATTTAAAGAGATTAGAGATACTATCGTGCAATTTAAGTGTCCTGTCATCTTCTACTGATCTTTTAAAATCAGAGATCATAGCAGGATTTAGTCATATAGAGACTACTTGATTCCATGGCCTCTGGCGAGCGCTATGGGCTTAATCTCTGGCCTAAGTGAAACAGCCAGAGACTATTGAAAATGGATCGATAACCTATACTTAACCTACAATGTTGTATGTGAGTCATGTAAAGTATCAACTACGTGGCCTTTTTCCAATAATTCTCTTCCTGTTTGTTTTACATCCTCATAAAATTTTTTAAAAAATATAGAACAGAATCAAATTTTATTACTTTCTCGTAAATTTTCTTTCGCTATTTTATGATACTTTCATGTTACCGACTTTGTGTCATATAACTTTACAACTTTTCGCATTCAAATGTTAAGGAAAATTTCCAAGTGTTTCTTCATTATTTAATTTTATTGTGTTTTGTGTAAAAAGAAAACAGAAATAACCTGGAAATATTTTCTCAGCCAGAAAGTTTCCTTGATGTACCACCAACAGCGTTAATAAAATAAATCCGAACACAATTTGTGTCTGTCAAGACATATTATGTCTGTTTTACTTCATGACTGCAAATTTGTTGGTAGATTTTAATAAAGTAAACCAACAGGATTGAGAAAATAATTGAAGGAAATGATAAAAAGAAAATTTATTTATTCTAATTACAAAGTTTAAAGAAAAGTATTAAAGCAAGTGATTTGAAGTAAATGATTTAAAATTCAAAACATTTTAAGGAAAAAAATTTTAACTTTTATTTTCTTCCATTGAAGTCCACTTTACTGCCACTTGGGTTAACGCCACCAAGTAAGGCAACGCCTGGGCTTAATACATACTCTATTGATCTTTAGTGTGCATAGTCAATATTAACTTCAATTGAATCGTTCAAATTGAGGGAATGAGAAATTTAATCATCCTAAGGTTTTAGGCCTTAGTTCAAACCCCCATTAAGACATGTTTAACAAACCAAAATATGAAAAAACATAATTTATTGGCGACTTGTCTTCCAGCATCTCAGGTAGTTCTTAGATAATTTGAGGTATTCAGCCTGGTTTTTTTGATTAAATTAATTTGTTAATTTACGGGCTTCGTTTAATTCGGTTCATGATGAAATGAAAACTTTACTGACAATTTTTGGCATTGCCATATTCAAACGGTTCTTTTTCATAAAGACACTGCATGAGTTTTGATAAAAAAAATCTCAATTGCCACTTGTCAAACGCTTGTTTCAAAAGCTATAAACACACTATGCACATGTTGTTGTTAATATGTTCAAAGTAATCAATGACAGATGATTCTTGAGATCAGTTCGTTCGACTCAGTAGCTATATGATAGCGCATTGACTCATAAATTCACGGTTTATATGGTAATACAAACTCTTCTTAGAGTAATTGATTCGTTACCGGCAAAAAAATATTCATGCGCGATAGATTCAACTCGTACCTTAGTTGTCTTTAGAGTCTCAACTATTTCGATCGACGTAACATTGCGGTAACACAAAATGGAGTCTTTTATGAGGCTTTATGTCGATGAAAGCTTGTTTGTGCCGTTTATAGTGTGTATATTGCTCATTACTCATTCCATCTCATTTGGTTTTTCCGGTAAAAAGTTTGAACAATTTTTTTTTTTAAGTTAAATAGCGTCACTTACGTTTTAGGTTACAGCTTAACTGTTTCATTATAAAATAATTTTTAAATGTTATAAGAGGTATTATAAAACATTATTTACCCAGTGTAAGAGCAAAAAAATAATTACAACAACATTTAGACATTATCCGTCTATAGTATTAATTTTAGCATAATATTTATCATATTTGAAAACAGAATATAATTTTCTTTTATTTCTTTTTCATTTCACATTTTTCTATCATGTCCACCATCATCAGGAATTCGTAAGTGTACTTACATAAATAACTAGCATACCATACTTCCACGTAGAGATATAAAAAATTGCGTGTTTAGTGGGTGCAGTTGTTGATTTCTCGACGATTTATTTAAACTGACTTACAGACTGCCATAATAGATTTTCACTGTGGTGGCAGTCTTTTACTAGAGTATATAAACCGCAAGAGGGAATGGCTTTTTTTTGTGTTTTCAACATTATGCCAACAAAATGCCACTTAAAATATGTTTAAAAGTGATGAGAAAAAATTGTATAATGTGGAGGGGAAGAAATACGAGGAGGTTTAAATTATGATACTACGTCATATATCACAATGTATGTGTTTGTAAAGATGAAAGATTTATTTCGTGTTCATTAAATTAGAGAAATTCTTTTTATTTAATTTCATTTAATGGCTGAATTTTGAAATATTTAGTAGAGCAAATGATTTCGGCTTTACTTTACATACAACAATATTTTTTTTTTTTATGTTAAAAAGAAAAATTAAAATTTTTTTATATTTTAAATACGTGGAATATTTACTTAAAAGGACATTAACCAATTGTTGAGGAAACAAAAGGCGGAAACTTTAAGCTACACTGCTTACCAATTAATTTTGTTATGGTTATCAACAAGCAAATCTTTATCTAATATTTCATTTCCTTATACTTTGTACCCTTTTTTATTGTTTCCTTTAATTTTGTGCCTTCAACAGAATTTAAATAACTTATTATGCACAGAACTGTAATTATGTAAATACATTAATTGCTTTGACAACAACAAAAAAATTATAATTAATTTGGATTTTTCCCTAAAAAAAAATGGTACGTTTCAACACAAATTAATTCATCAAAAAAAAAAAACAAAAAACAAAAAAAAAGAGAGAAAAGGAACCGAAAAACAATTAATGCAGAAGGCAAAATAAGAAAAACAACCCACAATCAACAATTTATGAATGAAAATTAAACCGTCAACCCAATGCAAACAGTTAAAAAATAAAAATTTTCAAAACAACTCTTTGTAGTCTTTATTATCATAAAAACTTTTTTAAAAGCATAAACAAACAAAAAAATGTTCAGCTTAACAAACTTTAGAATAAATAAAAGAAAAGTTGGTAATTTCATCGCCAAAGGGTAATAAGAAATACGGGCCAAAGGCAAATAAAGTGAAATTTGTGTAAGTGAAAGTCAATTACAAGAAAAACAACAACATAGATTTAAAAGTACAATATCAAGATTAATTTTATCTGCCTAAATAACTCTCTGTGTATTTTGTAAACGTCAATAGAGCTGTAAAGTTTAGTGAACAACCAAGATTTAAAAAATGTTCTCTATCAATAGGCTATTTAAAGTGGAAGACATTGCTGGTTTAGTTCCCTATCTGCTGAAACTTCATCAGATTATTTTAGAAATTTTAAACGCTTTAATGAAAATTTATATTTTCTTTCTTTATTACAAAACGAAATAAGGAAACGAATACATTACTTTAGGCCAGTCCTTCTCAGCAATAAATCTGAGAGTAAATGAAATTCCCATGAGAAGTTTCTCAAATCTGTTGTTCAGAATCGACCCCTCATGCATTAAATGAACACACGCAACATTTGTTGTATGTAACTCTAACTAAATGATTGGATCCTACTCTACCCTGTATTTAGGTGCCATCTGCATAAAGGTCATGGATCCCACTTGAAATCGCTAGATTATCAAATCCTAAATGTCTAGTTGGAATTCTAAAGAAAATTCTCTAACCGAGAAAAATATAAGAAAAGACATAGTTGACGAAAATATGCCAATGCCTTCTCTGTATTGCAATATGTCCATTATCCAGGTTGTTCTAGAATTTAATTACATTAAGTCTTACAGTCAATAGCTCAGCATTCTGCTTTCATTAAAGTACAGTGGAGTTCGCATTGTTATAGTTAATCTATCTATCTGAATACAGAAGTCGTCGTGGTCTAGTGGGTAGTGTGTTGGCTTATTAGACGAAAGGCCCGAGTTCTAATCCCAGGTCAGATATCTAAACGAAAAATATTTCTTCGGCGACTTCCTCTAAGCAGATTTCTGACAATAACGCTTAGATCAAATAGAATTGCCATGAAAAGTTTCTAAAAAATGTGTCGTTTGGGATCGACTTTGAACTGTAGATTCCGCCACTCATGAATAAAATTAACGCACATAATATAAATGGTGTGTGAAACTAGGTCCATAATTCTGACTAAAAGGTGGTGTGCCTTTTAATTATTTAGATAAGAATAGTTGCACTACATTAAGTATGGTTTTTTTTAGAAAGTATTGATAATTAAGCCACTACTGTAAGATTCCTCCTAAGTAAGTTTACTCTAATTTAGTTTACTTACTTTAAGTTTACTAATACATCCATAAGGTTAGAATTTCTTCAAAAGGTCCTCTGCAGGTACATTCTTTAGCAAAGGTGAGGTGCCTCCATCTTGTACTCGTCTTCTATTCACTTGTTATATGGAAGAATCAATAGCTCTTTTGGTCACAAGTTAAGCAACTAATTTCACAACAGAGTCATTCATATTGCAGTAACCGAGTGTCCTAACAACAGTAGTCAAATTGAAATTCAAAGAATCATGGTAATTAAGACTACAAGAGTGTTATATGCGACTGCGTTTTTAATGTTTCATACCAAGGAACTTAGTACGGTCTCTACATATATTTTCAATCTAACATATCGTCGTCCAGAATCTTTTCCAAAATTTTGAGTACGAATGTCTTGGAGTACTTTGCGGTGGATATAGATAGTTTTCTAGCTTTTCGAATAAAAACAACCTTCGCCTCTCTCCTCTTATCAAGGGCTTAAGAGTACTTAACTTTAGAGTACACTTAGACAGGCAAATATTTTTGGATTGTTCATTTTATTTTATTATATTATATTTTTATAAAAGCTTAGACATCAAACATTTTAAAAATTCATACGAATTGAAAAGATTTTTAATGAAAAATACTAATAAAAGGCATTCGCTGAATGAACAGAAATTCAAGTCATACAAGTTCTGGAAGACTAGATGCGAAATATTGTTGTGAACGTCAAATGAGTATGTTTATAAAAGATTTTCTTGCAGACTTTAAAACTTAATTAAATAGATCTCAAAGAATTTCTTGCATTTCTCTCTTAAGGAAAAATTAAAAGTATTTTAAATAAAAATCTTTTGCTCAAACATTTCTCTTTTATTTTTTACAAAAAATACTTTTTCTTTTTTGTGTTTGGATGCCTTTCGCCCCTTTCATTCGCTTACATTGTTCTGATGTTAAGCATTTTTCTTTGTTATTTATAAAAACCATTGTTATGTTAATGTAAATAAAAACGTCCAAGAGCATATCTTTAGAATTTCAAAGGTCATATGGAAATGAATTAAAAAAAAGTTTAGAGAGGAGGAGTGAATTTTATAAGCATATTCTAAATGTCAGAAGTATATGTATGAATGAAGAAAATTTCAGCAATTTTTAATCCCTTTTTTATTGCCTAACATTTACTTAAGTAGATTTATATGCATACATACTTAAGTACACTCGCATATTAATAATACATAAACTAACGAAGACATATAATTTGGCTGAGTAAATCTACTGTTCAATTGAAATAAAATATTAATTCATGGGTACATGTCGTTCGATTATTATACACCTACCGCGTTCTAAATTGACTAGAAGGGTTCTTTCATTTCATTTTTATATTCAACTATCCTAGACCGTAGTGCATACCAAATTGACATTTCTTCTGGATGCCGTACCTTTTCCCAAATCACATCTGGGTTGTGTTGGTCCCATACACAACTATTTTATAGTGAAAAAGAATTCGTAGAAAGAACAATTAATAACACGAGCAATAGAAATAGCCAGCCAGCCTTAACTGTTAACAGATATTGACCTTATATATGCGTAAGTTCTAGTGATGCCAATCAGGAAATCCCGAATACCGAAATTCCGTGATTTTTGCGATTCACAAATCCCGAATCCCGAGGTTTATAAAAACTCTTCCCGGAATTTTTCGCGATTGTGAATTCATATGTGATTTCACCCTACAAAAGGTCCTGATAAAACCATTCCATATCACTCGACTTCGATAATAACATCTCAGATGAGGAAACCCTATTTCCATTGCTGAAAAGTTATTTGAAGCCATCGAAGAATGCAAAAGCCCTATATAACGAATTTATAGGGCAACTGATTTAGATACTCAACTGTTCAAATAAACAATACATCAGGAGGTGATAGAACTGAATATTTACAAGCTGCATACAGCTATCTACCTCTCAACAGATTTCTGGCAAAAATTTTGAGAGTAAATAAAATTACCATTAAAAGCTTCTCAAAAATCTGTCGTTCGGAGTCGACTTTAAACTGTAGTGCCGCCTACCACTCATGTATAAAATTAACGCATACAAAATAAGTGGTGTGAGAAGCTGGGTCGTAATCCTGACTGAAGGGTTGTAATGACCAATTATTTTCATTTTTATAATTAACAGAAAATCCCGATTTTTCCTGGGATTTTTAAAAATCAATCCTATTTGGCATCCCTAGTAGGTTCCTATCTACATAAATGCAAAATACCAAAAAATGATTGGCAAGAACGACTACAATAAATGGGTCCATAATTCAAAGAAGTGAAATTTTCGTTGCACATTGCTAAGTTCATAAGGCTGTAGCGCTTACAGGCTCTTTAAATTTCTTTAATATCTTTATAATCTTATCAGTTCCCTACGCAGAAGTTCAATTAATGGAACCATAATCAGTTGATTATGTTTTTCGGTTATTAAACGATCTATGTGAAATATATTCAACAGTTGACAGATTTGCCAGACCAGGACTTTGAAAGTACAGCATATGATTTCGACAGAAATCACACAGTTCAAGCCAAATTGAATTTTAAGTCGCAAATAAGCCTTAAACTACAATAGTCTTTAAAGCCAACATAAACCATGTCAATCAGACCGATGTATGGGGAAAATTTACGACGTTACAAGCAGTTTAAAAATATGTATCGTATAAGCCACCTGCAAATATTAAGAATTTATTTGCTATTTAACAAAATATGTTCCGAAACCGCAATAAACTTTGTACGTCAGAAAACCAATAGATATAAATAACAATAATAATCCCCTTTAGACTTTCCCTTAGTAAATATACATTGCACTCTCGAATATTTCAATTTGGTTTCCCATTCAAAACCTACAAAAGCGCTTAGTTGAATGGTAATTCAAGTCTTTCATATTGTTAATATTGATAAATCAATCAATAATTTTTGATTTCCTTTTAAATATTTTTCTTTAATCAATATTTTTATTTAAAAAGCGACAAACAAACATGCAAACAAATATAAACATTAAGAATAATTTGTAAGTAAATTTTATTATTTCTTCCTATTCTTATTTTATGTAATAAATTATTCTTCAAAGGACATTGAATACTTTGAATAAAATAAGGATATACTGGGAATATTTGAATTTTTTCTTTTTCTTTACAAAATTATTGACTTTCGTTCTTCTATGGTAGTGCCCTTTGTTAACTACATTTAAATTTATATTTTTTTATTTATTTATTTATTATTTATTATTTTTTCTTGGAATAGTAAATAAATCTTTGATATTGGTTTTCAGTAAATTATATATTTTTTACAAATACACATACATACATAATATATAAATACATACATGCGTACATCCATAATTTCCCAAATGGTAGTAATTCATAGTATCTGATTTATGAATTTAAGTAATATCGGCATATAAACCAAATGGAAAAAAAATACGATTACAGTTCGAAAAATTAGTAAATTATTGTTAAATAAAATTCATTTATTAAAAAATATATGAACAATATTGTTCGCATCAATAAATTTCTGAGTGAGATCAAACATATTTCATGAATATGAATATTTGAATGATTGAATTGAACAAAAATAATATATTGCTGAGATGTGATATATATGTATATATAGGGTCTATCATTAAGCGCTTACTATATTTAAATTTAAACAAAACACAAACAATTCGTACAGAAGACCGAGCGACGGTCACTGTTAGTCTCAAGGATTTTCAAAATGGTGATTTAGAACAGCGATAAAGTAAAGCAATACGAACAAGTATTCCATGAAAATTTTCTAAAAAATCGATATGAACGACTTGCAGGCGTTGGATATAAGTGTAGAAAGTTACTGGGGCTTCCGAATTTAGATTGTAGATTACGGCCATCTTGTTGAAGTTACAAATGTTAGATTACTTGTAATTTTTCTAGACTGTTTTCCCAAATCACCAAGTCATCAGACGGGCATAGCGTTTAAAAGCATATGCAAGTTGGAAAATTGTTTTATCAAAAAAAATGTTCTGTACGAGTAATGTATCGCGTGAAAAATCATTTTTAGAGATGAAACCAATATTTTTGATAATTAGGTACGTAAATGACAAAATTGTATAATTTTTGGAGAATTCATGAGCGTTCAAAGAACAGCGCGACAAAGTTACGTTTGATGTGGATTTTATGCTGCCGGCACATATTATTTCTTTGCGATCCATGTGGGCCTGCACATTACCGTCAACGATGAGAATTTTATATTGATGATTACCAAATTCTTGTCAATAAGATTTGTCCTTGTATGTGTACTTGCATTTTGTACTTGAGTGGAAGCCACAGCAGTGGTAACAGCTAACACAACTCAAGCTATCGGTAAAATTTAGCTCGAGATATGGCAAATTTTAAATAGCGTATGTACTCCTCTCATAAAAGCCTTGGCAAATATTTGAACGATGTTATATTTCAAGCACCAATGACATCATAAGTCTAGTCTTGTTCCGCCATCATCTACGTAACTTCTTAACCTTGTTTCATAAATATTTTCTTTTAATTTTTAATTTAATAGCGTTTGTCTTTTATATTTCCGAGGAAACTTATCTTTCAAACATGCTATGTAATTCTAGAAAGAATTGATATGACTAGAGACTTTGCCTTTACAGGTATCTATAATTTGATTCTGAACTTGCTCGAATATCCAGTATTTAAAATTATATTTTATATGTACAGTAAAGTATAAAAGCAAAAAATTACAATTCTCTGTATATGCTAAAGACTCTAAGAATGATTTTTATTATGATTTTTCAATTTATAATACATTTTGTAGAATATGTATTGTAAAGAGACTTCCTATATATGCATAAGTACATATTTTACAAAGAAGATGACTTACAATTTTCGACGATTAAAACCTTTTGATTGTTGGTACAATTGAACCAAAGAAAAATTTTTAAAATAAAAAAAATTTACAAAATATTCACAAAATTCAATAAAATATTTAAGAAAGAAAGTCAAATTTTAGTCATTCGAACAAATAGAAAAAGGAAATTCTAAAAAAGAAAGTTTTTAAAAATTTAATACAATTTATTTGTCTGGGTTCAAAGGCTTGTTTTATGGATTGAGCACTTGTAATGTGTTCTATTGTTGCTGATTGCTACAGATAGAGCAAACAAATAAAGGACAACAATAACCCTATACGATTTCAAGCATCAATTTACGTTCCAATATTGTTTACTATCTATACAACATAGCATATTCTAACAAATCCAAAAAATGTGTCAAGTACATAAAAAATCTGAAAAAATTGTAAAAAAAATTTATAAAGAAATGATATTTAAAATTCAAAAGTAAGTTGAAAACACGCCAAGAAAACTGTTTCAAGAAAATATTTTTGTTTTTTAATTCCTCCTGAAGAGACTTGCACTAAGAAACTAAATTAAAGCCTCAGGTTATATTATTTCGTTATCCCATTTTGAAAAAAAAAAAAAACTTTTGGAAACCTATAAACATCCGTATTTTTTAAATTTTATTACCACAATATTTAATGTATTTTTAAGATTTACGAATAAATCTGTTTACCGATGTATGTACATAAGTACAAGTATGAAAAAAAATTTTCTGGTTTGTTGTTTTCTGTACATACCTATGTATGCTGTATTATATAGTCCATCGTTAATGAACTTTCGGTTGTCATTTATCCAGTCTGTTTTCCAAAATCACCATAAACGCATACAGAATTCAACAAAACATGCAAGACATAAAATTATTTTATTAAAACGGATAATCTTGTCGTATAAAGTACCAGCGAATGGACTTATTCGCAACGAGATGAATGAATTTCAGTTCAGTTGTTCTGTACACTATCAATAAAGACAAAATATTTGTCAAACACCTCACCAAAATCCACGGCAGTCGATTTTATGCAGTTCAGAAAAACTCGTCCTTCGCTGTGCTTTAGCTGAGTTTGCCTGCAACGGTATAGGCCGTTTACCTAAGGTAAACGACCATATACAAATACATGTGTTAGGTGAATGGTCTTATCGCAGTCATCTTCATCATCTTCTGCGATTCTGTATGAATTGGTGCGCTAACAAACAAAAGTGTCAAAAAAAGTCACTGGTTAGTGTGGTGTATTTATGTATATTTGAGTACGACGCTGACCAGGACATCAGAGCCGATGGCCTGAACTGAATAATTTGTACCCAAACGACATGTGATTTATACGAAACGCCGCACATTGGTACTCTTGAATGTAAATTTTAAAGCAAAATTTAAAATGGTAATTTTATATGGAAAATTTACATAAATTCATGCAAATATAAATTATGACATTACATATGCACTTTTTGTTTGTGTTTTTTTAACTTTTTCCTCTCCAGCATATTTGCATAAAATTTAATAACTTTAACCCGTATCCTACTGTAAGTGCAATTAAATTATAAGAAGCTTAAACTTACCTAACTGGCTGATTTAGCTGGAAACCTTATTTAACTCGCTCTTTTATGTCAGGGTTATAAGCTGTCCTCTTAGCATATACAGCACATACTACATATCTTCCTTTAATCGAGTAAAATTAAATCTACCGACTGTGTGCAGATTTAATGTTAATATTATGGACACAGTTTTCATTTTTCATGCTGTTGCATACTCAACCGCTTCTTTAATTAGGTTAAGTGGCTTATGGTACGTACACACACACACACATATATATGTATGAATAATCCATTTTGTTTACTCTTAAAGGCTGTAATCAGTAATGTACGTTAAAATTAATGAGTACCAACAACAGGTCTCATGACTACATCGGGAAGAAAAAACACTGTTCAACCAAACACTTGACATTAAACAATTTAATACTGCCATGCTGCTAGGGTTATGAGCATTACAATTTTCTGATGATTACCAGAAATTTAAATATATACATACATACTTGGCCATTACAACCCTTCAGTCATTATTACGACCTAGCTACTCACACCACTTATGTTGTGTGCGTTAATTTTATACATGAGTGGCGGGACCTAAAGTTTAAAGTCGATTCCGAACGACAGATTTTTGAGAAGCTTTTCATGGCAATTTTTACTCTCAGAGTCTTTGCCAGAAATCTGCTGAGAGGAAGTCGCCGAAGAAATATTTTTCGTTTTGATGCCTGACCTGGGATTCGAACCCGGGCCTTTCGTCTAATAAGCCAACACACTACCCACTAGACCACGGCGACTTTTAAATATATACGTCGGGCTATACTTATTGCGATAACCGATCTTTAAGGTAACATTTTCCTTTAACTCAGGATAACGACCTATGTTCCGAATTTTAACATGAGTGGCGAGACCTACAGTTTGAAGAAGAATCCGAACGAAACAAATTTTTTTTTTTTTTGCTCTTGGAGTTTAGACCAAATGACTGCTGAGGGTACGTCGCCGAAGAAACTTTTTTATATTTTGAGACTTTCACCAAATAAGCCAACACACTATCTACTAGATCACTACGATTTGCCGATATAATATTAAAGAAACTCGACTCAAATCAAATGTTTTTTCAGGTGTCTCTCCATAGTGACTACTACAACACAGTCGTTTGAACAATACTACGGTGTACTTCAAAATGATAAGGTCATCTTAATATTTATTCAATTCATCCAAACTATAAAATATTATGTATGGTCACCTTATTCAAAATAATTCTATGTTCGAATTAGTGCATAAGAAGACGATTTTACCCTTAGATCTGTACCGTTATATTATGTTTGCTTAATTTAAGGCCAGTGAATAATAAGCAATTAATCTAAGGAAAAAGTGTTCCAATTGTTATTTTTTCTGTAATAACTTGTAATTTGAATGAAATCGGCGGAGTAGGGGAGTAGGAAACTTTTGTCAGCTTAGGAACAAGGACAAATTGTGGCAAAATTTTGAGAAAAACAAAGAAAATTGTGGACAAATAAAAAGTACGATCCGTCCGAAGGTCCTGACTGCCAGTAAAACTGTACAATAAAAGGGGAATTGAACTTCCAAGCTTTAAAAAGCACAATTATTTTAAATACGTGCCAAAAATTCAAA
Source organism: Sarcophaga peregrina (assembly GCA_014635995.1). NCBI lineage: Eukaryota > Metazoa > Arthropoda > Insecta > Diptera > Sarcophagidae > Sarcophaga > Sarcophaga peregrina. The sequence continues at coordinate 104,624,364 of CM025789.1, read as the reverse complement.
TTATCAACAAGCAATTGGGATTTGATCAGACCACGTGATTCGAAATAATTTTTTTGTGAGTGTGAAAAAGGTGTTCTTGTTGCCTCACCACATTTGGAATGGTTCTGGACAAGATGTGGTTATAACAAGACTCTGCCATCTACCACACCGTGCGTGCATCACTCGGTTCATTCCAGTAACGATTTCCACAACAAATTATCTGCAGAAATTCTGGCGTCAATTGGCCACGAAGATCAGAATTTTTTTAATTTTTGCTTTAAAGCAGAAGAAGATAATAACCATCGTGTGGATGAAATCATTGTGGAAAAGAAAAATTTTTGTTTAACTGTGTAAATTTCCTTATTCTCATTATAGTTTGTCCAAGTTCTATCATTTTTATTGACTGCAAGGTATTACTTATTAAAACGTTTATTAACTAATGCAGGTATTGTTAATTGTAAAAAAAAAACAAATTAAATCACATTTGTAAACATTGAAATTGCCTGTTGAATTTAATTGATTCTCTAATAATCTACGAGGAGTTTGAATATGGTTATAAAAATAGTTTTTTTTTTTTTTTTAATTAAGTGTACACATTTAAGATAAGCGTTAGTTTGTGCAATATTCTAAAACCTATGAAAGATTTATTGTTATGATATGAACATTTATCGGTGAAATTAAAAGACAATTTTGAATGAGAAAGAAAAAACCATTTTAAACAAAGTATTGGCCTTTGCTGGCAACAAATTTCTTTCTTTTCATATTTTGGACAATTTGTGGATTCGAATAAAACCGTGTTTCTTGAAGGAAAATTTTTCAATTTTCAACTTCCTTGCAAGAATAGTTGTGCTACTCAGCAAACGAATAGTAGTTGGTAAAAACCCAATTAGTTAAATATTGTGAGCTGGTGCATGGATTGTGTCTTGAACCATGTATTCATTGTGTCAAGGTGCACTGTTGTGTTGCACTATTAACTGTCCTATCCTATCCTGATCATTTTTCAACCAATGTATGGTTCAGTCACAATAGTCGCCGTAGTATAGTACGTAGTGTGTCGGCTTAGTCAACGTAACGGTTCAAACTTCAGATCGGACATTAAAACGAATTTATGAAAAATTTATGTCAGTTGATTTCTGCCGAAAATTTTGAGAATAAATAAAATTGCCGTGAAAAAGCTTCTCAAAAATCTGTCTTTAGTGACTAGGACGTAGAAAAGTAGGAAGTAGAAACTAGGACGTAATCCTAACTGAAGTATGAATATATGATTCAAATTGGCAATTTGCTGTTAGTAGCGATCTGGTCCCACCAGGCACATAGTATAGTCTTCCCGCCGAATCAATTTTGTTTTTAGAAATCCCAAATCTTGAAATTATTTTACCTTTAATTTCTGCAGCTTCTTTTCAGTTTTTTGTTTTTTTTTTTTTTGTTACATTTAAAATTCTTTGTAACAAATGATGCGGTTATGTGGAGAGTTTTCCACATAAACATTTTTGCTGTTCTTCATTTGGTTTTTTATTTTGTTTGTTTTTATATTTTTTTTGTCAGTTTCTTTATGGTTGTAATTTACCACATGTCAGCGCTGATATTAAAATGGAATGAATGTATGTCAACGTAAATGCGCGTGTATGTGTGTGTGTGTGTGTGGCTTTAATAATTTTTACCAACAACAACGTTCTTGTTGCTGCTCATTTATCCTTTTTTGTTATCTTCTGCGGCAATCAAAAAGCGAAAAGGCAACAAAGAAAAAGCTATGATGTTAAAGCACATGAAACGTGCTCAGCTTAAATTCGCTTTAAACATCATTATGGTACATTCATACTTACTTATATCTGACCAGTAGTTGCAATTATGGCTTATGGCCTTAAATTCACTTTCAATTGGTGTTGCTGGTTTGGACTTTTCATAATCTTTATGTCGTAAGTAGTTATATTGTGGTTTAGATTTTGTACAAAAGGATAGGCAAAGAAAACTACTATAAATGGGATAACATCTTGTCAGAATATTATGATCGATTAGATTTCTAATTAGTCTAATAAATAGGCTTAATTTATAGCCCTGTTTAGAATTTTATGAAAAACAATGCAAAATCCATTGTTAAATTAAGACTTTTTTTGATTTTCTGGAAAAAGAAAACGAAATATAACATTAATTTCAATTGTTAGTTTATATTTTTCAATTATTTTTAACAAGAGATCTTTTATTAACAAAGAAGAAAAAAAGCCATCAATTACTAGAGAAACAACATTTTTGGTAATTAATCTCAAAGTTATTGACAAGGAGTGTAAATTATGATTTAACCTGAAATAAATGCCAGATGTTCAATAAATTTTTAATTAACATGGACATTCCTTATAATTTATTAATATTCACTTGTACATCCATAAGTAATAAAATTTATTATGCTTTTCAAAATTACAAATTATTAAGGAATGATTTTTAGAATATTTTCTGTAACAGGAATAAACAACAGATTGCATTCAGGGCTTCCATTTGAGGAGAAATAAAATTCGTTTATATAGTGTTAAATGTGAATTATTTATTTAATTAATAAATTCATATATTTTATAAAAATAATTTATACACACATTGTGTTGCAAAGTGATGCTATCCGAATTAAAGAGACACCCTATTTTAAAAACTGCCTGTTTAATGATAATTCTATTACACTTTCCATTGCTTGGTCCTTATTAGCCAGAAATTGTAATAATTGCTTTTCGGTTTTAGGCTGGACTATGGCTCGAGATTAGATCGAAAAATTTTCTCAATACATAGAACGATTTTTCTTGTCTTTAGCTGCCTTAAAAATGCTGCCAATCATTACGTTGGATATATCATTCCATGGTCGCCTTAAGAACGCGAAAGATCAAATGTCATTTCTTTTTTACAATTTTTTTTTTTTTTCTTCAGGATTAGTTTAGTTCAGCGAATGCTTTATTTTTACTATGTAAACTTAATTATCATCCAAACTGATGACTATTACATTTATGCTGTATGATAAATACAATTGAAGCATTTATCGCAGTGCTATATTAATAGTTTGATCAGTAAATATTCAATCCATAACTTTTGCTTTCTAAGAATAAGATATTAATGGTATTAAATGTGCTCACATTATTCGAAAATGCATACGTAATACGTATCCTTATTTTTTTCTATTTTTAACAATAATTTTTCGAGTGCACGAAATAAAATCATTTTTTAGAGCTGCTCGTAACCATTAACTTTTATTTTATCTTTCTGTGCTGGTCATTAAAATAAAGTTTGTCAATAAACGCCATTGGAAACAATTCCATAGTAATGGTGAATGGTGAAAATATCGAGAAAAAGTAAAATTATTTCCTAACAATCTATTCACGTTTTATGGTTTCCTTTAATGCATAATGATAGTTTTCCGCTACTTGAACATTCATAAAATGACAATGAATTGCTTTCCATACACCGTAACCTAAAATAGAAATGAAAAAAAAATAAATAAAATGAAAGTAAATCGATAAAAGCAATTCGATTAATAAATGCAGTATTGGCATGACAAATATTTGTATATTTATGACCATTCTTTACATCAGAATGTAAATACTTAATATTTAAAATCAATACATAAAAATCTTCTCATATCGATATTCACAGACTGTGAAAAATTATGAGTATTATTGTACCACAGATAGGTTGTAAATTATTATCCAGATATAAAATCGATATAAATTTATAAGTAATTGAATTAATTTGGGTTGCGAATATTGACTATTGACTATACTTTTAAACAAAATGGTTAAATAATATGATTTACATCATAAACATTTTACTCATTTTTTGTTATAATTTTTGAATATAATCGTAAGTATTTTATAAACATAATCGATTATATGCAACACATCAGTCCCAATGATATAATTAGGATAAACTGGCAAAGTGGGAGAAAATACACCTTCTTCTGGAGGTCGAAAAATTTTCTAATGAAAGTAAGAGAAATAGAAAAAGGTGTCGAAAGAGATAAGTGACAGATGTAAATAAAATAAAAATGACTGCGTTAGAGAAAAAATACAACTAATGTCTGTGAAACGGATGCTAACGTTAATAATTAACTCTGAATGCCTGGACAGAGACAATGATTGTGTTCCTCAGTCTCATGCTCACACACATTTTTACAATCACGATATAGAAACCATTTTATTTATTCAACAGGTTTATGAAAGTAAATAAAATTGCAATGAAAAGTTTCTCAGAAATCTGTAGACTACATGTCCCGTATACACATAACATACATAAGTTGTATGAAAACCTAGGTCGTAATCCTGACTGTAATCCTGACTGTAATGTCAAACCGATATTCGTTAAAATTCTGAAATTTTCAAAATATATCCCCGAGATTATCTCCAATACTACCCAATTACTTACGGACTACCTGTCGCCCCAATGGTACTTAATTATAACAATGCTTGAGAACCGGTAAGACTATGTAGTTATAAATCCATTTTACCAACTTGGAACAGAAACCGTATTATCTTATAAGATTTTTAGAAGCGTAAATTGCATTCTTACCCATTGATTGAATATTTTTTTCATCGTATCCATTCACCTGTTTAGGGTGTCAGTTTAAAAGTTGAAAAAATTAGGTGAAGCCCCTAATTTTACCCGAAGAGTTTAACTTAAATACTTTAATTGGTCCTTTCTTTCCCGTTCTTGAGATTCGATTTACAACCAATAATATAAGAAAAAAAATTATATTTTATATAAAATTCTTATATTCATCATCGCTGAGAATAAAAGTTTACAAAACTATAACAGCACCAAAACCCTGTTGCCAGTGCATTTAAAGTAATCTGCGCCATAAACAATTTAACAAATCTATGCTCTGTTCCTTTTTATCTTATGCAGCATAAAATTGTCCACACATACATACATACATACATGCATATGTACGTATGAACATTTGTGCCATTTATATTATTTCATGTACAAATACTGATTTCAGTTGTTGGAAACTTTTTAAGCAACAAATAAACTGAATTTTTTATCTCATAGGTGTTAACTTTATTTGTTTCCACACTCTGTCTTTTCGTGTCATAATAAAAGACGACAAACGAACAAAATTTAAAAGTCAATGAGGTTGGCAATCTACAATGTTCATACTTTTCGTATAACTGGAAATTTCAGACACGGTTGCCAACATTTTTTTTTGTTTTTTGTTTTGTTGAATTATCATAAAAATAAAGGCCATGTAAAATTTTGAGAAATATTTTAGATTTTAAATTTATATTTGCTAGTGGCCTTATATAATATGGTGCGGTTTTTGGTAGTATTTACGTCTGCGATGCAAATTTGAACAGACATGGTTATTCAAGAGCTATTGACTTCTGACCATAAGAACTCCGTTACCGTTTAACTATAGCGAACCCCATTAACAGAAATTGTTTGGTCAAGTTCATTCCTGAAAAACTGCAATCCGATGACTTCGTTAGGCAATAAACTGCACCAAACTAGCACTTTTTGTGCATGTATCGGTGTTTCAATAATAACTTGTGAATTTTTAAATGCTGCAATTTTTCTAGTTAATAAATCTACAGAAGTGAAAGTGTGCCCAGTCGCTGACAATGATTTTCTTTGTTAAGTCACCGTTACCTTCTGTCTTTTGGGCAGTTAGTGATGTCTTCTGCAGACTGAACAAGGCGAGCTTAAACGGGTGTTTTTACATTTGCTATAGGCCCAGTTTGCTAAAATTTGCGTACAATTCTTGCGATTGGTCGATAAAAAACGAAACGAAATTCATACTGATTTGAGTGCCCATTTTTATAAAAGCCTTATAACGCTGGTCAATTGCATACTTCTCCATGGTTGAATATCACAAATACTGGAACAAAGAAATGTTAAATTAATTTGAGTAAAAAACTTGCAATTAACATTGTGCTTTATTCTTGGAGCACCGTTTATTATTCAAATACCACATACATATGTATGTATGATATAATTCTTTTCTTAGGATAGCGGGAAAAATAAATAGGTTTAGGTTTATAAAATGTTAAAACAAAAAATCAAATTATTGTTGTGCTACAAGTATATTTGTTATAATAGAAAATTTAAAATTATAGTAGGTGTTGATACACTTATGGCGCTCAATGTATCTCAAGCACAATTGATTATGATAAGCTATTCTAAGTATACCCAAGATATTTTACTTATAATAGTTAAAATTCGATTTCCAAATATACTGCAATGGAAGAATGCATTTCAAGTCAAAAAATAGTTATGGTGTATATATCAATGCAAAAAATAGTATAAATGATAAATAACTTAACATTGAGCAAAAATAATATACTTTCTGTTCATGGAAATAAAAAAAATTCAAATTGATTGTATTTTTTACGAAAAATAAAAAAGCCCTTAAATCCATTTAAGCTGAAATAATATTGTAACTGAAATTGTTTTGTTTCTTGAAAGACGAAGAAATATTTCTACAATTTGTCGAAAAATACATTTTATTTTGCAAGTACATTAAGGAGTTCACAGAAATTAAAAAAGAATGCGAAACGTTTCAGTACATGATAATGATATTCAGGTTCAGTAAATTTAAAAGGAACTCAAACTAGTATTAATAGATCATGTACAAATGCACTAATTAAATAATTAGTTTAGATATCTAAATAAGGAAATAGTGCAGTAGTGCTATTAAAAATCGATTACCCGGTCATAAACTTTTAACGCCTTTAGCTTTGTTTAGTTGAAGGCATTGTGTGAAGTGTGACGACCCTTGAACTACCCTAATGTACATCATTAAATAAAAGAAAAAACTCACCTAGTGTTTGAACATGTTTATACAGATTACTTTGAATTAAATGCTTAAAAGGTACTTTACGAAAACATGTTACGAGTACATGTAACAACATTACCCTTAAAATTAAATGGGGGAGAAGACACAAAACGCTTTATAAATTTTCAAGCATTACAAAACATTTATTCTAAGAATTAGAGCACATACGGAGCACAATACACAACAATAAGCCGTAAAATTACAACCCGGCAGTGTGAATAAGTGTCTGTAAAGCTACTATATTGTCTGCATTTGGATGCTTCAATTTATTTAGTTGTACTCGACATAACATAGAGTTTTTAGGCTCATGAAAGGTAAAAAGACAAATCTCTGTGTTAAGAGGCAGCAGTGCGAAATATTTTTCTTTCTCTACTTATTTTTAAATATACTTGGAAAAAAATTACAAAAGAAGATCCCCAATGTTTATATTTTCTTAACTGACATCTAAGAGCCAACTGTGCCATAACATTTCCCTTTTTTGATATTATGAGACTACAAGTGCTAAAAATTTAATACAATAAAATTCGTTTCTAAAAGAGGTAGAGCGAGAGAGAGAGAGAGAGAATGAGAAAAAATAAGAAGAAAAAATAATTTTAATTATATTATCAAAAAAATCCACTTATATTTTCTGCGAAGATCATGTTCCGACAGGATGTGTTTGGTATATTTACCATACTGTGTAGGTTTTCATATCACAGCTTATGTTTTTCTTTTGGGATTTCCTTATCACTATATTTGGGAAGAGTCGATGGAATTTCTCTTGGTATTCAGCGCATTACTTAAGCTGTAGTCTGGTATAATTGTGGATGCTACGTTTTTCTAAATTAATGCAAGAAAATGTTTTTAGTTTTTATTCGATCAATATTCCTAATCCAATGCAAAATGATCATTTATAAAAATATTATTCGTGGACTGTCTTTACGATGTAGGTCATAACAAACCTTTTGACTATTTAATAGTTACACACAAAATTTCCAGAGAATCAAGCTGCATTTTAAAACGTCCCAAATTCGTGCAACCTTGTATTTCTTCAGGAAATTGTAGATTATTCGAAGCTCTTCAGTAAAAGAGCTCCTGAGCAGTGTAGGCTATTATTTAGTCAGAGCCAACTCAATATAATATTTTTTCACGCTTATACTCATCCGCTCATATGCTTTTTTTTTTGCCAAAATTTAATTTTTTTTTTTTTGTTCCTCCTACAGACAATCACGTAAATATTATCTTTTCTTATTTATCTCAAGTCTTACGGCATCCGTAAGACGGCGTAAATTCAAAGGCATTATTTTCACTTAAGGATGTAAGTTAATAAGATTATGAATACTTTTTTGCAACGCTAAATAAACTTATTAAAGCCTACAAACCCCCATCTTTTGATTTTTGTTTATTAAGTTGGAAGGCCTACAACTTACCTCACGGTTTTTATTAAAATTATTTTATAATTTGCAAAAATCCTCCCTTTACAGACTTCTTACAAATTACAACACACAATGAGGTTAATAAAATATTAAATTTGGATTTATTTTCGTGTGTACTTTATGCACACTAAGCATGTATTTGAGTAATGTATGAGCATTTGTAACATAAGAATGTTAGTTTGCAAAAAAGACAGTTGTAGGTTTTTAATTGGATTGAAATTAGATTATTCGAGTAGTTAGTTGTCAAATTGGTTGTCATTTCTTGAGTTTATCACATCACCATGGAAGGCCTCATAGGCACTCGAACACATGCCAGCTGACCTTAATTTTTGTCGGAAAAAAGTTTTCAGCGTTGAGGCATATTTGTAGATGAATAAGTGTGTAGACAAAAATTTTATGCCGAATGAGATACAAGAGCATCCAATGCATTTTGAAAAATTTAATGTTTGTTTTATATTATATACTAGTGGCGTCGTTAGTCTATACAAAATTTAGGACAACGTTGGTCACAAGATCACTGTTAAAACTCAAACACCATTGCGCTGCTTTCAAACTTGCCATGACCACTTATAAAACTCTCCCGTGGAGAGGGATCTGGGTCAGGATAATTTTATATCAGAAGCCCTTATTGAAATTCGAAAATGAATGTTCTGGCCAGAAATTTGTAAGGAATCATATAATTGGTTTTTAGGTGCTGTATGTCCGTAATCCAGATTTTGTATGTTTTTGTCTGCATCGAGTCGTACTACCAGCAAATCATCTCTCTAACTTAATAGGAGGTTAGAGAGAAGCCCATTTAGAATCGGTAAATTAAAAATAGTTTGAGAGAACCATTAAGATTGATATTTAATTCACACGACACGTACTATGTATTAAGCTATAAAACTGGATAACTGTGTTCAGATCAATACCATAATGCGTACCCGTAGACTTTATAACCAGGCCATGTAAGTCTCTCCAACATAACCTCCACTACGGTACTTGACAGCTTCTATTCTCATCGTTTGCCATATGAACCGCACCTAGAAAGGCATTAATTATTGTGGTTAAAAGTTCAATATCGAAGTTCGATAGAGGTCTCATAGAAATAATAAATTTCGATCTCAAACTTAATGAAAGACATGATTTTTTTTTCTGCTACACCTTTTATAACATCGTTTGCTTTTTCTTAAATACTTTCGCTTAATATGTTTACTTAAGTAAAACTCTTTCGTATATTGTTTACTTCTACAAATCAAAATCCTAATGTACACATACATGTACGCTATATCAACATTTATTTTTTTTTTTTTTTTTTGTATTTATAAGAGTTTTGAGAAACAAATTATTAACTAAAAAGTCTTCGATGAACTGTGTTGATTTTGTTAAAAATTCAAAGAGTTTTTAAATGCATTTCGGTAACTGAAATTAAGCAAAGAATGTTCAAGCATGGAGGTCTCCAATTGGCGGAAAATTAATTTTGTTTATCAATTTACAAGTTCTACCTTTAATACAAGTGTAAAAAGTATTTTTTAAAGCTTATATTGTGCAGCGAAAACTTTAATCATATTGTTAATGTTCACTGTCCCTAATGGGTTTTCACCCTTTTTTTTTTTTTGGTTGAAAAATTTTAAAGAAAAAAATTTTTTTTAAATGTTTCATTAACACAATATGTGACATGTTCTCGTACCTAAAAATAAAGAAAAAAAAAATAAAAAAAGGTTTGTACTTAAATAAATGAGGCTTTTATTGATGTTAACAGAAGCGTCAAGGCAAAAGTAATTACTTTTTGTTAAAAAAAAAAATATTGTCATGAATAACAACCTCAAAAAAGCCTTTAGAAAGTTAAGAAAATATATAAAAACACAGGTGAACTTGCTTTAACATAATTATTATAATTATTATCCAAGTAATATTGTATGTAAGATATTTTGAGTAAATTGTATGATGAAAGTAACTATACAGAAAATTACTATTTTGTGCACTTTATGGGCCACATGTCCAGAATCTTATTTTGAATGGTGAAATGTATTGAGACACGATAAGGGTGTTTTTCGTACGCCAATTAGTTGGTACTAATCTTATTGACATTAGATTCCAACCGATGCGTACGTTCACTTTTCTAAGTTGATGCGCCAGCCTCGATTGAGTACCTTGAAATAATATTTCAAAAGTTATTGCCGGAATGAGACTGTATTTGTTTCGAAAAGTTTCTTAAAATTGGTGTTCCAGATTACGCTTAACACGAGTCTGCAGTAGCAAATACATGGCTCAAATCTAAGTAAAATTTTCGCACATTCTTCTGCATGCCAATGCGTTGGGTCACCTCAGTCTCTTCTATGTCCCTGAAAAAAAAATAGTAAAAGAGGCGAAAATCGTGCAAAAAGATTTTAATTAAAAGAAATGCAAAAATCAAACCAATAAAAGCATTCAGTATCGTTAGCAACAGCTTCTAATTTCTAGACGTACTACGCAACAAATTTTGGCAAACGACAATAACCTTAATGTATACAAAATTCAACTTACTTATCACCTCAAACCAACAAAATATGAAAACTACCGGAAAATTAGTTCAATGATAAGTGGAGGAAAAAAGAAATTTTCTTCCTTATTACTCAGTGAATTCAAAAAATTATGAAATTTGCGCTTCAGAAAAATTGAAACAAAACGAGCAAAAATGACTGTGAACGATATGCGTTACAGACGTATAATAACTGTGTTCATGTAATCGAGAGATCATCGCGCATGTCTGTTTTATCGACTAAAAAATTCTGATGTCTACTATCCATCAAGATCATGTGATTTAATGCCTTTAATTTTATTCTTTGGGTTCTTTAGCCTAGGTCCCAGATCGAAGACATCAACGGTGCGATAAAACAATATCTGTGTGAAAAAGTTATGAAAAACAAATGGCTTATATAAGCCCATAAAAAAGGAAAAAACTCAACAACCACAAAACGAAAAAATGCATTCTTACTAATACAACCTTTATAATAATCAATCTTGTAATTCTCTCCAATCTCAAAGTACAATGCTCATCTTAAGGTAAAACAAGAATAATTATCGCGCAGTACATCATCAACACAGTCGGTTTTCTAATCGTATGAAATAAACTTTTAAAATGGTCTAGAAAATTTACATAAAATTATGATAGAATGGTAGCACATTAAGAGAAAAATAGTAAAAGAGAGTTTTCATAAAGAAACTACAAGGTCACACTAATCTAGCTCAAAATTGCAATTATTAACACAAGCACCCACTTCACAGTCTTATTCATTTTGTTTTTAAAACTTTTCAGTATCCCTCTTAAAATAGAAATTCCAAAACAGAGTTTTGATTCTAGTATTATTCAGATTTAAATTTTGGTAAAATTATAAATTACAAGTAATTTAATTGAAAAAGGAAACATGGTTGTATCCGCTTTGTAGCAAAATTTAATAACTGGTATTCCCCGACTTACGACCGAAATGGGTTTCTGACCAAAATGTATACAATTTGAAAGTTTATTTAAAAATAACACAAAAATATTTGTCTTCTTTAAGTAATTTCTATGAAAAAAATGCGAATAGTCGAAAGTTGATTGGTCGTAAGTCGGGGACTACCTGTACACTGTTTGTAGATTACTTTCCATGAATGAAGGACAAAGCAGTTACTGAAATATTTTATTGAATGTAGAAGCAATATTGAATATTTTCAAGTAAAATTTATAAGAACATTTTTTATGAAGGACTCTTGTAATATTGTATACACTTTGACGTGATCGTCAATTTAGCATAACCTAACCAAGTCCATTTAGGATGCAATGGTAAATTTGACTAAGAATTTGTCAAATTCTCACATATCAGCAATATTTTTTAAAAATTAAATTCAATTATTTTACTCAGTTTGAATATAGAAACATACCACGAGTCTATAAAATTAAATTTTTGCTTCACATTTTACCGCAGCAGTAATTTTGAATTTTGTTTGGGCGCTAAAACTAAAACAGAACAAAAAAAAAAAATAAATAAAAAGAATTTAAATTTGCATTTTTAACAAAGTCCCAATTTGTTTAGAAATTCAAACATATAAATTATTCTGAAACGGGTATGAGCAAAAGTGTCGACATGAAACAAGTAAGCCATGTTGAAAAATCACAACTTTTACGGGCTTTTATTTGAATAAATTTTGTTTTTAGTTTTCTCATCAAAACAGTTGGCAAAATTTAAACAAACATGAAACATTAAGTTGTTGTTTTTGATTTCTTTTTTTTCGTCTTTTTGTTCATTCTGTAATACAAACAGAAATACAAAAAAGAAAAAAATATGTTTTTAAATAATGCAAAGAGTTTTATTCATGCACTTGATGATATTTTTGAAACTTTAGTTGTTTATTGCCTTTATGTTTTAAATATGAACCGCAACAAATATGCCATAGTTATTTATAGGCCTAAAACACTTCAGCTGTAAAATATTTCATGTTAAATTTATGTTTTCAAGGACAAACTCATAAAAACTTTTATAACAAAAACAAAAAAAAAAAAAAAATCTAAAAATAAAACATTTTCTGAGGTCTGTGGCATGACCAATTTTATGATTTGTCTTTAGACTTTAAAATAAAAAAAAACAACTTTTAAAATATTTCAAAAAATGAAAAATAATTTTGAATTTGTCATCGATATAGGAAAATACTAAATATGAATAAAGTCTAACAATGAATTCAGGTTTTGTACTCCAACAGGAGTGCTCCATGAGACACAGAATTCAAATCACATTGCCTCTTTGATATGAAACGACCATTGAGCGATTTGATCTGCTTTTAATCTTTATTGTAAGGTTTTCTTAAGCCGCGAATAATCTACAGCAGTTCTCAAACCTAACATAATCCTTGCGATCGACCAAACTCCATCCGATTTCTTTATGTAGTAGAGTCAGGGAATTTTGACAATTGAGGTGAGCTCCACTCAAAGAAGCCACAGCAGACATTTAAAAGATGTTTTCATATATAATGACTTCAAATACGTACTTACTTACTAACTTAATTGGTTATTCCGACCCATTAGTCAGGATTAAGACTGCATATATTTTAATTTAAGTGGCCATATGTTCCTTCTTTTCCCAAAAGGAAAAATTTTTATCAAAAAGTGTAGTAAAGGACATTAATTTATTTATTATTTGTTCTTAGACCAGAGAAACTAGCTTTTTAAATGACAACTGATTATTCTTCTATTGTTAGTAGAACTTATTTTAGTTATTAAATCTATTTCGTACTTACATTCGTTTTTTTTTTTCGTTTTCAGTTTGCTCCACAGGCATTTTTTATTTGCACATATTACTTAGAATATTTTCTTCGCATACACTATACAGTTGCGATATGGTAATGGTAAGTATTCATGATTAGAAGTAAGTAAGCCTATGTCTTTTAATTCATAGATTATCGTCTAACATGATGCTGCTAGAATGTAGAATGCTGGTAATCATATTTAAAAAAATATGTTTTCTTTTCTTTTATCATTTTCTCTGTATTTTTTGCTGATTTATCTTAATGTTTTTTTTGGGTTTTGTTCGCAGCCTTGTATTGCAAACAATGACAAAAATGTTTTGACGTACATGGTTTTTTTTTTTGTTTTTTGGTGACAGTGATAAATCATCATTAGATTACAGCAGCAGCAAAAGCAAATGTAGTCGTTTTAAGCCATTTTAAGCTCCATTCATAGGAAAATAAGATTTTTGTATAAAAAAAATAAATCTTCAGATACATAGATTGAATTTAAAGAGTTCCATAAATATCATATAAGTGGTAATAATTTTGTAATTTTTTAATTTTAAATTACATATGGACAGCACGCAATCGCTCAATACTGTTTGCAATTCTGATACCAAAGTTTACATTTCTTCTTAAAGCTATGATACTATCGGCACTCTCCTTCCATAAAAATTTATCAAATCGTACGATTTGTGTTGCCATTTTCGCGTGTCAAAAACTCAGCAGTGTCCAAAAAAGAGTTACCGTTTTAACAAAAAGGGTATCGAACATTAAAATTATTTTTATTTCGGTTTTTTACAAACCGGCTCCGCTTAGAAATGAAAAATTTGAACCCCAACCCTATTGCACCAATTTTTATACCAAAATAGTCAGTTTTCAAAATTGATGTCTACTCTATAATAGCCTAATTATTACTGTACACTATCGTTTTCAAAAAACCCCACAAAAAGCACTCTAAAGATATCAACCTGCACCATCTTGTTAGCCAATTAACTCCTCTTCTATGAAAAATAATAAAATTTTAAAAAGATCCTTTGTTTCGCATGGTGTTTGGCAAGCACCACATTCGGTTGCTGTGTGAAACCACATATTCACATACATAATTGGTATTACAACACTTCAGTTAGGATTACGGCCAACTTTCTCACACCACTTATGTTGCGTGAGATAATTTTATGCATGACTGACGGGACTTACAGTTTAAAGTCAACTCCGAATGATAGATTTTTTGAGAAGTTCTTCATGGCAATTTTATTTACTCTTAGAGATTTTATTTACTGGCAGAAATCTACTGAAAGGAAGTCGTCGAAGACCTGGGGTTTGAACTGCGGCCTCACGCCTAATAAGCCAATACATTTCCGACTAGAATACGGCGACCGCGCATTTTCTACGTCTACATTATCAAAAAAAAGTGTAAAATCATCTCCCTAATCGCATTTACATTTGAACGGACCACAAACCACACCAAACTGACTTTTTGTGGATTCATAAACTCTACTAGTTGACGTAGCCATTTCGCTTGAAAGGGGCTTAGTCGGTGAAGATTATTTTGTTAAACAGAAATCTCAATTTCTTCTTCTTTGTTCATGGCGGTAAAAATCACACAGTAAACACATGTTATTACCTTCGTGTAACGTTCCATATTAACTAACCGGAATGTATTTAGAATCTGAAAATATAAATTAGGCAGCAAAATTAGTATGATACCACAAATTTTGACATTCATTCATTTAGTAGCTATTACTAGAGTAATGACAAAAATTAAATAATTAGTTGGTGCTTTAAAGGGTATTAACAATAATATAAAAGCGTTTGCCAAATACATAGTTTCCTAGGACCGCATTAAACAAAACTATTTGAATGAAATACAAAAGATCATAAAAATTTATAGAGACAAATTGGTAGTAAATAATATCCGTTATTGTTAACAATGAAAAATATTTATATTACAACATGCTTTAAATTATAATAATAATACATAATAATAATAAAGTTTTATTATATATTATTTATTTTATTTTATTTTATTTTCTAACGCTTAATTCCTTTGAATTCCTTTATTATTGAAATTCCTTTATTATTGTCTGCTGTTTTGCATGAATAATGTATTGTCATAGTCGTATTACTAGTAGAATATGTACATACCGTGTGTTAGTTAATTCATTCTCATCATAAATTTACGCAATTACCAGTATTTACATGATTGGCGCCATACAAAATTTACGCTGACAATATTGGGTACAACAAATGAAATATTTTTTTTATTAGCAATTCCCTAAAACAAAAGGACGACTGTGAAGGATATCAAAAGGGCGCATTACAAATTTTCTAACACAATCGGGCTCATGCTATAATGACAAAAAGCTTTAAATGTATACACATTCTTTCATTTCCATGTTAATTTTGTCAGTACATTGTGTAGGAAAACAATATGAGTAGAGTAGTAGAGTAGAGTGTTTATTTTGTATTCCCCAGCAGGGAATGTAATTAATAGCATGATTTTTTACTGAAAATTTGTTTATATGCAGCAGATTATTGTTTTGTTTTTTGCTTATAATTTATAATATTTTTAAATTTATTCATTGTTTAAATAGTCTGATTAAAATCTAAATTTTTACATAATATCAAACAAATAATAATACATTGATTTCTTAGAAGTTATCAATCAATTTTCATTAAGTTTATATTATGATGTATAAATTTATTCTAAACCTTTAGAAAATTTATAATTTTCCATATATGTTTACTTACAGACCTTGCTGTATAATAATATTAACATCAAAGGTCCCGTGAAATTCAGTCGCTATATACACAATACACAATACGGTTTGGGAAAACATAAAGCGTCTGTGCGAGATCTAAGTCCTAATATGATCCACAATCTATATACAATCAAATGGTCAAGAATTCCATATAACTAATACTCATTCTACATTTCGTTGGAACTATAAAAATAATTATTGGAAGGCGGAAAGAGATAGTAGTGATTATGGGCATTAGTTTTGAATCTCTTTAGATTACAAGGAAAGACCTCTGCAGAAAGAAGTTCCAAATACTGAAAGAACAGATTCTGTCAGCGATGCATTATGTTAGGTAAGTCCTACATAATATGCTCTACATGAGAATGTGCGATTTTCGAGTACAAGTCTCTTTATTTCCCTTGAGTACATTTCGTTGATGTAGTGATGAAGCAATAAAATATCATCGCTCTCTCTTGTACGCAGTCCAGAAGCTTCAAAATAAACCTCCAGACCAATTATGTCACGCTTTACGGAGTCGACTGATCCGTGTAGTATAGAGATTCTTTTTAATGTCTTACACCGCTTGCATGTGTTGTACAAGGATAGGCTGCTATGCAAGAAATTTCTATTTATGCGAAGGAAAAATTCCAATATAATAAATACAAAATAAACTCTCCAAACAAGGATAACCTAAAATATCAAACAACGATGTTTTCGAAATAAATAACGAAAGGAAATAGTATATGAATGTCAGAAAGGATGTTAATGAAAGGTCAGATTGGGATTTGGTCTCGTATATTCACAACATAAGATATGTTCAAGACTTGTAGAGAAAACTGGGACAGAACAACATCATGGTATTACCATACCTACAATAAATGCTTGTACACTATCCGATTTCCGATCAGTGGTGTAGGGGGACAAGCAACATTTGAAAGTACTGAAGCGGTTTCTTGGCATACGAAGTATGGGATTGATAAAATGATTCGCGATTAATAGTGTACACAATGTAAAATTGCGTAAATCATTATATTAGAGTCTAGAATCAGAATCGTAATCTGTTTTAGAAGATGCTGATTAGCCTATTACTTACTGAATTAATTGATACAACCCTTCAGTCAGGATTACAACTGAGCTCCTCACACCACTTATGGTCTGGGTTTTAAATTTATTCATAAGTGGGAAGGCCTACAGTTTAAAATCTACTCCGAAAGAGATACTTTTGCCCGAAATCTGCTAAGAGGAAGTTTCCGTAGAAATATATTTCCATATATCGATTTGTTGGAGATGTCTAACAAACCAATACACTACCTACTAAACAACGGTGACATCTCTACCGTCGCATATAGCTGCTAAAACCGAATAATCTGTTAGGATTTGATCGAATACAAATCATTGTTTCTATATTCCATATGAAAGGTTTAATAAAAATTTAAAAATTATGGGTAAACAATTTATGAGATATGTTTTTCCACCATCTGTTTATTATATCTGTTTTCTACTCCACTGTTTTCCATTCCCCTCTCTCTACAGTGAATACATTGGAAAGCATGAGCCTCTACCGCTATAGCATAGGTTATTATTGCTACATAAGTACGTCATCAAACCAAATCACCTACGTATTCAATAGATAAACATGTCACGAGCGATTTACTTACGACGACTTTTTGCTGAAAGTAGAAGTAAAAGTTTTACAATAAATAAACTAATTAGTAAAGCATTGAAAATAAAAAATACTTTATTTTACGTTGTTGGTAGGAGGTATATTATAATAAATTTTAAAGAAACGTCAACTTATTTAGTTTTCATTTCTAATAAAATTCGTTTTATGGTGGTGTTGGGTTTCATTTCAAACTTAATGTCGTTACTGTAAATGAATTGAGTTTACCCTGCCTATTGCCGAACCCACATAAAAATAATTTAATAGTAATTTATTATATTGAAATATCTCATAAAATTTTATTATTTATTATATTAAAACATAAATAAATTAAAATTTGTGTTAATTAAATGTGTTGAATAGAGCATCTGTATGGAGCATCTGGTGCTTAAATTATTCTCCTCTTTCTTTTCGTGACAATAAAGTCTGAAGATTAATTGCCAAAAGTTAGCTGCTATAGTAATTGTTATTGTTCAAGTTAATGAAAAATCTTTTATTCAAAATAATTAGAAAATATAAAACTTAAAATGTGAGATTTATGTGGGATTCCAAATTTCGAGAATATTTATGCAGACATTAAGTGTCAGTTGGCAAAAGCCCACTTTCGTTATTCGAATAATGTATAAATAATAAGTTTAAAAAATTTAAGTTGCCGTAGTATAGTGGTAGTGTGTTGGCTTATTAGATGTGAGCCAAGGGTTCAAACTTCCAGCAAAACAAAAAATGATTTTTTGATTTTTTTTTTATTTATTTATTTATTTATTTATTTATTATAATTTATCTTAAGAATTTTGTCTTTTACAAAGGCGTATTTTATAACGTCAACAGTTTGTAATTATTTTCATTATCTTTAATCTGACTGCCTATTTCTCTTACACAGAAGAGCATAAAAAACCGTACAGCATTCTTCAACACTATTTTATTCAAAATATGTCCACACAAATTAAGTCTTTTCATTGCTAACTTAAGCTAATAGCCTCCAGTATTGATTTAGGTATTTAGATTTTACACTTTTGAGCTGCACTTATACTATACAAACAAGAATTCTTTAATAAAGGACTGTTAAAAAAAGGCACTTCAAATGGCACAAAATGTTGCCTTACACTATGAATAGAATTATTCAAAATGTTTTATGTTTAAGAGCCGATGTACAAATATTGTTGAAATGTATTTATGTTTTTTTCTTTTGTTAGTTATGGGCAAATTTTTATGATTTTTTCTTTAAAGTATTGAAAATAATACTGGAAAATTATAACTATTTGAACTTACACATATAAAGGGCGGCACATTTTTATTTTATAAGAAAACACGTAGGTTCTGAAATAGTCTGACGACTTTCATGATAGTGTCCATGAATTTTTCATAGAGCTGTGGCTACATCCAACTGATGACGTATTGAATGTTGGATTTGAGTACAGTTTAAATTCATTCTTACACTCTATTCATTTTTTTGTTAAATTATTCCTAAAAAAAATTGTGTAAATGTTTGGCCTGAGTTTGAACCTCACGTCTAATAACCCAACACACTGCGGACTAGACTACGGCGACTTTTTTATATATAATATCGGCATTTCGATTGATAATTGTTAACAAACTCTTACTTAATTAGTCCAGAATGGCGTATTGCAAGAGACGTAAACAATTTTAAGGTATTAATGAATTCTCTTGCTTTTATTTAGTTTTAAATATGTGTTCATTTATTTGGCATTATACAGTGGCCCAATTCCTCATTTTCTCGTTCATTTTTTTTTTTAATCTTAACCCTTTAGAAATAAAAACTGACATTGAATAGAGGACGTTATAGTATTTGTAGTTAAACATTGTGTGACCCTAATCTGCATATCTGGCATATAAAAACGAATAAAACTGCATACACAAGCAAACCCCAGATTGAAAATAAAAAATAGTTTGTGCCTTTTCTTCTTCTTCTAAAATAACAATTTATACAGAAACATGTCCATAAAATAAATATTTGCATACAAGGTATGTATCTAAAATAAATTTTATTTTTTCTATCTTTTTTTTTTTTTTTAAATAAATTTCTCATGTTTTGTCGTTTTATTTTAGTTGTTATAAAAAATTTACATACAAGTTTGATAAACAAGCTGACACATTCATATAATTTATGGAACGATATTCAGCACTACAGATGATGATGCTGCACGAACGTAAGGCTGTAATTGTGGCTACATTCCTATTTGAAAAGTATTAAAGCAACATGAATTGTAGAGAAAATATTCTATGTACGAATTCCAAAAAGAGATCTAAAGCAGTTTTTTTTTTCAATTCCCACTTCCTTTCTTGATTTTTTTTTTTTTTTTTTTTGTTAAAAGCAAATAAATTGATGTAAGAACTCTTTTAGGGTATTGCATTCCCTTTTTTACTTTCATGTTAAATTAAAGAATTTTTTTATAGAAAATTTCAAAATAGAATTTCAAGATCACATGCAGCTTGAATGATTTGATTCTACTAAGATCGTTATCAATTTTTTATCAAACCCGTGACATAGGCAAGCAATTAAAACTAACATGAACCTGTGTAATGAAGAGCGATCTGAGAAATATCAACTAATAATATAATTATTAACCGATAAACAAACTTTTTATAAAATAGCGCTCCTGAAAACCCATATTCAAACCTGAAACTATGCTTGTTTTACTTAAACACATGCGTTCCATTCAAAAAGTCCTGACCTATTATGACTAATTTTTAAATTAAGAACAGGAGAGTAACGAAAGTTTCTTGGTTATTTCAACGGAAATAAGGTCGGTTTATGTCTTTACCCTGACCACGGCATTTCGGTTTAGTGTTCGAACCCTCAAGTTCAATAAACAATCGGTCAAGATTCGTTCGTCGAAAAAACGTAAGATCTTGGGAAAACAGCACCAACAAGAAACCAGCCTTTCGTAGACCTCAACTTGGCGCAGCCGAGATCTTGCAATTTGCTGTGGTTACATTTTTTCATATCCTGTAGCTTATAGTTGATCATTTAATTTATAAAAATAATAAAGAAAAATCGTAAACAAAAATGCACATGTGTGGTAATCAATGTGACTGTCAGACTGTGCAAAATTTTATTTTTTTTTTTTAATTTTACTTAATATTACAATTTATTGTATAAATTATAAAACTTTTCAGTAAACACCACATTAAAAAAAAAATAACTGAAAACCAAAAACCCAATTCGTGACTGCACGAATATTATTTGTTGAATAGGCATGCGACAATTTTATTAAACAACTTTTCCAGACGATGTCTGACACGAATTTATTTAAATAAATTAATATTTTGAATTTTTACATTTCAAGGAAAAATAAATGTGTTTAAGATATCTACATACATACGTACATATTAAAATGTCATCTATTTTTGAGCCTTTTCCCAACCATCATCTAATTATACTGCCTGTGTTTTATTTTTAAATTTTAACACTTAATCTTTTTTATTCTCTTGAAATATGAGTTTATAAGTGAATAATTATCAAGAAGGAGAACACCTCCTAAACGGAAAAATGGTTTACTCCTGAGTGGGATAATATTACGTAAATTGGAGATAAAATGGCATCTGAAGTATGGATATGTAGAAAGAATACTACTTATAAATACCACTTGTTTTGCACTGCACTTACAGCGTGATGTTGATGTAGACAGAACAAATGCAAAATTGCTCAAATTGTATTTATTATATCGCAATATTACGGTATTGAAGGAGGCTCATAGATAATTGGTCATTAAAACCCAACAGTAAAGATTATTGACCTAGTTTCTCACACCACTTATGTTATGTGTGTTAATTTTATATATGAGTAGCGGCACCTACAGTTTAAAGTCGACTCCGAACGGCAGATACTATGAGAAAATTTTCATGGCAATTTTATTTACTCTCAAAGTTTTTGCCAGAAATCTGCTGAGATGAAATCTTTTTGTATTATTGTTTTGATGTCTGGCCTGGGACTCGCACCCTGCCTTTTACGTCTAATAAGCCAACACACTACCTACTAGACCACGACGACTGAAGGAGGCCCAGTTAAATTTAAATACTGAAGATTAGAATTTTAAAAAGTCTGGTTAGGCTAATGGAAGAGAAGGATAATCCGAGATTTATCTGGGAAGTAATAATTCTTATTTCACTCCATAACTGTCCCTTGGATAGTCCCCAATAGGCTCTATGATTTCGTAACTTCATACATACATACATAATTGGCCATTACAACCCTTCATTCAGGATTACGACCTAGCTTCTCACACCACTTATGTTGTGTGCGTTAATTTTATACATGAGTGGCGGGACCTACAGTTTAAAGTCGACTCCGAACGACAGATTTTTGAGAAGCTTTTCATGGCAATTTTTACTCTCAGAGTCTTTGCCAGAAATCTGCTGAGAGGAAGTCGCCGAAGAAATATTTTTTCGTTTTGATGTCTGACCTGGGATTCGAACCCGGGCCTTTTGTCTAATAAGCCAACACACTACCCACTAGACCACGGCGACTTCACTTAGTAGAAAAAGGGAATGAAGAAGAATGTTATACGGATTAAAGGATTGATTGTATATGGGGCAACTTTGCGATATCATCCAAATGTAAGCGTTTACCTTCAAGAGATATGTACGATTCTACTTGCCCAGAATAAGACCGAGCATTTGACATTCTGCCCACTATCGGAACATTCGGCTCTTAAGAGGTTAAATTAAAGAGAAACTGACTGGCTAGTTATTAGATTCAGTTAGATATGGGAATTATGGGTGCCAGATCTGGCAGTAGTGAAAAAAAAAATAAGCTTGCGAAGATAAAAATGCTGGCGGGGTTACACTATTTTTGTGTGTTGTGTATTCAAGTGAAGAAATTTATAGGAAAACGTAAATTCTTCTTTAAGTGTAGGATACAATCGTAACGATTATTTGCGATTATTTGAAGTTTCCTTTATAGATAATATAGATGGAGGTTTTACAGAAAACAGATGTCCTACGCCATAAGACATCCGTTCTTATGCCCATTGGTGCCATATTGTTAGCTCAAATCTATACGAGTATAAAAACTTTTTAAAAAATAATTTTGTGATATTATTCACATCCCTCTTTATTCACTGAGATCGACTAGTATTGACTTTTGGAGTCAAGTGAATAACTTCTACCATCGGCAGTCTTTTTATTTAAAACACTGGCAACAAATATGGTGCATATATAGTACGGTACGTATGCAACACCTTAATCAATATTCCTCGTAACTTAAAGTATATCTGCCTTAAACTTAATACTGTCAGGCAAGCCCGATGTTAAATGTATTTTTTTGTACAATTAATTCCTTAAGTTTAATTTAAGGATTGTTAAAACGTTCTTTACCAAGGATGCGAAGGATCGTATTCCTGTGGTAGTCCATTCAACATAATTTACAACATTTCCTTCAGCTGCCACCATCTTTTTTTATAACAGCATGTCTTGTATTTCCTCTACTGCCAGGATTTTCTAACGTTTAATTTATAACTGAACCCTATAAAATGCTTCTACAAAAAGATACAACCACATGGCCCTCCCATAATTTCGTAATAAAAAAAGGAAGTTTTACAGCCCTTGTTTATGCTTCATAAAAACACTTCATTGTAGCCATTTAAGGCCAACAATATAAACGTTTTTGTATGTTTCTGTAACAGATGCAGATTTAGTAAATTTATAGTTTAATTCAATTTTATTCCTTACTTTTCAACTGTTCCTAGTAATTTTTTTTTTTTTTTGTTTTCCCAATTGTTTTCATTCCAGTGAACAAAAGGTTTTAGTTACTTTTTTCTACTATGTCCTACTATACCATTCTTTTATTTTTTCTCTCTTTGAACTTCCCTTTTTAATTGGGAAAAAATAAAAATCATTGAAAATCCTTTGATTTTTAACCATTGCTTCTGTGACTTACAACATTTTGTGTGAATTCTACAAAAGCTTTCACTAGAATTTAATCATGCCGAGTAGGCGAATTAATTTATTTAAAAAGCTCTAAATTTATTTAACCAAATGGAAATGTTTTTAATTAAAACCATTAAGTTTTTCGCAATTGATTTCTATTTTAATTTGACGAAAATCAATGGATTTCTATGTCATTCATTCAATTTGCAGAGAAATATATTTTGGTGGACGACAGAATAGTATTAGGACGAATGTAGGTTAAAACGGACAATGCACCATTTTTATAAAACCAATTTTATTATTCTACGGGATTATTGAATTCTATATCGGTCCACGGCGTCAAAGAAAGACTGAATAAACGGCAATTATTTAAACGAACTTAGCTGCAACAAGATAGTAGTTATTAGCTGGATAAGTGCGAACGTGCATTGGTGGAAGACTAGCTATTTAAATTTTCCAAAGTTTGTATGTAATTTAGTGTCCTGCCATCGCCTGACAACTTTCGTAAAGATTTCATTCCATCACATTCAGGTTTTTTTAATGATTGACCATCTAAATTGGGCGATACTCATTTTTCTTTTTAATTTCCTGAACGACATCACGTTATTTAAATGTTAATGACAATTTAGTGTTAACATTGCAATGCTTAACTTGAATTAATCAGCATTACTCTATCAAAGGGCATCAAGTACTACTTGTGACATAACAACGTGGACATTTTATGAGTCTGCATTGATTATAGTTCAGGTAAAGGATGTGTCAGTAAAGCACTGATTTATAATATCACCATTTTATGACATTTCACGACTGTGGTATTAATGATATTAATTTATGAAATTAAATTTATCGTTCAACGCCTTTGAATAAATTAACATAAATATCGTGTGCAACATTATATTTTCCTAATCATTTGTAGTTAAATTAGTATTAGTATTATAAGTTCATTTGTAATTTAATAGGGGAAATCAAATCATACAAGTCAAGCCACTATAAAATTCATTTGCACATACAGCGTATGACGTTGAATTATTTATCATTTCAATGACTAAGTAGTAGTGGTGGTGGTGTATAGCCAAGTAAATAAATGTTCTGACTTACTGTCACCCCAATGCTTGTATGCGTATTCAAGTCTTTCTGTAAATGTAAGTATCTATGCATGTGGTGGATGTATGTATGTATGTGCATATGTATGTGTATATAAAATAATAAAAATATGACATGCTGACAAATATGTAGTGTTATCGCATAAATGTCAAAAACAATGTACGATTCATTGTCCGTATTATGAATAGGGGTAAAACTATATGATGTGTAAAATGCGAAATGAACCCTTACTTATACGAGTATGACACTTAAAATGTAAATTCTTTTAAAGCAATTTTAAATATTTGAAAGATTAAAAGGTCCTCTAAAGCAATGTGTATGACAGAGAAATATTATTTGGCAAAAATCAATAACAAACTAAAGAGAAGCTAAAAAATAATGGATTTTTAATATTTAATAAAATACACTCAAATATGACCTTCATATTTCTACAGTTGAAGACGGCCATATGTCAAATTAGTTGTCATTTATTCAGCCTGTTCTGTCAAAGTATGTTGGAACTGCTTTGCTTTGATCAGGTAGTTCCAGTAGCATTTAATAAGGTCGTAGAATGGTATAATTATTGCACTCGGAGTTTTCCAATAAGAAAAAGGTCGTAAGCTTAACTAAAGGGCAGCTTAAACGACTGCAGCACGCAGATGGATACCGACAGATTTAATCTGTCCATTTGACTATACATACCTATAAATAATAAACGAGGTAGCTGTCATTCTTCCTGCTCTGAACGTAGCAAACCCTATGGTGGCTATCATAGAACAGAATTTGAATAATACTCGGCAATACTTATTAAAGTTGCACTTGATATAAATATTTTGAGAAATAAAAACGAATTAGAGTTGCCTTGAAGATGAATAAGAGGATTCTATACAGCATTTTCTGTGGAAGTGTATAAATATGAGAGAATGTAGAAAAAAATTCAGTAGAATATGATTTCAGCATATCGAATGTAATTATTCTAGAAATGCTGTCCGATTTATTTAAGTTTTATGAATCTTTTTAAATCTATCATCTAAATTAACTTTAAATACTAGCACAATAAGTCCACTATGATTTAAAAAATATATCTTAACTATCTTAAGAGATTAGAGTTTTGCTATGACATGGCATTTCAACAAATGATAAGAACATGAGAAGAAACTTTGTATAAAATTTTTTAACGATTCCGAGGAGTAGTATTCTCTAAATCGAAACATAATTTTGCTTCCTTAACAAATATTTACAATGTATGAAACGGCCAACCAAAGCTAAAGGATTGTGCAAAAGAATATTAGGAAGATAAATTATATTTAATGAGTAGAAATGCTCATAACCAAGACAAAACAGTATATTTTCAAATTTCGGCATACATCTGTATATAAATACAATATAAAAGTCAAATTTAAAAAAAAAATTGCTTTAGAAAACCTCTTGTATTTTATTGTATTTTGATCATAAACAACTTGGTTAGAAGGAACCCTTTTTATATGAAAAAGAAAAATTAAATATAAATTTCGTAACACTTAAGGAACTGTCAGTTACTGACAATGAGTAGTTTCCGCTGTAAGGAAAAGCACATCATTTTCAAATGGGTTTCATATTTCGCACATTTTCTTTTACTTTTTTTTTAAACTTTGACTCTTTCAAATTATTTTGCATATTTCGTATTGTATTGTGTATGTTATAAACAAACAATAACAAACAAAGAAATGTTATCGCTAAAGGCATCTGCCATAAGCATTATATCCGTTTCATTTTGAAATACTGTCAACAGCATTTTCAGAAACTAACAAAATGGGGAATTTTATGGCAGTCAAAAATGACAATGTTTAAAAACGCAAACAAAATATGTAAATTTTTCAAATGAGAAGAAAACAAAACAAAAAAAAAAAAAAAGGAAAAATTAACTTAGACGTAATACGTATGTAAAGTAATATTATTTCAAAGTAGTTTCATACCCTCATCATTTATCGAGACAACAATAAAAGCAAGTGTTTTAACTTAATGACACTTAATTTATAACAGAATGTCGTTTATCAATAACAAGGAAAACTTGTCTGTTTTATTTTCACAACTTTGCTGGTAAAAACCAAATGCGAGAAAGTTTTCCTTATTTTTAAACTCTTTCCGTCATTAGTAGTATTAGAACACATCGTCTATTTAAATGCCAATGGTTGTTACTTAAAGCATTTAAGATTAACAAATGAAGTAAAAAAGAAAAATAAAGAAATTTGTATTTTCTTCTTTTAAATAAAAGAAAAACAATAAAATTAATGTAAATACAACGTAGGCACAATAATTTGATATTTGGTAACGACTCAAGTAACGAGTAGAATGCCACTAATTCTAACAAAAATAAGTACTTCAAAGTTTAGCTACTCTGAACAAATATAATTACAGCAACAAAACGTTAATTTCAATCATTCTGTGGTTAGAATGAAATGCTCATAATTCCAGCGATATCAATATCTTTGTCAAGTTGATTGATTGGAACACATTCAATTCCATCATATTCGATGGGATCGAAGTTTCTAACATTGCATCTCACATATGTTGTGTGTGTTAATTTCATACATGGGACCTACAGTTTAATGTCAACTTCGAACGGCTGATTTTTAAAAAACTTTTGATAGCAATTTTATTCAACCTCAGAATTTTTGCAAGAAATCTGCTGAGAGCAACTCACAGAAGAAATATTTTTCATATTTCGTTTCGTTTCGATATGGGGTTTGAATCATGACCTCACGTCGAATAAGCCAACATACCAGCTTAATAATACTTGAGTTATACTTAAAAAATGAAATCATGTAAACTATATTGTCAAAGTTGGTGGTAAAATAGATCGTCGCGAAATTACACAAGCTATCGAATATGAAACGGAGAAATATATAACACGGCTATGTTACTGAATGTACATGACAGACGCATCTATCAGCGCAGTTTCACAAATACTGTCGAAGTCTCGTAAATTTGTTCCCCACCCAGAACAGCAGTGAAAAGCATTCCAATGCTGTGGTTTGTCGCGGTTCGAATTTCTCTCAGATTACAATTTGAATTTAGTTTTAAAGTCTCACTTTATTGCCAGTGGATTATATTAAAAAGTATATAATCATGGTAGTAAAATCTTTGGAAAATATATCTCTAACGATAGAAATGTCAACAATTTCTAATTGCGTAATGACATTAGTAGAGATTGGTGAAGAATTCAAATTTAATAGAATGGATCACGCGGTATCGGTGTGTTGTTAACATAAAACTGAAAATTTAGAGAATACTTTATTGGCAAAACAAATGAGGCACAATATAAAATATTAGGAAAAAAAAAACAAAACATTATCTTAATAGAAAATTATGGAAAATTCTTGTTGAACTATCATATTTTCTAAAGAACAAAAATGACAAGATTATAACCAAACTAATACCTTTCATCATAGATACTTTACTTTAACACAATACTTTCATATCTCCATACCACCATACCATATAATTTTAATTCGAATTTAAAATTTTCAATTTTGCAACATATTCGTTTTCTTTTAAGCATTTGTCCTTTTAAAACAGAAAAAATATACCCACATAAGCCACTATTCTCATGTGTACAACCTGATTTACAAAATTTTTTTCATTCTCTTCAATTTTTTTCATTCTATTGTTTTAACTCAAGAACAAAAAAATAAAACAAAAAAAAAATATCATTATTGTGTCTCGATAATCTTTGTTTTCTTGTCCCTTCTATCTGGACCGTTTCAATGAAGTATACTTTACAGCATCTTAGGTTTCTCTTACGATATCAAATTATAGTTTAAATTTGTTTTTGTCATGATGCAATTTAAAACGATTAACTTAATCTACAGGATTTTCATTTCATACTACACTGTATCCCTTAAAAATTATCGTATCGTATATACTTCTCCTTACTTTCTTTTCTTCGATAGCGATAAATTGCTATACTTGAGACAATGCTGCTAAAAGAATTTGTTGCAGTAAACATTTGTGTACGTATGTACGTACGTACGTTAATACTTATCTTATGTGTACTTCATATTTATATAACAGTGGTTGAAAAAAATGGAAAAACGTTATGGTAAATGTGTTGTCTTATTCGATCAATTTTAACGATGATGATACCAATTACAACTTAATATTGAAGATTGTGGGATAAGATGTCATAAAATTTTTCCGTATTTTATACATTTTATAGTTGATAAATTTAAAAAGGAATTTAAAATGTTTTATCAACTTTTTTTTATAAAAAAAATAATTACAAGTTTTATTCTGTAGTATACAGTAGGCTAACATGCAAATATGGCGAAATAATAACTGCGGGCAGTTCTACAAATAGAATGTTATCGGCGAACATAGTTTAGAAAATAGTTTTAAATAATTGGAAAATGTATCTAAATAGCTGGGACTAGAAAGCTTGCTGCTGAAAGGAAGACGCCGAAAGAAATAATTTTTCGATCGTTCAATTCAGACCAAAAGAAGTTAATAATTTTCGTTGACTGTAGTATGGTTAAGGTCGTCCTAAGTGAAAAAGGGGTTGATGAGGTCGTCAGCGGAAGATCCCCACCAAACAGTAACCCTATTGGGTTGAAGGTGTTTTGTCAAAGAAAATTAGGATCAGCTACCTACTGCTTCAGGAGTAGTTGTTGTTAATTGTTATACGTAATCATTTGGTAAAACTTACTGAATTAACGACATCTAATTTGGCAGGGGTTTTTTATACGAGAGTCCGCAGTCCGAACTAGAGATTATAAATCTCGAATATGAAAAAAAAATATTTCATTCGACAAATTTCTCTCAAATGTGTGATAAAAACTCTGAATTGAAAAGTCTCTCAAAAAGTGGACGTTAAACTGTAGGTCCCAACATTCATGAATAAAATAATATGACATCGATAGTGTGAGAATGTAGATTGACAGATGTAGCACCAACCAAACGACTGTTAAATCAACTGCTAAAATTAGAAATCTACTGTTGGAGGACCTTATATATACATATGCATACATACAGGGGAAGTGAGGCACCATATTCCTTGCATATGGGCATTGGCGTCTGCACAATTAATACATACTTCATTGGACAAACTCAAATGAATGAAGTTAAGAATCTTCAGTGTACCACTATAAATATTTTTTATAGTTCAAACTAGCTACTGAGATTTATGGAAATTATCTTATATCTGATAGCATGGACATAACTTGTCCAATTCTTTGCAATCGGTGACAGTCAGATATATGGTACCTCGATTCCGTCTTTTATGAGACAAAGTGTAGGATGTATTTGAAAACGTTTTATGTTTACTATTGAGTACTTCGGCAGAAGTATTAACCAGGGGTGAAATTTTTCCATTTCCTAATGGCAATGTTATTTTTTAATTTGAGCTATTCTTCCAGAGCGTCCATTGAGAATGCTTCTTCCATCATTCCAATTTGCCATATCATTTGCGATCAGAATGAAATCATAAATCAACTAAAAAAAACACATGTTGTGACTCAAGGCGGCAATTATTTATTATTTCGCTATAATTTTAAACAATAGACAAATAAGGAATACATTTGGAAATATTACAGGCTCAAGACGCTTGAAATCATCACAGTTTAATCAAGCGGTCAAAATTTTCCTACAGTACTCGGCAAGATACAAAGCAATACATGGCACAAACTTAACGAACATTAGGGTGAATAGATTTAGAAATGTTAAAAAAATAAATCGTTCAATGTGTTCTTACAATATTTTGTTTTTTTTTTTCAAGTATATGGAGACGATTATATTGCTTGCTTTAACATGGTCATTACAATTTATATTTTGAAATAATAAAACCCATAACAGCTAAAGAAAAATAGAATAAAATAGAAATGAAAAGAAGAAAAAAATCGGCATTAATGTTTGCATTTCGGGAAAGTATAAAGTATAACGTAATACCCATTTAAATAAAACAAACAATTATAAAATCCATTAAAAAAAAGCACTTTTGAGGCGCAATTAACATAAAAAGTTTCACATTTCGTGCAAAACAGAAAAAATAAAAACAAACAAACAAAGAACAGAAAAATAAAATGAAAATAAAAATAAATTGTTTAGCTAAATTAAATCTGTAATGTAACGACTTAAATTGCAAATAAACACAACGCTTATCCACGCGCACATATTGGACTACATATTGTGGCACTTAAAGCGATAGGAAATTATAAAACCAGAAACGAATAAAAAGAAAAGCTAACAAATCGGCCATTGAAACAAAGTTGACTATACATATACGTGTGTATGTATGTATGTATGTGTTGCCATGCGCATATTTGCAACATCAAATTCCACACAGTCGCCTACAGTCTTAAATGTTCTGGCAGTTTTGCTTATTTATTTTTAACCAAAAGGTTAAATAAACCAGTCAACTGATTTTCTCTGAAACAATTTCAAGTTGTTTTCTTAAGAAACCCGCCACTACGTATCCCTTCATTTATAGGCCATTAGCAGTTGTAAAAGTCAGAGGCTGAGCTGTTGTTTCTATATTAAACTGAAATTCATGGCAACGGGTTGGAAAAGTCTTTAGATTATTTTCTGTTTTATGTAAATCGTTTTAGCCTTAAAAACAAAATAAAATGAAAGCAAAAAAACAAACTAAATATCAAGAAATGTAAATAAATATCATAAAATATAATTTATTAATGATGCTCTTCGAAAATAAAATAATAACCATAAATTTTCCGATGAATATTATTTAAATTGATAAAAAGCATGTATTTCAATATGTTTGTGTATCTTTATATTGTAATTCTAAGCGAAAGAGGAAAAAAGAGATAGAAATTCAAAGTAAATTTATGAAATATGTAGTTAAATATACATATAAGAACAAACATATAAGAAACAATTTCGAATTGAAAATTTCTCATAGAGCCTAAGGGATAGTAATAGAACCGTTTTAATTCTTTACTTGTATACGTTTTATTATTATTATCCACCTCTAATCGAGTGAAATATTCGAGTCATATATTGAAAAGTAGACAGCATCTGAAAGATGGGAAAACGATATATGTATTGCTATAGGTTCTAAATTAGGTCTCACCCCTAAATGGCTGTACTAAAATGTTATAAGTCTCATAATAATCTATGTTTCAGTTGTGCGATGGAAATTTATCAAATTTCAAAGCGTTCAAAACACGTGTTCTTTATGAATAAGTAGCGCTATGACGGACAGTATCTACAAGAGCATTGGAAAAAGAGTATGAATCATATATCACGTAGATCTTATAACCAGAGCGTAGTTAATACTACGAATGTACACCCGCATGACGCGAAATATCCTAAAGTATTTAAATAAGTTTTTTGATTTGTTGCTACATTTGGGCCTCTATACCATATGGAATCCCAACAAAATAAACTTTGTCACTGACTATTTATTACGATTTTTAAGCGAAGATATGCGTGATTAGGTAATGTATAATCTTGGATCCTAGAAATTAGAAATATGATATCTTAACTAGATCTTGTCCAAAAACTGTCCTTTAATGTAGGATGTCGATTAACAATAATTCCTGGCATGGGAAGCCTAGATGAAACACACAAACATCAGCTAGGAATGTTGGTAAGTAAAGAATAGAGCTAGAGTACTACAAGCCGTAAGCTTAGATAATCCTAAGCCTAAGCTGAAAATATGAACAGAAAGGTTATTTCGAATATTGTGAACTAATCATACAGTAGAAGGAATTGCGAAAATACTCTGGTGCGAGAGATGAAAACCACTAGTATTTTAAAACTAAATAATTGCGACTTGTATACGCTAATGAGTGCGCTCACGGAAATTTAAGAGTGCCTTATATTTAGTGTATATGGATGGATTACTATTTATATTATGAAGGATAATCAGAGTAATGTGCCCACGTATTTATTTATTAAATTTTAATAAATTATACAGCTCTGCTAAACTTTCCGTTTGATAAAACTCATTTTGTGTAATATACTGTAGTACAAAGTAAACATTTGCCGTAGTAAATTACTATGTAAATTTCAGTTTATAATCTGAATATTCAAAGGCAGAAATTGCTTTAAGTTATGCCACTTTACGGCTTTTGCTAAATCTTCCACTTAATAGCACTTTGCATTACATATTATTATTATTATTGTTATTAAGAAATAAAGGGCTTTACTTTTAAATAAACGTAAAATAAGAGCGAAAAAAATTTTAAATATACAACTTAATTTATGTTTTAACGTACCGAATTATTATATGTATGTGCATAACCCTGATATAAATTGTTTTTACCTTTTTTTTTTAAAGTGCGCCCTTGATGGTAGAAACACAATTTGTCCTAAAGTTAAATGAAAAAGGGAACGACCATTAATTTTGTTTTTTCTTTCTTCTCTTTCTCGGCAGAGAATAAAAAAAAAATAATAGGAAACACTTAAATCTTATTTATGAAGGCCTCAAATAAAGGCAAACAAAGTAAATCATTGTATATGACAACAATTTTTCTTTACAAATGAAAATTTATCTCATTTTGACACCTTTTTCGGCGAGTAAGAAAACATTTTGAAAAATATTTTGCCAAACATAATAATAAACACGTGAAAAAGAAAGAAGAACGGAACGAAGAACTCAATAATAATAACAAACAGTCGTTTCAAGTGGACAAACATTTTAAATTAAACTTTCCGTCAGCAGTAGTAGGAGCAGCAGCAGCAGCAACAACGACAACAAGCATTGCGTATATATTTACAAAGATAAATCACAATTGTTATAAGAAAAAGAATATCGAGAAGAATGAGAAAAGAAATGTTTTTAAAGATAGAAATAAATGATAAAAAATATTTACAACGAACACTTCTAAGCAACAGCAACCACTTCACTCTATATCCTTGGGGTAAAAGCATGATAAATTTCATACAATTGTACTAAAGTTTAAAGGGAATTTCTGACAACAAAAAAGAGAAACAAAATTCTTAAACGAAATAACATAAAATTACATCATTATAGCGCCACAAAATAAAGAAAAAAACATAATATTTGGTCCAAATAACATTAAAATAAGCACAACTGTAGTTAAGAAGAGATTTCTGACTGAAACTGTAAACTGACCTAAATTACTCTTAATTATCTGAATTTATGAAATAATAATAAAAAAACATTCCAAAAAGAAATTTTACAAAATAATATCATTCAAATGCTGAAATTATGATGCCATAAAATATTGAAAAATGTTAAAGATTTCCAGATAAAATTATAAAAATTAGTATTACAGCCTCAATAAAATTGGAAGCATTCGAAAATGTATTTTCGGAGAACAATTAAATTTCATTGTTTCATTCGTTCTATTGGATGTCAATGTCGTTAAATGAGATATCATTGTGTGTGAGATATAATTATAACCGCCATAGTCAAGTAAAAAGTGTGTTGACTGAGACGTGATATCACGCTTTAAATCTCAGGTCAGATATCTACAACAAAACAATGTATGATAGAATATTTCTTCGGCAACTTGCATTTTAAGATATGCTGCTCAAACAATACTCATATGCTGCTTGAACAATATAGGCGAATCTATTATTAACTATTGATTATTGACGTCGTCCTTTTTAAAATAAATAAACAAACATACAGAAAAAGAATACGAAACAAGAATTAAAGCGTAAAAAATTTATTAAATTAATAGTCATGGCGAAACCTATAAAAAATAATAAAATAAAAATAAATAAAACATTAAGCAAATGTCATACAGTACAGGACGAATTTTTGTCTTATTCTCAAATTAATCACAAATTGATCATCGCTTCTGAGATACAATACTGACGTTTTCGCCCTCTGATCTACGTGGATAAACAAATTTCAGATAAATTTAGGTAAAGTATTACTTAAACTGCTTAAAAAAGCTATGGCAGTCGATTTTATATCCTCAAGCCATAAAACAGTACATTGGATCCACTTGGATGATATATCAAGGGATGCTGTTGCTTCCAGGATGCGAATATGATTTAACAAGCGCTACTGAATTATGAATACGTAACAATCGATTATGATTACACTACCGTACAATCATTTACAAAAGAGTAGACTGGAAATTCATCAGAAATTATCATTGGGAATAAAATGATGTTGGTAAGGTGCCCCCTAATTTAACTGAAATTATGTATTGGAACCCCACTTTATAAAAACCCATAGAGTTCAGTCACCCTGAAAGCACTGTATATTGATCGCGATGTATAGACCAAGAGCTATCAATGTACGTACTGTTTAGTCAGTCCTCCGGCATAATCAGACTATACTTTTTCAATGTGGCAGCGTACCATGCAATGCTTACTAAGTTATTTTTACTCAAAAAGGAGGAATTGAATTCATATGTGGCTTCACAAAAAAAAA
This sequence comes from Sarcophaga peregrina, assembly GCA_014635995.1. Lineage (NCBI taxonomy): Eukaryota > Metazoa > Arthropoda > Insecta > Diptera > Sarcophagidae > Sarcophaga > Sarcophaga peregrina. Next base: position 104,589,218 of record CM025789.1, on the reverse strand, counting down.
TTCTATCTGATCAAATCGACTATTGGTGCTGTGAGGCACGTGGCATTACCTCGTAGTGAAACCAAAAGTCTAGATCCAATTTAGGCCAAAAGAAGTAGGTAACCACCGACTTATATTCCTATCTGTTGATAGTGATAGTCAGGATAATGTTGTTCTCAAAGAAATAAGGACCGAAGAACGCAAGCCATTGAAAGTTTATCGACCTCATGGGGATGATCATATTTCCAGATTTATAAAATTATTTTTGTTCACATAACCATTCATACGGAAATGGGAGTTTTCCCTGATTTTTCCAAAATAAGTCGTTGTCTATAGTGTATAGAGGTATAATGGTGATTTGGCAAAAGTGACCAAACAAACTCAACTAATATGAAAAATGATTGTTAACTGTCAAGCCTATACAGCACAAAGTATTATTTTTTCTTAAAAGAAATTGCGAATTTTTCTTCATCAAACACCATCATTAGATTTTTAAGAAGTGATTGTCAAAAGTTTTTACTCACCTGTCGTATATCCGTAATTAAGGAATTTAAATCGCTTGAATATTTGACATCATTTTTAATACAATTTTTATTTATTTTTTTTTTGATTTGTAATTATTTTTTTAATTTATTTATTTGTTTTATGAGAAAAAGAATTACATTCATTGTATTTTACTTAGAAGTAAATTGTGTTAACATTTTTTTTTTTTTTTTGTATTTTTATTTTGTTATTTATGTTTGAGAAATTATTTACAGGGCTTTTATAATTTTTAATTTGCCTTTTAGGTTAATGACATTTGATTTAATTGATATATTCTGTTTATTGGACTAGAACAAGTTTGTTTCTCCTTTTTTTTTATTGTTGTAATATTTTAAAAGGAAAACAATGTGTAGATCAAAAAAATTAAAAGAAATTAAATAAAACGGTTTCATAGATAGATAAGAGTAATAATGTCCTTATTAGATATCCTATTAAATATTTTTGGTTTGATTTTAATTATTAAATGCACTCATATTCATATTTTAAGAATATTTTTGGTTTTTGTTATCATTTCAAGTTTTGTAAAAAAAATTTCACTAAAATGTTAATTTTATAAATTAACACCTTCTAAATGTTTGTTGTTGTTGTTGCTGCTCTTTAATTTTATTTTCTTAATATGATTAGTTATTATTTTATTTTTTTGATAGATTAATTTAATAATTATTAATATTTAAACTAATTTAACATTTATTGATATTTCACAACTTTAAGTTTATTTCGAGAGGTTTTAAATTTAATTCATTCATAATTTTTTAATCCATAAAAATGCACCCCTATTTAATAAGATAGATTTCTTTTTTTTTGTTTTATTATTAATTTTAAAGTCACTTAAACTTGGTTTTATTTTGTCATATTTTTTTTTATTTATTTTTTATAAATTTTCTAATTTCCATATTTACAATTTATAATGTTTGATTATTATTATTATGATTTTTTTCCTTTTTTATTTATTTATTTTTATTTTTTTGACAGACATACTGCCTTAATATTATTACATTTTCACTATGAATTTAAGTACTCGTATGAATATATATATTACTGCCTACACATACACGTTTATATGTATGTATGCATTTCTATAGGAAAGGGGCGGGGGCGGGGCGTGTAGTATGGGTAGATTTTATATATTTAAACTAATTGCCGTATTTAAATTGTTTTCGAACAACAGTCACGTCTTGTGTAATAACATCAATAAAAATAAGAGCAGCAACAGATAATAATCATTGAGCGTATAAGTTCGTGCTGCAGACATAATGGCAGATGCTGAATATTCACCTACAAATAGGAAGAACAAAAAACATACATTGTTACTGTGTTTATGAAAAAAAAGCAAGAAACAAACATTTTTTTCGCATTGAAAAATATTCAAAAAGAAGAGAAAAAATATTCAAAAGAACATAAAATGTAAGGATATCACACAGTTGCGTGTGTATGCTTAAGTAATATCAATTCAGATAAATCGCTTTGATAAGAAAACTTGCATATATTTGGTGCAACTTATACATGGACATGTTTTCCAATATTTAAACATACACACGCGCCTATTTGAACACACATTTGGTATTCTTATCGCAGCAGTCGCCAGCTATTTAGTAATGAAAATTTGCTTTACACACAGTACATACAATATCCATGCATACATCATTTGTAATTTTAACCCTTTAGTCAATGTTGCAACCTAGTGTCTCACACTATTTATGTTGTGTGTGTTAATTTTTTATGTACGAATGGCGGGACGCACTGTTTAGAGACGATTTTGAATATTAGATTTTTGATGAATTTTTCATGGCAATTTTATTTACTTTTAGATTTTTTTGGGAAATTTGCAGGGGTAAAGTTACGGAAGAAATATTTTTTTTTAGTTGCAGATGTCTGACCTGGTTTTGAACCGAAGCCTAACGTCTAATAAACCACCACTCATCCTACTATACATACAAATGTCCACCATGGCTTCTTTGTGTGAAACGCATCCGAAATGTCCAGTTTACAATGATTTGGTGAAAGGAAGGGATTATGGTATGTTGTTTATCTAAACATTTAGAAAATCCCTCAAGAAAGAACTCTAACTGACACTATCTCGGCTTATATCACAGTACGTATTGCTGTCCAGATTATCCAATTCAGGCAATCGCCTTATGGCAACATTGTCTATCAAACATTCATACCAAACACCGACTGCATTGAAAGCTCTTAGAAACCATGAAAATTGCTATCTTTTCAAATTTCACAATTCTGTTAGTACGCAAATCCATTCATAGTCATTGAGAACGATTTTCAGATGAAACTTACCAACTACTCCACCGACCATTTAATATGCACACGGCGTATAATCATGTATAAAATTTGTGTTAGAAACTAGGTCGTAATCCTGACTGAAATATTACAATGGCCTACTTTGTATGTATGTATGGACATATGTATGGCCAATATAATCTTTTATATTTATTTTAAATTTTTCTCTCTCTCGCTTTTACATACTTTTAGAAACTCTAACCGGCCTCAAAAATAAGCACGATAACGATAACATTTCTGCTGCAATATTAACTTACATTTCAATTACCTTCCTAATGAAGACATTAGAAAGATTTTTCTAATTTGCTGTCGTCTGTTACGAAGCCAGTAAACTTTTATGTTTTTTCACAATCGTTAAACATTAAATTTTATTTAAACTGCAAATATGTGATCAAATAAAGGCTTTAATAAGTAGTTATGAGTGAATGGAACTTAAGTGAGTCATACAAATAAAGAGATTGCATTTAAATGCATGTGCATGGGGCAATAAATGCATATGTTTCGAGAAACCTATGTGGTTCGTTTAAAAATTATGTTTCGGCTATTTGTGGCATATAGTTATTGATCCCTGTGCATATACATCATTAAGCAGTTAAAGGCATTTTATTTTTATTTTATGTTTTTAATAATCTTCTGTAAAGACTTTTTTATAATTCTAAATGATTAGAAAGTTTTCTTAATATTTATTAAAAAAATGTAAGGGTCTTTGGGTTTGTACTTTAAGGCATAATGTGCCTTAAATCTCACTAATATTGTATATCTGCTGTTAAATGGGAAAATATATGCTAATAAATCAACTCTCTTTCAATTTCCAGAATATCTTATCTACAACGTACCCAAATCTTGGGTCTTACTCCTAAAGGTGTGAATAAGAATGAAAGTGCCAAACTGCAGTATCCAGCATACTTAACATTAATCAGACGATGGCAAGATTCTGTTACGAACATTAATAATATCGTATCTTTCGACATTGTCAAACACACGTTTTTTTTCTAAATTCGTGTTAACTGGATGTGTGCATTAAAATCCAAAGTTATCGATTTCGCCCCGCTCACAAAATCTTGCTCTTTCACAAAGCTGACATACCCACAAAATTAATCATAACAACCCTTAAGTCAGGATTACAATCTAACATCTCAAGCCATGTATGTATTAATTTAATATTTGAGTGGCAATTTTTATTTAGTTTCAGAGTTTTTGTTAGAAATCCGCAGAGGGGAAGTCGCCGAAATACATATTTTCACATTACCATGCCTGGCAGGATCATCAATCCATATTTTTTTTCGACAACGACATTTTCCTGGCTATTAGGCTTCTTTTGCTCTAAAACGGATCGTCTATTCTAACACTCATATTACCAGAACTGATTTATTATTATTTTAAAGTAACATCCGCCAAAATAATTTTTATTTGCATATACAAATATAAATTCATAGAATAGGCTTAAAAATAGTAGAGACTATATGATTATAACGACGTCTCCATAATCTAATAGGTTGTGTGTTGGCTTATTAGACGTAAGGTCACGGTTCGAAATCAAGATCAGACAACAAATCATTTTAGCAGATTTCTGGCAGAAAACTGAGAACAAATCATATTGACACGAAAAGTTTCACAAAACTTTGTCGTTCGGAGCTCCCGCCGCACATGAATAAAATTAATACACACAACATGAGTGGTGTGTGAAATTACGTCTATAATCCTGACTGGAGGATTGTAAATAATCAACTATGTATGTATATGATTATTATTTAATAACAGTGCATTAGTACAAACACACTCACATACTCACACACACACACAAATATATAATTTTTGTACTATGCACTGTTTATAATTATGCTGCAGCCTTCATTTGTAATTCTCTTTGTTGGCATTTCAAGCAACTATTCAACTCTGATTACAAATTCTCTGTTATAATAGAGGAATGGCAAAAAAAAGATAAAAACACAAAAACAAACGTAAAATCAGAATGCAACTCACCACTAAGTACATGTAAATCAACTGACACGGATGCGCTGTTTGATGGCTGACATGTGTAATTACCGGAATCCATTTTACGTACGAACGGTATTATTAAAGAACCAATCTGAGTTGAAACATTTAAAATGAAACGAGAAAAGAAACCAAACAAGAATTTCATAAATGTTAACATTTTTTCTTCATTCATTTAATTTTATTTTTTTGTTTTTTTGTGCATAATTTTAAATGAATTTAAAATTTTAAATAATATTTAAGTGATAATTAACTCACCGTATTTTGATTATCCTTGTTGTTACCAAATATGTTACGATCCAGTTGGGTGTACCAGCCCATGTTATTGTCCTCGCTTATTTGAATTTTATCCCGATACCAGATTATATATTGAGGTGGATCCAAAGTACCACGTACAATACAATGCAGCGCCACTTTACTGCCGGCCTTAACAAAACGTGATTGATCACCAATTAGTTCTGTTAACGGCACTAAATATGGCAGAAGAAACGTTAGAAGGCTGTTTATTTTGCAGGCTTTGAGAACACTTACCTATCACTTGCAAATAAACTCTGGCGCTCATTTTTGGCTCTGAACTTGCTTGGCATTCGTACCAGCCTTCATCTGTTTGTTGGACATATTTTATTTGTAATGACCACGTAAATTCCTTATCGTCTTGGAATATAGCTTGAAATCTTTGATCCGCTATAAAAGTTGTTTGATCCACTGATATGATATGGCCATCACGCAATCGTACCCAGGAAACGGGTTTATTTTGCAGGCGATGAATCTTAAATGGTGAAAAAAAAGTAAAATTCGTATGTTACCAGTTAAGCCTAGGAGAATTATTATTTTGTATTTAAAAACATACACTACGACCTAAAGGATCTTTATACCTCTTTAATATCATAATATATTATGGTACACAACTATTTGTTCGATACTCTTCTATCCAAGATGACCCTTTAACCTCTCATTTAGTTTTTTCCCACATAGAATTTCCCTAATTGCTCATACACAATAATTTTCAATGTGACATAAGCTCTGTAACATTTGAGCCTATCTAATGGAACCACAAATCCTTGGTGTTCAGGTTACACTGCTTATTTCCTTTTTTATTATCAGAAGCGAATAATGTCAGAAATAAATGTTGGCAGTTATATGGGAGGAGGGTTTGGCAGTGGTTCAATGTCGCCCATTTGAAAATGGTACATATTGGCCTAGTAACTCCTTGTACAAAAATTCATTCATCTAGCATAGTTTTTTCAAAGACATTTAATTCTGCCTTTGTAGAATGCCAAAATCTTATAAAATCTATGCAGTGCAATGATTATGCAGGTGCGAAATGTGCATCTTATCCTATATGCTAGCGTTCACACCATTATTTTTCATGCAGCATATACTGAAAGAAATAATAGATTTCGTAATTTTCTTAAAAAGATGTGTATTTAGCATTATGTAAACAATGGTAGTTTAGATTAGGCGAGTGAGGCGAAAACAATTTTGGGAAAACCAAATATAAAAAAATTTGAGTTTTTTTTATAAGTATGATACGAATAAATTTATTCAAAAAATTAAATATAAATTTAATAAAATTTATTGTCATATAATTGAGCCTTAATTTAATCCAGTTCACCAATTCGTTATTTATGAAATGCATTTATTTTCATTATTATTCTACTTCATTCAAACAAATATCACTAAACAAATATTTTATGTATGTATATAGTATGTATGTATGAAATGAATTCAAATTTCGTTTATTTTCAGCTTTTTTTTTTTTGTCTTTTTTGACACTCTCTATACACTTCTTTTTTCCTTTTTGCTTATTTTCTATGTTGACAGTGATAAATGTTTATTAGATTCGCTTTGAATTCAAATTTTGCTGAAAAATTAAATTATCGCACACAGGGAGATCGGAGGGAGAGTTGCCAAATGTATAAACTGTCCCAATAGTTAAATCAATCAATCCAAATAATAACAACAACAAAAAATTAGAAATACATTTCATTTATTTTTCCATTTGCATTGTATTGCTTAAATGAATTTGGCAAATGAAACAAAATTTCAACAAACATACAAAATATTTCATTGGGAACAACTACATACATACATACACATACATACGTACATATATATTATATATATAAAAATGTTTTTGTCTGCACATGGCAATTTTTGATTGTATAAATATTTAAATAAATTCATCAGCAGCAAAAATAAAAATTTCATTTTAAATTAAAGCGTAAATAGTTCATAAAATTCCCATGGAATTTAATTAACACAGGAAAATTGCGTATAAAATTTAATACGTATAAAATAATTAAAACAAATATTTGTTACAGCAATAGTTTACCGAATATAGGAGAAATATAGGAGCAGGTATAGAGTGAAGTTCGGCTATTGTACTGCCCGTAAATATGCTTAACATAAAGTAATTTATATCAATATAAAATCATTTGTCAATTTTATTTTTATTATCAAGACCATTCGGAAACCAAGATCTAATTTGAATGTGTCATACACTTACTAAACTATGTATAATTACGGTAGGCCAACCGATAACTACGAGTGGAGTCGAAAATGTTTGCAAAAGTTTGAGAAACTCAAATCATAAAATAGAAATTTTTTTTACGACACTTATTTTTTTATGAGATTTCCGTAAAATGTTCACCGGTGCTACTTGTTAAACGTTTTTAATTTTTGCACCACTTTTTAAAATTAATAGAATTTATAAGTTGCCACGCCTTCTAAAAATCAAATGTCGGTGATATTTTTTGGAAACAAATACTCTGTCAACATGGTTCTGTAGTACTTTTCACTCATCAGGTATTTGGTGGTACGGTTTTCGTTTAAATTTGGACAATTTTGTATTACGCTTTGGGCCTGCTCTCGTACAAAATTCAACTGGTCAAGAGCTGAATGTAAACAACCAGAGGCAACGACGTATGGAGCAATTGACAACTGTCCATTATTTTTATTGTAAAATCATCCTCAGCGATGAGTCCCAATTCGGAATAAATGAAAACGTGAACAGACAAAATTATCTAATTTGAAACAATACCAATCCACATAAGATCCAAGAGCATCTAATTTATCTCGATGATGCTGTTTGATTTTGGCCTGACAAATCAACGTTTCGTATTTTCTTCAGAACGACAGGATGGTGCACCGATATCGAAAGTTTGAAACCGTTAGATTTTATCTTGTTGTGGTTTATTATGACACAGATGTAAGCGAATAATCCACAAACCAAACCAACTGGTTTCAGAGTCAACAAAACCCAAAATTATAAAAAATTTCAAAGATGTTTTGTTCTACACTTAACAATACCAATAGTTACTGCTCTTCAGTCGAATTTGTTCAAGTGACACATAATATTGTCCAACAACATTTGGTTACCTTGTAAGAGTCAGAGCCAACATATCAAAGTGAACTCTACGATACAACAATCGGATTTTTTTTCTAATTTTTTTTTTTTTTCACAAAAATTAGACAATTTGTTTGCATAATTCAGACACATTTCCCGGTTAGTCATTGCAATAGCTATGGTATACATAACTTTATTTCCCATTTCACACCTTTCGTTGGCAGGAATCATTAGGTGCCAGTATTTATTGAATGTCTCTTCAATAATTATCGTCTTTTATGAATTTTGTTTTCTGTGGCATATTCTTTCAGGTTAAATTGTATTTTTTTTCTTTCGGTTTATCTTCTCACAGATGGAACAAATGTCTGTATGTGTGTATGTATCTCTTCTAAATACCAATTAAATTCTAACTCTTATACTCCTAAATCCTTCAAACGGAATAACAAAACGACAAACCAATTGAGGCCAAATCGAAAAATATTTTTAAGCTAATAAAACTCAACGAAGGGAAAAATAGAAAAATGGAAGAAATACATACAAATACCAGAAATCAACAAAACTAGAGCATAAATACTCACATGACATGGCAAATAAGCATGATTGCCCACTTGGACGGTGATATTCGGTAAGGCAGCCATACTTGAATTTCTTCTCATATTTTGAAGTTTACGATGTTGCTTCAGCTGCTGTCCGGTAAGCTGATGGTCTGACAAATTATCAAAGTACAAAAGATGTTCTTGTGAGCTGAGATCATAGCCATCCGATGGACGTAGGTGGTTGGACGGTGATTCAGTAGTTGTAGTCGACACTGTATTTAAATATGCCGGTAAATCGGCAACTGCAAATACGGGAAATGGCGGCAAGTATGTGGGTATCGAAAAGCCTTTCGTTAATAAATCTTTGGCTGCTTGTTCGGCTTCACTTAGAGGCGGCAAATCACTGGTATCGTATGTGTTTAATATTGACGTGGAAAGCGATAATTCACTTTCCTCATCCTCCTCCCAATGCAGCGATGATAGTGCCGGTGATTCAGTTTGTTTCGATATGAAAGTGTCCGTCCCCATTAACGTTGACCGTTGTAGTGTTGATAACCCATCTGCCAATGTTGCTGTCGTCAATGATGATGTTGGTGGTAAGTTTTCTATTAAAGCAGCAGATTCCATGGATTGCTGCAATGGTAGACTGTTGTCCATTGAAGACGACGACAACAACGATAATGATGATGTTGGCGGTGATGATGGCGTTAATATAGATGAGGAAAATAAACTTGTTGTTGTAGTTGTTGATGTTGCTGTTGACGATGATGGGGTTACTGGTGCTGTTAATATTGTTGTCGGCGTCAGAGTGACAGGTAAGTTTTGAAAATTATCGTTGATTTTTGTAGATTTATTGGTTGTTGCTGTGGGCAGGTGTGTATTATTCGTCAATGACAATGTTGTTAATTGTTGTTGCAATATTGCACTAGTGCATATCGTAAATTCTGAAAAATAAAGAAGAAATTCAAAAAGAAAACTGCATAAATTGATTGCGATAATAAATACGAATGGTTTTTTCAATCGAAAATATAATCAATAAAATTGGAAATTGTAATCAATTTCTCTGAACTGTTAAATGGAAGAGTAATGACAGAATGAAAATTTGAAGAGCATTCCTTTAAATACTATGGGAAAAAACAGCAAAATCATTAAACGGCAATAATTAAACGGAAATAATAAATAATAGTAGGAAACTATCACATGCTTTCTGATTCAAGTTGTTTATAGCACTTATATTGATCGAATATGCTAAATTCGACTTGAGTCGGAAGTATGGACAGCAGCAGATAGTATTAGTATCTGACTGTCAGGGGCCTCCACCCGAGAGCTTCTATAATTTGACTCGATATTAGAAAGGAAACTGGAATTAGCTATATTGAACTGGATGTCACTTTACGTGAAATTTTTAGGCAATAAAGACTATGTGGTGGGTAGTTTTCACAACGCTGATCGGGGGAACGGAAAGGAGGTTTAAAAGGTTATACTAGGCAAAAGGAATGTTGTTGCCATTGTTGTCAATTCAAACGGGTTTAAGACATAGAAATACGACTGCAAGACAGCGTGGTGGTAAGAACTGCTAGTATTTTATCAGACATCATTGATTCAAACAACACTGATTATGAAATATAGATCGATTCAAGTAGATGTCATACTTTAAACCTGTGCGGCGTTAACGCATTCCAGGCAGAATCCCCTGAGTGTTTATCAAATAAAAGGTATGAAGATATTGTTTTTGACGCCGAACAACATTCTAAAATTTGTCACCAAACAAGATTGTAGGAGACTTTTATCCTATACACCGGTGTATGTAGACTTTTTTCTTTGATTGTTTATAGGTTGATGCTACTCCACTATCTTTTGCTATCCAAAAATAAGTTCAATCCTTATTTTTACTTTGCTCCAAAAGCAACATCTTTGCACAGAAAACATTGATGTATTTTGCGATAAATCGATAAATCCCTGTTCCTTCGAAATGCATTGCATCTTCGATGTTTTATTTTAAATTTCATCATTACCTTGCAATAACCAAATCATGGCGGAAGTCCTTATCAATTTGAGTTAAATTTCTTGGATTTGGAATAAAACGGAATTGAAATCGAATTTGTGGTTTGGTGACATAACACAATGTAATAATACAGCATTCACTCCGTATTCATTTAACGTTAAGAGAGGAACTAAATACAACTACTCAGAATATTGCCTATCGCCCATGTTATACATAAGTCCACCATTTTATACTATATTCCGTAGATATTACAATGAAGGCGCTGATAAACTTCATAACCTATTTGAACAAGTGTGTTTTAGATCAACAATAATGAGAGCACGAATGTTTCAAAATTTTATTTATTTTTTATTTTCTTCCTTTTTTTTGGGATTTTTTAAATTACAACACATAACATTTTCATAGAATAATAGAATGTAAAGTACTTAAAAACGCATTAAGTACTTTTTATATAATACTTGGAGTTTAAGGCATCATGGCAATGTGTTGCCTGAAACATCAACATGTTGTTAAAAAAATGTTTTTATAATACGAGGGTGGTATTGAAATTAGCCAACAATTACTTTAATAAAAAGCGGCGTTAACATTATGCAACCTGGGTACTTCATTAAGTTCCTCTTATCTTTAAATTTGGATAAAGTAAAGTGAGTATTCGACATCAACAAAATTTATTATTCTTTTGCGAGATTAAATAAAGGTCGTTTGGTTAAATACAACATTGATCTTGTATCCGCCCCAGCTTCTCCAGGTGACACGCATTGGAAATGGTCAAATTTCCATGACTTTGACTCATAATTCAGAATAAATTGATCGATTAGATGAGTTCTGTTGGTTTTGAAGATTAAGAAAATTCCACAAAGTTCCATATCTCTAAGAGAGATGAAACTTCAAAATCCACACCCAACAATTATCTTCCGATTGAATCTAACGTTTTTGGATCTCAGATGGATTGATTGTATTAAATAGACAAAAGGATATTTCTTTTAAACCTTACACCTTCCATTAGATTCTTTAAGCAGTATTACGACCTAGCTTCTCACACCACTGATTCTGTGTATGTTAATTTTATACATGAGTGGCGATTTAAAGTTTACTCCGAACTACAGATATTGTTTGAGCAACTTTCCACGGAAATTTTATTTCCTCTCAAAGATTTTTCCAGAAATCTGGTAAGAGGAAGTTAGTGAAGAAACAGTTTATCATGTTTTCATTTTAATGATTAGGTCCTTTAAGCAAGGAATGTAGTACGTCCCATTATATCGTAAGGCAATTGTAATTTTCTTCTCTATTTTGTCTTCTACTATAATAAAAATAATGTTTTTTATATGACATTTAATGCATTAAAAATGTTGTGGTATTTTAATGATCTAAAATGTTATTTTAATGTTTAAAACAACAAAAAAAAAAAAAAAAAATAGAAACTGTGGTATTTTGGTTTCCCAAGGTTTATGTTTTTAAGGCTAAAGCATACATATGTATATAGAAAATAAAATACAACAAACAATGACAACAGCAGTCTAAGTCGAGTCCTGCAGTGATAAAAACTGAATTGCATGTTACTATCTATCCAAGTGAATCATTGTTTATGGAAATAACCTTCACAGTAGTCATACAAATGTTATGTATTTAATATGTATCTATGTACACATATTGTAAACATTTATTTTACTACAATACGATATTATTTCCTGAATATTTTTTTAATTTTTATATTTTTTATTTCCATATATTGTATTTAAATAAAAATAAAACGCATATGTATACATATGCAGAGATAATCAGGAGAAAAAAGAAAAACTTTTTAAATTAAAAGTTGTTATCGCATCATGAACAATGTTAATGTTTGTTTTCTGTTTTCTATTCATATGTAGTTATGCATACATTACATACAGTATTACTATTATTTGAACAAGTCATTATAAGTACTCGTATAAATTTTTTTTTATTATTTACATACATTTTTTATTCATTCATTCGTACAATTGTTGTGACTTTAGTTATCGAAAATTAGTTTTGAATACCAAGAGCTTACAGGAATTTTAAAGGGTACTTCTATTATTAATTAAATTTTTCATTCGCTTTGACGTAATAATGCAGTGTAATGCACTCGGAAAGGATGGCTAAAGATCAATCATAAACTTTTGTAAATCAATCAATTTGAAAGTTTGAAAAAAAGTAATTCATTACACCGTGAAATCATGAGAAAATTAATAATAACGATGTATGTATAAGTATCGAACTTTTTCACAGGAACTTCGGTACTTTAACAGTTGATACTGGCCATTTTGTTGAATTACATTTGCACAGTAGTTCCCATTTAATCAATATGTTTTACCAAATCGTCATGGATGGCTGCTTATAGCATTCAGCAAGACATGGAATTAATAAAATTGATTTTTTAAATGGATATTCTGTTTTAACAGCGTATCACATGCTTCACACAATTGACGATCGCCGATATCGTCCTTCGAAAGGGCAACTTGCAATGTATTGGATAAATTTGACCACAATGGAACTGTAGTAGATATAGCCGACGACCGCATGTTTGCATGAGAATCTAAGAACTCCACAGACAACAACCCATCGGACTTGGGTCTGCATCTGTTTTGTTCTTAAAACCAGGAACTGTATCTAAACATCCATCGTCAACGACTTGTGTTCGCTGAAATTTAAGGAGGCAAATTCAAAATTTTCTAAAGGAAACTTAATAACACTGTTGGTAAAATTTAGAAAACTTGAAACGTATGGGGTATATGTTTTAGCAACAAACGGTCATTTTGTTACATATACATTTGGCAATTTAGTTGTCATGATCTAATGCGCAATGATGTTTTCCAAATCATCATCAAAAAACATAGCAAAGGACTGTATTGTATACGCTTTGAGAGCAGTTGGCAACAGAATATCATCGAAAAACCATTTTTTATCAATATATCTTATGTCTTAATAAATTGGTACGTGAACGATTTAAACCACAAAGATGAAGGAGTCTCAAATGTATACCGAAATACTATTAAGATTATATAGATTGCATGGTCAAGATGTCATTGGGCCATATTTCCTTAAAAACGACGTTAACCTATACTGTCTACGGCGAGTACTCTAGTTCGATGATTTCTAACTTATTTTGGTGAATTGGACACCAGCAAAATGGGTTTTCAACCGGATGAGCCAGTGTGTGTGTTTTTGGAAACGGCGGTTTTGCAGATGGCGATTCCGTCATGGGAATAAGGTCAACGTACTGTCAAGAATCTTTAGTCCGTCCGTAGGTCAGTAGTTTAGTCACTGGTAAAAGTTAATAATGTCAGGAATTATTGGTTCACCCGTAAGTCAGTAAATAATCTGACTAAACGACTGAAATACATCAGAAGATATGTTGGGCATTTTTATGAACGATTGCCACGCGTGATTAAACGGATAGTAGATCGAAAATTTGCCAAAATTTTAATTATTTGCATGACAACTATTATATAAAGGTAATATTTATTAAACCAATTAGAAAAAAATGTTAAAAAAAAAATCAGCCAGTCTTAATAGACATGTATATTATCCAATAATCATGAAAATTTTCAAATTATATTTTGATACGTAATTTTTTGTTTATCTTTACTTATTTCACCTACTACGAAAAATTGTAGGGGAAAATATAAAATTGAAGTAGAAAAAAAATTGAAAATAAATTTAATAATCATGAAACACATTAGAACTATAGGCCAGGTTATGCCTCTTGACATAAAATCATAAAAATACATATTCATTCTTATGTTAATGTCTGCAAATATTGTTTGTCAACAGAACACAAGGCAACAGAGCTGGGAGTTAAACATTTAAGACAGCCGTGTCAACACATACAAAATTAGTTATGCACACCATAAGAATATGTACGAGAGAAAGCCCACACTGTTTCTCTTTCGGTCTCAGATGCTATACAAGTGTTTATTGTTTTATTTCTCATTTGTGGTTTCTTCTTTTATAAATAATTTAATGGTGAATGGCAGTAGCAAACGAAGGAAAACATTTTAAGGACACTCCTTAATTACGATAATCATAAAGGCAAAGAAGAGAGAAACTGAAAAGAACAAAAAGTAGAGAACACAAAATATTACAAAACCATGGTCTGTTCTGCAATATCCCAGGTGGATTTTGCCTACTGCCTATGGGGCATTTACAGACATAATGGAAAATTTGAAAACACTACGTGGACAGACAATAACAAAAGCAGAAAATTGTTGGTCCATTTACAAAATGTCATTGCCACTGTAATAAGTTCCATTAAGGAATAAAACACACAAAGCAACGCAAAAAACCAAAAACTTTGCCTATAAAATGGAAAATCTATGTATGTATGTGGTAAATGTCCATTGAAGATAACGATGCTTGGGAAACTTTTCTAAGTACCATTGTTTTAAATACATATCTCCAAGTCTCCAAGGAGGAAAGAGTTCGTGGAAATTAGCACTCTTTTGACTGTTATGAGTATTGGCCTTTACGTTGCATTACAGAATTCAAACGAACAACTTCTCATGTTGTTCGCTGATAGCACTCTGAACAATTAAATACACTCAATGCAGTTGTAAATTCAAGGGATTCGCTGCCATGCAGATGCATTACTACAGAGTGAATTCATTTCGAGGGAAATGGAAAATTTGAAAAGCATTCCATTTAACAATGAAACTGTTCGTTTCATTTAGAAAACATTCCTTTGGAAAACATTAAAGAAGACTTAAATTAAAAACGGTAAATGGAAAACCGGTGTTAACATAATACTTTCTTAAACTTAATACAACAGGCTTAAAACTATATGACTTTGAGGTAAATGAAAATACAATAAAAACAAAACAATTGCTTTATAAGACTACATAACTAAATACAACGGTTCAAAGATATTGCCCAGTTACATCAAAAACAATATTCATCCTCATAGATGAATTGAACATACATACATGCATGTATACATACAAAAGTGGTCATTACAATCCAGGATTGAGACCTACGTAGCTTTCACACACCACTTATGGTTATCGATAGATTTTTCAGAAACTTCTCATGGCTATTTTTTATTTACTTTCAGTATTTACGGCAGAAATCCACTGAGATGATCATTTTGTTGCAAATATCTGATCGAGAGTTTAACCCGAAGCCTCAGGCCTTATAAGCCATTACGAGAAAAGCACTGAAAGTGAAACAAATTTCCATAAAAAAGTTTCGCAGAAATCTGTCTTCTGAGTCGACTTTTAACTATAGGTGGCCACTCATATAGAAGTTGTGTGAGAGGCTAATCGGAATCCTGACTGAATGGTTGTAATGGCCAATTATCCATTAATTAAGGACGTGATTAAGTAAGAAGTCGAGTGTAATATAATTCTTCAGAATTCAGCCCCTTAAAGCTGTGTAGCTTTTTACGTCCACTTCTGCTGCTCTCCTATTCAATTCTATCGATATCATTAGATATTCTTTAAAGTATATAATCGACAAAATATCCCATTTAAAATGTCACAATTTACATTCGAGTATCGATATTTTCTCCCGACCTCTACGCTGTCCCTTAATGTTTCCAGTTTCCAGAATAGAAGTAGTAACAAGGCACAGACGATATAAGCGGTTTATGAAACGTAGAACTTTCAAATGGATTTGTCTACATATTAAATCACATTATAATTTAGTTTATAGAAGGTCTTGATTAACTTTATGAAAAATAAATACAGTTTTAGGGTCAACTCACAATAATGCGTTGGATATTATATACAGTGAGCTCCAAAAGATACTGTACACCATGGATAAAATTCTAATTAAATGAATTAAAGAGAGTGCCTGAAAAAATTCGACAATAAAAACTGGCAATGGAATAATTTTTAAATAAAAATAACGGTAGTTTACTAATCTAATTTTATAATGTACTGTTTCTTTTGACGCCCACTGTATTATATGTGGTAGGCTTATGTGTCTGAATTCAGCCTGTTCCTGTTTTAAGGTTTGTAATACCATACCAGGGATCCTTTTGTGCAATATTTTATAAGTCGCGCATTGCAAAATTATATCACACCAGTTATTATGTCCGCTGATAAATTTATTATCATGGGGGGGGGGGATATCGTCAAAACCAGGGTCTGATAACAATATCTTTCATAAAAACAGAAATACCGTTTATAGCATCTTTAACCATAAATACTACAATTTATTTATGGTTGTTTGTTTGTTTCTATCACAAAAAATTAATCAAAATTACTCTGTATTTGTATGCAGTACTTAAACTAGCTTACGTGATAAGTTAATAAACGTAATAAATTGCTCATAGTAAAAATATCTATAAAAATAAGAATTTTATAAGAAAAATAACAAACAGAATAGAGTCACATTTGTAGTCACGCTCACTCACGTATGAACGTGTATAAATTATTGTAATGCAATACTTACCCAGGCTAAAAACAACTGCCATTATTGTTAGTATTAAATGTCTTTGGGGCATTTTAATGCTTCGGCATTTTTTGTTACACGTTTTTTCGGCTGCAGTCGCTAATATTGGAAAATATATTGCTGGTGTGGCTGGTGTGGCTGGCGTTGCTGCTGCTTTTGATGTTGTGGTTGCTACTGTTGTTGTAGTTGTTGTTGTTGTTGTTGTTGATAGTGGTAGTCGTTGTTGTTCATGTTGATGTTGCTGCCGTAATTGTAGTGGTGGTGATAATGATAGCGGTTTGTCTCTATTATATGTTAACGTATCTGCCACTGCCACTGCAGTAGCTTCTGTTCTTGCTGTTACTTTTATAGTTTCAGCATGTCTGTCCATTATATTTACTCGTCGAGTCGTTAGTATTTGTATTTGTTCTGACGACGTTGATGTAAGTGGCAGTAGCATCACCTCCCCTTTGGCATCTGCTTTTGCTGTTGCTGTTGATGTTCTTGTTTTTGATGCTGGCTGTAGTTTTTGTTTCGTTTCATGTTTTGATATCGTTGTAGTTGTTGATGTTGGTGTTGGTGTCTTTTTAGTTGCTGCAAAAGTTGGTATTCTTGTTTCGCACATCCCCATAGAGCAGTAAAGTTGAGTAATTTTTTTGTTATGTGGTGGCGTTGTTGTAGGCATCGGTGATTCGTGTATGGTAAATGGTGCGGGACAGGATGTAACGGTAGATGAGATAAATTTTCTCCCGATTGTATCGTTGTAGTTGCCAACTGATGCTGATACTGATGCTGTTGAAACTTTTGCTGTAACTGTTCGTTTTGTTGGCGTTGTAGTCTTAACATTTGTGTATGTAGTGGTTGCCAGTGTAGTTGTTGCCAATGCTGAAGTGCAAAAGAAGGTTGGGTATGACGAAGACAATGACGACGTTAACGATAATGATGATGATGATGATAACGATGGTGTTGGTGATGAGAATGTTGTTGTTATTTTCACTTTTCTTGTTAAATTTCCATTGAAATTCATTTGTATGGTAAAACTCACTTTCAATGATTTTTCAGTTTTTTTGTTTTTTTGTTCTTTTTTTCCGCACTTTTTTCTTTCTAAATGTGCTTGTTAACTTTCTAATATAGAGACGACACGTACATGTGTGTGTGTGTGTGTTTTAAGAGTTTTTCTAAAACTTATTTGTTAAAAAACGTATTCTTTTTTTATTTTATTTCTATGAGTTTTATGTTCTACGTTTTCAGCATAATACCCCAAAGGTGATGGAGACGTTTGTCTTATCCTTACTACTTGTCTTAGTACAAACTGCTGCTGTCGTTTACTTTTTTCAGTTTTCTTTTCTTATTTTCATTCTGTTTTTCGTATTTTCAATTTTTCAAAATTGTTTTCTATTATATTAGATAGACGATATCTATGCTATATGTTAGCAGTAGTAGTAGTTTTTATATTCATTCTATTATAGAGCAAAAGGAGAAAGAAGAAACAAAAAATGGGAATGAAAATATTTCCATATTGTTGTTATTCTTCTTCTAAAAACACACTTCATTTTCGTACCCTACATCACTTAACATTATCAGTAAGTATATCAATATATACTAGTAATAATATATTGCAGTTTGGAATTTTAATGACTTTTATGGAAGCATATTTTTATAATCAGGTATTTCAGCAGTTATTTATATTCAGTGCATGGATCTATGGCATCTCACTTCTGAAAATGTTCAGTTAAGCTTGAGGCGCAAGTATATGCAATTTTCGTACACAAATAATTTCTGTTGAGCATAATTTTATCATTCAACGTCAATGAATAAACAAATAAACGCAATGTATTCATTTTAAATTGTTTTCTAATAAAATCTTGAGCTTGTTAATAGCTGTCAATAAAGATTTCAAAATAGAATTAAAATCCTCTACAAAATATAAGAATATTTCAAAATAGAATTAAAATCCTCTACAAAATATAAGAATATTTCTGTTTGTATAAAAATACTTTTAAAAAATCCATCAGTTTAGTCTATTTTACTACTTTTCCAATAAATCTGGCATTATGGCATCAATTCTTCCAATGTTTCAGTGTTCAATGTTTTTCCTTACAAAACTGCATTCTGTCATTGAAGTAGATTATTTGAATATTTGGACACTCAGGTTTTAATGGCCCTAGTAAATATAGCACTATAATATGAGATCGAATCGTCGTGAATATGAATGACAGTTAGTCCTAGCTGCCGTAGCATTTTGAACTCTTTAGGCCTGAACAAAAAAGAATTTTACGTCACATGTTTAAGTAATTTCCCAGGTTTAAAAGTGGGTTAAGGGGTTTTAAAGTAAAATTATATTTAAAAGAATTGTCGCATCGATGACGATTTATATCTCGGATTTATAAAACCCCAAATGGAAAAAATTTGCTTAGCTTAAATCGCATGGTCTTGATAGACATCTGACATCGGAATAACACGATTATTATCTGTGTGATGTCGCAAGTGGGTTCGCCTTAGTGAAATTGAATTTCGTTATGATCCATGTCGTTTAGTTTAGTCGACAAGAAATCCTCTTAAGGGAGTCACGACTGGAAAAGTAATAATTGACTTACCAGCTTAACTAAACTAAGATAACCTAACCTTTCCAAGTTTTAAATTCTTTTAAAATCAAATTGGATTATTTTTCGATTACATACTATAAACCTATCCTTTATCCATAGATTTTGTAATATTCACATTAACACATTCGTATGTGTAAATACTAAACGAGCCACAAATTTTAAATTAAATTAAAGAGCCAAACAAAAAAACTAAATGAAATGAATTTTTAATTAAAGTTTGTGTTGTCTATGTGTATGTGCATGCATGTGTATATTTTATTTAATGTTAATTTGCAAATATGTAAATAAATATGTGTGTGCCAAATTATATTCGATAATATAAATTCTGTAAATTTATTTATTATCAACGCTAGTTGTGCTCTATGTACAGAGTAAAAACTAATTTTCATAGCATCATAAATTAAGGAATTTAATTTGTATTGTGTACGTATGTATATTTCAAGTGAAATGAATCCTCATGCCATGAATATAATTTCCTCTACGTATTAAACTATGTCTCATTAAACAAAACCGAATTATCTGCCATGTTAAAGAAAAAAAAAACTACATGACATCATCTCTTCAAACCCATCTCTGTGTATGTGTGTGGTATAGGCGTAATAATGAACAGAAAATAGAAAAACTCAACTTTCTACTCGTTGTGGGGCATTATTTTTATTTCGAAGGTTAAACATGAGTCGAATAAACTGAATTCTTTTAATTTGTTTGTGGGTTAAAAGGTTTTTCTCCGTTTTTTCCACTCTCTCCCATTCGTTTTTTGGCTTTCAATGTGTTAAGAAGAAAATCAAAAGGAAAAAAAATATTTTTAAATTTACATAAAACAACGCAATCACTCTGATACCATATACTCATCAACTTACCATACATATTATCAATATACATACATACATACATACATATGTTCATATAGAAATACATACATACTATACACTTAAATACATCGAATACATTAAATGTTTTTAGGTTGAACAGCAACGCAAAAATACAAGAAAATTTGCATGAATTTTTTCACTCTCAAAAACAGAAACCAAAAAAACAAAAAACAAAAAAAAATCAAAAAAATAAGAATACTTTTCTCTCTTTATTTTAAGTATTTTAACTTAAATACATTTGCATTTTCTGATTTGTTTCGTTGTAGTACTCACAAATATTTTTTTTTGGGGGGGTGGAGGAAAAGTGTTTCCTTTTTTTCAACCAAAAACAACCATAACAACAGCAAAATAACAATAAAAACAACAAGGTAAATATGAAAATTCTGACAAACAACAAAATTTGTTGCCAGAAAGCCATAAATAATACAGAAAAAATCGGAAGAAGACCTTAAAAATGAAATTATTCGTTGAGAAAAAGTTTTCATTATTTATTTCAGAAGTTTTTGTACCCTTTTGAAAAGGAAAATAGAATGTTATTTAGTTGAAAGGCTTTTTTCCGTTTTTCCGTACGTGGTTGTATTTCAAATTCATTTCGTTTAATTAAAACGTAGTCCCACCAACTAAAAGTCTTCATGAAATATTGCTAAACTATCTACACATTGCCACACAATTAAAATTATTATTTCTTTATTTGTGTGTTTGTATGTGTGTGTGTAAATTTGATACATGAATGGCGGAACTTACAGTTTAAAGTCGATTCCGGAAAGCAGATTTTTGAGAAACTTTTCCTTGCAATCAAAGACTTTAAGCCAACATATTACCTACTAGACTATCGCGCATTCGGATGAACATTCTGCTGGGCCTTAACGTATCCAAGCAAAAAACACTTTGATCCATATGAGCTGCTAGGCTACACTAAGCGACATCCTAAAGTTTGTGTGATCAAGAGACTTGAAGGGACGATTTGGGTACACGATTTGGGCACACTAGATCGAATGGTCGCAATACAAAGGCAGTAATTATAATAATGCGAGGAAATGTATATTATCTGTGAAGATGACATGATGACAGTCAGGAGTGAAACGGAATGAAAACACTCATCATCTGAATGTATTTGGTACAAATACCCATCAGTCGCCTTTTATGGTTTTAACATCAGTCTTTGGCACGCGTATGGTAAAATAGTCGTATCATGAATAACGCTATTTCAGATTTCATTTCAGTATGTTACCTGACTAGAATATCATCCTGCACAATGTCTATGGAACAATTCAAACCATTTTATTACTTCAATCTTCACATTTTCAACTTAAATATGAATTTTATTTTTTCATAAAAAAAAAAATAGTGTTTATTCGTACCAGTAGAATACGTTTTCCAAATAAAAATATTTTTTTTTTATTATTTATTGGTCATTTGCCAACACGTCGACATTTGGTGAAAACTGTGACAGTTTTTATATACGAAAACAAAATAACAAACAAGCAAATATGTATACCCACATAAAATATTAAAAAAAAATAAAATATTTGTGTATATAGAATACGCCGGGAGAAGTGTGGAATTAAATTGAATAGTGCAATCAACTGAACCGATATACAACAATACATAACCATTTGTGGTATATTATTACTACCGTAGTGTTGTCTGCTTTACAACAATCAATTTCAATGCATAAAAACTTGTTAAAAAATTAAAATGCAATAAATTTCGATAAAACCATACAAAAACTATGTAAAATAATTGTTCGCCATGAAGATCTTGTTTTGTTTTCTTCCAATACTCGAACAATATTTTACATAAAGTGAAGATTTTTACAGTAAAATTATATTCAGAGTTATTGAATGATTTAAAATATTTCGTTAATAAAACACAGTTCAATATTCAGCATCTTTTAAACACATACATACAGTGACCGTCAAAAGAAACTGTACTTTAAAAAAATATACATACATAAATAAATTACCGTTATTTTTATTTTAAAATTGTTTCACTGCTAGTTTTTAAAATTGAAACAAATAAAAAAAATTACAAATAATTTCGAAATATTTTTAAAGTTGAGATTGGTGATTGTTTGAATTTTATCATATACAGTTTCTTCTGACGCTCACTGTATATTTGTAGTTTTCTCTATGGATTCAATTCTTGGGCATAAAGGTTAAGAAGATGAGAACAATATCGTTGAGATATTTTGGTGTCTTCTTTGCTTTATAAGGACAGAACGAATAGGAGCTTTTCTTTGTGTTTTTAATGATTTCATATCGAAGGGAATTAAATTATTGCAAAAATGATCAATAACTGTACGAATTCCTTACTCAATTGGCCGAAAATGTTAACCGTAAAACAAACCTCTTTGAACCGAAATCCTTTCATAGTTTGACATTTTCAGCTTTAAATCGAAGTTATCGATCGAAAATATATCGAAATATATATGAAAACATCCTGGATTGTCTGAGATTTAGCGAAAATTAAATTGAAAAGGGTGTAGTTATACATTACAAACGTCAGGGCTTACTTATAACACTTTAATTTAATTATCGAATTAGATTGATATAGTATAATGAAGCATGAAATAAGTCAAAATTAAATTATCTTGCAGAAAACTACTATTCCTAGTACTCAATAAAAATAAAAGTATTTAATTTAATTAGAAATTTAATTAAAAACCTTACACAATCCCCCAATGTAGAAGCGAAAATGAATTTACTTCTTTAATTTTTATCGAATTTACTTATTCTCAACTTCATTTACAAAAACAAACAAAAAAAAAAAAAAGGAGAAATAAAACAGAAATCCCCTGCTGATCCCACAACCAATATAGGTTGTGTGTATGAATTTACTTGGAAAACCACACCATGAAACACAAAAACATGTCCTTGAATTCTTCTATACTTAGTAATTGAATTTTCTCAATACACAAAGGACATTTAACTTGACACTCTCATGCCTAAGCCCGCATTTTTAAATTGGGCGTGATAAAATGTCGTTTGGAAGAAAAAGGTCTCTGCATTGAATAAAAATAAAAGTGTAAAGTAAACAACACTTTCCTACAAACCGAAAATGTTCAATAAACAATTTCTTTTTTATTGTTTTCGAAGCAAATACATCAACAAATGATGCTGCAACAAAGGAAAAGTGTTTATCTCACAACAGGAAACGCCCTTAACTCCCGCTCAGGACCTAGACATACATACATATGTGTGTACGTATTGTTATTTTTTTCTTTTTTTTTCTTATTTTATCCAGTATTTGATTTTGTATTTAAAATACTTTTTATACGCAGGGATAAATTTATTTACTTTCTTCAAGAGTAAACTTTATGGAGACTTTTTTGAACAAAAAAAAAAAAAGGAAAAATATGAGAAAACAAGTGGAAAAAAATTAAATTTCTATTTACATTCAATGTAAAAACAAATATTCAATCTATATGTACATACATACATACATGTATGTATGCATGTATGCATTACACATGGGTATAAAATGAAATGAAATGTAATTTTTATAATAGACACAAGAATATTGCTACACAATACAATACAAATTATTCTCGTTTCTATATTTTATTATTATTTAATTTCATTTCATTTCTTCATTCTATTTCCATTCAATTAACACGAGAATAATTTTATAGAAATTTATTTATTATAAATTCAAATGAATATGTAAGGGTAGCGTGAAAAGCAATAAGAATATACATACATACATACATATGTATGTATATCAGTGTGAATGCAGAAATAGGTGAGAAGTAGGTGACTAGTCAGTGATAAGAATATAAATACAAAGGTTCTGACCCAACAACCGCAAATCATGCTTAACCATTTTGGGTAAAGAAATTTTTATTGAAACAAACAAGAAATTATCACGGAATGTGGAATGTCATCATTCCTTTAATTGAGGTAGAAATGTGGAAAAACATAATATTGAGGAAGAAATATTTTTATGAAGGGAATTCCAGTGATATAATACCGGTAGAAAAAAAAAAATAAAAAATAAAAAAAATGATAAAATTAAAAAAAAAAAACATTTTCAATTTGAATTGTTGATACACTATCACACTCAAGAATCATTTGGAATAGAAAGTACAAAGTTTACCCATTTTTATCTAAGGGATTATGATATATTGTCAAAAGTATATACGATACCGATATCACGAAATTTTTTACCAAGTTCAATAGATTTTAAAAGATAACTCTGGTTTAATATGTTTATTGTGAAAGTTAGCAAGTACATTTACTTTCATATTGATTACCTAGGAAAGAAGGAACATAATAGTAAAAGGCTAGAGATGAAAATAAACAGAACAGCAGTCCAGCAGTCTGAGGGTAAAATCACAAAAGAATTTAATTGTTATAAAAGACAATGTATTCAACATTCTCCTACCAAGCAAGGGACAATTAAAGGGGAAGTCATTTTATACACCTAAATACTTGCTCATCACAACATATCTTGAAATAACTCGGCTGAGATCCTTTCAAAATCTATGTAAACACTATAACCTCGGAATGCTCGAGTTCATTAGCTTAACTCTTCGCACGAGTTAGGAAAAAATAAAATTGCATTTGTCATCTCCCACAATCTCAAGAACGTCCAATTGTCGGCTGAGGTCTTACCAAGGGCTGAACAGTTACAGAGATAAAGATTTCACAGCATGTAGTAAGATCTATTCCAGATTTATCTAAGAACTAACGTCGTAATAATTTCTACGAAACCCTGTAACAACTGTCTTTTAGGGCCCCCTTAACAAGTCAATTCTATTATTGTCGCTAGAAAGTCTGGATATGCAACATATCGATCTATTCTGGCAACCATTATATTTCTTCTCAGTAACTCAGAATTAGAACCACACACACAACTACACAGCCACAAATAGATAGGGAACTCCTCAGTCTTGCTACGATATTTCTTTCTCAAGCACACCACCGGAAACCTAACAGCGACATATCCGACATAGTCAAGAGGATTTTGTAGAAACTTTATAACAGCAAACTAGACGTGACTTTAGTCAGTACGGCTGTCATTGAATATCACGTAAAAAACTGCATTTACAACTTCAAGAGCTTCCAAAATATAAAATATCTCCGCCTGAAATCAACAAGTGGAGCTCCTTACAATTCTACCTAAAGTTTGTTTGCATCAACAAATGTTTGCTTCTGGATATACAAAATTTATACGTTTTTATCGTCTGTTTCGTATTGAAAATCCGCTCATGCTCTATTTGCCAGCGAACCACACAATGCCTTGTAGAGAGAATTATGTTTGTCTTTAATTCCAAACTGACGGAAAATTATTACATATTGCATTTTATTTTTTTGAAAATGTTGAAAGAATTTAAGAAAAACAAAAAAGATAACAAATGAGACATTAAATTCATTATTGTTTCGTTCAATAGCAATCATGATGACGCATGCAAAATTATACAGATTAATACAAGCGTATTCATGTGGGTTGTTTAATTAATTTTTCTTCTTGACGTATTTTACAGAATATATTTGTAGATTCATATGTATAGATATGAATACTGTGACATAAGAATAATAAACTGATTATCTTGTCGACAAAAGAAAGTCAAGAAATTTTTTCAAGAATTAATTTAATGTGAGTATCTCTCTATTGAACGTATCTTGAATATGTTTGAATATTTTTTGTTTTTAACATTTAAATACATACATACATAATTGGCCATTACAAACCCTTCAGTCAGGATTACGACCTAGCTTCTCACACCACTTATGCTGTGTGCGTTAATTTTATACGTGAGTCTCGGGACCTACAGTTTAAAGTCGACTCCGAACGACAGATTTTTGAGAAGCTTTTCATGGCAATTTTTACTCTCAGAGTCTTTGCCAGAAATCTGCTGAGAGGAAGTCGCCGAAGAAATATTTTTTCGTTTTGATGTCTGACCTGGGATTCGAACCCGGGCCTTTTGTCTAATAAGCCAACACACTACCCACTAGACCACGGCGACTTCATTTAACATTTAAATGCGGTGTTCAAAAGAAAAGACAACGAAAAAAAATAAAATTCCTAATCGTATATTGCAAGCTAAAATATGTAGGGGTTATCGTGTTTGTCTGCAACTTTTTCAACAACTTTAAAGTTCACGAAGCACAATCGTATCAAACAGAGGATTCAACCAACAGACTACGATTCGGCCAACAGACACTGAATGGTTCAGATTGATCATTTGTTGTCGGCAACAATATGTATTAGAGGTATCATCAGGTTTAAGCATCCTTATGTAGCCATTTGTATCTTGACGCTCATTTTATATCGATACACCTGGTACAGTTACGTTTGGAAGTTTTCTTATGTAAAATTCATAGAGAATCGATTAAGTGGAGTGCAGAACATGAAGTGATGCCTATTTTATACTTATTAAAAAATTTTAAATACAATACAATAACATTTTATAATACAACGAAATTAAAAAGTAGAATAAGAGAGTCAATAATATTTGAAAATATGAATTTTGTTTTTTTTTTTTTGTTTTTAAGGCTATCAAGTCACTTGTGAAGCAATAAATATTACAATGCATGCCATGGTCTGTCTAGACCACATAATTTTTATGCCAATTTTTTATTATTTTTTTTTTTTTTATATAAAATGCCAATAATTTTTATTTATTTTCATTATTCGATATTTTTTCCATTATTATTAATTTTTTTATTCTGTTTTATATTTACGTACTCGAATTCGTAATATAAATATATCATTGAGAAAATATAAAATTGAGGTTATTACATTTATATGTACTTTTTCTGCTTCATTGGATTTCCATTTTATATTTTAATTTCACAAATACAGGACAGGACAGGACAGAACAGGGCAGGACAGTACAGGACAAGATAAAGAAAATATATGCATATACATACAGATATACAAAGGCATTATAAAGAAGAAATTTGATGAATCATTTTTGAAGTACAAACAATAAGAGGATTACAAAAGTGAATGAAATAAACGAGAATAAAAAAATACATTAGTAATGATTATTTATGTTTAATATGCACGAACATTTATGGCTGTATACTAGGTATAGCAAATAGCAATAAAATTATTTTAAAATAAACGATTCTATACTAAAGTATACTGTGGCTAGTATACAACACAACAATAGATTTATTGAAAGAATATTAAAAATACTAAAACACACTTTAGCTTGTCAGCCCTTCCCCCCCTCCAAGTTAAATACATATATGAGTGTGAGTTAATTTCAATTATACGTCCTGGGACTCCGCCCATTGACCACGGACGATAGATTTAAGAAACTCTTAATGGCAATTACATTTACTCTCAGAGTTGTTCCTAGAAGACTACTAAGCGAAGAAATAGCGAAAAGAAATATTTTTTTTCATATTTCGTCTAATAAGGCAACACACTACTTACCAGACTATAGCGACTTCACCATCATAATCATTTAATTTAGCTTTGAAAATTATAAATTAAGATGAGATGTTTTGAAGTTTATCTACTTAATCAGAAAATATTAGATGGTCGAAAAACTTCTTTTTTGAGAAACAAATAAAATATATAAATTCGTTATAATTGATATAATAGATTGAAATTTTAAAAATTTTCGATTCTGTGATCGAAACTAAAGCAATTGCGTACAACAGGCATCAGAAAAATTTAAATTCAAACTATAAAGGGAGCTTTAAAAGATTTGAAATTATAACCTGCAGAAAGGCAACCCGAACTACGTTAAGAATGTTAAAAAAATTCGTACATCAGCGTTCTCTGTTACATGTCTGCCATTGCAATGGCGGGACACATCATCTTTCTTTCGTCGAAGAAACGCGCACTATTGCAAATTTGTTTATTCCAAAAGCAAATAGCTTTTGTTTGTATTATCGTGTAAGCAGTGTTATCCTGTATTATTATAGAATAAACGTTATTTTCCTGGCTACATTGTTTTATTGGAAACT
Source organism: Sarcophaga peregrina (assembly GCA_014635995.1). Lineage (NCBI taxonomy): Eukaryota > Metazoa > Arthropoda > Insecta > Diptera > Sarcophagidae > Sarcophaga > Sarcophaga peregrina. The sequence continues at coordinate 104,560,717 of CM025789.1, read as the reverse complement.
GCTGCACTACATTTCTTTTCACTAAGATTTCTTCAAAAGCCTCTTACTGCTCTCCATCGAATCACAAACGATTCTCCGAGTTAAGAAATTTAAGGTCAGCCGTTTTCGTTTTTATTTAGATCAATTTAAATAGTTGTAATATCAGCAGGTCACATTAAAATTGATCCACTCAGAAGACTGTATAAATTTTAAAAGATTCGAGTTCTGTCAGTTAGTTTAATTTAATCATTTTGTCTATATTTCCTTTAACAAACTACAATTACGGCCACCAGAAACCGAACAAGTAGTCTACACTATTGGGAACCCTTCACTATGTTTGATAATACAACGCAAGTAGAGTTTTTTTCAAATATTTTCTTGCCAAAATGTTATATTTGCTATCGTTTGTGGACAAGATAATCTTTCTGAAAGGTGTTTTCCAACCCAAACAATGTATAACTACAATAGATTTTTGTTTTTGTTTACAAATGGATTCTTGCATACGTAGCAAAATCATTCTTACAAAGAATTTGGTGTATCGACAATATTGTATCGACAATATTGCATGTGTTAAAATGCTTTGCAGCTATATCGCTTAAATTCGGAACATTTCATCTTGGATTGTTCCTTAACCTTTCCTTAACCGGTTCGCCTTTCTTCATGTTCCTTGAAAAACATTTTCATGCGAATGTTTTCGTTTGTTTCTTACTTCATGATTTATAATCGATTTTTGCAAATTTTCATCGACTTTGACTAATTTGAAGTGTAGAACGACAGCAAATGTTAAAATCTTAAACTAAATAATCTAAAACTATGAAAGTGTATTAAAGTCGCCGCAGTCGAACCCCAGGGCAGATATCTCGAACGTAATCTCGTTCAGTGTCGACTTTAAATAGAAAAAAATCATGGAAGAATATGAGAAAGGTCCCTTACTTTACATAGTAGCTTGCTGTGGACCATTTATATTTTGAATTAAATTTGTTAACAAGTTTTTACAAAACAGAAAAATTTGAATGTTAACTTTTCATATTTTTGCTTTTTAAGATTTTAATAAAAAAAGACTCTAGAAACACAGGACAGGCATCTCCAACTGAACAAAATATGACGAAATATTTCTTCGGCGACACCTCTCATCATATTGTTGGTAAAAACTTTGAGAGTAAATAAACCTACCAGAAATCTGTCGTTTGGAACCGACTTTAAACTGTTGGTGGTACCACTCATGCATAAAAAAATTAACACACACAATATAAGTAGTGTGCGAAACTAGATCGCAATCCTAGACTAAAGGGTTGCAATCACCCATTCAAGTAAATTATGTAAAAAAAATTCTTTTCTCACCCATTAATCCTAATCTTTTTAGGCCTACTGAAAAATTTCTCTGTGACTTCTGTATCCTAAGAGTTTGTCTTCTTCTCTGGTATTTTAAAGTTCTTTTTTTCCTCTAAATATTTCTTGTATAGTCCAATATTGTCTGCATAAATCCAATTGTTTGATGCATTTGATTATTATTTTTTTAGTTTTTTTGTTTTTTAATATTAAATCTAAAAATGCATTGCTAACAAAAGAAAAATGTATTGTGCAAAAAACAAAGTACCTTTAGCTGAATAAACAACTTTGAGAACGACCCTTTCGTTATACCTCTCTCTTGATAGCTTTTGACTTTTGTGCTCCCATCCAAAATGTTTATGTTTACGTTTCTTTTAATTGTCTTTTTTATTAAAACAAACTATTACAAAAGAATACATAATAGTCCACATTGCCCTTCACTAAAACGGATGCCTCAGCAAGAGCGTAAATTTAATTCATTTTTCTTTTTTTTCATGTGACAATTATGGAATACGTAATAATCAACGAACTTAAGTCAAAGCTACTTTTTCATAATTACATAAGAAGTGAGTACACAAAATTTTAGAATTTAAGTGTTTGAGAATCCAAATGCTATCCCTGTGAAATAAATGCATTTACATTGTAGATTCTACAAAGACCATCTGTGTGATGTGAATTTTAGCAACTGAATCCTACTTTTTTTAAGATGAAGATTGCAGTAACTGTGAATGGATTTCTTTACAAGAAAAGGATGACGGAGTTTCTCAAGTCGATGACTTGTTTCCAGATGACATATGAATACGGTGCTACACTTTGAGCAGACCTTTTCTGAATAAATCTAAAGAAAGTGATTCAGAGCCTCATATTTGTGAAAAAGTCAAGCAAACAACAATGGCTGTCGTTAGACCTATAGCGATCATTTGGCGGATATTTTAATCCACATCTAAACAGAAAATGTCTCCTTTACAATCCAACAACAAAATCGAAACACCTCAAAAAATACGTGATTTTATTCTAAAATGAAAATATGCAGACTCTTATATGTTTTAATTAAATGTTGAATACAATTTTTGAAACTCCACTTAAGCAGTCAATAAGGACACGTTGATATTTAATCACCTTCATCTAATTTAATTTAAAGTTTGCGAATTAGTTGTCACTATTCAGCATAAACGATCATAGTCGTCATGACCTATTAATGGGCTCTGAAATATTTGGAAACTGACCCTAATTTGCATTGAAAAATCATATCAGCAAAGTAGGCTTAGATCTGGATGAATGAATACGCGAACAAACAAATTTGGTGCGATTGTAATCCACAAGAGATTCAAAAGCAACCAACGCATCACGTTAAAGTTAAATTTCTGTGAAGGTTTTGGCATGACATCGTTATCGGTTTATATTTCTTTGAGAACGAAATTCGTCATCTCTGTCAATGGTGAGAACGTCATCTCTGTCAATGGTGAGAACTATAGCCTATTTTACACCGTTAGACTTGCTCGTGTGGGGTTAACTCCCAGGTGTATGTGAATAAGTCTCAAATCAGCCAATGTCATCTATCAAATCAACTCGATTTGGATAATTTTGATGCACTTCATCCATTAAAATGTCTTTTAAGTTAACATTAAAATTGAATCATAGCACACACACTTTGTTTCATTGAAATTTAAAGATAAAAACCCGATATAACCAAATTCCTGCTCCGTTTAATGCCTCCACTTTCTGCGGTAGAAGACCGTTTGAAGTGGTCCTCTCTGCAGTCTAGTATGAAGTGTGTTGTCTTTCTAACAAGCAAGCTCGTGAGGTCAAATCACTTTACGGACATGTTAAAAACAATTTTTATTGTATGAAAATAGGTAGTGCTTACTGAAAGACCAAGAATTTTTCCAAAATTTGTTAACATCGAAAAATCTTTGATTTTATTTCTAAGAAAACTGTGGAGATAAATAAAAATATTTTATAATTTAAATGTCTGAAGGCTAAATAATTCCTACTAATAAATAAAATTGGAAATTGTAGCGCGTTCGTTGGTATTATTGTTACTGTCTTTAAATTTTTTGGTCTTTAAATATTCATTAGGAAACTGTGGCTTGTGGTTTGGAAAAAAAAATATATTAAAGCTTCGAGAAGGAATTTAATTGAATAATTTTGAGTTAAAAAAAAAACGAAAATTAAAATATTTTATATATATGAACGTAAATGTTATTATTTCATTATTAAGCAAAATATAAAATAATTTAATTCTATTTATAGCATGCACATATGTATGTTTGTATACATATTTATATCATTTTGTATACAAAATTATACAATTATGTTGTTGATGATTAATCAAAATTACTTGTGAAAACATATTACTGGTTTGTCTTGTTTTTAATCCATTAACTTATGTTTTTTTTCTTTTTTTTTTGGTACCCAAACAAATCCATATAAATTTAGTTTACGTTTTAAATATTTTCCGGTACGTTTTTATGATATATGCTTGTATTTAATTTGACACACTTTCTGTGTTCTTTTCATTGTGCACTTGCACTAGAAATGTAAATTCCATTACAATAATATTTCATTTTTACTTTTCACTTTTGATGAAATGGATTCTCTTTTTCTCTGCAATTCCTTCCACAGTGCACTACTAACATTGTTAAATCAACTGAAATGATTTACATTTTCACTCACTCTTTCTCTCTGTCTCGATCTCTCTTTCTTTTTTATCAAAAGAAAATATCATAATGATGTCAGCTATGCACTGATGATTAGAATTCCATGGCATAGATATGTATGTATGTATGCATATTCATATATGTATGTAATACCATGTTACATGGTTACACTGCACATATCCATCTGTATATACTTGATAGTATTGTATGTTAACAGAAAATTGTGGTTCAGATAACTGTATATGGATGTGCTTAGCATTCAATTTTTTACCTTTAATATTCGATTTCTTAAATGAAATGATTTTTTTTTCCTGTTTTAGCAAATTTGTTCAAAATTTGAATGGAATTTTATTTTTATTTAAATTATTTCAGTTAACTTTTTCAAATTTATTTTAATTTTTGATCATTACATCGTTACATATTTTTAATTTTAGTTTCTCTTTTTATTTGAAGGGAAAAGTTAATTCTTTTTTTTTTTTTTAATTACAACTTTTCTTTTAAATTTTCATTATTTTCCACAATTTTTCTTTATAAACCCCACTTAAAACTTATCGCTTTTGATTTGTGATTTTTTTTTATTTTTTATACAAATTCTTTGTTTAAAAATTTTCTCTTCTAATTTTGTTGTTGTTGTTGTTTTATTTTTTCACTATTAAACTTTTGCTTTTATTCATTAAAAATTTTTGTGGCATTCATAAACAGATGTTTAGTGTCATTAACATTGCAATTATATTTTTAGTACTTGGCATTTAAATAGCTTTAGTCGTCGTTCTCTATGACTTTGTATGTAATTATACTAACACTTGGCATCATATTTTATCGTTTGCATTTAAAGCACAAGAAGAACACACAATCATGATTTTACAGTACACTGGTGCATATGTTTAAATATTCGTACGCTTAAATTTTTAGTGTAGAAATGTCCCTAAAAAGTCTTTAAGCCTTAAGACACTCATTCTGGGTGATAATTTTTAAGCGTTTCACAAGTATGGCACGTGTTTTCCAAACCGTAGTATTAACAAAACTGGCAGCGTTCTACACATTTTCAAGTATTTCGATTGCGCATTTATTTTTTTTTTTTTTTGTTTTTGTTTTCGGAATTGAATATTATCTACAGCATCTTCGTAGTTCTTGGGATGCTGTTTCACTTATTTTCAATGCAATTGTGTTTCATTTCCATGTATTCGCAAATTTTTTTCTATAAATATTTCGAGCGCATGCCCCATCTCTTGTTGTATTGACATGTGTTTTCAAGTGAAAGTTCATTATAATTTTTATATGCAGACAATAAGGTCACAGTTGGTTTGATCTCGGTTAGCGTAAAATTCCACTAAACCTTTAGAAATAATAGACAAAACTCAAAATATGTAAAAAAGATTTAAGGAATTGCTCTAAAAGTATTTAAAAATGTAAAAGTTCACAACTACAGTCGTCACTGAAAGTCTTTCTATTCCCAATAACTCAAAATATTGTATACGAAACAGTGCAACATTAAATTAAGTCACAGCTTATGATTGCATTAGAAAAAGGAACACCTATTTATGGTGACCTTTCATGTATGTCATTGGTTATTGCTATACAAAGCAAGTTTTATTGGAATATTTACGTAGATACGATCATACATACATATGTACATACATACGTAATTGATCATTAGAACCCTTCAGTCAGGATTACGGTCTAACTTCTCACAGCACTTATGTTGTGTGTGCTAAATCTCCAGTTTAAGACGATTCCAAACAACAAATTTTTGAGAAACTTTTCGTGGCACTTTGATTTATTTGCACAATTTTTCCCGGAAATCTAGTGAGTAGAAGTCCCCGAAGTAATATATTTTCAAATTTCATTTTTTGTTAAAGATGCATGAGCTGATGTCTGAGTTTTGATCCGTCTAACAAGCCAACATGCTACCTACTAGACTGGGCGTGGTTGTCGGTAACATACAAATGACAGTGGGTTTACTTCTCTGTCTCATACGAATCCAGCTGTATGCTTTTAAATAGGGCAGTGATCAGCGGGGACACAAATAGTACGATAGATGTTTATGTGGTTTGAGGCAAAAAGACAATCAGTTCTATCCGCTACTATATCAGACCTTGACCATACTATACGAGCCCGTAGCAGTTGATCTTACTCGTATAACGACCAAAGAATGACCACTTTAAACATTTCATACCTAAAAGAACTTTTTTTTTATCATTTTGTCGTCAATGTGTATGGGAGTAAGTTTTAACTGATTATAAATTTTTTGCAATAATGGAGAAGGATGTACGTGAAGGCAACGTTCGTAATACATTTTGTATTTTACTTTACAGCCTACAAAGAAACAAAGCATTATCTTCTAAATTACAGATTTATTAAGTTGAATACTACAAAATGAGTACCTTAGGCCTAATGCTCGGTGTAGATTAACATACCAGAGTCCTCACGCTAATAATCTAGCATACTACCCACTAGAATATCGGGGTACTCGACACCACAAAGTAATCAATAATTTTAATGGCGTACATATGAGAGACTCAAAGTGACAGTCATATCTTTGTAAAGATTAACAATTTATGGTGGTAATATAGTGGAAGCAGAAAAAATCTTATTATGTAAAAAAGTCCAATCAAAACAAACAATATTAAAAGGACAAAAAAGTATGGTAAGAAGGAATGAGATAACAAAACAATAAGAATTATTACTACAATTGAGGAAAAAAATTACGATATAAAATTAAAATAACTCCTTTTTGAAGTTTCCAGACGAAAATTAAGTAAAGGATAGAAAAAACGATAACGTGTGTATGCCGGGAGTTTAATCTTTGTAGTACAAAAATTGGGACTAGTAATACTCAATGATAAACGTTAAAAATACATCGTCATGCCTTTCAAATGTATTGTATAAACGAATGTAATTGTCTGAATTATTTGTTTAACAAAAAACAAGTTAAATAATCGTTTATTATATCACTCCAGTTTCTTTTAAACACAATAATTATTTACAAAATTATTTATGTTCCTGATAGATTTCTTTTGTGTTCTAAATAATGAACTTTAAATATATAAAATACTGCCCCCAAAAAACAAATACATGCTGTTCGTATGAAATATGTTCATTAAAATAATTTACATGTGAAATAACACCCAAATACTGGAAGCTATGATACCTTATAATACAAAAAAAAAAAAAAAAATGAGAACAACAAGAAAAAAAACATTAAAAAGGACTTTCTTGAGATAATAAAATGATAATTTATTAGATCATAAATAAAGAAAGCGTTTAACAACATATTAGAACGTAAATTGCTATTTATGAATGTTACTAAGAGACTTTAAGGAAAACCTCAACGAAACGATACAAACAAATAAATAATCATAACCTCAAGGTCTCAGCTGGACTTAAAATCGTGTAAAATTTTCTGTGTTGTATTTAATAGGGTTTTATTGCCTGGAAGATAAATATTTGCTACTCAAAATAAATCATAAGAATTTATTTTCCATTTCATTTCAAAACATTTTAAACTTCTACTGATGGAAGCAGCATCAGCGTTTTTCTGTTGTGTAAATTAATATGCAAGAAATTTTCTTCGTTTTTATTTCCATTCATTTCATTTCGTTTTATTTGTGTGAATTGTTGCGTGTTTATTGTTCTCGCCCAATGAACTTTATTTTTTGTTTTCTTTATTTATTTTACTGATGACCTCCGGCAATTTTTGCAAATGGGTGTTGTTTGTTTGCAAATTGACTTGAGTGCCATTTGAAATATTTATAAACAATTTTTCAACAAGTATCGCATACACTCGTATATCATAATTACTTGCAACAAACACTTGTTGCTGACAACAAAGAAAGCAATCAAGTTACTCAATGCTTCTAACAACTGTTGTTGATTTCAACTGAGAACAGACATGCGTATTGTAAATGGATTTTTAATGTTGTTTGTGTTAATCATTATATGATTAAACGCATATATTTGACACTATGACACGAAGATATGTGATATAAATCTTAAGGATAATAATTAATAATTAAGAGACAAAAATATTATAACAAAATAAATCAGGTTTATGGCTGTGATTCCTATTACAGGTTCTTATCTGTTGTAGCATGCCCTTAAAAAAGTTATAGACCAGGATAAAATATTAAAAGTATATTATATTGTTCTCTTTTTCAAACGATATATTACTATACCATTAGACTATCAAATACAACACCAGGTAACTATCAAATTACAAAATTTCAAGGTAATAAACTCCAAGACGGTGTATAGTCGCAACCGAGGACACAGGTATGTTCCAAGTAACTATAAAACAAATGAACTGTTCAGCTATCGCACAACCAGTGAACTGTCCGATGAATTGTCAAGTTTGTGATTACTGTAAGCTTAGAATTAGCCATATTGTCTTCAATAAACACTGAATGGGTAGAATCAGATTCGGGTAGAATTACGAAAAAAATCTGGCCAAAACTATATAGAAATCATACGATATGTATACTTGAACTCCAAAGAAGCACACTCAGTAAGATTTTCGGGGTCATTACCGGGCACTATGTTAGTAGTAAGCATTCGTCTTGGACAATTAGCAAACAACTTCAGTAGAGACGCTATAGGAATGCCCACTACTATGTTAGAGGAGAAAAATACGTATTCGTTTCCTAAATAGATGACCTGGAAGAAATGTCCTGGATCGACATTTGTAGTCTAAATTACATCAGAAGCTGCGAGTGGTAGTTTAGACAACGTCAACTTTACTGGATTTCACTTCACTGTTACGAAAAAGAAGACTTGCAAATTAAGAATTATTATTTATTCCAGAAGTTATTTGAGCCGTATGAAGGTTAATTTTGTTAGAGCAAACCTGTGCTGTTAACTTTTCTATTCTTTTTTCAGGTCGCATTGAGAAGGTGTTCGATATTACTTCTACATTAATGGACGTAATTCACTGTTTGCCAATCAGCACTTGTATCAACATAGACTGCATACGTAACTTTTTTTATTCTATAACATCTTCCGCGTTTCTCGAAATCTTGCATATAAAGTGTATACCTTCTTCGTTTTATCTTTTACAATTTATCGAAATAGTAAGATAAGTTTGCAAGTATCCGCATCCCATTGGCTTTGTTTGTACACAATTGAACCGTGAAAAAGAGATTTTTATTGTTTGGCATACATGTAGTACTGAATTCCGTATATTGTTTACTTTCGCATGATTATCTTAAGTTTATTTTATTCGCGTTTTAACTAAGCATAGTATTGTACGTATAGTTTACACAATAAATAAGTACGCAATAAAAAATTCTATTGTTTTTCCGTTTGTAAAATATTTGTATTCATAAACAAAGTCACAGTCTTTAATTTTTATGGGCATTTTTATAAACTACAAAAACTATTAATATGTTGGTATGCCTTATTCGTTCTGATGTTGGGCACATTTCGTGATTCATTTTAAATAATACAGTAAATACGATCCAATAAGTTCCAGCGCTAAACGAGTCATCTTAACTCGTACATATAAACCTGGAACCTTTTTTTGGACAGAATAACAAAAGAGCATCGCTTTTGGTTGCTGCATGGCCGTTTCATTTGCACAGATTTACAACAAGTATCAATACAGTGTGTGATTTAGTGGAATCCCAATACTACCGCGTAATACTGAAATAGCGTTAAGCGGTGCACCGGTAGGCAGGGTCTTACTGTACAATAATATTTTTATTAATGATTTTTTCTTTTCATACATTAGTCTGTTTTTCGTCTGAGTTGGGTTAAGTGTTGAATTGAGGAAGTTTTGTAATAGGAATACTTTCTAGCTACTGTCCACCCCAAAACGTTTCACAAGAAAAATATAACGTTTACTTGGTAACGATTATGAGGATAAAAGCTACGTTGGTCCATTACATGACATATGTATATACACTATGTGCTCGGCAAAATCCATTCTTAGTTAACCGTAACCTAGACTTCTTCCTTTGGACTAAATCAACCGGATACCATTTAAAGCAAGCGCTTATCAAAGTAACTGGGAGATCAAGTTTTTTCTCTACTCCTTAAAACTAGAGGTATGCACAAGACATTCGACTAGGTTACCCTTCACCGAATGCAATACTGTAGTGTTCTCTTGTCTGTTGATCTTGATTTTACGAGTGCACTGAAATGTGTATTTCTCATTTATTCAATGTAGACAACAGCACTCGTTTGCCTGTGAAGTAACTTAACTATGCTTTGTGTTGCAAGAGCATATTTTATTACTGAAGCTATGTTTTCTGTATTGCCATACGAATATCAGTAGTGTAAAATAAGTAGTAGTTTAAAAAAAAGTTTTTCCCAAGAAATAAAAAGTTTAAATGGCAATGCTGGCGAGCAAACAAAGAGCAAAACATTCGGACCTTTCATATTCGTTGTTGTGAGTAGGTTACGATTTACGTGCGCGGGTCATTTAAATGTAATAATTTAAAAACAATTTTGCAGTGGCAAAAAAAAAAAAATAAAAAAAAAATTTATTATGGAAAATGAAAATAAAATTACATTAAAAAACAAAAACATGCTTTGCTTTCGCCTTAAACTCAAAAAAAAAAAAAAAATTCCCCAGAAATAATAAGTTTAAAAAAGTTACTGGCAATGCTGGCGTCGACGAAGATGTTCGGTTGCCGAGAGCAAAAATGCTCGTTGTTACTCTATGAAGAGTACAACATTTTTGTTGCACGCTTCACTCAATTCTCTTTAATATTATTGTACAATGGTTTAAGAGCACAGTTGTTTTTTGTTTCACATTTATTTATATTTGCAGCTACAATCAATATTCAGTCTTGAGAAATATGCAATAGTGAGCAATTTTATATGTCTTGCGCACACATCTACTTAATACGATAAACAATTTTCAGAGATTATCACGGCGAAACTGCATTCCACATATTTGGACAGTTTTCGGAACGATCTTCACTCACAATACGTAATGTGGTGATCTTGTTACACAAACGGTAAATAGATTGTATTAAATGCCAGCGTACCCTCTAAGTGTCTTATTTAGAATACAAAATGGTAGTCGTGCATGAAGGTATGTTGAATTATTAGATGTGAGAACAAGTTCAAACACCATGTTAGACAAATAGTAAGTAATAAAAGTAATACGGTAACAGTAAGTAATAGGGTAACATGAAGCCTGTCCTGACCAATTGCAACTAACTACTTATCTCCTTACATTAAAAAAAATAATAATAATAAAAAGCAAAATCTTAGAACATTTGTTAAGTCATGTATGTGGAACAGAGATTTTTATACACTTCTTGGTTAGGAAACAAACAAAACAACAAATGTGAAAGTAACGTTTTTTATGGCTTATATTTTGTTTTTTTTTTCCCCTTTTTTAAGTATTTTCCAACTACAATTTTAGGCCAATTTAAAGTTTACTCAAAGGTGTAGATTTCATATGAAAAAAAAACAAAACGAAATAAAGTAAGAAGAAGAAGAAGAACTATTTTATTTCCGTTTAAAATGTTTGTCTATACGAAAAAGAAAGGAAAAGAAAATGAGAAATAAAAGTTGTGTGCAAATAAAAGTTTTGTTTGTAGTTTATGTTACTAATTTGGCCCGAATTCAACTGCATTGAAATGTACATAGCGTGTGTGTACACTGTACATATAACATGTAATGCACATCTAGATATGAATTTATGTATAGACATACGAAAAGAGTAAATATTTGAAACAACGTTTTGTGGGCATCAACTGTTTCACTCATGCAGGACACAAGGACATAAATGGTCAAAATAGCTGAACTGTAATGGTGCACGTAAACTTGGGTACTTGCAGTACGTTTCTGTCATTATGGCAACAATAATACCACTTCATTATATGTAATGATTTGAGTTTTGACTTTGATTTCCTTTCTAGTGTAATCATAGAGAATATGGGTTTACTTTTGAGAATATTTTTTTTACAACGGCAATCACATTTTAATACTAACGACTTATTTATCAAAAAAAAAAATTAACTAAATGGGGAACAACACACTAATCATTGTACTAGTAAAACAATTGGAGTCATGAGTTACAGTAAATAAACTATTCTGTAATGGAGATGTGAATTATAATTACTTGTGAGATTGTTATACTACTTTTCATATGGAAATAATACCGAATTCAGACAGTAAAGCGATCATTAGATCTTTAGAAAATGTGTAAATCACATCTAGCGAGACAATTGATTGTTCCTGGAAGCCAGAAGAGCTTGCTAAACCTAGCACCTCGAAAACTTTTTATGAATTCCTAACAAATTGTCGCACAAAAACTCCATTCATTTGGCATCGCAAGGGCAAGGGCAAGAGTAGTTAATGAACAAACTTGCAGATGACAACAAGAACCTATATTATATGACGGATTAATCAATGTAAAATACTAATGAAAGACAAATTTGTATCCTTTAGAACAAGTTTTTTCTTTCTTTTTCAATTTATTTTTAAATTGAAATAATATGAGTTCTACAGTATTTCCTTAAAAATCTTTCTTGTAAAACTTACTCATTAATTCTTATACAAATTTCCAAAAGAAGACAAAACAAAATTAAATTTAACATCCGCATATTACACAGATTCTTATGCAATCTGTAATAAAACAAAAAAGTTTATTAATCCCATGAAAATAAATCCAATAAAGCGTGAAATTCACAATGAATATTTAATTTCTCTTTTAGTTTTAAGCTGCAAAAGGAAACTTCTGTATGTAATGATTATTAAACTATTAAATTTCAATTACGAATACATATTGGCAAAAATTACTTATGGATTTAACTTAGTTTTCTATTCTTTATTCTTCATTGGAATTTGCAATTTTTGTTCAGGAAACTTTGTGCTCAAGAAACTTTCTCTTGGAAAATTTATTATGCATACTAGACAATTGCATTGTTTTTGTTGTCTTCATAATTTTTAGGTCACTTTGAACAGCATAATTTCAAATAACACATAAATTTCATAATTTCTTAAGATTGTCTTAATTTTTTTTTTTTTTTGATTTTGTTTTCTGGTTTTATTGTTCTCGAGAAAAACTGTTGAACGAATGTGTGCCAATAAAACAATAGAATTTACAGCATCATTGTTTGTCATACTTCACTGCATACTATAAAGAGTGTTTAAATGTGTTACGAATCGATTTTATTTTTCATAGAAGAAGTTCTTTTTTCTTTGGCACTGTTTTCAACATTTTCACAGAATTTAGACGCAATTTTATGCAGGATATAATGTGTGAATAAAATAACAAAAATTGCCCTCAACGGTTACATATTCGGTTTGGTGCTCACTTACAATATTCGAATTGTTATTTTCATCTTTTTGTTTGTAGTTTAAAATTTTTGAAAAGAGCATTCAAAAGTTTTGTTATTGTTGGCAACATAATGATAAAACCATGCTTATTTTATGCAAAACTATTGGTCAACTACTTCAGACATAATGACCAACCGCTGTGCTGGGGGCTACTTATAACCCAATATACTATACTGCCTGCATGGTTGATCAATAGGGCAATGCGGCTCTAGATCGCAGGGTGGACTTGTCAATGTCCACCCAAAAAATAAAACTGTTACAATAATTAGCGACATTAAAAAAAACGTAGGAACAAAACTTACAGATTGCTAATCTGTATAGTAAAACAACATCAGTTTGCGTATAGTTCTATAGAGTCTTCCAACGCGGACTTTCGAACTTTGATAGTTGACAATAGAAATCTTCATGAAGCTACATCTGTTAAAATAGTTTTCATTCTAAATTATAAACATACAACGGCATGAGTTTGCTGAATGTGCTTTGGAGTAGTTAGCAAATTTTACTAAATTTCATTGAAAATTCTTTTCCAGTCATTAGGTTCATTTCTAGATGAATAGGAACCTGAACAAACAAAATTATTCGCTACGGAAATGGATCCATGAGCAGGAAGGAATTAAAACTGTAGGAATTAAAACCTTACTTGGCGGAACATAAAAAAATACTTGGGATTCTGCTGATCACAAAAATGAAAATCAAATTGATCGAGTCATCATTGGCAAAAAATTAAACGCCAGCAGCTTAGTAATCCCTGCTACTAGAAACCATTTTACTAACGCCATTAGGGACTCCCAGCAAGAAGACTAGAACCGTAGGTACGATAGATGCAAGATCACGAAAAAGATGTTATGGTTAAACTAAACTTTTAAACGAAACTTTTAAAACAGCATGAAAAGCATGGAAAAAACGATAGTAAACTGTGCCTAAGCCGAGAGTGTGAAAGCTCTATTCCAACAATAATATGCCAAACTGTACAAGATGTCGATAACAAGCTTAAGTGCATATAAAACGCTATGGAGTCAACAATTTGTAACTAACATACAGCCAGCACTTGCGATTTCATCTCTAAAATCCCATAAACTTGCTAGTCCTGGCATTATACCTTTAGAGTTATTGAAAGGCGCGGAAAAATTTTAATCTCTGATATTGGATTTCTGTAAAAGCAGCACACTGACGTCTCAATTCACGGACGGTGTCATAAAAGTAAAGAAACCTTTCTGATTGCAAGACCTGGTGAATCATGGCACATGGTACATCATCAATAAACAATTATCAAATTGTATGTCAACTAGTGTGGTAACGGGCGCCGAATCTGCGTGGATCATGTCAGCACACCGCTCACTCAAAGGAGTCCCGAGCATTGCCATCCGTTTAGTTAAAAACACAACTAAGTGACTAAATAAAACTGAAGTAAAGAATGCACCAAGGATTTAAATTAACTTCATTGCTTTTCTGTATTGTAATTGAAACCGTAATGATTCTTATGTCATAAAATAATAGTGGATACTTCATAATACTACGTGGGTACTTCTAGGCAATCTCATAGATGTAGCATATGGCAATGACATTTTCCTCCTCGTACATAAATGCTCACCATAACTTACGTTATTAAAGAAGTTTATTTATATAATTTGTTTACCTTTGATACAAACTATTCTATAAAAAGTATTCTTTTGATCAGACTATGAACTGTGGGGTGATCTAGAAATAATAGAAAAAAAAATTAAATATGGGTCTTTCGACTTTTATTATTTTCCTTCATTTACCTTGTGTAGTAAGATAATTTATTGAGAATCTATTTACGTATTTTAAGGTAAATATTATAAAGTGTAGAGTATTTAATTTCTATTTTCCAATTAGTAATAAATTTTAAAACTTTGTTTTTACCTTTACCTCCCATATGCAACGCTATTTTGATAATAATTTATAAAGTATGAACATAAAACAGTATGTATGACCCACTACACACTACACCAGGGTTTGTGTACGTAGCAGTAGACATAATCCTTAAGTGGAAAATGTTGAAAATTGTTTTTTAAATTGAAGCCATTGAGGAGGTTGCCATAAAATAATTTCACTCTATACCCTTGACACAGTGAATATTTGTTGGATATCATAGATTAAGAAAATGTTGCTCTTTACATATGTATGTACGTATGTATATACATACATACATACTGTGTTGTTTAATCTAAAAATATGGTGAATTTTTTTCTTTTGGAATGGATGGATAGATGGATGGATGTATGGGTACAACATAAAACATAGATAATGACAACCATTCATATGTCATAAATAATAAATCTTGTACGTGGCAAAATACGAAAAAGAAAACAAAAATATACTGAAACAGAAAGCAAGAAAAAACAAAAAAAAAATATTATTTACTTGAATTGAAAAGGCAAAAAGAGAGTTTCTTAAATGCATATACGTATATACGTATGAAAATATTATATGTGAATCACTTCTATACAAACCGCACTTGTGTTAGTCTTTAAGAATGTATTGTATTGTACTGTATTGTACTGTATATGAAATAAAACTGTATATTAACCCCATTTCCTGTGATCAATATTTTACCACAAACACATGTTTATGGTTTGTATAAAATATTAAACATACAATAAGTGTACAATAAATATATCTGCATGTATGACTATTTATGTCTACATCCGGAAAATATGTTGCCATATTATTTATCCTCTTCCTTACGATTATTATGATTATTATTATTATTATTATCATTATAGTCCAGGCAAATTGGGTTAATGGTAGTTTGGTTGTATATACATACCATCAGTATGTACTATAATTATTATGACGTGATTGTTAAGCAATATTGCAAGAAATTCTTGCCGATGACAATCCAAACAGCAATTTTATAGAAATCATATAATGAAACTCAAGTGGTCGTTTATATTGAGGAAATGATTTTAAATGTGCATATTACTTGTCAAACATATGACAGGTTTTACAAAAAAAAAAAAGAGGGAAATAAAAAAAATATGTCGATTCAAATTCAGACTGTTATACAAAGAAATATTCCAACAAAATCGTCGACAGACAATACTATAATTACGTTGTACTACATATGGAATGTACAGGGTTTTTCGAATATTGTAAATATTTTTTATTCAATGCAGAAATTTTAATATTTTTTTTTAATTTAGTGTTTCGTTTTCGTTTATATTTAATTACACAATTACACTGTGAGCGTAGATTCATCGATGAACAAATACAAATTCTTCCACAGTGTGGGAAATCGTATTTTGTATTTGGAGTGAGGCGTAGTATATCTTTAAAAGAAGCCCAAAAGATTAGATGGTTTAAGGTCCCATTGTAGTACTTATTTCGCCACATCATGACTTCTCGTACATGGTATCTATCACCCATCTCAAGAGTTTTATGAATGCATTTTATTCAAATCGATTACAACTAAGGACGTTCATTATGGTCTTTGCAATAGTTATAATGAGGTATTCCTAGTATCTGGAGTATGCACCCAGGGGATAGTGGATTAACACAAATTTTGTTATGCATGAATACACATCGGATGATTAGATCTATTTGGCTTCTCAACAAATAGAATCATTATATTCACTTTATTCTTTGATCTTTGAAAGAATTCCACATTCGAATGTTCTTAAGAAGATGTCAGCCATTATCATAGAATATATTTGGTACTGCTAAGCAACACTTAAGATTTTGACCTGACCATTCTGTTATGGAGCGCAGTCTGATTAGTGTGTTCGCCAACATGCCTTTTGGTAGCTAGTTGATGATAGTAAACAATATCTAAGTAAGTAAATCAATTAGTTGGTGAGTAGTGTGAATTTAATAATCGATTCCATTTCGTTTCCTTTGATAAACGTTCAAAAAACATGGTATGAGGTTTTCAGTTTTAAAAATTTTAATTTCATAGAATTTTCAGGGAAATAAAAATTCTTAAACAAAACCAAAAATACTTCAAATGGATATGTATAATGGTAGTTTATTTCAAAAGGTCATAAATTTATATGCGTGTTTTATCATAAAAATCGTCACAACTAACAAATGATATTTAACTTCTATTTTATGCACTATGTTTGCATTGTTCGAGAATAAAACACTTTCAAAAACATTTAGAACTTTGTAATAAACTCATTACCAAGCCACAAAAGAAGAAGAAGAAGAGAAACAAACGTCATTATTTATAACGAACACGAAAATTATTTTGATAAAAGAAACTTATTCCTTACAATAGATGATGACTTTAAAGTGCAAATAACATCATCAACAACAGCCTCATCTCGTCATGATTGTGCCCTCATTGTTTCCGTTTTTCACTTTTTTTCTTTCTTTATTTTTTGTTTATTTTCCGTTATGAGCTGTCATAAAAGAAATCACAACGTTTTGAGTTTACCGGAAAATGGGGCCATGTTATCGTTTCGAAAAACCTCAAAAAAGGAAATTTAAAAAAAAAAAGATGAAAATAATTTCGCTTCTAAAGATGAGGGTGATGAATGCTTAAAGTTGTTCTATCGTATTTCCGGCATCTGGAGGTAGCAGCTGTTTTTGGATATTATTATTCAACTGCCTTTACATACATAAACTGTTGCTGTAATCGTTTCAAGTGAGATACAAGTAATTGTTAATAATTTAACAATAAAAATGTACATGAAGACTGCTTCGCTTCATGATAATATCTCTGGGATGTATAAGACAATGAGTTATTACCAAATAACATTGTTGTTCAGGTTTATGAAGTTTTACTTAAAGCATTCAGAATTTATTCATATTTTCTCCATATAATTAGAGTCCTTCACAGATCAATACATTGCTAAATATCATATCATAAACTGTTAATAGACTTTTGTGAATAGTTCTTCCTTTTCCTTTGCTGCCTTTCCTTTTGTTTAAAACCATCTGGTTGGTTGAGCAACAATAATCTTGGCTGCAGTAAATTCGTTCTCAATTAAAATGTGCCCTAATTTTAATCCATTACAACGGGACAGTCTCTGTTGAAGTTCAATTAGGTACATCTTTCCTAGGAAAGATATCCACGTGAACCAAAAAAAAAAACTAATTACGGTGACTACAGTCGATTTATTAGAACAAGACGTTCTGAGTTGACGGCATTACGATGGATAAATGCAAAATATGTAGAAGACACATAAGCCGATTTCACGTCGCTCACAAGAACTACGACTTTGACAGAACCCAACATCAAGAATTTTTCATCGTGATTTGGGCCACCACCGACACAAAATTCAACTGACTGAGGAACTGAAACTAAACGATCATAGGTCGTGGTGTGTGTTCGGTGATTGGGCTCTGGAGAAATTGGCAACTGAACCCAATTGTCTTCGAAAAAACATTTCAGTGTTGAGATAAATTTCTGAATAAATGGGTCAGGGTACACACAAAATTTTCGTATTTAGGACGATACCAATCCATATGAGATCCATAAACATCTAATGCATTTGCTTGATGTAAACGGCAAGTACTATAGGCACCACTGAAATCCATTGTTATGTTTCTGCATCCAAACCGATTTCTGATACAAAGTAAGGCATTACAATATTCTGACACAAATGATTATTTTTTTTTTTTTATATTATTTTTTATTTTTAAATAGCCATTATAGCCATGCAAATTGCATTGTTCCTTTCAATGTAGTGCCATTAAAAGTTCTTTCAATATAATTCAATGTTACATATCTTCATGTTCAGTTCCTTTGTGACTTAATCGTTGAACATATTCTTCATTTATTGTTTTTAAAGGAAAAGAACTTTTGTGTTCATCGTACTAAAATTACTTCGTGTAAAGACAAATAAGAAAACATAAGCGTTTAAAATAATAAAAAGAAAATATTTCTCTTATGAATAAGTGTTGGTTGGTCCGGTTTTAATGTCTTAAGTTTCCTTTCTTTGAAAATGAAAATAATTTTGCTTTTCTTTTATATTTACTTGCACTTGGAAAATCATGCAGATAAAGCAACATTTTACTTACAACCCCTTATAGAGAGTGTTACGAACTTGCTCCACACATCACTCATGTTATAATTGGTCATTACAGAACCAATTACGGATTACGACCTAGCTTCTCACACCACTTAAGTTGTGTGCGTTAATTTTATACATGAGTAGCGGGGAGGATGAAGTCGCCATAGTCTAGTAGGCAGTGTGCTGGCTTATTAGAATTAAAAGCCAGGGTTCGAGTCTCAGGCCAGACATCAAAACAAAAATACAAAAAGTATTTTATCGGCGATTTCTGGCAAAAACTCTGAGATTTAATAAAATTGCCATGTAAAGTTTCTCATAAAATCTGTCGTTTGGAGTCGTCTTTAAACTGTTGGCCCCGCTACTCATGTATAAAATTAACACACACACACACAACATAAGAAGTGTGAGAAACTAGGTAAATAATTCTAACTAATGGGTTCTAATGACCAGTTATCTATGTATGTATGTCGACTCCGAAAGACACATTTTCGAGACTGTTTTCATGGCAATTTTATTTATTCTTTCAGTTTTGGCAGAAATCTGTTGAGAGAAAATCGCCCAAGAAATATTTTCGTATTTTCGTTTTGATGTCTGACCTGGTGTTTGAACTCAGACCTTCTGTCTAATAAGCCAACACACAATCTTTTAGACTACGGCGCCTTCACCCATGTTATAGGACGTTACAGTTATCCAAGAGTGATACGGCTTACAGTCCAAAATCGACTATTAACGACAGATTTTTAAGATATTTCTCATGGCAGTGTTGTTTACTCTCAAAGTTTTTGCCAGAAAACTGCTGAGAGAAAGTCGCCAAAAGAAATATTTAATTTTCATATTTAAACTATAGGTCTCGTCAGTCATGTACAAAATTAACACGAACCACTTACAGATGCCTCCGTTCAATAAGTCTGAAAAAGTGTGTTTTGAGTTATGTATTCTAAGTAGATTTTTCCCTATAACTTTACAACGGATGGGCGAATTTTAACTAAATTTTGACAGTATTTAAGTTAGAGAACGTAGAAATTTAAAATGGAAAAAGTTTAAAAACATTCTAAGTACACTTAGAACGTTATAGAATGGAGGCGTCGATATGTAAATGCTGTGAGATGCCATGTAGGATTACGACTTGAAGTGTTATAACGACCTATTATGTAACAATAAAATTGTCAAAAATTTGGCTTTAAATAATTCTAATGAAAAGTTTTGCCTAAGGAATAGCATGGCATCTATATCCAAATGTCGATTCATCACTAAAACTTTTATTCAATCAGTATGTATAAGATAAGTAAGCAGTTTCTCTGAGTAAATGAGTTATTTGGTTTAGGGCCACTACTCAGAGATCAAATCATTGGTAAGAACACTAAGTATTCACATATGTTAACCACCTACGTTACATGTTACGTCCTCAAAAAGCAAACAATTCTAATTTTTTTTCTTTAAGTAAAGTAAAGCTGCCGATTAAGTACGTTTACATAAATTATTCTGCATTTACTGTAGACAGTGAACATTTATGTACAATAACAAAAAGAAAACAAAAAATTGTTTTAACATCCTTTTTCTAGAGGTATCCTACATGTATGATTGTTTATAGTGTATGTTTAATTGTGTGCAACTAAGCGGATTGTTTCTTTAACAATGAAGTTTATGTTATTCTGGGTATATAAGTCACTAGCACAATAGCACATTACAATATACGAGGGTTGAAGAATTAATTTAAATTAAATTTATATTACTAACTTACAGAATTGGTCATTACAAACTCTTTTGACAGGATTACGACCTAGCTTATGACGCCGCTGTTGTTGTGTGTATTAATTTTTTTTTTTTTTAATGAAAGTTGAAACCAGCTGTTTAAAGTCAACTTCGAACGACAGATTTCTGAGAAAATTTCTCATGGCAATTTTATTTACACTCAGGGCTTTTCTCCGTAACCTGCTGAAACATGTTTTCTTCTTCTCAGAACACAATTTTCCCAATCCAGCCCACAACATTGACACTTATAAACTCTACAATCATAAATTTCATAGTTGAGAATCCGATCGCTGACGATGATTTTTCAATGAATACTTGGGTCAGCAAGCACACGTAATGTCCATAGTCAAATATCGGTTGTTTTGCACATAAAACTGAATAAATAATAACTAATTTGACAGATAAAGCTTCAACTGTCAAAGTTCGGAAGTCCCTATTTGAATAAACTATAGTTTATTGAATTCAACGTTACAATTTTCAAAGAAAGAAATAAGTTAGCTCCGCCTGCGTCCTGGGTTCAGATAATGGATAGATGCCTGTTATTTTATGCGCAAAAATTCAGCGAAACTTAAAACTCATCTTTCGCATTATTCTGGATATTGAAGTACAAAAATTTAAGACTTTTAATAGAAATAACTAGAATAATAATTACTAAACTAGACTTCGTACATTTTCACCTGCATTTAAAATTTTTATTTATTCTTAAATATAAAGAGAAATAATAAAAGATGTTCATTTGGTAGGTATTTTATTATTATGAATTTCTCTAGCTTATGTTGCTTTTCACAGCAAATGTATTGCTAGGGACTGTAAGTCTTATACTGACTTTATAGTTTGAAAATGTGACGGTGCGGTATGAATTATGAGCAACGATTGTTTCTGGCAAGTATGAGTTTTTAAGCTTTAAAAAGGTCTGTTTGAGTGCGTAAGTAAATCCATCTATTATGAATCCAGAAATTTTTATTTAAATACTACAACAACAACAAGTTACTTTGAAACGTTATCTGTCTGAGAAATACAAACGAATGCCTTTAAAACATTTTCTTTTTGTTAATACTCCATAGGGGTAAACGAATATAATAATGCGATAGATTTGTTAAAGCAATAAAAGGATTTTAAAACAAATTTTTAATGTTCATGTCATACGAATTTTTATACAAAGTCAGCCTTTAAACAGAATTCAGTTTAATAATGAAAGATGCTTATGAATAGCTTAAAGGTAAACTTAAATTATTTTCTTTTTTATTGGTTATTACGTATATAAAGTTGTAGTTCTGAGTCGAACCCATGGACTACTGTTACAATGATATATGCTTTAGTCCGTGGTAGATGGACCAGACAGGGAAAAATTTTCAAAACACATTTACGGATATCTTCCAAACGGAAGTCCACACGAAGCACGCATTTACAGCAAAAGATGAGAAAAGCTTGCATACCGTCAGATACTTTCTGCGAAGTGTAAAGAGAATCTCAGAAAGGATTACACGAGATTCAGAGAAACTTAGAGTCTTTACTGGAACTTCTAAACGGCCATTGTTAAAGACTTCTTTAGGAATCGTTTAATGAAACCACTTCTAATTGTAGGAACTGTGGTCTATATGGGTAACATTTTCATGCGCATTAGTGAGTTCTAGACAGTTCTGTTGTTTATCTGTAGTATTAAATAAGTAAACATGAAAACAGACAACTACAAAATACACATATCGTACGGTACACAGAATTACAAAAACAAATATGCATGAATTCAAGAGAAGTGAACAAAACATTGTCAGACAACAAATAAAGGAGTATAAGTAAATCGAGATTTTTTTTTTAAAGTTGTTTAATAAATAATCAAAATAAATAGTTAAAATAAAGGAAATAAAAATATAAAAACAGTTTTTGTAGTCCTTTTTGTATGCTTTTCAATTAGAAATATTTTTTAATTTAAATATTATTTACTTCAACAGTTTATTATCGCACAGGGTATAATGAATTCAGATTTAAATTATAATTGAAAATTTTATCAGCCAAAAGATATTTATTTCAGCACTTTTAATGGCCCAATACAATAGCGACAAGGGAGACTACATAAGAAATTTTCCATTAAATTAATTTTAAAATTAACTGAAACAAAATAACAGAATCTTCATTAATAGACAATTAATTTTAAGAAGAACCCTGCCATCCCAAAAATTTACTTCGGCATGTTATAGTGACGCCTAAATTCTATGACATTTACTGTGACACCCCTAAGGAGAGAAGACAGGGCGTAAAGAAATACAAAAACTACAGTTGAACATTTTAAAATATGATAAAAACCATTACATCCTCTTTGTTTCTAAACATCATCCACGATGTTAGGGGCGACATGTACAGCTAAAACAACAAAATCAATGATTACGTCCCAAATGACCAACATTAGTATTCAAAAGTATTCAAATCATTACATTAAGCTGACGCCATTGAACATCAAATACGTTTTAATCATTACAAAATCATTTCCATTCCCATTGCAATGAAGTTTATGTTTCGTTAACATGTTTAGATTAAACTATTAAGGGAATATCGTTTGTTTGTAGTATGCCATACAGCAAGTGTTGGCATTTGCTTAGTTTTTGTAAATGAAATGAGGGGGTGTGATGCATAATTGTTACACGATTTGGCAATTATGTCAATTGTAATTATTATAAATTTCTATTCTGTTTCCATTCTGTTTTTCCACTGTCATTCCGTCTATTGTATGTTGTACAGTGAGCTAAGCAGAAAAAACATTCAAAATAGACAGGCAAGCATTATTGTTAAAATACAACGTGTATGACCAATGGCGCATGAATCGATAAAATTAAAATTCGAATAAATTTTGTGTCATTTTAGCAAAAATAGTTTAAAAAAAAAGTTGTTGAGATTTTATTTTTTTAATTTTTTTATTGGAAAATCTAAAATGCTCAATGAAATGGAAAATATTTCCAAATAAAATCAGTTTTAATAGAGAATAATGGACAATGAATGACTTAATTGAGTTAATGTTAAAATCACAGGGTAACCACAATTTCATGGATTATTTAAATACAAAGGAATTCAGATAGACTTTGACTAAAAGAATATCCATATAGCTTCCTTACCTTTTCATAGCTAATGGGCAAAATATAGTGTTCAGAGTCTATAAATAATATGAATCAGCCTGTAACTGCATGAGGCCAATCCTGAAACGTTTTATAGAAGAGCAGAAGTTGCTCTAATCATTGAGAAGTTCTGAATTGAGTCTGTTTACAAAGAAAACAATGCCCGTACTTTCTAACTGCCCGCTTCCTTGACCAAGAAATCGGTGTATTCATCCAGTTATTAGCCTGAATTGAAAACTGAAATTGGAACTACTCCTACTGCAGAGACTGCCGATAGAGTATAGATCTTGATCCGTACGCAGAAAAAGTTCTAAATTAGGCCACGAATTAAAGAACGATACATTCACTCAACGGAAATATAAATAGATCCTTACTTACATTGTTTACTCGTGTTGTGTGCGTCAATTATATATATGACTGGCGGAGCCTATAGTTTAAAGTCGACTTCGAACGACGGATTTTTTGTAAATCTTTTCAGGGCAATTTTTACTCTAAGAGTGTTTGCCAGAAATCTGGTGAGAGGATGTCGCCGCAGAAATATTTTCATATTTCAGTTTTGATGTATGACCTATAATTTTAAGTCGGGCCTTTCGCCTAATAAGCCAGCACATTACCTACTAGACTAAGGCGACTTCAAAAACATAAAATAATAAAATAACTTGTTTCCGAATACTCCACGCCTTTATTGGAAGCCAGTCGGTTTTTTCTAGGCAATGTTTGATCAGCGATTGGAATCGATTGAACTTAACTGCTAGCCAAAGCTGGCCCTATTACTTTAAAGAGATCAGCTATCTTACCTAACCTAACTAGCCTAAGCAATTCATGAATTTTTCTAGCGGATCTCAGAGCTAATATTACACAGCCTCTCCACATCCTAATTATCCTTTTTTCCTGCTAACATTTGCGTTAAAATAATTATTTTTCATTTCATAAATTTTGCAGCCGATTAATTTTTATTATATGTAGACACATATTTTATACTTAAATACTGTCAAAAATGTTAAATAAATACTTTTTTTTTTTTTGTAAATATTTATTAAATTTACCCATTGTAAGTAGTCATACATTCGTTAATGTTTATTTGATAGTAATTTTTGTTATTTTTATTAAATTTATTCCTATTATTGTTTCGAGTTTCTTTATTCTGTCGAAACAATAAAGTCTTAAAAGCTCAGACAAGCGCAACAATCATTCAACGGTAACATTTTGCAGAAACTAAAGCGATAGCAATAAAAATTGTTTCGAAAGCCTAATGAATTATCCTTTATTGCTTTCACCATTCTAGCACACTGACAGTAATAATAATGGCTGGCAGCATTTCACCTCTACTGCCCATAAAACAGTATGGGGCCGATTGTTAAAAGTGCAATACCTGCTGTGCGTGTGTTATAAATGTTCCACGTAGTATTGGCCATATTCTATAGATAGAAGTTGCCTAGAAAAACGTTATTTAATGAAATAAAAAAAGTAAACTTCTTTACTTACATAACCATTCAAGAGAGTGTGATTGTTTAAGTGGAAATTGAAGAGTGCTGTTTCAAACTGTAAAAGGAAAAACTCAAAATAAAATAAATGCAAGAGGATTTTGTAATTAAAACCAAAATACATGGTTTGACTGGCTAATATTATATACCACATATAAAAGTATATACTTTTATATGATACATGCATGTATGTATGTGTTAAAATTCTATTTAACTTTCAGTAGCAAACATGTTGTAACAACGTTTTTAGTTTAGTGCACACATACTAAACAATATTTGAACAGGCCAAATAATTTCACAAGGGAAAATAGCATCAAATAGATTCTAATGATAGTAATTTAAAACAGATGTTTCCAACAAAATTAAGTAAAAATTGCAAAGAAAAGTTGAACCATTTCTGTTTTTCATCGTTTGACCCTATTTATTGGATGCAATATAAAATTAATTAATGAATGTCTGTTATGCTAACCATATTAAAGTGAAAGACCTGCTCCAAAACATATTTTAACAAAGAAACTCTATTTCTAATATGTTTAGAAATTGAAACTACTTACTTACTTAATTAGTCGTTACAAGCCTTCAGTCGCCAACCTTCTCACACCACTGAAGTTGTGTGTGTTAATTTTAATCATAAGTAGCGAAACAATCGAAAGTTTAAAGTAGACTCCAAAAGACAGATTTTAGAGAAGCTATTTAGGTCAATTTGAGGTTACTCTCTGAGTTTATGTCAAAGATCTGCTGAGTGGAAGTTGCCGAAGAAATAATTTTTTTTATATTTTGATATTTCATGGCCTAACTCTAATAATTCCAATTCAATTTCAGTTCCCCGTATGCACAATATTTAATATTACTCTTCAAAAAAGTTTAACGCCATCAAATTGTAATGACCAGCTGATATCCTTAAAATGTCGTGTTGTATGTACGTCACAGACATAAATTGCTTTAAATTGACTTCAACTAATTTTTCGGGAATATATATCCCAGTGCCACTCAGCGCATCAGCCACTTATTCTGGCCTCTTTGAGATCTATAATGCATTTCGCATTTTGGCGTAATGAGCTTCATTACAAAAGAAAATTTTATTCTGAAAATTAGCATTTAAGGTCTGTTACTTTACCACCCAATCTATGAATTTTATATGGAAAGAAGTGCTGTATATTGCTATAGTGCACAGACCTAACTACATCTGTAAGATTTCCTATCTTCAAAATTTTCTTTATACTTATGCAAATTCCTTGCACTAGAGGTCTACGACCGCTATTATCACCATATATTGGTTTTGCAGTAAATTTTAGGCATACTTAGGCGTTCTTCATTTGTCCATCAATTCATATTTGTAATTGGCAAACAATTCATTACACAAATACCATTGCAGATGAAGGACAACCTAGGGGATTTTATCACCACTAAATAGATAACACCATAGAAATGTGTAAAATAAATATTATTATTAGCCCCATTTAAATGAGAAGACTCATGCCTGTGGACTGCATATTCCGCTGGCTATTCAATTTTGTAATAGAAAGAATACAAGGTTGGGTGCCCTTATTCAATTGATTTAAATTTCCACTTCCATAATTATTTCAAATTGACCCTTTCCATTTCCTTCGAATGTGTTTGCATAATAATTAAAAATCAATTTAAAGTTTATTCTGGTTATGGTTTAAGAAAAAAGTGTGTTGGAAGTTAGAAACTCTTTGTGTCAAAATTTACGTTTTAATTAAGTTTTATTATTACTTCAATTAATTTATTCACCCTCTTTAATTCACCAGAATTGGTTACAATCAACACAATGAATCTTGAGGCAGTTATTAGATGCTCTGCATTAGTTTTAATTATTATTTGTACGTTAATGGGTTCAGTGCCTTTATGTCTATTAAATCAGACAAATGACTGACTTGCATTAATACTCGTAAAACCCCTTAATTTCATAAAGCACTACACATTCATTAAGAAGAAAATTGTTTCTTACTTTTTGTTTTGCATTTAAATGCAATGCAAATTGTGAAAACGTGTGTTTTAATTTCAAACTTTTACCATCCATAATAAAAGCAGCTACATTTTACGCTGATAACTAATAAAGTAAAGATTTTTTCAGTTTAGATTAATGCATACTGGGTAGTATTAAATATTGTAGAGGTATTTTATTTTCATGGCATACACTACTATCAGACCATTCAGTCTGGCGTAATTTTGACAATTGAAAACTAATCTCTTATCAAAAATCTCACTGGGAATCTTTATCGTTTAGTTTAAACATAATTCTGTGCTTTACTGTAAGAATTAGGTTTCTATTCACAAGACCCAAGATGTTTAAGTAGATTACTTTAATCTCACCATGGAGAGTTGAGGCAAGTGAAATAGGTTCTTTAAAATCATGAATCGAAATAACTTTCTTCCTCATTAAATCCAACCTCATCAAATCTAATGCACTACCATAGGTTTTCAGCAAACTGACATACAATTTCTTTAATATTCTTCTGTATCCCATACGTCTAACATAGGTGTAATGTCGCAACAAAAGTTTTCTCAAGTATTCAGCTGGTGACAGTAAACTATATCGCCTAAAATCCAGCCGATTCGACCACAATTAGATTGCCGAATTTGAAAACAACTTATATAACTGAAAAAACTTCGCCTGAAAGTTTAGCGCAACAAAAGTAATTATTATTAAGCAAGTGCTCCATCCAGTCTGATGTATCATCAAATAGCCTGGTCTCTTACCCCTATTGGCATCACGGTTACTCTCACATTCTATACAATTGCTAAGAACAATGTTAGCTCAACAATATTTGAAACTTGATTGCAATAAGCTCTTTATTTTTATATTTTAACGGTTGCTATTTTTAAATGTCTATAAACAAAATGTGGGAAATATCATTAAAATTTGTGTGGAGGAAATTAGGGATGCCAAACGGGAATTCCCGATTCCCGAAATTCCCGGGATTTTCGGGATTTAAAAAACCCGAAATCCGGGATTTTTTAATTTTAAATCCCGGGATTTGATAATCCCGTTTTCGTTCTATTTATTTTGTCATACTAATATTTTGTATGTACTTTTCTAATGTAGACTAACAAATATTAATATATTGTTAAGTTTTTATATTTTAAAAACGTTAAAAATATGAGTTCGTAGATTGCAAATAAAATAAAAATAAATTTGTGTTTAATATTAATCAATTCTTTATTATCTGCACAACTTTTGTGCCACTGTTCGAACTTATTCCACGTATACAACGATAATTTTCGCAATATGAGTTTGTTCGTGATAATTCTCTGCTTACAACCTTTTTGTAATCAACAACACTTGGTAGTAATTCTTCGGTCACAACCTTTTTGTAAGCACAAAACTAACAACTGTTTCCTTCAGACGAAACTTGTCTCCACACAAGTCTAACCGAATTATAGCTCGATCTCGTGTCTTCACACAATCGATTGATTTATCGCTTCAACCATCTTAATGTCGTTATACACGACTAGCTAAATTCAAACTCCGAATACAACGTGCCGTCTGCACACACGACTGATTCAACTCAAACTCTGAATTCTGAATCCTCCTTGCTCGCTTTGTCTTGCCTTTTATATCACTGGATCATTAGTGTGATGAATGCCCCCGAAGGCAGTCATCAGCCTTCTAAAAATGTAAACAACTTCTTTTCATTTTAGTTGTTTCTTTTTTACATTCGTCCAAGCAGATTATATGTTGTTGGTTTATTTGTCTAATCGCTATTTTACACTGCACATTGTTGTTGCTTGTTTACTTCTTTGTTTTCTTCATTTTGTTGTTGGTTATTTACGACTTTTATCCCTTATTCTTGTTTATTCATCGATCTTGTAAACAAGCGCTTTATTTTTGTTGCTATATTTTTTTTTTTACTTATACATTGATCAAGTATATAGTGTGGTTTTTGGGGCTTTTGTTTATTATTTTAACAACACCATTTCCACTTTCGTAACAATATATATTTACATTTATTTTACATTATATGTATGTAGATCTCCAAATGTAATTTATGAATTTATAATTTTACTTGAAAATTAATTTTTGTTAATTCTAATGTACACTGATAAATATTGTTAATATTACATTATTTGTCTATATTTTTTACATAATATTTATGTAGGTCCCCAAATATAATTTATGAAATTACTTATAAATAACTAATTCTTATTAATAAAAGTGAAATATGTTATTTGTTTTAAGTAAGAAAAAATTTTTGTGTTAAAAGTGAGAAATTTCAGGAATTTTTGTTCGGGATTCAGAATTCCCGAAAATCCCGGGATCCCGAAATAGGGATTCCGGGATTTTTTGAAAAATCCCGAATCCCGGGATTTTTAAAAACCATTCCCGATTGGCATCCCTAGAGGAAATCTAAAATATCCAACTTTCCATGGCTCTGACGCATAAATCAGACTAAATTTAAATGGTGGTCTAGACCATGTCTGAGGGCTACTGTAGTTTGTTTCTGGAACTTTCGAAAACCAGCCAGCCCCACTTTAAATACTCTTAATTGGAGGAAAGAAATTAAAAGGCTAATATTCTTTAAGGAACATTAAAGCCTTTTAAGCTCATCGTTTATATTTTTCTTTGCAGCATAGAATGAAAATTTTCATGTAAAAGCATTTCAATCAATCGTTTTATTGTTTTTAAGCTAAAAGAATTTTTACGTAGGATTACAATTAGAGAGGTTGTAGCAACACACCCTCCTTTTAGTTTATTCAACTTTTGCAAAGTAAACTTCCATACATAGACTGTGTTTTTTTTAATATTTCCTTAGAAATTTTCTTTTTTTAAATGACATTCTGTAAGAAGGGTGTTTTTTTTTTTCAATTAAAAAAACAAACTTTTGTCTATTTGTCCAATTTCCGTTTGATAAATTTCTTTCAAATTAATATTTCAAAAATTAAATGCAATAAGAAATCAATTGTCCATTAAAGTTTGCTTTGCTCTTAACTTTTTTCACAAGAATTTCCTACGAAAATATTATTTTTTAATTTCCCTCAAGCAACAAGAAAAAAAAGGAATTTCTTTTTCCTTTCGTTTTGCAATAAAAATGGCTTTTGGTAGTTCTCGAAATTGTAGGAAGAGGCTTTTATTTCTTGGAATACAATTTGAAATTTACGTTTAAACGAATCCCTATAAATCTTTTACCATTTCGAAATGTATTTCCAACAGAATGGAGAAAGTTTTCTTACTTATTTTTATGAAAAGTAAAGTACATATAAAAGCGAGTTTACGTGGACACCAAAATAACAAAAAACGTCTAGAAAAGCACTTAAAAAATGTTTCTTTTTTTATTCGTTATTTCTTTGCACTCGAATATGTTTGTAGTCATCGGATGGTGAGGGCTGTAAATCAGAGGACCTTCCAATAATATAAATTTTATTATCTTATTATAATAAAAGTAAAATTAAACTGTAAATCGATTTTCTTTAGAAATTCTTTATGGTCTCCTCCATAAGGTTTCGTTTATCATTTGGAGGCAATTCTGTGAGCTCATGAAATATATCCTTTAAAATTGCCCATAAATAAGTGCTAAATCAAGGTCACATGATTATTTTCATTTTAGGCAACCAAACGTGTGAATATTAAAACTTTAAATTC
The DNA here is from genome assembly GCA_014635995.1 of Sarcophaga peregrina. Lineage (NCBI taxonomy): Eukaryota > Metazoa > Arthropoda > Insecta > Diptera > Sarcophagidae > Sarcophaga > Sarcophaga peregrina. The sequence goes on along the minus strand of CM025789.1, from coordinate 104,529,529 downwards.
ATGTTAAAAAAGAGAAATGGAAAATAAATTAAAATTGGTATTAAATTTTTTTATTCCTTTTTTAATAGAATTAAGTTTGTAAGGAATTGGGTTTGGTTTTAATAAATCCTATGTGACGATGACAAATATGTATACAAACAAAATATAGGGCAATATGAACATACCAGATAAAAAAGAAGTTTTTTCGAATCCATTATATTTCAATTAAAGTCACATGCAGTTGGATTCTAGAGATGAACAAACCAACAAAAGATAAAAACGTCCGCTCCCGTAGTTGTTAGCACTTCCCATCTTGAAATTTAAATAAAACAAAGTATATGTGAGATATCAATAAATTTTTTATTCGTTTAAAATACCTATTGATGACATTATATATGGAATATAATATCGTTCAAATGTACGCCAATTGAGCATAGCGGAAATGTCCAAATTTCTATGAATCGAGCACATAAGATTGAGATGGTTTTCAGGAAAAGAAAAAGTCTAAAGAAGTCAAATCGAATCTGTGTGTCATGTAGCGTCTTTCTATTAAAATCAGATTTCATTGGTATTCAGATCATTCAATTCAGGCCAAAATATATTCGTAATTTGCAACATATAGTGCTCGTCATTGATACTGATGGCCAGGCCAAAGACTTCCTTAAAGATAGTGACTTTTACGATATGCATGGGACTCACTTGGATATTATGTGGATTGTATGATCTGGACAACAACGAAGTGTACTTTCAACGATACGGCCAGACTAGGCACACCACTAATGTACATAATTTGGCGGCATAGTTATTATACGTAAAAATAATCTAAGCTGCCCACCAAAATAGTGCGACTTGATCCCGTAAAAGTTTTCCTTGCATGGCTTCTCTTAAAACGCTGACATATGAGAATATGTCACTAACCACAGCGGTCAACATAACCGATAATATCGATCTGATTCAGCTTGATTTTTGTGTTACACTCATGGAAACTTGGCATTTAGCCGATATTATATTCCATACAAGAGGGCATAAATAGGCCTTTCAAACGAACAAAAATTTTTGACGTTTCGAGGCGCTTAATAATACATCCTATACTCTAGTGCCATTGGCAATTTTGCAATGACTTCACAAAATTTTCTTTTTTTTTATTTTCAATAAAAATCGATTGAAATAGGAAAAAAAAAATGTTGTGTAAATTAGACAAACAATTTCTTTCATACATTTTTCATTCAAGTGAATAATGGAATATCAAATACTGTCCGTCATACTTACAGACAACATATGGTAACCGTAAATGCGGATGATTTTAAAACTTAAAACATTTAAAGACACTTTGTTCGTTTTTTTTTTTTTGTCTTTGTTAATTTTATTTTTATACTTTTGCTTAAAAGTATAATTATTCGATCGTATTTTTATTTATTTTTTTTCGTTTTTTGGCGTTAAAGGTGACTGTTAGTGCTGCTTATACTCACTATACTTTATAAAGATTACCAAACCACAAGCCTAAATATAAAATAAATAAATTAATGTGAATATGTGACTATATGTATGTGTGTGTACTAGTTTGTATCCTGCTTCGTCTGTATATCACATTAATGAATAAATCATGAACTAATATCTGAACTAAACAATATAGTTTTAAGCTACAACAGATATAAACATGATAATACAGTATCTAAATGCAACCTAATAGAAATAAGAATTTTTATAGGATCTCATAATATTTGTCCGGAATTTTAAGACATAATAATTGCCACCAGGCTCAACTTATTCAGTTACCAACATATGCTAACGAATGATTTTTCATTTTCCAGTCATTTATATTCATTAATAAAAAAAACAAAAAAATACAGAATAAGAAAAGGAAAAGAGATAAAAATCTAAAAGATGAAAAAGGAAAATGATATTGTATGTAAGGAAACTAACTATTCCATCTCCAGCATTTATATCTTTAGGCGAAATATTTTTTGTTCCTGAGCAAATTACTCTATTAAAAGATAAAAAGTAGATTTCAAATATTAAATTAAAGTTTCCTGCATACGTACATATGTATGTATGTGTGTACCATCATACACATTCGTAGGATTCATAAATTCTCATAAATTCACTGTTGGTTAAGAGTAATACACAGAAAAATGTGTACGCATTTGTTTTCTACAAAATGCACACCCTACGGTAAACAAAGTAGCTGATGTTACTTCCACCCTGCAGTATGCATCGTAGTTAATGAAAAATTTATATTAAATTTCTGAACTTTATACGATTCATTTACGTATTATTTAGGCTTCTAGAGCTTTGAAGTGGTTATGTGGTTGTGGAATGAATTTTGCTTTATTATACTTCAATTCTAAGAATGTTAATTGTTAAGAATTTTTATACTTGGCTCTCAAATATCGTGCTTCTTTGCTTATTCAGCTTATTTCAAATCTTTGACAAATGTTTGGCGAAGTCAGACTGTGCCATATGACAGTAAAGCACAGCGAAGTGCAATGTTAACGTCATTATTATTATTTTGGTTCCGATTTTTCACTCATTTTAACGTTTATAAAATCTCCTAACATAATTTGCGAATTTTTATAAAAATGATGTTGTTGATGTTCACTAAATTCAACTGGCCAAGGAGCTGAATGGAACAAAGATAAATCAAATTTTTCATATTTTCCAATGAAGCTCATTTACTTTTGAATAATTCAGTGAATACACAAAATCATTAAATCCTCATCCACGAGATCAGGATCAGCACTAAACGGAACTGAGTGTGAATCAAGTCGCGATTGTGTAGTAAGTAGTGTGTTGGCTTATACGTGTAGCCACGAATTAAAGCCCAGGCCAGACACCGAAAAGGAAAATATGATCAATAAATATTACCTGCGGTGATTTCTGATTTTTGGCAAAAACTCTGAGAGGAAATAAAATTGCCATGAAAAGTTTCTCAAAAATCCACAACCCTGACTAAAGGGTTGTAATGTATGTGAGTGGTATTCTTTAAAGGAATAAGATTGCATAGATGCCACACCACAAGAGCTAGAAGCAACGATTTTCAGAACAAGTTATCTCAAGAAATTCTAATGCTAACTTGCAACTAAAATCATATTGGTTTCATTGAGGTTACGTGAAATCTTGGGAGGGTAATGGAAAAATCCATGAAGGATGTAATAAACTGTTACCAGAGCCCAATCGACCATTTAAAACAAAATGAAATATGGAAAATATTTCTTACAGCGACTTCGACTTACCAGACTTTTCGAAAGAACTTTGTGAGTCCTTTAATATTCTAACCACATATGAAATACAATTTGGAATGGCATTAAATTTCTTTTCATGAATAGTTTGAAGAACTAATAAAAGAAAACGTTCAAAACCAATTCGACCTTGTCCTTAAATAGACTATTCGCTTTCTTCCATTCGCTTGCTTGGATCAAAAAAAAAAAAAAAAAATGTGAAAAATTATATAAGTTTTCCTTTGTCCGAAAAAAGGAAAATTTTCTGCATTGTAACGTAAGTTCTAAAAGGTCTTTATGTATGTGAATATAAGGATTTCTCTGCCTTCTATTCTGGTGTTCCATGAAAAATGCTTTGTTACAAGAAAACAAAACTAAAGTAGTACAGTTCTTAGTGGAATATTTTCTGCACAAATGAAACAAGAAGTAGAAAAAAAAATACAGGGAAAGGAGAAATTTAAATTAACGTTATCTGAGTAATATGTAAAGTAAATTGTTTTTGTAAGTTTTATAATTTATTAAAATTGTTTGAGGCAAAAAAAGAAAAAACAGAAAATAAACAGACACAGGCAGATTTTTATCATCATAATTTAGTATAAGAAATTTAGTGGCAGTTACCAGAAGACTTAGCGAAATGATTATAACACCAGTATGAAGACAAAGAAAGTAAAAATTAACTTAAAACAACTTAAGGATTTATTGAGCTCTATAGACTCTACTTATAACATATAACTGCAAGCTATTTATCTTCAGTTTATCACTGAAATCTCGAACATAAAAAAAATTTGTCAAACGCAAACACATTCGATTTTTTCTTTCCTTTTCTCGCTTTCTATGGAACATCTTACTTACTAAGGCCTAAACTGGTGCGTTCAATATGTTGACCATAAGGGTCAATTTCACTATCCTAAAGACTTTTTGTCTCATTCACTGTTAGATAGTGTTTGTATGTCAATGTAAACCAATTCCTATTCTTTAGATTTTAAATACAACCGATTGCTTCATTTTCCCTTTGGTATATGACAATACACTGCCTGTGTTTGTTGATAACATTACGTACGTACGTACATAGCCAAACTTACATAGCCAAATATTTTTACGTATGCGTTCGTCTATGGTATACTCAAGTGTTTGCAAAGACTGTATGTAATTCGGTATTTGTGTCATATGTTTACAAAAGCATTTAAGCGTTAATAAGTCCTTTAGATGATAATCTCAACAACATGAAATGGACATCGTGTCCTCTATTTGAGTTTGATTTTATGGTAAAGTGCAATTGTCACATGTTTTCTTAGGATTAAATCAAGCATTTGTTTGATTAACAATTGATTCACAAACAAAAGTTTTCTTTTCTGTTTTCCTTTTTATTTTTTTTTTTTTTTCTTCTTCTCTTTTTTGCCTTTTCAACAGAAAACACAAAAAACTCATTTAGACACACTTGCACGAAGGATATCAGTGTCACAGCGATTAAAATTGTATTGGGAATTAAAGTGGATTATGTCATCTTTAGTCATCTTGGCCATTGTCAAACATATGCCTTGTGTTTCCTCTTCTGCTTAACTTGACCCAAAGATAAGTTTAAAAACTTAACAACATTTTTAAAGGTCACAACCAAATACAGCCAAATCTGTACACGAATTAAAAAAAGGAAAAAAATCTTAAAATCGAAAATCTTAAAAACTAACTATGTTTTAATAAGAATTTAAGTGAATAATTTAAACAGTCTTAATAAATAAAACTATTTAAACAAATAACATATACTTACAGGCAAGCATTTGACAGCACTTTTTTGTTGTTTATAATTTGTTCTTTTAATAATATTGTTAGGTTAGGATAGATGGCAGACTCTCCTTGGCCCATTCTTATATCACAATTAACATCCATCCCATGCATCAAACATGCCGTAGACGAAACCAATCAGAATAAATTTTCCTGTTGCAAGCGCTCTGTATATTAAAAAGCTCTGTCAATGTCAGACAGAAGGTGGGAGAATTCAAACACATCCATTTCTTTATGGCAAACGCGGTGGGCACTGACATGTAAAGTGAAAGACAGTCTCTTACTCCTCCACAGACCTACAGCTATTGCAGACGTGATTGTACTATAGTAGCCCGTGAGTATCACAATTGTGTCACAGATAACAAGAAAATTTGAGGAAAACTGCGCACTCTGTCGGCTGTGGCGTTGGTGTTTCCATACCGTTCCATCAAGCGTGTATAACATAAAGCGTGATTAGTTCAATCATGCTTCAATAAAGCCAGTATGTGTATGTTAGTCTAAAATTCAAAATCTTCCACACGGCCTTTCCGGATATGTAAAGGACTATTATCGATCTCTAGAAGTCGCCGTGGTCTAGGAGGTAGTGTGTTGGCTTATTAGACGAAATGCCCTAGTTCGAATCTAAGGTCAGACATCATCATTTTGATGACTTGCTCTCAGCAGATTTCTGGCAAAAACTCTGAGAGTAAAAATTGCCATAAAATGCTTCTCATAAAAATCTATCGTTCGGAGTCAACTTAAAACTATGGGTCCCACCACTCATGTATAGAATTTTATACAATTCGACCTCTGGGTACTGTGCTTGTACCTAACCTAACCTATTATTGATCTCTATCCCTCTTAAACATGACGTACTTTGAGAACTTGGGATAAAGGAGGACCTCCAGATTCTTTATCTTCTAGGTATCTTGCCCCTTTTTTGAGTGTTAACACTGTAAGCTTTAAGGCATGTTTTCATTCCAAACCCGATACCATAATGGGTAATGGACAAGTCATTGATCTTACAACTAAACCATCACAGCTCCGCTAATGGAAACTTTACAATGATATTCAACACCATAGAGTTGTTTTCATTATGACTGAATCTGGTGTACAAGAAGAAAAATTATTGTGAATTGATTGAATCAGTTAATCGATTACATAAATATCATTGACTGTATTCAGATTTAGGAACTCTCTGTACCCATGCGTGCGCATGACAGATGTTAACAAAATCTTTTATAGCAGCCAAGTTTTTGCAGCGCATAACAGTCAACAGTTGTTGAACGCTATGTTAAGTTAGTAAAGCACATTCACAAAAGATTTATAAACCAGTATTAGAGCTTTAATAAGAGTTTTATAACAGTTTATTTGGTAGCATCTAAGACTGAATGTATTGAAGACTGTAAGCTTTTATTTTTATGGATTTTCGAAAGTTTTTATTTCAGTTTCTGTTAAAAAACTTAAATTTTATGCACATAATTGCGATATTTGTTCGCTCGTTGTTTTTGTAATTTCCATAAATTACAAACATTTTTTTTTAATATTAAACTAATACTTAAAATTAAAAGAAATAAATTATAAATAATAAATAAATAATTTATGTTTCTAAAATTGATAAAGGTGTACGAGAAGTATGTCTAAATGAATTAATACAACTAAAATAAATACAGGGTTTTATTATTATTATAATTGTTTTTCTTCTTTTTTCTTTTTTTTTTATAAACCAGTCCTATAGCTCTAATCTACGTTAGTACGAAGACAGAGACACAGTTAAGCGTCTTAGACTTCATTGCATTCCAAATACAACTGACTGCAATCGAAACCAGAACGCCCTCTGCGGCCAGCTTCATAGATTTGATCAAAGCTGCCATCGCTGGTGCGGTCTAACAGATAACTGGTAGCATAACTACAAAGGAAAAATAAAGAAATAAAGTTTAAAATTTAGTTTGTGGACTATAAACCAGTATTTTAAAATAAACTTACGATCCCAATTGACAGAAAATACTGGTACCACCGATTTCTCGTACACATTCGGTATTAGCTTCGCACATATAACGTTGCAGACACTTCTCATCGGCCTTGCGATAAGTACGTACATAACCCTTCAACATGGAAATGCCAGCTACGGTGGCATCACTAACTGAATCACGTTTACCCATTGAACGAGCATTCAAAGAACGATGGGAGAAGGAGGTTTTCAAAGCATCCAAAAGATTCATAACGATTTGTATAAACTGAAATTTAATTTAGCAAAAATGAAATAAATCAATCAATAAATCCATAACAGTGAATGTAATAAACATGAAAGGAGTATAGAAATGGATAACTATAGTGTAGGTTTGCTATTAAGATAACATATTAAATTAAATAAAAATTAAGCATAGAGCATAAAAAAGTATTATTAATGAATATAATTTTTCTTTTTGGTTTTATTGTACAACTACTGGTTTAATTAAAAAAGAAAAAGTTTTTTTTTTTTTACTTTTTTATTAGAAAATAAAAACAAAAAATCGTATTGCTTTACCTCGCCGGCTTGTTTGGCCATGGAATTCACCTGTTCCGGATCTTTTGTACCAAGTACGGTCGATAATACTGCTGCCAAGACTCCCTGTTTATATTTTTCATACATATTTTTTTTTTTTTAAATATTTTTTGTTGTTTTTTTTTTATAATTTATTTTGCAAGCAAGCAACCATATAAAATCCACCGAAACCATTAACCAGTATTTTTAATTTTGAGTTTTAATGTTTAAGAATTTTTTTTTTTTTTTTTTGGTAATTTTTGATATTTTTATATTCAAAGCGTTACAAGTTTTCCAGAAAATAAAAACACACATAGCAAAATAATCAGGAATTTTGGGAAAAAAAAGAAACAAAAAGAGAGAAAAAAAGATGTTTTTTTTATATTTATTCAATATGTATTCCATACAAACATAAGTATTTTTAATAAAGATCTAAGGGCTTATAAATGCTTCTATAATGATGCTTTTTTTTTAATTTTTATCGATTTCATCGACTACACATTTTTTGTTTTTTTTTTTTTTTAAGTTTAGTTACGTTGAAACAAAACCAAAGATGGTACTATTCTTAGAAATGGAATCTCATTTGGTATATTCACTATAAATTTGAGAAATGAAGCAAGTTTTCTACTACCACCAGCATAATTTTTCTGTTTCCAGTTTCCAACACCACCCACCCACCCTAACTAAGAGTTTATAATACTTTTGTATACAGATATTGATTTAAGGACACTAGAATTTATCCTAGAAAAAGAATGATAACACCAAACATCTGCAAACCAACAATAAAAAAAGGAGATTCGGGAATAGAGGAAGAATAGAAAGACCACTAAAGAATGAGGCGAAAGGGATAAAAATAACAAATCAATATTGAGACCTAATTGTCAAACTGGTTTGATACCAGAAACTAAAATAATCGATGACGACTTTCCCTCAGTAGATTTCTGGCAAAAACTCTGAGAGTAAATAAATCTGTCATTCGAAGTCGACTATAAACTATGTAGGTCCCGCCACTCGTGTATAAAATTAGCACACACAACATAAGTGGTGTAAGAAACTTGGTCATCAATTGAAGGGTTGCAATGACGAATTAATTTTGTATTTATCTGTTATAAATTCAAGTGTGTTCTTTAAATTAAATAAAGAAATACAATACTAAACAATTTTTGAGTCACTATATCTTATTGTCTCATGGAAATCGCTTTTAAATCTTTTAAACAATTGTAGACGTATTCCACCGAAGCTAAGTACAAAGGTGGGTAACAGAGACATGAATTCTCGAATTTTTCGTCCCTTAGCTGAACGATCAACAAAGCTCCATTCCAACTTCTTTTTGAACAAACGGCGTCATTTAGTTTGTGCTTGTCAGACATTACAGACAGAATGATCACGAATGATAGCTTCCAGCTGAAGGCCATACGATTAAAGGAAATGAAAACATACTAAAGCAATTAGTCCTCTTCCTAACCATATAAGTCCAGCAGAGTCTAGCAAAATCGCATATACATACCTTCTAGCTGTATTGCAAAGTCAGAGGAGAGAGAATATTTCAACCGAGATAACTTGTTCGCCTGTGCCTTGTACCACTAAGGCCAATTCATCAGCAAAATATATTTACAAACAAAATACGACCAAAGTCCTGCAACTAATATAAGTTGTATAAAGTTCAAATAATTCGTAATTTTTTTAAAAATCTATAGCATTTATAGCATAGCTAAGTTGTATATGTGAATCAAAAGATTTTCAGGGTAAATACCACAACCCAAGAATCAGTAGGTCGCATTCAAATTGATCATGACCTTTGACTGGAAACCACTGCAATTGGTTAGGCAGCTTATACAACAGAATCCTTAATATGTATGCTATCGCTATCGGATTGCAGTGAGTACAGAAAAGCGAGATTGATTACAACGCAGCACGGTAGAGCCAATACGTAATGACTGATAGAAATGTAAAGGGTTTAATGCTATTGGTGCGAATTTTTACTGATGGTGCTGCATAATCGAATCATAAAACTAAGTTTGATTTTTAGGCAAGCATCAACAATTAACACACATAAAATACGTACTTACAATTTTTAAGAAAAATTATTCACACATGGCCCAAACTTTATAAACAAGCGTAAATAGATTTGATCTTATGCCTTAGAAGGATATAAAATTAATAAAATTTGTTTTATACTGATCTGTGGCAAAGCGAGAATTTAAATAAATGAATAAAAAAATGTGTTAATACCAGCATTTATCATTATAAAAGCATTTAAAGCATTAAATATAAAAGTTAGTTCAACCAAAAAATATATAAATTTATATACATACTAAGAAATTGGTGCGCACTACTTAAAATTAAGAGCAACAATTTTTTGAACAGTTTAAACCAAATATTACCTGCATGGGAGAACCACCATTGTCAACCTTATCGATGCCATCGCTGGGAGCACCGCCACCCAATAAAGCGTTTATGATTTTCAAACCTAAAAATTAAATACGAAAATAAACATGAATTGGAAAACATAAATCTATTTAGCAATGATATACCCATTGAGATAACATTGGCCCAAGGTGAGCCAGCAAAACCACCATCAACGTCATCTGATTTTGTGGGAGAATTGGCGGCACCATTAAAGAACATGGTTAAAACTGTACCCAACATATTTGACCATGAGAAACCATTGGGCGCTTCTTGTATTTGATTGGCCTCAATATCATCTTCAACATCATCTAAAGCAACTTTCTTTGAAGCATTCGGTTTTACGGCATATTTACGTGCAACGTTCTCTTGGCCGCCAGCATATACAGGTGAAATCTGTTGCTGCTGTTGCTGTTGTCTATACTGCAAACGTCTTTGATACACTTCATTTTGTGGATAAGCAAATGTAAGTAGAATGCAATTTGTAGCCACTATTGCTAGTAAAACATATGCATTTGCTTTGCGTTGATTAAACATGCTGTTAAAAGAAAAAAAAAATATTCTAATAAATATTTATAGGACGTACAGACAGTTTATTCAACTTGTTTCTTATTATGTAGAATAGAAAACATAAATTAAAATAATAATTTTTGTATGTAAATTATTTTGCAAATTTTTTTTTTTATCGTAAATTCCAGTAACTTGAAGTCATATTTCATGACAAAGTCAAATACTTTTTAGCTTCCTTTCCCGTACATATGTATGTAGTTAATGCATTTTATTGAACACGTTTGACGTGTTCTGATCGAATAAATGCAGACAATTTTTACATTTCCCCTAAAAAGCCTTGGCTACATTCATTTGTATTACTCAAGCAACGACTTTCTAAATTTACATATTCATGGTAATTAAAACATCTTGATTTTTCCATTCCAACAACATAGGCCAGTTGTGTGTGTTAATACTACCATTACATACAACAACAAATGGAAAATTGTGTCACACATTAATGAAGCGGAAAAAAATTGAAGAAAAATTAACAACAAACAACAACAACGTTGACAAAATTAAAGGAAAAAAAAATAATAATAATAATAGTAATAGTAACATTACAAACGCGTTTTTAAAACCATAAAAACGAGCTGGAACACTTTATAACAACAGAAAAAAAAAATGAGAAACATGACATGCAAGTGTAAGAGTTCTTCCATTTGTTTTTCGATGTTGGAAATGTGCTTGCAGAAGCATTATAAACGCGGCAATTGAAGCATTAATTCACACAATAAGTATAAAAGATAGGTGTAAAGCCTAACTCTGTGTTCTTTTTTATATTCTTATTCATTTTTTTCTTCTTTTCATAATTTCCGCTAAATACAGTTAACATTTCTAATAGAAACTCAAAGTAGAAAGCATACCATACACATGGAGGCAGACATGTGAGCACAATACTTAGGTAAAATTTATAATAAAGTAAAGAAGAATAGAACTGAATGAATGCTGACATGCTGATGCCAAGCTGTTAGATCAACGAACGGTTTTATGTAAACTGGAATAAGAATAAACCGAAAGCAAGCGAACAAGTGTTAATCTCAGACATTGAATTAATGTTCATAATAATTGTTAAATCAATTTAAAACATAAAACAAGTATCGCAAGTTATTATAGACTTTTTATGTTTTTATGTTTTAAAAAGGAAAATGCCAATCTCTTTTCTATACTTTTTGTTTTACTCATACATAGTGAATAGAAAGATTAAAATTGATTTCTTTTTTTTTTAAATTAAAATCATTTTCCTTATGCTTAAACCGGTACATCAAAAGAATTCATAGAAATAAATCAAGTGTTCTAATATGCAAAATCGAATGCAATCAATAAAAACGAAAGACTTAAGCAACAAGCACGTTTAGAAATCTTTTCATTGCGCAAATGATTATTTTCTAAGCTTTCCATCACACAGGCAGTGCTTCAATTTTCTGTTAAATTTTATAAAAGATCGTCTGATATTTTTAACATAAAAAACCAATTAAATAAATTTGCATGTAAATATATGTACAAACATACATACATATGCATAACCGGTAGAAAATTATTTAAAGAACTATTTTTTATGCAAATGTAAGCAAAAAAAAAATGTATACAAAATATTTAAATGATAATAATTGCATAATATTCGACCATTGCTTCTATTTTAAAAACAAAAAAAAACCTTACAGAAGAAGATGAATGCCTTATGATAGTTAATCATAGCTCTAGCATGGCATTTATTCAGCCACTATGACAATTTTATGAAGGTAGCATTATATCGAAATTACTTGGCGGACAATAAAAGAGAACATTATTGATCTCCTGTTCTTCTGTATCGTAGTAATAGGTAGAAGTCCTTGGACATATATGTATACTGCAACATTTCTTAGATAGATTCCGGGTATTATATTCTTCGTGTATACATAACATACCGAAATTATCTATTGTGGGAAAATTTTTTTTACCTTTCTTTTGCAAGTGTGATGTCACTTTTTTGTCCCTCAAAAGTCGGCTGAAATCGCACATAAGAGATTGTTCCTACTCGCTGTTGAGCCAACTTTCACAAGTACTTTAGCTATGCTTTTGCCCTCAATTGGATCGTGTCCCGAAAAAACAAAACTTCTTCGACAGTTTGAAATATGGTCTACATAATCTCAATGGTCTAATCACATTCAACAGAGAATATGAATGCCATTAAATTGTTTTGGAGCTTTATGAGACAGCTTAAAATTTCACTGGTTTTCAACAACAAAATGTTTAAGTGATTTTACAACAGCTTCTAAGGTTTTCTGTGTAAATTATCAGGATGCTTTTGGCAAAAGAAATTTGAATTTTCTTTCCCATCGGAAATATGTTAAAGCAGCACGTCCCAAGGTTCCTTTTATAATTTGACTCATGGTCTTTTGCATAATATTTGACCACTGGGCTTTAATTTTTTGTTTATTAAACGGATTTTACTGAGTTCTTGATTTGGCTGCTCGAACAGTGGCTATCTTTAATATCAAACAGTTTTATGCACTGTTAGATGAAAATGTGAGTATTCTCGAGCAGGCTGAGAGTTTTGAAATTTATAGCGCTACAACACTAATATGGTTGCCGTTATTTATCTATTCCGTTGTGAAAAGTTAAATAATAGCACTTCCGATACAAAACTGATATGATAACATGTTATATTCCATTCTTCTATTAGAATTCATGTGTTCAATGTTCCACCCATACTAATATTTTTATAAAATTGGAGTCTTGCTTGATAATTTTCAGTTAAGTCTAAGCCTAAGCCTTTCTCTTAAAAGACACGTATGAAACGAAAAAAAAATTGTGTGGCAATGAAAATCCTATACCTTAAAGCAAAAGTCAACAGGTTGTTTAATGAATTGTATGTTTTTAAGTTTGCCCTAAAAATTCTTCTTTTCCAAAGTCTTTCTCAGAGATAAGTTTTAAATATTAATTAACACATCAAGCTTGTGTCTTTAACCTTTAGATTTCTTTTTCATATGTATGTATGTATGTATTATTATTCTTAATCATATGTGACTAATTTATATCACGTGTAAATATTTTATGAATTTTATTTTTCTGAAACTTTTACTTTCGAAAAGGTATTTAGGAAAGTTATTTTAAAAGTTATTTGGAAACAAAGTTAAAGAAATTAATTAAAAAATATTTTGTTTTTTTTTTCGCTTTCAACAAAACCATTGAAAGAGAAAATCATACGAAAACATGCAATAATATTTTCGAAAATAAAATGCGTTTAAATGGAAAGAAAAGAAACTAAAAAGAAGGAAAAAAAAAATTAAAAACAAAACCTTAACCGAAAATTAATACGAAAAACTACATGATGTGATACAGATGAGTAAGTCTGAAAATACAACGATAAAAATGTGAATAACTTAAGGTTAATGGAATTCAAAAAAGATTCAACTTAATGGTATATTCACAAGAAACGATAGTGAAATTAATTTAGAAAATGAAATGAAAGACATTGTTTTCAGGTTTATTTTGAAATTTTAACGAATCATCATCATCATCGCCGTCTTACCTTCGAAAGATAAGAAACAAGATGGCAAATTAATTTCACTTTCTTTTTTGTAATGTGCGATGATGTCGCACTTATAATAAACGCAAGTAAAAAAAAAAAAATTAAAGAACGTATAAAGGTTTATTGACCAATAATACTTACAAAAGAAAAAGACGATTTACTTTTCAGTTGACCTATTTTATTCCACCTTTTCATAATATACAACGGCTGTAAATTGAAATTCATAAGAAACAATAAAAAGTCTTTCGCTTGTTTGTTGTAAAAAAATGTTCGAACATTTTTTCTTTTCGAATTCATCGCAAGTATTTATAGCGTTAACTGGTCAAAGACCTGCCGTTTTAGCTAAAACAAAATGCCGCATTAAACTTTTTTTGTTTAAGTAAAATAAACTTTGAATTTCTTTTAAATTGAAAACATGTTTTACATTTAACATCAACGTTGTCATATGTCCGTACCGTGGTGAAGTGTGTAGTGCATATTAAAAGGCTGAATTTAGGTTTTGTTATGATGCAATTTTGTGTATTTTTTTTTTTTATAATTAAATAACTAGGCATGTGTTGGTATTAATTAAACAATTACTACAGTTTCCATTAGATAATCAATATTTGAGCAATTTATAATAAAAAAAATTTATTGTGACATTTCGATTATGACGACATTTAAATTACAATTCAATTAAATTTAGTCACCGGCTCAAAAACAACATACATTATTCCCTCTATGTTCCCTAGCGTTAGAACATAGTACGCTTGAATATGTATATAATAAAAATGTTCGAAATTTATAGCTTTACGCTCAATCAAACTAAATATTATGTACTCAAGCAACTAGATGTCTATGGTAGATATACCATATTTAAGTTTAACTGCATGCTGCGACTAGTGTGACTAGACACTGATATAGTTCTTGTCAAATTAGCCAATGCTAATACCAGCCAAGTTGTTCATGTGCTTTAACATCACAAAATTGTATGTCTTATAATCAAAACTCATCATCATCCTCTGCACTAAGCATTCCTTAGAGAGACTTCAGTTAAAGATACATTGATAAAACGTAGTCGCCGTAGTTTAGTTGGTAGTGTGTTGAGTTGTTAGACATGAGAACTCAGTTCAAACCACAGATTAAACATCGAAACGAAAATATGAAGCGTCTCAATAATCTGTAGTTCGGCCCCTCCACTTATATATAAAATTAACACTCATAGTATCAGTAGTGTGAGAAGCTAGACCCTAATCCGGACTAAAGGGTTGTAAAAATAAACTATGTTTATCTGCTAGTTTACAGCTAATGTTTATACCATACTTCGGAATGAGAATGAGTATCAGTAAAATATTGCGTGTAAGCTAGCTGCAATTGAAGTAATTTAAAATAATATTGTAAGATTCCGACTGAAGAATACTGAATACTCGGTAGTTTTGGGCCTTATGAGTGAACTTTTGCATTGAAGATATGTCCACCCTTGAGCCTAAAACATATCATATGAACATATAGAGAAGTTCTCTAAAAATATTTTTTAATAAAACAATTGAAAGCATTGAATTCATTATTAAAATTTTCTCTTTTAATATTTATTTGGCGCCTGCTAAACTCATTAAAATATTTTTCATTAAATTAATATAAATTTCTTCATTTAACAATAAAAAATTATGAAAAATAATATGAAAAAAATGCCATCTAAACAAAACACTTGCATACATACATACATACATAACGAACGACAAAAAAAAAAAGCAAACTTTCTCCCTCGAAATGTAAGCAAAACGAATGAAGAAGAAAGAAACAAAATTAAATCCAATAGAAACTACGAGTACGCAAAGTGAAGTATGCACAAATAATAAAAAAAAAGACAGAAAAATCCATTCAAACATAAAAATACTCTGAACAGTCTGAAAAGATATGAATGAAAGTCACGATTTGTAGCAGCAACAAAAACCGAAACAAAAACAAAAAAACAACAGCCATAGAAGTGGCAGCAGCAAGCAACAACCCAACAAAATGAGCAAGAAAATGTTTGTTTTCGGTTTTTTTTTTTTATTTCATTTCAGTTTAAACGCTTTTATTGAATGAAATCAAGAAAAACAAACTACAGAGAGAGTAGCGAACGAGACGTTAAAAACTAACAAAAAAAAAAAAAAAAAAAATACGAAATAAAACAAAACAAGCCAAAAGGGTTTAAGGCGGTGGCAAGCATTTGATATGAAGGAGGAGGTAAATATATGGGTAGTAGCGGTGGTGGTGGTAACGGATATACTGATTTCACGTCAACCCGTTTTATGTCTTTCAAACCAAAATTATGAACAGCAAAGAAATGAAAAACAAAAAAATCATAAAAGCAGCAAATATAGTGGGTAAATTGATTGCTATGCATGCAGCGTCAATTAAAAATATGTTGAACTCTTTTCGGTTTGTCTTCTTCTAAAAGCACATAAAGGAGCGAAGTTTGAAAGAGAGACAAACTCTAATAGGATAAAATATTAAAACGACGAAACTCTTTTATGAATCAATTATACATAGCTTCAGAGAAGAAATATACACATGCCGGCGTAGCTAGCAGTTAAGACGAACTGATTTTCCATGCTTTTCGTTTCAAAATAGATTTTAACAGACTGCAGTCAAGTTGTTTTGTTAATGGAAAATCTAGATTTTTCTCTTTCGATTGGCATTATTACTGAGGAAACACGTATGAACACAAATCGAAAATTAGTTTTTAGAGTTTTTGAAAATCATAAAACAAAACAGACCTGAAATGAAATCCATAGAACTATTTCAATCGAATACTAACAAATAAATGACAATCAGCTTCCAAATATCTTTATATGAATACTGTTTTGATAAAAGCTTTATCATAGCCTCTTTATAACTGAGATTAAAATGACTTGTGCATGTTGTGTTTACATTATGACATACAATGCAATTGCATTTTACATTCATTCACTTACTCTGAAACCATCTCTTAACTTAACTTCAAACTTTCTGTTTACTTTTATTACCACCAGAATAAATTCGGCAACTTTTTTGGAACTCCTACCAGATATTTTTATTGCAAAAAATAAACTTTAAATACACTATGCTCGATGACGGAAAAATTTAAAACTTTAAAACAATCTCAAATGTAAGACATACTAATACTTACATCGATTCGATCCATTCAAACCTAAAGCTTTTAATTTTTAATGTAAGGTGACAACAAATTCAGGCTATTCCATCGAGTAGCGGCTATGCATTAGAAGTCATATAATTTCTCTGAATTTCCAAAGGCTGATCTCAAACTTTACGTTTCCAACACACCCGAAGAGCGTATCGAAGCCTTTGCTTCCTGGGATAACCTAAATTAGCCAAGTGAAGGAATTTCAGTACTTGGGGAGAATATTAACCCAAAATCGGTGCAGCATCGAGAAATTATTATTCCAATTAGAATGCGATAAAGTATTAAAGGAATTTAATTTTCAGAATACTTGTTGTATTAACTCGAAAGTGATTCTATATTTACTTTCTCATCACTGAATGCAAACCACTTAACAAACTTTAATGCAAGCAAATTTTAACTGAAATCGTTGATAGCTTACGAAAAATATAAATTCATTTACGTATGTATTGTGCTTGTGGCACAAATTCTATAGTAAAACTAACAAATATAAATGGGCCTCTAGAAACACAGCATATCTCTATTCAAGCATACAGAACTGGGTTAGTAGTATCACTTTCTACTCATATGCAGTGAGTGTATAAATTTTTGAGAAACAAAAAAAAAAAGAATACAGGCATGCATGCACAGTTAGATAGACTGACAAATTTAAAATGAAAATTTGTTAATTCAATGAACACATGTAAGAAATATCAAATAAAAATAGCCTTCTTAAATAGAAACAGCAAAGAAGTTTAAATAAAAAATTGTTACTATGACTAGAGATGGTATAAATTAAGGCCATAAGATTTATTTTTTTAGTTTTTTTTTTTTTGTTAACTCTTTGGTCACTTTTTACACAGACATTATGTTGAAAGTTGAATGCAATTTAACACACGTATGGAGTATATGATGCTGTTTTTTTTCCAGAAATTGTTAAATGTGTCGTTACAATCTGCTTCTATTTTCTTTTTTTTTTTTTATCGCCATACGTTATGTTATATAGTCAAAGACTGTTAGTATTACTGTTGCTGCTGTTATTATCGTTCTACTGTTCAAAAAAAATTCAAATCAAACTGTTAACTATTTTAACTGCTAACTTGCCTTTCAACGGTATTTGCGTATATTTGAATTGTTATTGCTTTACGGTGTCTATCTTGACCTATATGCCATCAATACTATGATATTATGATCAAGTGTGTGTGTGTGTGTGTGTGTAATGATTTCGTATTTCGTTTGTTTATTTGTCATTGTAAATTCTTAACTTTCTATTTCGTTATGGCAGTGTTTTGTATTCAATTTAGACGCTTATGCTAATTGAATATGATCATACAGTGGAGAAATTTCTCTTTAACAAACGCAAATAAAGCATAACTCTTGGTAATGTTCTGATTTTAAATTTTATTGGAATTTAATAAAAGTGAGTACGTTTTATTATCAATATGTCTGCATAATGGTGTGTGCAGAATGGTGTACATAGAAATAATAATAAAACATGTAAGAGTAGATGGATAAAGGCAGTAATAAACGATGAGAATTAATACCATACATTAACTTATCTTTTCTGATTTATGTATATGAACTTGTAAGATTTTGACTTGCGAGCCCATATATTTATTTAAAAATATTGTCTTAGAAATACAAAAAAAATATGCCGAACTCGTTTAATAGTTCTGCTTTTGTTATTAATTATTGAATTTTAATATTGCACATCTGCAGTAAATGGTAAGATTAGGCTTGAGAACAATACAACTCAATGCCCAGAGGTCAAACTAACACATTGTAAATTCATCCTAGAAAGGGAATAAGAAACGAAGAATACTTAGTATATACTAAGATCACTCTAAGATCACCAAATTTAGGTGTACAGCAAATTCGCTTACTCAGTACCTTAAATCAGCTTTCAATATTGATTGGACTAAAGTGAAATCAATGCCAATTTCGTCATCTTTTTCGATTACATTATTGCCATCTAAATGACTTGGTGAATATACAAAATTCTAGAATTAGGGGCTCAGAAAATCCCTATCCCAATTCATTTACTTCTCATGAACCACAACGCTTATAGAATTTAGTCGGGCGGTATGATTTGACCACACAATTTAAAGATGCGGTTGAAAATGTGATGGCTGATGAATTCACCAAAGTACAGTAAGTGTTGTGTTGGTTTACTAGACGAGAACCAAATAGTTTATACCTCTGACATAAAAAATATTGATAAATATTTCTTTGTGGGAGTTAATAAAATTGCCTAACAGAACTTCACATGAAAAAAATTAACACACACAATTTAGGAGGTATGGGTGGTGTTAGATGCTATGTTGTAATCCTCACTTAAATCTTTTTAACAGTAAGATAATATCATAGTTGGTGTGGCCTCAATTGGATAACCAAAATTAGTTTTCTACAATTGGTCTTACAGAATCTATAGCAAGTAGGACTGAATCTATTAAATCAGTAGTGATAGGAAACGCTAACAGATGTGACATATTCCCCTTGTACTAAACCTTTGGTTAAAACAAGTTAAGGTAGAATTCAACGGTTTTTTTGGCGTTTTTGTTAACATATTTTAAATGATATGAGGATTAAAAAAAATTTTAAATTCAAAAACATAAGAACTGATCTAATGTGATTGTTATTCCACAGTTATGAAATAAAATTTGGGTTAGATTTTGTCTATCTTTTTATAATAGTAATAGTTTTGCATGATGAGTAAGTTTGAACCACTATGATAGATAATCTGAAAAGTATGTAGTATTCTAGGAGTTAAAAACCTAAGGAAAAACTTTATTTTTTCTTAATTAATTCTTAATTAAAAACTGATATTTAATTCTTTTTAAAATATTTCTGCTGTGATAGTTTTCAACTGAACTGAACAAGTGACACTAATTTTTGTATATGGAAATCAAATTAAAGTTTGTTGCTTAAGTCTTTTGTTTTTTTCTTTTCAATTTTAAATGAGTTTTGTTTCGCATGTCTTTTGAATGTTTTTCTTTTGTTTTTATTGTCTTTTCAACTTGATTTTTAGAATACACACGTACGTTTTGAAAATATTTAAAGTATTTGTATGCCCTTATATGACAATTGTATTGAAAACTTTCTCTTTTAAACTGTTACGCGTAAAACGTAAATCAAATGGAATTTATTTCTTAACTTCTTTTTTTTTTGTAAATCTTACCTGTTGGTTTTTTAAAGTGTGTTGTTATTAATTAATTTGTAAATTATTTAAAATAAAGTATTTTATTGTTATTGAGTTATTCTCTTTTTACACTCTTGACATTTGTTATCCACTGCAAATGAAGCAAATTAACACACCTCGTTACAATGTTAATAAAATATTTTCTCTTTTTATTTTGCACTCCTACTAGATATTCAATTTATTTTTTAAATAAAATTTCTTTTTTTCTTTTTCTCTTATTAACGGAATATTTCTTCTTAGCTGGCTTATCGTGTGTGTTAACACTGGTATAGGTTTCTTACAACTGAAACTGCTATCGCCTTGAACTTGGCTTTATATATGCTGACCTATTTTTGTTGCTCTAATAGAGTTGTGTTTGATATAAACCAGCTCGAAGAAATGCAGAAGCAACCACACATTACCATTAAACCGTAGCACAACGTAATCTTGATCTTGTGGTTTGAACGCTCAACTAGTGTTGCAACTTGTTTGAGCTGAAATTCATGAGAAATTCATAGCAAGACAGCACAGTACAAAGAAATATCAGCGACTTGGTTGGCCAGTGGTAAGGTGCATTGAACAACAGGTAGCAATAAAGAAGAAAGGCTTTGTAACTGACTGTTTACAATAACGTCTTCTTCTCGGTTTATTTCTTTATTTACAAGCCAGCCTCGCTTGTTTAGGCAATAAACAACAACACACTCATGTAAATCAACACTTTGTTTATTTTGCTTTGTTTCGTTATTTTGTTTATGCCAGTGTTTCTTTGTACTGTTATAGAGTTACGCGTGCGTAATTGCCTGTAATTTGCTTAATTTCATTACAAACTGTAGATCTTTGTAGTGTTTAGTCGATGTTTTTTTTGTTAATATTCTTGCTAAATTTCGTCTTCATATCTTTAAAGATTCAACTGTTTAGATGCTAAAGATAAAGATGCACTTGAAAATAGACTTAAAATATTTCAGATTATTGCAGTTTTAAGTGTTTACTTAAGAAATTGTTAAATTTCAGGATTAGAAAATCCTCATTCAATCCATAAAAAACAAATGCACCCTCAAAGAGCACCTGTGTTGTACGGATGCTGGTCAGGCAACATGACTTTTTAAGGATGAGATCGCAGTTTCTGTCACTATGAACGTTACAAGGGCATAAAAAAGAGTTATTTTGGTGTTAATTGGATGGGAGGATGATTTTTTTAACGGTGCAAATTTGAAATCGTGAATCGTGTGTTTCGTCAACCTATAGGTGGACGGTAAGGCGATTATGGCAATCGTAACATTGTCATTCGGTACATAGCCAAAACAATTTGTTCCTTAATAATTGACAATTATTTTCACAGATTTAGCTTCAACAAGATGGCCGTTATGAAATGCCGCAGTTCAGAATTTTCTGTACGAAAGTTGGATGCAACTGTTGACATCAGATCATCTGTGTTCCGCACAAAAAGTCCCCTCAAGAAACAACCGGTACCCATGGCCAGACTAGCCAAATTTGTCACAAACACATGATTGAGACCTCAACAGAAAGAAGAAAAGCTTTTACTGATTTTTCCTCTTCCTTATGATTGTTTCTACGTTTTGACATTCGTAGTCATAGTAGTATACTTAATTACCCTTTTATCTGGATTACAATGTCACTTTTCGTAACAGCCATTTTGTATGTGCTTTATTAAGTTATGATAACATCGAAACATTATTGCGGAGTGAATAATTTTCTCATGGCAATTTTATTTATCCATACGGCTTTAACCAGAAGACTGCTGAATCGTCTAGTTAGCATTGCCCACTAGACTATGGCGTTTTCCCAAATACTCACTGGGAAACTATAACCATGGCCTTCAAAAGGCCATATGTTTGCTGGATTCTGAATTTAGTCAATGAACATAAATAATTTAATTGCTTCGGTATGGTGTAGTACTTTCTATTGTCGTGCATAATCGGTTATAAATTTTGTAATTATGTCGTGTGTTTCCAAGTATTTAAGTTGTAAAACATTTGTAGTTAGACAACTACACATTCTTGACCCACACTGTGGTCACATAATGTTAAAAATTTCTCTTTAAGTTAATTTTACAACTTAAATAATGATATTGAATTGTAGGCGATTATGATTATTTATTGTGGTAAATTTTTCAATGGTATGGGATACAAAACCTTAAATTTTCACAAACGATAAAATAATAAAAATATTAAGTTTAAATTAAAATAAATATTTGGCATATTCATTTTCATTTCGCATTTTTTGACAATGCATCCTTAACTGTAGCATGCATCATGCAACCGTTTGTATAAAAAATAAAATAAAAATAATAATTTTCCATTACATTTTTTTTTTCTTTTCAACTTGGCCATGGTATTTTTTATAGTGTGAAGAGTAATCAAACTGTCTGTTTGTTTACCAATACCAACAACAATAATTATAATTATTAACTTTTCTTTCTTATTTTTTTTTTCGGCATTTTATAATAGAAAGTGTTTTCATTCTCCATTTTTTTTTAGGTTAAACTAAATATTTAAATTTCTGTAAATTATATGTTAATTAGTATTTGTTTTGTCTACGTATTAGTAGAGATTCTTATTGGTATTGTATTATTGTCGAAAATCCAAAAGTATGTATCATCAAAGAATTCAAAATCGAGTTTTTGATTGATTATGATACGTAAGCATATGTATCGTTTTAATTCCTTTAGATTTTTGAGCACAAAAAAAAAAATTACGTTTTTATACCATACCAGTATAAACAATTTTTTTTATTATAAAAATTCTTTTGCTTCTCCTGTAAAATTAGAAAAAGTACTTTTCTTTTGGATTTTTGACGACGATATGTATTTATGCGTAGATAATCTCTGATAAATTTACTTCATATAAATCAAAATATGCAATAAACAAAATAATTATATCTACAATACAATTATTTTTAATTTCTCTCTAATGAGAAGCGAATGTTTCAATATTATCTTCTAAGCTTAAATATAAATTTGAAATAAATTTCAGTCAGCAAACCTTTCTGCTATAAACACAATAAACGCAACACAGCAAACACAACAGAGTACATGGATGTATATGAGTTGCATGGGCCACTGTTCCTATAAAAGACATATCGAAAGCCTTGACATACATATTGTCAAATGAAATCATTATATTAAAGCTCTTGGTCTTCTTTTTATCGCACCAAACAGTAATTTTCTGTGGATAAAATGATATTTGAATTAAAATTGTAGTTTATTCTCACTCTAAAGCAATAATTTTTTTATTTTCTTTATGATATTGTCATGGATGTTGCGGAAACTGTGATAGCGAATTATATTTTATATTCTTTCCTTTAGCTTTCACAGGAAAACATAATAATAATGATTGATCTCAATATTTTGCAAACGGGCAATGCGCAACTGAAAGTGTTATATCCGGTCGAGAGTACAATTTAAATTTCATTTAGTACCAATTGAACAAATTAAGTGAAAATAGATGTTAGAGTTCATATGAATTTTTTTCTTTTACATCTTATTTTACTTCATATTTTATTTAATTTTTTATCACCAATAGTAACGTACTTCTAACTCCTTGGAGGCGCAATGCATAGCTTTATGCACCGAAGTAATGTGTCACATAAAAAGTTTGATAGATAATGTGGAAGATCGTTGACATTTTGTTTAATAAGAGAATTTGTGTCTTCGGAAAGTAAAGAAATTTTATAGGAATAAATATGTATATCGGATACATTTTTAAGCACTTGGAAATTTATAATCCTAATGTTTGATAGCCATCAGAATGGGAGTAGCTTATATAGCTTCTATCGAGTCTTTCATTAAGGGCTTCCTTTATTTAAATTAATATGGAACAAAGTGTGTCTAAGATATCGGCTTTCAAATGACCACGACGGTTTCTCTCGCTAGAATGCTTACGAAATGAACATGTTGCACATATTGATGGAACAAATTGGTGAATTTACACCCGACACCATTGTGAACGCAATGCTCGAAAGTGAGATGAAATGGAACGCTGTGAGAAGATACGTTGAATATGTACTCCGCAGAAAGAAGTTCAACCTTGATACAATACAACGGAATGATATATGAGAAGACGAGCCAATAGCATGAAGCTGGCTTTAAATATGCTGTATCCAGACGTGGGAGAGTAGACAACGGTCCTTAACTGGACGTCGTTCTAGGCCCTTTCCAAAGTAATGCAGATAGCCGTCCCGAGAAGGGAGTATCCCCTGAAGGAGGAGGGATTGTTTTAGTGGAAGCACCACTCGACGCAGCTGATGACGATCACTGCAAGTCCGAAGGCATTTTGAACCCTACCTCACACGCCAAAAAAAAGAAAAAAAATGCTTACGAAATGTTCATTTTTGAATCTTTCTGGCGTATTTATCAGGGTAAATTTGATTTATGGACGCTATTGTTTTTGACTTAATCACAAACACTTTAGACTTAAATGAACTTCATAATAAAAACTCTATCGGTGTTAGAGGACAACCGTATCTGTGTTGGAAAAACAAAATCAAGAAAGCCCTTTCATCTATAGATGGGCCAACTAGCAATAGACGCCTGAGAGAATGGGTTAAGTTAGGCTGAAAACCGTTGATAGGTCTTTTAATGGTCATTGAAGTAACAGAGTAAGTAAGATTACGAAGTGTTGCCAATTGTTCCCAATCAAACAATACACGTCGTTATGTATGGGCACTGACCTAGTTAAATTTTTTACAAAGGCAGACCGAAGTCACGTTGCAAAGCTTTATAAATGGTGGCTTTCGAACCACCGAGCTCTTGCGACCGATAAAAAAATCCATATATGAACATTGATGGACCAATTATTAGATACGAATTTATCCACCACTTTCCTTTAGTAGGGCGATTAAGGATATTATATAATAAACGCAGCGAACAGTACGTTGGACGAACAGGTTCATTAATCAGAAAACAAAAAATTTTTTTTAATAAGTTCATGGTAATTTGGCAAAACATACTGAATAAATGGCAACTAAGTTCACATTTCTAGTTTCAAGCCGCTATCTACTGTCGAAGTACAAAAGGTTGTTATGCGTTCATAAACAAATAATGGCGTCTCATCTTATTATACTTCGTAAGAGAAAGACTTCATTATTTTGTTTTTAGAAATCTGAATCAAACTTAAATAATTTAAAGAGATAAATTGTTATGAAATTTAAATATTTTGGAAACACAATGTTATGTGCACAACAAAGCCCAACAAGGTACATAAGTTATTGGAAAAATATGCAGAAATATTCAAAAATGTAGTTCAGATGAGTCACTTTTCTCTTAAATTTAATCACGCATGTGTTGATATTTGTAACAAAATCTAAATAACTCTACTAAATATTAACCTTGAAAAACCAGGCAAAGCACTCAAAATAATGCGATGAAAGTTTGCATTTATCATTCATAAATTTAACATTTTGAGAATTGGCCACAAGCATTTGAAACTTTTAACATTTGTTAACAGCGATAGCATTTCCCTACAATTTAAGAAACCAAAAAAGCTTTCCATAAGCGTGGTTTAAATCATGAGTTAAAATAAGCCTAAATGTATGCAATGATAGAGAAATTCTTTTTGTTGTGCACTAGATAATATTTGAGCTCGGCTCAAAAGCTTCATATACATATGTGGAATGAATTAGATTGTTAGACGCGTATAACGCTTTACACTATTGTGCTGCAAAATATCTTGTATGTACATAGTTACGTAGAAAAGAAACGAAATCCCATTAAGATGTTGAAAATGATGACATGATATGTGTATCAGACACCAAAAAAAAAAAAATTCGCTTTTTCGCTGCTCATAAATACTCCTAAAATTTTTAGTATGAGTGAGTCAACAATAATGAAATTCAACCCCACTCGCTATAACATTGCTTTATAAGTACAGGTTCCAACGTTGACAACAAACTCACAAAATTTAATTCATACGCCTACTCATTCAGATTTATAAATTTAGAAAAAAATGATTCAAGTGATTCGCTTCATTCATCAAAATTTACACTCTTATTCATTGTTGCATATACAAAAGCAAAAGAAAGAAAAACCCAACGATACCAACCAAAGCAAATATCCAAGTGAGTTTTGAATTAAAAAAATTAATTAATTAATGGCGGCCCGTTGTGATGCCACAGGTGAAACGCAGTCCATGTACTAACCAAGTTCCGCCAAATCACGGAAAGGAAGAAGTTGATCAGCGCAAGGGCTGCACAATAAAAGCACAACTACCCCGCACTGGAAAACCAGCCAGAAAATTTGATGAACGAAGCTATATCCTTGATATCAATAGATGATAGCTCCGTTAAGCTAACAAGGAATGGGGAGCCAAATAACCTATATCTACACCTAGCAAGAGACGGGCACTGGCAAAGAAAGTGAATAACGCTCTCCTCTTCCTCAGTGGACCTGCATCCACGGCAGAAGTCGTTAAAAGGGAGCCTCAATTTCTCGGCGTGCCTACCCATGATGCAATGACTCGTAAGCCATTTCAATTGCATATTTCAAATTTAATAGCTTCTCCGCTGTATGTACATAAAAGCCTAAGGTTTGTAGTTAATTTTAAGAATGACTATAAAGTTTAAAATATGTAATATAAAATTCTTCATCATAAAGACTGAAAAAGATTTACGTTATCTTTGAATTTATTTTCAGAATAAAAATTGTTAATGCATTACTGTATTCGGCATCCACAGACTGTATTGTCTATTATTTTTATGTGCTAAGAATAAGAAATAAATAGATTTTACATGTTGTAATCTTATCGGTTTGAAATTGTATTAAAGATAGCCTATTATTATGATTTAATCGTTTTCTTTCTAACAACTCACAGTTAATTAAACACTTGAACCCACTTTCCCACTTAATAATACAAAAATCTTTACGTCCTTATGTCTACTTGACATTTTAATAATTGAATTGCATTTATAATCTATTGTTTGCATAAAAAGAACATGAAATATATTTTCTACATGTCATACAAATATTCTTTAATATACATATATGTGTACATACATGAATACATATGTATGTACATACGTATGTATGTTTTGCCCCAAAAAAAAAATAAAATTTTGTTGAAATCATAAGTTGAAAAACATTTATGAACCGACTGCTCAATTGTTGTATAATTCTTGTCATTTTTTCTTTTTTCTACCAATTATTTTTGTTTTCTACATTTCATTGTTATTTATAAACATTCTCCATTCCTTTATTCTTTTTTCTCCCCTCTTTGCATAATAATCCGTATGAAAAGTCTGAAGAGAAAAAATATTCTGCGTACGTGTAGGTGTATTTGCAAGTGTGTACATGGAAATATTTCTGTAAAACACTTGTTTACATCTGTCACTACCAGTTGCCATGACTATTGTCCATCATTTCACAATGCATTTGCGAGTGCTTACACTCCCTTAGGATGTATGAATTGTTTTTCATTTATTTTGTTATTATTTTTATAATCACTAAACGTATAATAGCTCTTGTTGAACAAACTTTAAGCAGACTAAATAACTATCGACACAAGTGCATTTGGGGAAAAGGGATCCCATGGAACGTGAACGAGGGTTGTTAGTTTTGGATGCTGCCAAACTGTGTAAACTAAATTACCGTAATTTCATTATTACTTAATCCCTATCAAGTAATCTCATAAAAGTGATAGAGAAATTATTTGTACTGATGACATTATGTGTGAAATGTAACATCTTTCAAATGTCCATCATCGCCTCTTTGGGTAGAGGATATTCATGACTCTTACGTATAGTCAGGTCGAACTTGACGATAGCTTTGGTGATGTTGGCTTTTGCGTAAGTCTGTGGCTTGTTGGTTATTCGCATAAACCTGGAACTTGAGAATTACCCACAACACATAGTCGTACGGTAGCAGTTGGCAGTTTACATCACCTCCATGTGAGATGATCATACCTTGAAATCGCTCATTTCGTTCTGTTAAAATCAAAAGCACCCAGCACAGGCCAATACAAGTTCATACCGCTAAGGCCACCAGCCTCTTTCTCGGGATGCATTTAATTTAGTGGCCATCATTGTTGTTTATTGTCGCCAGCCTTCAATTCTCTGTTCTGTTGCATTTTAAAATGCGTGCAGGCGCAAACTACTATGGAAAAAGGCTAAACTCGGCGGATAAATAAAGAATCATTAAAGCAACGTTCATTAAAAGAACAAAATTTCTAAAGAAAAATAACACATGAGCCTACCTGGAGTTTTATGCTCTGTAGTGACCACAGAAACTTCGATGCGAATTGCCGCACAAAAATTGCTTCGCTGGAGTAAACGCATTTCTTTTTAAGAAGGAAAACCTTAATTAAATGTAAGTAGTAAATACTGTTTAGATTTAATACGAGTTTTTAATGTATATATTTAAAAAATCGTAATCTTCAACTGGACAACGTATAAATATTTTGTCATAAAATGTCATATTTTTATTGTACACCCCTAATAAAGTATGAAAAACTTTTCACTTTTTATATTGCGTTAGCAATTTCATGACCCATAAATGCATATACAATACGAGTGTTTTATTATATTAATGAAACAACATTTTTAAACATCCCTCGTTTATTTGGTTTGATTTAACATTTGTTGTTTATAAAAAGTAAGTAAAAATATAAAGAAAAGAAAAAACAAACAAATGTTTATTATTTTTCGTCGCTTTTTTTTTAATTAACCAATAAAATCCATCCAAAATATAAAACACTCTCGTACTTGGAACTTCACGAACAAAAAAGAGCATTCTCTGGTAAATAAAAAAGTTTATAAATGTTTTGGCATAAATTGTTGAAAATAAATTTTCAAGCTACAGTTTCTTGTTTTTTTACGATATTTTTCCGCTGCAACGGATGCAACAAATTACTTTAAGTTGTACAAACACTTTGAATTGACCAAACAGATTTCCATAATGTCCAAAACATAGAAATTTAGTAATTTTTATACACGCAAAAATCAAATGGAATATATGAATGTCTTTTATATGAATATCTAACGTAAATGTTCTGTTATTGTAATTCATAGCTTTACTATTCAATAGGATATCACTGTACATTGCAATTTGTACTAACAGAAGAGAAGAAAAGCGAAGGTCAACACTCTTCTCCAACCAAATGGGTTTAAAGTAATCATAACTATTGCTGGGAAATTACTATAATACTTGAATCTCACAATGACAATAGGATGAGATTTGAGTCATGTGCCGGATCATAGAGGCATAACTGAGGATAAAAAGCGGGAATCATCTTGTACCTAACACATAGTATATTCTGTAATGTTGATAGTGGATTACTAGAACGCAACCTTGGAACCTGTGAGACATTAATGTATATCAGAAGGAAAACGTACTCTACTAGACAGTTTGTTGGCTTATTAGACGTCAGTAGTAGTAGTAGTTCAGCACTTTGCTCATGAATTTTAAATATAACGAAATATGAAAAAAAAATAATTCTTTCAACAGTTTTCTTTCAACAGTTTCATGAAAAGTTGCTCAAAAACCTGTCACTGTAGGTCAAGCAATTTGCGTGTAAAATTAACGTACACAACATAAAGAGTATAGGAAGCTAGATAGTAATCCTCTTTTAAGGGTTGGCCAATTAAGTAAATAAATAAGAAGGAAAACTTGAGTCCATATCGTGGACTGGGTACGAAACTGTCTGGACAAGCTCAAAAATCTATTCATCAGAATGACAAGAACTTTCCGGTACTAATTCCCTACATTTCTTGTTTAAAATATGTTTTAATTTTTTACGTCTAAGCTTTATGACTATCATTTTCACTTGTGAGACCAACTTTAATTACGATGAAATCAATTTCATGTTGAAGTAACTGCTGTAGATACCGCATTACCTCGCCACCACAAATGCTGCGTATAATTTCATCAACAACAAACTGAAATAATAACAGCAACAGCAGTTATGCCATAAATACCAAAAAAAAAAAACAAGAAAAAAAAAACAACAACAGTAATAATAACAATAATGTTATAAAAATAACAAAAAATAAAAACAAAAAAGATAGACAAACATTACTCCAGCTCGTGCACGTAAAACATGCCCGCTTTTGCCAAAAAAAAAAAAATAAAAAAAAAATAGAAAGAAAATTTAAATAAAAAAAAAGAGAAAAACTAAGAGAACAAAGCAAAGATATAAAGAGGGAACCTCTAACTCAACAATGTAAAATAACACTTGACGTTAAATTGTGATGAGCAACAACAACAACAGCAGGAAGCAAAGAAGTTGAAAGAAATTTTAGTTAGTTTTTCAATGTCTAAAAAGAATGCATGAATGAGAATTAGAAGAACACGATATCAGAACTAAAGTGAAGACATTAAACAAAATATCAGACGTAGGCACGCAATACAAATTAAAACCATTTGGAAGTACAAATAGAACAGGTAAAGATACATACATATGTAGATATGTATGTAAGTCAGGGAAAACAGACAATTTAATTCCCTACAGTCACAATCGAAACAATAACAAAAAAAATAATTATTTGTGGAAAATTGAAAGCAACAATTTTTTATGTTAATATTTACTTATGTATGCAACCATTCTCAGGTGTTTTTAATCAAATTGAAAAAGATGTTGTAGCGCTGCTTAAGGCATTCACAATCAAGAATATTTCAAGAGCAAAGCGAATATGAAAAAAAATAACATTAGAAATTATTAAAAAGAAAAATAATAATTAGCAGGACTGTATGTGGACTTCACGCTTACTTGTTTAAAATTCATTTCGATATCAATATTAGCGTTAAACGAACTTTTTAATGAAACTTAATGGGTCAAATCACATTACATTCACGCTTTAATATTTCATAACGCCAACACAAATTAGTTGTCAAGTTATTCCATTTATTTTGACAAAACACCATGGACGGATACCGCACTGAACAAAATAGATAAACTATAAAACTGTTTCATGTAAGTAAGTGTTGCTAACTGACCCGAAGTATGATCGCCGTAGTCTAGTAGATAGTATGTTAGGTTGTTAGACGAAACGAAATATGAAAAAATATTTCCTCGAGTGCCATGGTATTTCAATAACCATATATACTGTATTGTTGGTACAAAAAATTTTATGTGGATTGGTATCGTTCCCAGCCCGACAATTTTGTTTGTTCACGTACCTATTCATCCAGCAACTGACGATGAAATTTCACAGGTTGTTGTCTATGGCCGTACTTGATGATTTAGCATTAGCACGTTATCCGTTATACGCTGTTTCGAATTTCGAAATTTCCTGTTGCCACATGGAAAATCCCTAGTCATCAAATAATCTAATTCCTTTGACATGCTTATTGTGCGCATAATGTCATTTAATCTATTTTATTTAATTATGGCCTGATTTTGATTTTAAAATAATTTGAAATTTAATGCTAAATAGAAACTTTTTGATGAATAAATCAAATACACTTTTCATATATCATTTATCATTTATTAAATATGTACTATGTTTAAGCACACTGTATTACAAATACTAGTGAAATATAATGATAAAAGCAAAAGTTTATAATACAAGCAAATATTAAAACCTTGCAAAATCGTTTAAAATTTAGCAACAAGTGCAAATGATGAACAACCTTTTAAAATTTTTATTAAAATTTTTTGAAATGTCCATAGCAGACAGGATTTATTGAAAATAACCTAAAAAAAAAATGAAATAAGGACTATAAATAATGACCTAAAAAATTTTTAATTTTATTTTAATATTCGCTTAAACAAACACCATATTTGTTGGGCCATTTCCTTTCCTTTCCTTTGCTTCTTTTTTGATAAAAATATTTCTGTTTTCTTTTTTTGTGTTTTTTCAATAAAATTTATGACGAGAAATAAATAAAGGAAAAAACAATAAACCTTATTAATAATTTCTATAGGCCCCCTAGGGATATATGTATACACTGAAAACATGAAAAGAACAGCTAAAAAGTATAAAAAAAAATTTTTTTTTGGCAACATCTGTTGTTGCAACATTTGCATGTTACAACGTGGCTTTTGGTGTAAAAAGAAAAATAAGGTTTTCATTTGCCAACCGTGCACCCAAAACGAAGTCATGTTGTTAGAGTTGATGGTGGTGCCAATGATGTATTGACATCATTACAAATTACATACTATTGGATCTTTCGTTAAGCCCTTTTCATCTTTAATGTAAATAAAAGAAAACTGTGTCTGTGAGACTTCAGGAAAATTTTTTATTTCTTTCAACATAATTTCTCTGACAGGTGCCTATTAGAAAAATTCAATTTATCGCAACTCTCGCGTATAAAACAGGCTGAGTTTCACCGAATAGCATGGTTTATTGCGGCTTTGAGGACCACTGTGTTTGGTGGCTTTCTCACTTACACCTGCGTCTCTACAAAGAAACCTCTAACAGCATTTAATAGCATAATTTCGGTGACCAGTTTCATCAGCCTCACGTGATATAACTATGCCCTTAAATTGCTTTTACGGATTGTTTAATTTAGCATAAAATGCACTGTTTTGTTGAAACCACATCTCAATAGTGCCCAGATCGTGGTATTCAGTTCGTAATCATCGCCTTATAGTGCTTTCCGCTGACAGTGATCGCCTGGCCAATACCGTTCTCAAAGAAATGTCGATCGATGAAACTGCCAGCCCAAAATCCACATCACACAGTGATTTTTATGAATATATTAAAGCATATTAGGTCTTATTTGGACAGGCATCGTCGTGAATTTTTATGGTTTACATATTCGACATCTAGATTTGCGGCTCATTGCTGAAAAAAATTTTTACATAAAAATATTGTAAAGCAAACAGGACGTCAATTTTTAGCAAAGAATTTTGTTTTGTATATACTATTGAATGCTGTATGCATCCATAGTGATTTGGCAAAAAGACATCTGCCACAGTTTAGAATTCCCTGTTGAAAGACCCTATGCAATAAGTTTAATATTTCATTATTAACCCACATCATATTTTTTCCCCATATGCTTATTAAAAGAGAATTTTTACGAAAACTAAAGAGCAAGAGTTCCCAAAGCAGCGAAAAATTGGCAGAAACATGATTTCATGTAATTGTTAAAACTGGAGAGCTAAATACAGGCTGAGCTGAATGTTCAGGGGTAGGCTGATAAAACATGGGACCATTATGTTCACCTCCCCTCAACCTAATTACTTAAAACATTGTTGTAAACAATTGCAGTTTATGGTTAAAACTGTTTTTAATGATATTTTTAAATACATGAGCCTTTTCCGAAACCAAAACGATGAAACTTATCAACAGAAAGCCAAAAAGATGACATTCAGTATAAAGAATTTATCCTATATACATACATACATATCTTCATACGTACATACATGTACAATAGTAATTAAGAAAAAATTTTTTTTCTTTTAAAAAAGACAGAAATCAATCGTGAAAGCAAAATAAGAAAAAATATTGACAGGCATATGAGAATATGGAATCTTACTGTATGTTCGGTTGTGTGGCAATAAAATTTCATCAGAATTCCAACAGAATCACAATTTATTATTATAACTCACAAATGTGTCGCAATCTTTGCAGTGGAATGTCAGGTACGATTAAATATCGTAAAAGGGGGCTATGACTGCAAAAAGCTATAAGAAAAATTTGTAGTGAATAAGAATTATGGCAGATTTAATTTCTAATTATGATAGTGAGGCAGTTTCTCTTACTTTAAACAAATCATTTAATCTGTATGGTATTCCACCTAACACCACTTGGTGTCACAATTTCCAGAGTCTAATAATCTGATTAGGTTTCCGTAAGGACTGTTCTAATGATGAAAACAGTCCTTTCTAGGAGTAAGGTTGTTGTTCTATACATTTCTAAATTTTTTGATGGGTTGTAGCATCGAAAGTTTATTGGTTTTGGTGTCAATAGTTTATTCTGATCTATACTGTGGATCTATACTGAAATTTCTCGATACAAATGGATTTTCCATTCATACATTAAATTTCATTCTCTGACTACTCTTTTACAGATGATATTAATATTTATTATAGATATCGCGATCATTGAAAATCGTGCTAAAAAGGCCACGACCTTTGATAAATCAAAGAATAATGTCGTGCAGAAATCATCAATTTTATTATGTGGATGACCCAATACGCATTATTTCATTACATCATCTGTAACGTCTGTTGGTCAAAAATAAGCGTGTGAAATTTCAATGTGAAGTTCGCTGGAGTCAAAAAGTCAAAAGACGCTGCAACAAATACTCACTAGATCTGATCTGGTTATTACGTACACCACTTATGCATACATACATACATATACAACAGAATAGCCAATATAGTCCTTGTGAAATCGATATCCTAAAGTTCTCAATAATAACATCATCGCAGTGTGGCTTATGTTTCACTGTATTATCGTTACTATATTCGTATTCTACTGTCGAGAAATAAAGTAATTTGTTCACGAAAATCATCACTTTTTACGTTGTGGTCTTTTTTCTCGTAGAGGACAATCGCTTGCAATTGATAAGCCAGTGGAACGCATTCTAAATTAAAACAATCCACACTATACATGTTCTTCTTGCAGAAGTTTGTCTACAAATAATACTCGGTCTTTCCTGAGTGCTAGTTGCCAATTGAAAGGATCTATCATAATATGGTTTGATAAATGTCAGATTTTACATTTCATTCGCAGGCATACCTTTTCTAAGTTGACTGCCCATACATTTTATTTGCAATTGTAGTGTCACTACATGATTATTTCTTCGAACTGATGTGCGTATTTACATCGTATCGAGTGTATTGTGAGTACAAATTAATTAATAATAATTAATTTAAAGAAAATGGAATTCTGTGCACAATAAGCCATTAACTTTTCCAAGAAATAAAAGGTACATTGATCATCCTAATGTAGTCGGAATAAATGAACAAATAATGTTTCACCATATATTTTATTTATTTAGAAGACATAACTTACAAATGAAGCTGATTGTGGTTTATATAAACATCCATAATTGGTCATAATAACCCTCCATTCGGGATAACGATCTAGTCTCTCACACCACTTATGTTGTATGTGTTAATTTTGTACATGACATAGATTGGAGAAACTTTTCATTGCAATTTTATTGGAGTTTTTGTTAGAAATCTGCTGAGACGAAGTCGCCGATAAAAAATTTTTTTATTTATGTTTTGATATCTGCCCTAGGGTTTGAACTAGGATCTGACCTAGGGTCTAATAAGCCAACACACTTCGTACTAGAATACAGCGACTCAGGTTTACATATATATATGAAGCCTGTAATAAACTTTAATTTATTGATAAAATGCATAAATTTCTTAAATCCCACATTCTGTTTATGAAAACTTTGAAATAAGACAGTAATAGCCCCCTCACCACCCAAAAAAAGAAGGAGAAGAATAAAATAATACATTAAAGAACAACAAGTGCTCATGTCAGTGATAAGTTCATATTTTATTTCATATTTGAGAGTATATATTACAGAGTATACACCTTCTACTTTGTTATGATGTAAATAAATAATTGCTCATAAATACTTCTTTTTATTAAGTTTGTCGGGCAATAAATTTTTTGAAATTTTGTTCAAAAGGATTTTTCATTTACAGAGATTTTCGAACGACTTTTGCTTTTTTGTTTCAAAGAATAAAAAAAATAAAAACGAAGAAGAAAAAGACAATAATGCTGAACTTTGACAATATTTAATAAATTAAAAATTGATTGCTAAAGTTTTTATTATTTAAAATTTATTAAATTTCGTAAATATTGCATACAATACTGTTGTAAAAATCTAAAGAGAAAAAATAATGAAATTTGAAAAAAATGTCCACAACCAAAAATGTATTGTAACTATTCCTCTTGAAATAAATACCCAATAAAATATTAATATCTACTAGATGTGGTAAAAATCCAAACGATAAGTAACACAGTGCAACAGTGAAAATGAAATAGAAAATTTGTGGAGCTTGAGAAATATAAAAAATCTATTTTTAGTTCTTCTTAATTAAATTCACATCTTAAAACAGGCTATTCCTGGATTCTGTTTAATATTTTTACATTTTGTTGTATGGTGTAATCACTGTAATTTTCCGACTAAGTGCGGAACAAAAAAAAATTGCTCATATAACAGCCCTTGGTGATTTTCAAACAGCTTTAATTTAGTGTGAATGGAAAACAAAATAAAAAATATTTATTTTGGTTTTTATTAAATTAAAGCATTCAATCATAAAAATATTTCATTAATGTTTTGAAAATATCATTTCCCTGCTGCTTTCATCATTTGGTTTGACGTGCTCATATACATACTGGGAAAAATTTTGAAGTGCATTTAATTTTGTCATTAGAAAGTGAGGCAAACTATAATAGCTGTACTTGGGTTTCGTCCATATATTGAGCAGGTATACCGGTATTAAGTGGACATCAAGATACAAATGTCTCCATCAAGAAAAATCTTTTGTTTTTTCCTGTATTGTCGAAACAATCTGTCTAACATATTGATTACATATCATATCCTATCAATGATCAATATTGTGACGAAAATGATAAATTTTAAACAAAAATAAAATTATTTGTGAAAAGCATTAATTTTTTGTGGTCATACGGTTCGGTATCACAATTTTGACGTGAGAAGACCACCCAAAAGTTTGAACGCCAAATTCCAAGCAATATTGGATGAAGATGACACAACAAACAATTTCTAAATGTTTTAAATTGTGCGAAAGATCTGCAAAGTCAGTGTTGAAGTGTTGCTGACGATGACAAGTGGATTTATTTTTTCGGTTAAATGGGGAGACTTAAACACGTTGCCAGCAGGAGGGTTTGTACCTACGTACGCCTATTATTGTCATGAAAATACGAAGGTTTGAAAGATCCCACATTTTCTGACATCGTCGACCGAGCTCTAACAAAAAGATTGCTGCAATAACAAAGATTTATTTTGGATGAGGACGTGGTTTTCTTTAGTGAATGGTTGACTCTCGGATAGAGTTATCACAAAGGTCCTAACCTAAATAGCAACACTTTTTATAGCACATTGATCCCATTATTCTAACTTTAAAGTTAACAAAGAATTTCATCTCATTGTGTATCGAAATAATGTTTTTTTTTTTTTTTACAATGAAAGCAAAATTTAATTTTAATGTTACAAAAGATATTCTTCAAGAATTGCAAGCACATACCCGCTTTTCATTATTTTGAACTTCAACATGTGCAACTACTATACTTACTTGTCTAGCATA
The DNA here is from genome assembly GCA_014635995.1 of Sarcophaga peregrina. Taxonomy (NCBI): domain Eukaryota; kingdom Metazoa; phylum Arthropoda; class Insecta; order Diptera; family Sarcophagidae; genus Sarcophaga; species Sarcophaga peregrina. Next base: position 104,492,087 of record CM025789.1, on the reverse strand, counting down.
CGTAGAGCCGAAAAGAAATAGGAATGCATTCAATTGAAACGACTGAAAATAATAATTTTGCGATTTATTTTTATTCTTTTTCATTTTCGTTTTCTATTCATTTTTTATTTTTCAATCCATTTTTTTTAAGTTTCTTCTCGTCATGTATGTATTTTAAGTAGTAACTTGCAAATTATAACCATTTGCAATCATAACATTAGCGTAATGAACCATTGAATACGTTAACAATGACAAAATACAAGAAAAAAATAAAGATGGAAAAAGAATTCACTTATAAAAGATATACCATATGTATGCAGTTGTAAATAATGTATAAGACTATGTGTGTACGTACGTATACGTAAATACGTGTATACGAAGTACATACCAAGTACACTTTTACACATGTGTACTTAAGTTACGTAGGATGTAAATGTACAAGCATGTTAAGATTTTGAACTTTTACGAGCTTATGAATGACATGGCAGCGTAAAAAGGTAAGAAAGAAAAAAAGTATACATCTTGGATGTTAAGCTGAAATAAGTAAATGAAAGAAAAGAAAAGAAATTGGGATACACCGGTGATGACGACGATGACGATGTCTTCAAAATTACGTGCTACAAGTGCCATACGACTAGTGATCTTTGTTTTCTTTTACTTTTTTGCATTATTGGTAGCTAAAGTGTATGTAAATTTTTTAAACGTACGAGTGTGAGCACAAAATGTATAATTTAACATACTCTCATCGAATGGCGGGTGTAAAAGGCAACCAAATATGTTCAAGCGCTTAATAAGAGGCAACACTCTAAGTTTGAACACCCTAAGTTTTAGATAAAGTTTCGAATAATTTTTACCAAAGTTATCATCAAAAAATAGAGTCTTCTAACAGGGACTTCTGTATTTGACTGGCCACTTCGTGTCTCACAGTTCATACCACTTTTAATATATGTATAAGCAAATTGATTGCAGGTCTCCCCGCATAGTGTGAGAGATTCATTTTAGGACTCCATTTTAATTTTTTATTTTGTTATGTTTCCTGAAGTTGAAGTTGTATGCTAATAAATCACATCGGTTCTAGTTGCCAACACAATCCAAGATATCGGCCAAATACAGTTTGATTTCATCGCCAGAGACATGGAATTTTCGATATTACGGATGTGGTCCACCCAAAGAACATTGATCAAAGAGAACTTTTGATTGATTTCTTCAAATATACAGAACATACCAGAAAGCCACATTCAAAGTTCAGCTAATCTTGGATAGGAATAGATCTCATTTCCTCTGTATCTAATTTTACTGATTACTTATTACAACCAAGAATATCAAATGCTTCTAACGCCTGAAATATTGCTTGATCTTAGAGAATTGCATCAAACTTAAGATATGTTGTTCACAATAAAGATTTAATCGATTGTCAATTAAAATTGTTCTATTCAGTTTTTGCTATTGAAATAAAAGATTTTTCTGAATATTCTTACTGTGGTATCGCATACATGATATGATATTTGAGTCTGCTGTGTACAGTACTTTTACGAAGTATTATTCATATGAACACATTTAAGTGCCTGAAAGTATAAGGTTTTTGTGTAATTCTTTTCCTTTCGCTGATATCTGAAGGTGTACCCATTGCTTTACAAAAGCAAGGTGAAAAAAATTACTTCAAGTTTACTTACGAAATTGTAGTTCATTTTCTTATTTTCCGCATAATATACTCTTACAAGTACAGCAATTTAGTTGACACCTTTAATTTTCTATTTACATACATAATATCACTTTAAATTTTATACAAAAATTATCAACAAATAAAAAGGGAGACCAAACTTAAATAAAAAATTAAACTAAAAGCAGCAGCTTAATTTGTAATTTAATTTAAATGATCTCTCTTTATGGCTAGACTAGAAAAGTAGATTTACAAGTAACTGGTACGGGACAAAACAACTAACGTCTGATCTGATACGACACATGCAAAGGTCTACCTGCATTATTATTAATAATGTTAGACGACATACTTCGTGTACTTCGCAGCAAGGGATAAGTGTATGCTACATTCCACGAAATTTTAATTGGATTATTAGCTAAAGCAAACGATCATGTCACGCTGTAAAGAAAAGTCTTCTTTTCCGGAAAGACAGAGTTGGAAAAATGGTGCGAAGCACCTTCTTAAAATTCTAATGACAACTGATCATGCCATGTTTTTCTTTGCAAATCATGGTTTTATGCCAGAAATATATCTTGAACTATAATCTATACATTTGGTGTATATTACTTTCATTATTACTTATTCGGGGCGTAGCGCCTTTCGAAAAAAAATCTTGGAATAATCTCATAATGAAAAAATCGTACACATTTTTTAAAGTAGACTGTGACTCATTCTTACACTTCCAAAAATAAAAATATAACAGAGGAGATTTTGCAGCTCTTGATAACTTTGCCTTTTGAACTGGGTATATTGTTGTTTGATGAAATGAATACATACGCTGATATTATATTTTATAGCGATCCATTGACAATTTGTATTGAAACATTTTCGAACACCTGAACGATTCTATATTTATAAAAGTCTGGTCACTCTAAGTACGTGTTTGTTTAATCTTCAGTGTTTATTTGGATGAGGGTATTAAGTGTAGAAATACAGGTTAATGGAACACACACTACATATTGCCATGCAAATACAAACACAAATGAAATGTTAGTGCTATGCAACTATTGTAATCAGTAAATTAAACTTTTTCCTTTCACATCCTACAACGTTTTTAACTAAATGCCTGCCAAGGTGTTTAGTACAAGTGTAACCTTATGGTACATACACATGTATGAGCCCATATTCATCTGTTTATTGACTTAATTTAAAAATCTGTATTTGAAATTGGATTTTTGTACGCTTCCTCGAATCATAATGCTAAAGTACTATAGTAACATTGATAATGATGATTACAGTTAACAAAAAAAAAAACAAAAAAATGTAAAACAAAACCTGTTCTACGCTTGCAAATGAGAACGTCAGAAACATTTCGACCTGAATTTGTAAATGAAATTCAAAAATAAAATGATTATGGCCATATGCTGCCAAAGTCTAGTCTCAGTAACATGCAACAAAACTAGCATATTTGGCAACAATATAAGCAAACGAATGGTATGCATTGTATGTAAATGCAGTAATTATAATTACAACTACTGCAAACGAAAGGTTAAGTTGCAATTTAGAAGCTTAAATAATTTGTTAAAATTCAGTGTAAATTCATTTTATATTATCTTATTTGTGATAATTAATGCTGTTTGTACGTAATTGTTTCGGATAACACCATAAAGTATATACATTAATTCCAGGCGGGATTTATCTATCAACTCAAGCAGTTACTTGGGAAAAGAATTATTAAGTTCCATAAGACATAGATAATAACATTATTATCGATTTTATTTTCGATGCCATGTCTCACAAAGATGCATCGATGTGATATCGATTAATCTTACGATTGGTAAATGTTTTATTATGGATTGTAACAAAATGGAAGTAAAAAAACATAAATATTTTATTAAGGGATGGAGGCATTACAGTACTACGTCCAGACAATTTATTGCGTTGTCTTCAAGCTATAATGTGTCCCCCAATATTAAGGATAACTCATTGCTTATCGGTTAAGTGGCTATCTTTTCATTTAGTACATATTTCCAAATCACCGTAGTCTAGTAGGTAGTGTGTTGGCTTATTAGATGTAAATCTCGGGTTCGTATTCTAGGTCAGGCAACAATTTCCTCTCGGCAAATTTCTGGTAAAAATTCTGAGAGTAAATAAACCTATCATGAGAAAGTTTCACAAAAGTCTGTCATTCGGAGTCGACGTTAAGCTGTAGTTCCCGTCACTCACGTATAAAATTACCTCACACAACATTAGTAGTTAAGAAGCTAGACCATAATCCTGACAGAAGGGTTAATATGGTGAGTTATGTAAGTATGTATACTCGCAAACCACTCTTTCTACTACATAGAGATATTCTGGTCTAATTAGCGAACTTTATCCTATCAATCGCATAGGAGCATAATGCTTAGGTAGCGACCGTACGGTCAAGTAGTTTTGCTATGTCTTGAGCGTTTTATTCGGTGGTGTCAAGTTTCGCTTGGAAGAAACTCATGAGTTTAGTAAATATTTCACTCTGAGCCTGAACACTTCCATTTCTATCCCTCTTTCTGGTTTTTATCCACCAACATGTCACAAAATAGTCCCTCTCGTTAAAGAGTATACACCAAGCAAACTGTTCCTTTCGCTAACTGCAATTTCCCATTATGAAGTACTTACTTGTTCTTTGTAGGGGATAGTTAAGGAGGTAGTTGCCATTCATTTGATTTGTCAGATTTCGAATCCTGCCTGATGAATCTAGCATTAGACTTGTTTCATGCTGTTATCTTTAAAAAGAGAAATTCATTTCATTGATTTAAATTAGTGTATAGAATGACCCATTATTGACGTATAGCAGCCATCCAATGACTAATTTTGAAAAAGATCCAGAAGAACTAAAAACAAAATTATGAGTTGCTGCACGAAATACTTGGTTTGTGATACCAATCCTGAAGGTTTATAAGGCGTAACGATAAAAGGATATGAAATTCATAGATCTAGCTTTAATCAGAACTATTATAATGGTAGTTAATGAAATTATTGTCTTTTTAACCTTGACACAATATTATAGTTTCCTTTTATTTATTTTTTTTTCTTCTTCCTTGCATTTTCAAATAACACAATGAGTTCTGTTGTATATTCATTTGTGTCTAGGTTTTTAAAATATCCATCTTCTATCCAAACTAATTCTGAAGTTGAAATGATATATTTTACTTTAGTTGGAATATATTTTCCTTACAAACATACGTACATAAATACTTATGTACCTCGATTGTGTACCAGAAAGTAAAAACTTTACTACCACTTTTCTGACACTTAAAGCATGTTGTAGTATTTATACTGTGTGGTACATGCTACTCAAGTTGCAATACAGTAATGCGTCTGTTCTACTAAATGAAAAAGTTTCGTAAAGTAAATGAATCTGAGAGGAAAAACAACTTTTTTAAAATAATAAAAAACTAACTTTTATGAAGTACATACTGTATAATGAAAAATAGCTTTCAGAGTATTGCTATCATCGTACAGACAGAGATAACTGCGAACGTTTGTATGTGTATATATGTATGAAGTATGTATGCATGCGTTTGTTAATGAATATATGTATAACAAATAATATTTGTTTTTAATTTTTATTTACTTCATTTCTTTTATTGACATTATATTTTTTATTTTTTTTAAATGTTTTAAAATATTTACATACGTACTATGTAAATAAGAAATATTTCAATGTGTTAATGGAAATGGAAAGGGGAAAATTGCAAGCTTACCAGTTTTCCCAGTTAAGTTAGTTATTTAAGTATTATGAAACCAATTATTATAAATGAACTAGCTGTACCCTGCACGTGTTGCTGCGCCCCCAATTAAAATAAATTTGAAGGAAAGGCATTACACAATTAATTTTGAATCATTTTATTGATTTTGTTTCGCGTTGTCCTGATGATTCAGATGAACGAGCCTGAGTAGAAAGCATTCGATCAGTGTCTAATCTCACTTCTCGTTGTGCAAGTGGTTCATACAAACGGGCCTCAACGGCATATACTCGAAGATTTTCCAGTCACAGTGCTCGTCTGATTCTGAGGCTCGTAATGCGCTTTTCTTTCGAGCTTGGGGTGTAGGTCGACCAATGGCTTGGCATTTATTTTGAATAATTTTCAGTGACGCCATCCATCGGAAATTAATCGCACCAATCTCCATCGTCTCATACGTTACAACTTTGTTAAAGAATGCACAGTTTAAAATTTAATTAATTTTAAGTAATTTTCAGTGGCACCACCTATTGGAAATTGGTCATACCAACTTAGAAATCTTCTTCGGCTCATGCGCAATAACTTTGCTAAAGGTCATAACATATTCAAATGCACAGTTTAATTCATTTTAAATAATTTAAAAAAAAGTAGGCGGAAAAGTGGGCGGGGCAAAATTTTCTCTTGATGAAAACTTTCAATGGATAAAGACAAACATTAGAGAGAAAAATTAGTCAAATCAATGGAGCCGTTTTCAGATTTTAGATAAATAGAAAATGTGAGCGTAAAAGTAGGAGGGGCAAACTTCACATAAACCATTTACTAAATAGTCCGAACAAAGCCTTAACATTTGGCTTGGATAGGTGAGCCCGTTCTTGAGTTATAAAATGGCAACGAAAAGTGGCATTAATTTTTATATTGTATTATAATTGTATTGTGTTGTATATGACCTTTCTTAAGCAACTTATAACAAAACTGTGCATGTTGAATATTTGAAACAATATTGAATCATTTGAAGGACCTATTCATAGAAATATAATTGAAAAATAACATCGTTGAAATGTTCGCCGCGGCTTTTCTGGTTCCGTGGCTCTGAAACCAAAAAATCAGGCTGATTTTCGCCAGTGATATGGGTTATGTTGGCTTTAGAGACAAGTGGCGCTTGTTGTTTGTTTCTATACACCATCGATTTAAGAACACCCACTAGTAAAAGCATAACTTGGTCAAATCGCAAAATCATGGGGTACTCTAATGACAACAATGACTATGTATTTTGACCGAAATTGGTTTTTTTTGTAATATCATGCAAATTACCATGTAAGCTCGATTAATCTGAAGTCAAAGAATCGGTGGTGTACCATCCAAACCACGACAAAAAGATCGATTGTTGTACCCAATCCAGAGGTGGTAATTTTATTTAAAACTATAGAATGCAGAAATTTTTTAATTTTTATTGATTCTCGACGAATAACGTAGAAAAACCTAAAATTTTGAGACTTAACAGAGGTACACGCGTATTTTATTCCTGTAGCCAACAAGTTATATATTTTTATGCTCCTAATACTTGCATGCGCCACAGAATGATTGCATTGACTTTTTTGAAAATATTTTGTTTATTTGAAATGTTGCTGGCAACAATGATTCAAATTAGACGACTGCCACTGCTCAAAATATAGGAATAAAAATTATCGGAGAAATATCTGAAGAAACTCCGGTACCCGCAGTTATAATTTAGTTTACTTTTCTTGTGCATAGAAGTCTAGTCTGGTCCTACTACCATGTAGATAAAAGTCATGCCTGGGATTATGTTGACCAAAAATTTCGATTTGTTTTTTGTTTGTTATTCAGCCTGTTCGAATATGCCTTTAGTATACAAATTTTATCTGGTTATGTAATTTGTGGTTCAATACGGTTTAAGCGCCTTGTAGGAATACAGTTATGAAGTGCAGAATTTTAGATGGGTATCCCATATTTCATCCCGCACAGTATATGGTTTAGCAAACACATGTATGCACATAGGGTGGCTTTTTTAAATACTTTCAACTTGTTTAGTATTTTTTTTTTTTTTTTTTTGATTTATTTTTATTGACATTAAAATAAATGAAATTAAAAAAGAAAGCATAATATTTTAAGAAATATTTTCTTCTTTTACTTACGTTGGCTTGCAAACCATTTGATATGCATTCCCAGATACAAATAATGCTACACAAATATTGGAATACTTTGATACACAATATCATGAAGTGTGAATCAAATTCATTTATTTTGAGTTTCTTTTTATATTTGTAACGTAATTCTATACTTTTTTTCTTTTCGTTTTCTTTTTCTTGCTGTCTTCTTATTGCATAGAGTAATTTTATTTTCATTTTTAGTTTATATTTGATTATTTTAATTACATATTGTATATCAATAGTTTTAAAAATCATGGTTTTATTTATTATCAATTTTCCATTTTATTTATTATTATTTTCTTTCTATTATTCGTATTGTTTGTTATTTGGAAGGAAATTTTTTTTTGTTTTTTTTTTTTGTCTTTCTTGTTTATTATTGTTAAAGAATCACTAACTATAGAGTTGCAAAAAATTCTTACATTTATTATAAATTAATTAAAACAGTATATATACATCCCATTGATTGACAATAATGATACAATTTTTATTTTATACCATATTATCGCTGTAGTTGATGGTGTACTTGTATTTCTTATTTTAATATATTTTTTTTTTAATTTTTAAGAAGAAATAGAAAATTAGTTAAAGGCCTGAAAGTATTCATCCGGTTGAATAATAAAAAATCGTAAATAACTAAAAAATGTTAATTAAAAGTATGATAATTAATCGACATTTACTCATAATACCATAACAATATACTTGATTTTCTCTATTTGTTTCTAAAATATCGCATTTTTATATAACTTTCATAAAAATGAACTGTGAACGTACTTTGTCGCCAAAACCTAAGCATAAATAAGTTTAAACCTCAAACTTTAAACACTCCACTGAAATTCGAAATATTTAAATGACCTTAGCTGGTAAAAACAAACAGCAATGGATACAACATTAAACATAATCAATATAATAAAATGGTTACTACATAACATACAGAATTGGTCATTAAAACCCTTCAGTCACGATTATGACTTAGCTTCTCGCATCACTTAAATCGTGTACGTTAATCTTACATATGAGTTGCGGGACCTACAATTTAAAGTCGACACCTAATGACAGGTTTTTTAGCAAACTTTCCCTCAGAATTTTTCCAGAAATGTCGTCAAAGAAATGAGTATTTTTTTTTTTTTTCTCAAATATTTGTTTTGATATCTGATCACGGGTTTGAACCATGGCCTTATATCTGACAAGTCAATACACCACCTACTAGACTACGGCAACTTTGACCTCATCACTACGTCCCAGAAGTTCTAAAGCATCTTTGTTTCCAGTAATAAGTGATCAGATACTGAAAACCATATCACTAGTTTAGTGCTACTTGACTGTGGTACTACACCTTTTGATTAATCGCATGGTCGGCCGTTGATGAATTAAACTATACAAGAAGACTGAAATTGATAAAGACTATTCACAGTTCGTCGTGGTCTAGTGGGTAGTGTGTTGGTTTATTAGACAAAAGGCCCGGGTTCGAATCCCAGCTCAGACATCAAAACGAAAAAATATTTCTTCGGCGACTTCCTCTCAGCAGATTTCTGGCAAAGACTCTGAGAGTAAAAATTGCCATGAAAAGCTTCTCAAAAATCTGTCGTTCGGAGTCGACTTTAAATTGTAGGTCCCGCCACTCATGTATAAAATTAACGCACACAACATAAGTGGTGTGAGAAGCTAGGTCGTAATCCTGACTGAAGGGTTGTAATGGCCAATTATGTATGTATTCACAGTTCGTGTGCCGCGAATCATCAGAGCTGCCAAATCAGTAATTCAGCGTTATCTATTTAGTAAAGAAATAATAAAGGACGGAGAAATTAATATTTTACAACAACGTAGAGTTTTTAAGAAAACTTGACAGTTTGTGCTTTGAGAAAATGTATAATTTTCATAGAAAAAATTTCGTTTTCTAAAAAACCTACGAGAATAAGCAGAATGACCGCATTTGAATTGTAGATAAACCACAAACTATTATTCAAACACTAAATTTCGCTTTTTTTTAGCACACTATCAACGGGACCATCGGGACACCTAAATTACAATTGATTTACTCAAAGCAACTGGATGAAAGGACCCATATATGAAACTGATTTTTTTTTTTTGTTTTGTAAAGTCAATTTCATCGAAATTATAGTTTTAAGTGTGTTCTAAAGAGATATCGCTGACATCTCTAATAGGATGAGTTATCAAACAATAACTCAAGAAATTACAAAAGTGAAATTAATTCTTAATTAATTAATTCTCTTGCTCTTATATAATTTGAAATGTACATATGTATGTGCATAAGTATGTGTAAGGAACCATTTTTATTACAGGCTCATCTACATCTATAAAAGAATGAATATAATGAAATTCAATTTTGTTTATCAACTGGAAATCACTTTACGCTGTATAATAGAAAATTTCACAAACATAAATCCCTTATGTGCTATTATTTTGATCGGCTTTGTGTATGCAGTGTTAAGAGCAGTCGAGAGTATTGTGAAGCAATACATAAAAAGATTTTACATTAAAGAAATAATAATAAAATAATGGTAAAAATTTTATTCCCGGTTAAATTAATAAAACATAACATATTTATTTTATTAATTAACTATTTACTTATTACTTATTTATATGTATGTGTATGTATATGTATTTTTGTATGTATACATTTCATTATACTTTCTTATGAAACAATAATACTAATTACTGTCTAGCAAACTTAGTCATATTAAATTCATATTATTATATACGTATGTACACTCTTTATTCGATTATAATTATTAGTTTTTTCTCACTTTGATTTATTAAAATAATAATAATTATCAATATTAAAATTATCAATAAATCATGGCAGTCTCTCTTTTTTTAATTTTTATAATACTTTTTGTTTTATAATAATGTATCATACTTATTTAGTTCATTAATTTATAATAAAAAAATAAAAAATAAAAAAAAACAGAAAACTGTATATAAGCCTTTACAAAAGCTAACTTAAACATAAATTATCTCTTACAGGTTTACCACGATACTTTGGGGCGTTTTTTTTTTTTCTTTTTTTGCTTTCCATTACTTTAGCCACCACTATAGCGTCTAATTATGTTCAGTGTATTAAATATTGTTTCGTTAACTACATTATGAATGAGAATCAATATTAACAAATTGTTTAATAATGTATTAAAACATAATGTACGGAAATTTAAAGCTGCCGCAGATGTTATAGCTGAGGCTGAATATTCTCCTGTAATGAAATTGTAATATATTAAATACTTTACAAATATTATATTTTTTTTTTTTAGTAATTTTATACAGATTTATAAATAAAAATTAAAACTAACAAATATGAATATCGAATATTTATGATTGTTATTGCAATCGGAATCTGTGTATATTTATTTTCCGTTGAATTTTGAATGTAATTTTAAAAAAATAAAAATATCTCTAAAAAAAAATATTAAATCTAGGAAAAAAAAAAATCAAATGAGTTGTTATAGTTGTTTATGAGGAGTGTCTCAGTTATTTTTTTAATAATTTTTTCATTTGAAATTATTTATTGGATTCTAAAGAATACAATTTTACTTTTTTCATGAAATTTTCCATGAATTTTTTCTTAGAGATAAAGCATACACAGTATGCATTTGTTGATGATTTTCTGAACACGAAATTTGACAAATTTGTCTATTCACTAAGCCATTCGGATGAAAATATGATCACCGACGAAGGTACTTAGGTTAGGTTTGGTAGCGTTATATCAAAAGCACACTTGAGCACGCATAGCGATCCGTTGTGACGCCACAGATAAATACTGTCACTATACTGACCAAGTTCCTCCGAAGCAAGGAGGGAAAAGTTGGTCAGCACAAGAGCTGCACATTTAAAACACTTTACCTTGTTATCCAGTAAACGAATTGCCGTTGCATTCTATGATCTACTGGTTTGACCTCCTAAGTAAGTTGAATATTATACACATGAAAGCGGATTGAGGTAATTTATCGAATTTCGTACAATAGCGCTTCCTAAAATTTCAAGTTATTAATAACGATTCCAAATTACCGTTTTTTTTTTTACTTTTTTGGGACACACTCATTTACAGTGTGATGAACACCAGACTTCTTAAATGTCTGGCTATGAAATAAAATTGTTTGAGTACTTGAGTATGGTTTACATATTTAGGGCACTCTGTCAATTGAAAATTACTTGAACTATGCGAGTGGTCTCAGCATAATTTCATCATATTCTCAAAATTTTTGCAGTAAGTTTTCATAATGATAAAGGATTGTTTTTCCACAAATAGCTACATATTTAATAATCGGAATTAACATGGAACAGCTGCCAATTGCAACTTGAACAAAATAATTTATAAGAAATTTAAAAAATGCTCTCTTTCTGAGACACCCTTTATTTGTAAGTATTGATCTGAGTACTACTGGTTCTTTTTCTTTCCAGCGATATATTGCAAAATATTTGATAATGAGCATTAAAAAATCATTAGCAACTGATATTGTGTGTCATGTTTTCGACAAATGTGTCAGAAAAAATGTCAGTATATGTCAAAATGGGAAATATTTCAATTAATATTTATAGAAGCATTTTAAGACAAAATTATGTAAATATTTGAATTTACATGCCAAATAAACAAATGTGTGTTAACTTAAGTTAGTCAGAACAAACTTTTTATTTTCCCACTTCAAAAATTTTACTCGTATTTTGTTAATATATGAGGAATGTAAACCTATTAATTCTAATTATACACACTAACATATTCCTAAATAGAAAATTATATTTATTTTTATTCATCCGAAACAAATAGCAGTAACCGATTGCTAATCATCCAAGCCGATTGGCCTGTTAACACAGTTGAGTTTCCTTCTGTGTTTCAACATGCTAATCGTCACATGACGTGTACCATCCAGCCTCCATTCAAAATAGCATAGACTGAGTCATAGTTCCTTTCTTAAATTTGCTACTAAACCTCGTTGTGAAGCACTTTTACTGGAACGCGAACATGTTTGAACGCCTTTAATTCATTGTAACCATAATAATGTAGTTTATACTATATATTGATAATAAGAAATTACTTTGCGTTATATAAAGATTTTAAAATGAATTTTTATTATTAAAAATTCCAATGCAGTGGAAACATTTCCCAAAGTATTCTTGTTTCATTAATAAAGTAATTCTCTTATGCTGTCATGCACCTATAAAATGCGATAATTATTATTTCGTGTTGCATATGCAATAATTTTTCACATGTTATTTTCAATTTGCTGCAGGAAAAAATCACTTTGTGCTGACATCAATTGATAAAAATTTGTTGAATTCATTTTTAAAAAGTTTCTTTTTTTTTTGTTATATTTTTAATTAAAATTACGTTTTTATGTTGGCATTAAACAAAATTGACTTTTCAATTTTGAAATTAATTTAAACTCAATTAAATTTTGTTGTTCTGGTCTTATTCTACCCAAACGCACCCAAAAGTTGAGCTAAAGCAAAATAGTGCAAAAGAACATTTAAAGCAAAAACAAAGCTCATGTATTGAAGAACTACTCAAATAAAATGGGGAAAAATTTTAAATTAAAAAAAATATTATTATCCGCAAAAAATCACATTAAAAATATATATATATATGTGTGTGTGTGTGTGTGTGTGTGTGTGAGTGTAATTTTTACATTTTATTTGTATGTCAACGTACTTACCGTTCAGTACATGTAGTATAACCGTACGTGGTTCACTGTTCGAGGGGCTGCATGTATAATTTCCAGAGTCTTGTTTCTGTACAGATGGTATAATTAACGATGCAGTCTATAATTGAAAGATAAACACACATTCACACACAGCGTTACTTTCATGTCAATTTTCATCTGTTAATAATAAGTAATAGAGTTTACAGAATCCATATGATGATGTTGCCATTACATGAATTTGTACAAGCCAAACCTAACGAATGTAAAATAAGGAATAAAAAAAATGACCAATTTCGAATTTCCACGTGTAGTTGGTAATTTAAAAGAGTTTATAAAATGACTTTTTTCGTCAAATTGTGCTTTCAATTGGGACTGCTTCAGATTTCAGAATTTTATTTCACTTACCAGCACTTTAAAGAAGATTGCAGTATGGAGTCTGCTAAAAAATCTAGAGAAACGATTTTGTCGAGAAAGTGTAGCTAAATTGTTAACTATTCGTAGATTCAAATTCAAGAAGCTGAGAAGATTCTACACAATAAAATTCCTGTATCGTTTGGTAAAAATATTACTGTTTCATAAGAGAGTGTCGCCGAAAACTCAAATTTACAATTAAACTTGCAGACCAAGCAAAGCGAAAAGAGTAATTTTCTAGTATGAAGCACATTTCCATCTGAATAACATAGTGCACACACAAAATTGCCGGATTTTGGATTAAGAAAGTTCTGATCATATCCATCAGGAACGAATGCTCCCATTAAGAATTTGGTCTTTACTCTTTTGAAGATGGAATTCTTAGGGCCTAAACTGGACGACATGTGGTTTCAGCAACAAACGATTTACAGTTGAATAGATATTCAGCATAAATTATCGTAACCGTGGTCGCCGTGGTCTAGTAGGTAGTGTGCTGGCTTATTAGACGTAAAGCCAGGGTTCGAGTCCCAGACCAGACATTAAAATAAAAAAATACAAAAAGTATGTTTTCGGCGATTTCTTCTCTTTCTCTTCTTGAAAAGTTTCTCAAAAAATCTGTCATTCGGAGTCGTCTTTAAACTGTAGGTCCCGCCACTTCTGTATAAAAATTAACACACACAACATAAGTGGTGTGAGAATCTGTGGGCTTCTTGGGGACGATTACTGTAAACTGTTTAATGGCGAAGGTATAGCACTGGCCATTTTATAGTCACCAGCAGCAACGCGTTTCTTCCCTCTTTCCATCTTTCCTAAACCTGCACAATGCACTGCATGAGTAGGGGTGATCCCCTGAGTGCTGGTTAAAAAAAAAAAAAAAATTTCTACTGGAGTTTTTAGAAATTACGGGTAAGCCAGAAGCAAATCCCAAAGAAAAATGTGAAAAGCCGCGCGTCATTGTTAAGATACAGCCACAGCAAAAATTAAAGGCCAGTCATCAGAATCGTGGTAATCATTTGATGAATAACAAAATATTCCATAAGAAAACCACAATAAATCCGTGTTTTTATTGAAACGGAAATATGTGTTCGCTTATTCACTGATTTATTATTATTTTAAATTTTTGTATAATCTGTAGATTAATTTAAATTTTTTAAGGAAGAATGATTTTAAACAATTCCGTCGATTAGAAAATTTTAGTTATGTTTTCATTCTGTGTGGAACTTTATGTGAAACATAACACTAAAATCTTTATTACTTAAGTTTTAAAAAAATATATCAAAAAAGTTTTTATTTGAACATGACATTCTTTTTAAAAATATTATATTACTGCCATGTAAATGAAAAGTCAACAAAAGTACGAAAAGAAAAGTCATTTCTATTAATGACACATGCAAATATTTTAACTTGGTCAAGAGAATTAGAAAGAAGAGAGCAAAAAAATGTATGCAAGTTTCATTAAACAAATTTAAAGTGAAAGTTCATTCGGATTAGTTTCATATCAATCGGAAGAAAGAGAAATGTGATCTATTTTCGTAAATTCTTTTTTAGAATTTAAAAACATTTTTAATTAATTTGAATAATTAAAAACCTATTAAGTAGTTCAATTGATATTTTACATAAGTATATGTACAAATAAATAAAGTTGAGAAGTTGCAGATCCAGAGAATATATGCATGGCACGTGTGTTTTTATTTTTTACTTTACAATTCCACAAGTTTAAATCATAGAAATTGAAAAAAATATGATTTTAATATCGATAAAATGGACTTTATATCTTAAAAACTTTTATGACATTATGGCAATAGCAGAAGAATTATACTTGCAGCTTGTGGGCTTGCAAACAGATTTTACTTGGAAATACTACAAGTTTCTTCACAATATTTTTCTTTTCATTTAGATTTGTGATGGTGTCTACTTTAATTTGTTTTTATGCATTCATAAAATTTTTCAATTCTCCTCTGTACAGACATTACAGGTCATCGCATGGAATGACTTTACCGAAAACTATTCATTGTTATTCTAATTAACCGCTTTAGGTAAGGTTAGATTGGGGTGGTAACTTTGATACCATTAGCGACCCGTTGTGACCTCAAAGGTGACCGCAGTCTCTGTTGTGACCAAGTTCTACCAAACTAGGAAAGAAGAGGAAGTTGGTCAGCAAAAGGGCTGCACATTAAAAGCACAACTACCCTACGCTAGTAAAGTTTAATAAACGAAGTTATGTCATCTACAGCAATCGATGACAGATCCGTCAAGCTGACAAGAAATGGAGAGCCAAGTACCTCGCAAGAGATTCCATTGATATAGAAAGTGGATAACAGTCACTTCTTCCTCAGCGGATCTGAGTAGAAGTCGTTAAATGTTAGTTGCCTCCTTTCCGCGTGTGTTTCCATACGCATGGTCACTGTAATTAAAATGATGTTACGACCAAGTCCAAGTAATTGGTTGGTGCGAATTGTATCCATCGAGGATGGAGCAAATCCGCGAAACTCGAAACATTTTTCGCGCAATGAGCGAGATAAGTGCCCAGGTCAATTGAAGAGTATTCCGGAAAGAGTGAACCAGACATGGCGAGCTCATCGGCCCTGCAGTTTCCCGGAATGCTACTGCACAGGGACCAAGACAAGTGTGACACTGAAGCGCCTAAAATGTAGGCTGAGATACCGAATCCCTAACGATCCTAGAGTTATCCACAACGTTAAAAAGAGATCTTATAGTGACCTGACTATAAAAGAAGACCCAAACGAGGATGAAAGAAGGTTCTATTGATCGGTTTGGTAGATAGCCGCAATGGCCTCTATCCGCCTGAAACATACAATAATAATCCGGCAGTCGGTGCGAAATGTTCTGGTCCAGTTTCCCAGATTAAACGGAGTAATTGATGATTAAATATGACATAAAAGGTGCTGGCAGGTTCAATTTTTCTGAGGTTCAAAATATAAAGTATTCCGCCACTGATGAGTAAAATTGTTTGAAATTAAACTAATCATTTCACTACTACTCATGGCATCCTTAAAAACCTTAATCAGATTCCTTCCTACATTAGTTTTTTGTGATCCGGAGCCACCCTAATATCCGCATATTACGTCGGACTATAAATTTTGAAACAAAAAAAATATCAAATCATTGACAAACGTAGTTTTTGTATACATACTGTGTAAGGCGTTATAGGCCATATCGTTTGAACTTGTTTAATTCATGCTTTATATATGCGTATACACGTTACATAAACACATAACCGATAACCGATATTATGACACGAAAAAAGATTTACAAAATTCGTAAAAATAGTACGAAATGGTGGAAAAAATTTAAAATCAATTACCGTAATCTGCTTAACATCAGTAACTGTCATCAATGATGACAGCATCATGTAGCCTCTTGCTGCTGCTATTGCCTCGGCTGTTTCAAATATTGTAACTGTTGGATTTGTATGATAGTCATCAACATTATCGTCATCATCTTCATCGTTGTCGTCGTTGTTGGCATCATTATTACCGTTATTCTTATTATCATTGTCATCATTAAATGATAGTGTTGTTGACTCTACTGTTTCAGAGCCCGACAACGCTACTGGCTGTGTGGTTGTTGTTGATATTGATGATGCTATGCCACGCGCTGCTCCCAGTCCTGCTATTGACTCTGATGACACTGCCGATGCTGATGATGATGCTGTTGTAGTTGTAGTTGTTGGTGTTGCTGTTGCTGTTGTTTGTGTTTTTAGTGTAGTTAATATTGATGCGGCTTCAGGTTGTTTTAAATTGGGGTAGTAGTAGTTATTGTATGTTGATTCTGACACCGATTCTAAAAGATTACCATCATTTAATGACTGTTGTGGTGTTATTGATGTAAATACATGCATTGCAGGAATTTCGCTTCCGTTTAACATTGATGAACTGGTAGGCAATAGGGCGTTGGATGGGTAGGCAGCTGTTGTTGATCCAGTGGTCGCTGTTGTTGATGGTGTCGTTGTCGTTTTTGTCGTTGTCGTTGTTGTTTTTTTCGTTGTCGTTGTAGCTGTTGTCGTGGTGGTAGTAGTTGTTTCCGGGGGCAATTCAATGCGTTCAATTTCTGTATGCCATCCTTTACGATTATGTAAATATATTTGTTTCTGATTATAAAACCAATTAATGAATAATGGTGGCTCCAATGCTTGACTAATTATGCACAACAGTTTCACTTGACTTCCCGCCTTAACATGCCTTGTGGGTGCACCGATTAATTCCGTTTTTGGCTCTGCTATCCATTAAATCCAATAATGATGATGAAAATTATCCAAATATGGTATATAACGCGTAAAGTAGAGACAAAAAGAAAATAAAATAAAAATTAAATTTACAAAAAGCCATAACCATGTGGTTAACAG
The DNA here is from genome assembly GCA_014635995.1 of Sarcophaga peregrina. Lineage (NCBI taxonomy): Eukaryota > Metazoa > Arthropoda > Insecta > Diptera > Sarcophagidae > Sarcophaga > Sarcophaga peregrina. The sequence continues at coordinate 104,474,151 of CM025789.1, read as the reverse complement.
CAGATGTTAATTTGTAGATTTATCATGTATTGTAGTGCAATTAAGTAAATATATTTTCCGTTTTTTCCATTTTTTCCAATTTTTATTTGCTTTTATTTTGCAAATTTTTCTTTTCATTTAATTACTGTTATATTGTTCACAATGTCACTTAATGTAATAAATTTACAATCGTTCACATTTTTTACATACTTACCCACCACATGCAGATAAACTATGGCACTCGCCTTTGGTTCGGTAGATACTTGACACTCATATATGCCAGCATCTTTCAGTTGCACATACTTTATTTGTAGTGACCATCTTTCCGGATTGGTGGTAAATATGGATTGAAATCTCTGATCGGCTATAAATGTTGTTTGATCAACTGTTAATATATGGCCATCACGTACACGTAGCCATGATATGGGCTTCTTAACCAATTGTTTAACCTGAAATTGTATTTATTGTGGAAATTTGTAAACAATAACAAATTACATTTTAATTATGAAATATAAGTGAAATATTAACAATTAATTCATAAACCAACCATATTAAGTTGATAAATTAAACATTTCACACACATTTGTAAACAAAAAATTGTTTGACGTTATAGGATACAAAGTGATGTGTTGTCATCATCCTATACTATGTGATGCTATGATTTGTGAAAATGACTTTTGCAAAGGAAAGTATGACACAATACGAGATAATCTCACGGTCTAATAGAAAAGCCGTTCTAAAGAGAATATCACAACTGTGGCCAAAAATATCTATAGACAACGTGCAACTGAATTCTGAATTAATTGGAGGTTATTTACAGAAAAATAAAATATAAAGAATTATAGAATCAGCTGCCAACGTTTGTCAAAATTGTGTGCAATAAAAGCTTTAACTAACCTAAATATTGTCCACAAGGAAGACAAGTGTTCATCGAAAACCTTCACGAAGGACGACATTTTTGTGTTACGTAAAGCAAAATTTTAACTGGATTAAGGTTGCTTGTTTTGTGGTGCGTCAACTTGCCAATTTGCATATTCAGCTAATAGAATATTATCTATTTAGAGTCTTAAGATAAGGCAGATCCATGCGTAGGAGAGCATTTCATCTTTAAAGCTCTGCCAAGAAGATGCAGACTCTTGAAATATACTCTACCTTGGATCTGGAGATGGTGTGACGTACGAAATTCAGCTCAATCCAACTGACCATGACTACTGCTAGAAACTCTTTCACTGTATAATAGAGCATTATGAATTCAATGTTAATTTTTTCCGATAAAAAGTCTTTTTCTCCACGAATTTCCATCTGAATGGATTAGTGAATACAAAAGATTGTCATATGTTGGGCTCAGAAAATAATCACGCGATCCATGTAAAGCAATAACGTGTAACTGTCTGGTGAGGACTTTGGTGATACAAATTTTTTTTGAAGATAAGGTTGGAAGTTGCACTTCAAGTTAATGGATTTCGATACAGGAATATATAATAACGAATTTCTTGTAATCTTAACTGGATGACATAAAATTGGACGATATGTGGTTTAGCTTAATGGTGTCATTATACATTATTACAGAAAAATGCTTAAATTTTAACAAAACATATCAGCTTTACAACTGTTCACTCATAAATATTTCCCTTATGTAACACAAAAAAGAAAGAAACTTTTGGAATAATTTTCCAAAATGTAAACACTTTAATATAATTTTAAATGGCCAGCATTATGGTTTGGTACTTATTTTTCAATTTATACTATCCCAATAATTATAATTTTGTGCACTCATCTTGTAGTCTAGCTAACGAATAAGGCAAAAATAAATCACTTTGTCAGAGATAATCAATTAAATAATCTGGAAATTTGAATTGATTTTTAATATCTATTCCAAAAAGCTACTTTTAATCGATTTCATGGCATGGTCAGATTATGCTGCTGAACCTAGTTAATATCAATTAGTTGTTTGAACAGTAACTTCTCATTTTATTGGCTTGCAATTTAAAATATAAAATGAAAAGCGTCGAAAAAAAAAATTAATAAAAAAAACAGTTTTATAGTTTCACTATCACTACTCCAACTCTGTGCCGTTCCCCTAACTCCTGTGATGTTCCTTATTTTTTTTTTTTCTATTTTTTGTAATATATTTCAACAAATATAGAGTAGTGTCTGCCTTGTGTAGATATATGTATGCACACGAGTATATATATTGCCATTCATTTTATAAAGCATTGCATCACATTGACCCAAATAATGCTGGTTGCAAAAAGGATGAGCAGAAAGAAGGAACAAAAATTCTGTAAAACATACAAAACTACCATTACAACAAGCGAAAGTAGATGGCAATATGCAAAATTATTAGTTGCATGGTAGAATAATGTAGGGAAATAATAAAAAAAAAAATAAAAAAATAAAAAACAACAACAACAAAAACAACAATAAGAAGAAAACTAAAAATAATGGCAACAGCATCATCATCATCATCGTCTTCCTTTTTTTGTAATTTTTGTTTTTTTGTTTTGTTAAAGGATATGCTAAAGAAAAGTTTGCTCTTTTATGTGTTGTTGTTTTTGTTAAAATGCATTTTCATGGCAGATTTATTTATTAAAGTTTTTATTTCCTCCCCTTTAGTATGGAACATGTCCCGCTCCCAAATGTAATATTTTTGCACTTCTTTGCTCATTTTAAGTCAGTTTTCTTCTGCTAAATGTATGTGGTCTAACATTTAACACAAGTAAAAACTTTTTGGTATGTTATACTCTATGTATTTACATACATACTTACATATGTAAACCACACAGTTATACATACATTTAAAAATTTAATTTTTATAAAAATGCATCAGAATCCCAACAAAAAAAAAAAAAAAAGAAATCAAAACAAAGGAAATTCCTAAATATGGCCTTTTATAATAATATTAGGATAAACCTTTTTCATTCTATCTTCAGAGTTTAAAATGGAAAACAAAAGATATTTTAGAATTCTTACTAGAAAGTATTATACCCTAGAACACATTTTTTATTTTGATGTCAGTCCTGGGACACGAACCCTGGCTTTACGTCTAATAAGCCTGCTAGGCCACAGCGACTTCTATGCAAAGGATAAAATCTCAGTTTGCTTGATCCTTATCTGTAACGTGAATTCGCATAAATGGAAAGAAAGCCTATATTTAATCTCCCAAGCTGTGGCTTGAAAAGAAACAAAACTTCAGTTAAAACGAAAATTCCGCGGCATAGATGTTGATGTATCGGATACACTTTGTGATATCCGATTTCTATGTTGCTGAATTCATAAAAGAGACCAAGAATTGTAAGACCAGTCCGGACATTGAACATGGTATTTTGGGAGAAAAGCTGCTGGTAACGGTAGGAAGTATGGTTATAAAGCGACTTAAAACAGGGATTATCGAACTTTGACAGTTGGTAATCGCAATCTTGTTGCAGCTACATCTATCAAATTAGTTGTCATTTACTCTGCCTGTTTTGCCAAATCACTAGGGAGGATAGACTTAACTTGTAGGCAACGAAACCTAGTCATGAATTGACTCTAATTTTAAATGAAAATTTATCTTCAGAGATGAGGCCGATTTCGATATTCATGAACATATTTGAAGCGGAAACAATATACACGAAATACAATACATAGTGTCCGAGTCACCCTTCGATGTTTACATTTCATTCATACCCCCCATAGATTTACAAATACTGTCATAAATTTAATTTCAAATTAAAAACACTTTCCTTTCTTGCGGTTACTTTCAAACAGAATTGTTTCAGTATGTAGGTTTCACCGCATTCGCTGTATGTGAGCATCTCCCAAAAAAAAAATATTCTTATCAGTTTGTGTCCTCTACAGTATTTCACTGCAGACGCTATTTATTTTGGTTCAGTAATGGCTTAAACATTCCTTTAGTTTATTAGCAAATAAGTACTTAAAATTTTTTTTTTATTTTTTTGTTTTTTCTTCCCATTTTACAAATCACTTGCCAAGTTTTTGAATAGCGCTGCACTGTTGATCATTAAATATACGATTTACAGAACCACTATTTGAAGAATTTATGACAGAAAAATAATGTTTTTTTTTGTTGTATTTGTTTTTGCACCCTACAGTATTTATGTCTGAAAATGAAAAATGAAAAATGAGTGAAGACAAACAAATATTTTTAAAGGCGAATGTACGGTACATTCAATATTTTATTTACTAAATCAGAGATTGATTAATTGGTACCGTAGTTAACGGTACTACAATTTTAGGCAGTTGACTTATTTTAGTTAAACGTTAGGCTTAGTTTGTCTAGGCAAATAATAAAATCTACAGCCTGAAATTTGTTTAAATTTTTTGCGTAATTAATAAATAAATAACACATGAAAAGAGACTTTACCCTGTAGTAAATAAAGTAGTCAGTTGATAAAAACGCAAATTATAAATTAACTATTTTGCAATTGACTACAAATTGGTTGAAATGTCATGCAGATATCAACCAAACATATTGAATAGAAACAAAAGTAAGAATGAAAAAAGCAAAATAAGAGAATATAAGAAAACAATAATAAAACAAAGGAAGCATGTCGGTAAATCAAATGTCAATCACAGCAAATTCGGTTTTTAGGTGATGCTCAATTTTATTAAAAAAATGGGGAAAACCCAAGTAAATATTGCAAATTTATAATAAATTCTATAAAAGAGATATTGAAGTGATAGTGAAATAAAATAGTTCATTAAAAATATAAATAAAACAATGTGTATATACCAAATCTATACTTTTACTATCAATTATGAAGCGCATTTATCTGAGCACTGCTGGTAAGTATCTTGTACAATCGTAAAAATATGCCTTATTATTTATGTTGTATTTTAACAGATAAAGGTACAGAAAATGATGATGCCAATGTCCCCCAATTTGATGTCAAATTTTCTGAAATGAATGCCAAATTATCAGAAATAACAGGTAAAATGAAAATATGTTTTGTATACCAAAATTTCCCGATTTTCTGATAAATATTTATATTTCAAGGCGAAATTTAGGAGCTCAAAATGAGATTATAATGGCAGCATTGTCTACCCAAAAAATAGTGATCGAAAGCCTTGTTCGACAGGAAAAACGCAATGTGGCAATTAAGACTACTTTTGGAATAAACACCTGAAAGCGCTCAATGATAACATAATCGATGAAAATCAGCAAATTTACGTGAGTTTTTATTCGTCTCTAATTTTATCATTTTCCAAATTTTTGAGCATTTTTGCAGATCAATGCCATGAAATTATCACAGAAAGGGAAATGCCAAAAACTTTAACGACAATTTTATCTCTGCAATTGAATCTTGCTATAAATATTGATGGCACTCAAGGCAAAAAGAGCTTGAAGGATTACAAAAAAGTTTTTGATGCATTGATGGATGCACTTCGGCCTCTCTGTGATGACCCAGACAAAGAATTACGCAACGCCTTAGCCGTTATTCAAAAACGGCAGATTCATCACGTTTGTGTTGGAAAAAAACTTAATAATATTACTTAATAATATTTTACTTTTGAATTTTTTTTTTATTATTATTTTCATTTAACTTCTTTTTATTACAACTTTTATTTTAAGTCCTAAAATGTACATGAATTTTCTTTTAATTTAATTAATTAATTTTATTTTTGTATTATAATAATTATTTCTATATATAAATATGTGTATATAATATAATATAAATAAAACTGTTTAAAATTGAATTTAGAAAAAAGTGGTTTTTAAATAATTTAGTGTAAACTAATATTTAAATTAACTATATTTTATCTAACTACAAATTGGTTGAAAAATAAGTAATTTGTAGTCAATTTAAAAGTCATGCAGAGATGACCAATTGACTACCGCCTAGGACATGCCCATGTTAAAATAATGAGTCGGCGACAAGTAAAAAAGTCACTTAATCAACTAGTTGTGCTTATTAAAAAACCAGTTTCTAGTTACTTTAAAATTAGTTTGATTTCCTACAGGGTATATTCGTATTATTCATGCATGTGGTAATATGTATGGAGGACAGTCTTCTAATGCAATTATTTGCTTGGAGTTGTTGAGAAATTATAACAAACTGTCGGCACAATTTCAGATAATTTTTTGAAAGTTCTTTCTCAACTAGAAGCAGAAACGAATGAGAATGGAAAGTTATGTAAATACAGTTGTATTGAGAATTATTCAATATTACTATAGTTATGCACTTCTTGGAGACTTTATGTTTGTTTTTTATTTATTTTTTCTTTTTTTTTAAATATCTACTGCAAGCCAATATATTTTAAAGGCGTTTACCAATATAACAATGAAATTGATTGAAAATTGTACCCCATGTCATGCTTACAAAAAAACTACTAAAACATGTATTTTATCTCCTTTCAGCCAAATGCATGGCTATTGAAACCAACTTAATAAAATTACATTATTTAGGCTATTTGACGTGTTCTTTAACCGCAAAACAGTGTTTGTACCGTGTAATACATGATTTTGTTATTTACATAAAAGAGAAAATCTAGTTTTCGGCTTTATTTGGTTACAAACATCATCATAAATGTAGAATACTTTGTTGCCACTAATAAGTTTAACTTCAAAACACACATACATATACTAGACTATGGAGTTTTGGCCAAAAATATTCGCTGGATATTGGCCAATTGTGTAAAGTCTCAAACCATATTAAATAACCAAAAAAAGGCTGGGTCATTATACCCTCCTTTTTTCCTAAAACAAGAAGAAAAAAAAAGAACCTTTAAATTGGAATTTTTGAATAAATTTAAAGAATTTATTATGAACTCGATAATGTACAATATTATGTACGTGACTTTATTAAAAATATATTTTAAACATGAAATAAATGTAAAAAAAGCTAAATTGCTCCCATTTAAACACATAGTTTGACTTATTTAACATGGTACTGATGTTAAAATCATGTTAATAAATATTAATTCAACAAAAACAAAAACAAAAAGAGAGAAGATTTTCTCACAAAAAAAAAAGAGCCCCGTATCTGTTTTCATGTTAAAACATTTAATTTGAACATTTTATCAGAAGCATATTAAGTTCATCAGTAAATGAAATATTCGCATATAAATTGCAAATAATGTTAAAGGTTGTGTGGATTTATTAAACATTCACCAGAAACGGGAAAATTGGAAAATTTAAATTCTTACAGTGAAATTTAAAAATATACAGTGTCTGTCAAAACATGATTAATACAATTTAATGGTTATTGGAAGAAACAACATTTTTTAATTTGCGTGTTGATTCTCACAGTTTTACTGTACGAATGTTTACTCTCAGACAATATACAGCTGAGGCTTCGATGTTGTTAAGTTTTGACTGAAAAAAGTGTTTAAACGCCAGGTGATGTCTGTAAATAGCAAGGGAAGTAGTGAAAATCCCTTGATGCATGATTAACTACATAGTGACACAGTTGCACATTTAGTTGAATAGAACACAAAAAAAAAAAACTTTTTTTAATTGTATTTCTTGAGTACGATTAAGCATGAATGTTAATACGCTGCACAACGTCTATGTCGCTGAGAAGTTCATACAGCTCATGACTGAATCAGATGCGGAAATCATCGCATCAGTGCTCAATAGAATCCATGCGTATGCGCAATAAAAAATCGTGGGGAGGATAAGCGTCTTGTATTGAGCGTGTCTAGTATTAAAATTATTAGAGTGTAAAATTTAGTTTGTCGTACAAGACAGATAGTGCGAAAGGTCACATGTTTGGAGGAATATTTTTCAATTAACCCGAATTATTTCGTAATTTTAAGAACAAACACCTTAAAGCGTGTTCTGTGTGAACGCCGAGGTTCTATTCTTTCTTAAATTTTATTTTATTTTTATTTCCAGTTTTAATCGCATCTACTAGCGTTCATTTACTTATGATCGTAGACTGTGGTTGACGCAAATATGAATATGAAATACACACTCTCACCCGACCTGTAGCCAACCTCATAAAAGGATCGTGGAATAGAGTCAATTTTAATCCGCGATAGAACATAGCGTGACAGTAGCATTACGTCATCTGTATTACATAACCTGTAATATTAGGGCGTTCGAGGCATGAAAATGCAATGTGATGTTTGCGAGAACAGGCATTTTTTTCAATTATCGTTAGCAGAGTATAAATGTCTCGGTTTCTTGGAATCGTCAGATCTCTTTACTATTTACAACATTTATATCCTATCCGGTGCCTTCTCGACCGCACACGGAAGAGAGGACGAATATGTTCTCCCTTGTTCTACTGCTGCTTTAGTGAGATGTACTGGACGGAAATTTAGAGACTTGGAACCGAAAATCCCGTATTTTTAAGTACATCCGTTTATAATCGGTTGGACAGTTGGTCGCACAATGCAAAACTCACTTGCATAAGGAATTTCTATATCTTATAATATAAATATAATTAAATATAGGACCCACGAAAATTACTCCCTCCCCGTTTTCTTAATTCCACCTCAATGCATTGAACAAATAGGGGCTACTCCCTGAGTATTTGTCTTAAATAATGTCACATTACGACATTATTTCTTAGGAAAGAGTAGAATGCAATAAGGAATGTTCTTTAACACTACACTCAATAAAAAAAATCACATCGTCCTAAAAATCGTTACAATTACAATATTAAAATCTTAGGTGGTATGTATCCATAATAAAATCGAATCGAATCAAAGATTAATAAACTCTTAAGCTCTTAATTTTCATTAATTGCCCTTAGTTTTGTTATAATACCTATAGCCCTGTCTTAATCGAATGTAACTGTCTTCATAGTTTCCTTTCAATTGACATTTAAAACCTTTTAACATATTTTGAATGAAATACTTACATTACAAGGTAAATAGGCATGAGTTCCTGCTTGACTAGTTATTGTTTGATAGTCATCAATGGTGGGTGGTGGTTTCAGTGTGGTTGTTGCTATTTTCCGACGTTTTGTTGTAGTCTTCAATGTAGTTCTTGACGTTGCTGTTGTGGGAATTTCTTTTGTTGCTGCCATTGCTGCTGTTGTTTGTTTCAGAGAGTATGTTGTTGATACATTTGATGGTAATGATGGTAACGATGGCAACGATGACGTTGCTTCTGATACTGATGCTGATGTTAATGACGTTTCATTTATAGCCAATCTAGTTGATGTTGTTTTCGTTTTCATTATTGCCGTTGTTGGTATTGTCTGTGATGTTTGTTTAATTGCTGAAATTGCATGTGCTAAAGAATTATTGCTTTTAAAATTGTGTTGTGTTTTCAATGCACTCTTCACAGTATTTTCATTATCATCATAAGTATGTTGTTGTTTGTGTGTACGAGTATGAGTGTTATTTTTCATAAAATTCTTGTTGTCAACAGCTGTTAAGGCTGTTGATATCATGCCTGCTGAAGACATTAATGTATCTCGTTTTAAATTACCACCTCCGATACCAATACCATCACCCTCACCACCACCTACAACAATACTACTGACACCATCATCATCATCATCAGTAGCTGTATTGCTAAACACATTCCAATTGTTATTCAGTGTTTTGAAAGCAACAGCAGACGCCTTTAGAGCAGCACTTTTGTATGCTAAATACGTTAATGCACTATTGTTGTCATACATGCGGTCTTCCTTTGTTGTCAATGTTCTCGTCGTTGGCTTTGTTGTAGTTATTGCTGTTGGACGCTTAGTCTTGTTGGAGCTGGAGCTATTAATAGTTATCGTTGCTGTTAGAGCTGTTGGATCACTACCAATACCTTTACTGAACACATTGTCTTTGTAGGAGGCATCATTGTTATCAGTATTAAATTCATATGTGCTGCTATTTGATCTTGTTTTTGTTGTTGTGATTGTTGTTGGCTCCTGTTCTAATATATGTCCATGTTGTTGTTGATACTTGGCATACTTTGTTGTTTCTAAAGAATATCGTATATTTACTCCTGTGTATTTGGCATTTGCAAATATTTCTTGCATAGGCGGAGATTTGGTAGAATAAGTTGCCGCTGTATTTGTGTTGTGGTGGTGGTCTTGAGCTGGGCCATATTTATGTGTATAATTGTAGTCTGTTGCCGTTTTCTGGGTTTGTTGTTCTTGTTCACGTTGTTCATTTATTGTATCCTTTGCTGTAGTTGATGTTGTTGACGGTAAAGCTGTTGTTGTTTTTCTAGCTGCTATCCTATTGCTCTTTAATATTTCATGATTGTTGTCGGCTGCTACTTGTAGGTTTCTTCTCATCAGCTTTTTTACACGCTTATAATGGTTGTCCTGTTGGCCGTTGTTGTTTTTTGTGTCATTTTTTGACTTTCTTTCCGAAAATAACAATTTTATCGGTACTGTTGATGTTATTGTTTGAGTTGCTGCTGCTGCTGCTGCTGCTGTTGCTGCTGTATTACTCGTTGTCAACAATATTGTATTCGTTGCTGTTGTGTGATAGTACGACAACGGTGCTATTGTTGACGACATACTTGCTATGGTTTCCATGGAGTTTTTAGTCTTTAAATCCAGTTGCAGCAGACTTTTTCTCATTCGTCCTTTACTACTACCTCTATTGTCGTTTTGTTCCATGCTTTCCAATATCGTACCTACACAAAAGAGTACATAGTTAGAAAGTCAGATGATGAATTTCTTTCAAATAATAACACAATCAGGACAATGCAATTGTTTCAAATATAAAATGATATTTAATTACGATACACAGACAAGAAGTTATTGAGAACGTTGAGAGAACAGCATCTGAAAAACATGATTTTCGTGTCCTTCATACATATTTGTTTTTATTTAAATGGAATTTTAAATTGAAAACTATTGTCCATTTAATAGTAAATTGAGAAATATATTCAATTGAACTAATGTTATTACTTTATTTTGTATTGGAAACTACACGCTTAAATTTTTTTTAATTAAGAATAGCTTGTATTACACCAGTTCGCCTTAAGACAAAGTACTAAATAATTAAGCATTTGTGATCACATTAATTGGGATTTAACGTACATAGAATTACAATAAATAACAACAAAATCAAAGAAGACGAATAAATATGCAACGCAGCATTAAGGAATAATGAGACCTTAATTACCCTTTAAATAATACTTCAAGGTGGAAACCATAGAGAGTATAGCATCATCAGCAAACAAAGTAATTAGGCTAGGCAGTATCTAGAAATGAAAGAGATTGACTGAACAAATTTCTTTATCATTACGGACAGCTCATAGATGGCATTGCCCTTGCGACGTGAGCTAGACTTACTAAAAGAAGGGGTGAATGTTGTAACTCCCAATTATTTAAAAAATTAACAATTAACAAATTTTTTAATTAACGAATGTCTTGAAATATTTTAAACTGAAACAAATGCTTCGTGCCTATAATGGGGGTTTGTCACAGCAATTATTATTACTTAATTATCTGTACAAGGGTTAGTTAATAAGTTAAAGATTAGAGTTCTCACTGCAAAATCGTTTCCCTTGCGTTCTATACAGTATCTACAACGTTCCCCCAATAATGCCTTTTAAAATATTAGAATTTCAAGGGATTTATCGTTGGAGTCAATCCGTCGCGTCCCTATTTTAGGATAAACACATTTTATACGTAATTATTAAGGTACTCTCCGTTGTATTAAAAAAAACCAAATATAGAATTGATCGAGCGGTGCCCTCTTCTATTGGAAAATTGACCACATCTCGAATTAAAGCCGTCTTAAGGGAATCTATGTTAATTTTTCTTTTGAGATAAATCGTATCTTCTAAAACTGTCCATAGTAGTCCAGCGGACTAAAATTAGGACCGCGAAAGATTTATATTTCAGCGAAAAGGAAAGCTGGTAAACAATTTCAGAGCCAGGTCTGAGTTGTATTAGCATTATGAGGAAGTACAACAGCTTCCGCAATGTTTTCTTGTTAAATGTTGGACGAGTAAATATGAGATCTTAGTGGCGTAAGAACCATATGCATAGGCTGAAGCTCTTTTTTGATCCAATGGATCGGTTTAGATTGATCGAGCATACATAAATTATAATTTATATAATTCTGCTTTTTGTAAGGCTCTCTCACGGTGAAAACAGTACTTATTTACAATTACTGGAGAATTACTTGAAATATTATTTGACTAACAAAGTATTAGTCTTTAAATAATCGTTCAACACGAGTAGGCGCTTATAAGTTTTTTAGATTCATTGAGGCCATATTTCTACTTTGGGAGTTTCCTATTGAAGCCAAAGGTAATGGTGGAGTAAGAGTAGTTCTCTCTACATCTTTTTCTTTTTTAAAACATATTCGCTATTTTATTTTCTTCTTTCCTCTCGTGTATTACTAATTACTTTAAAGATATTTGATACTTAGTTTTCAGGAAATAAACGTGATAAATGAAAGTGAAGTTGTTGTAGTCTCATTTGACCTGAACCCGTGATTCAAACCCTTGCGCAGACATCTCAAATAAAATTTAATAATAATTGTTCGGCGACTTCTTCGAGAGTAAATAAAACTGCCACGAAAAGCTTCACAAAAATATATCTATAAGAGTCCAATTCGAGTCCCTCCAATCATGGATAAATTTAATACACTCAACTTGGACTGATTTAAAAGCTGTGTCATAATACTAAGCAAAAGGGTTCTAATGAACAATTAAGTGAGTAAGTAAATGCCAAGTGTCTGGATTAACTGAGCGAAATTATTTTAATTTCCACTCCCATGAGAATAGATTCCTACCGTTTGAACTAGTATATATCCACTCTGCTTGCCTGTGGTGTTAGTGATCTGCGTTTTCATGAATTCACCTATATATTCTTCTCAAACATGAAATATTACCCTGTCCATCATAACAAAACTGAGGACAGAATCTATGGTCGCTGTCTGATACCTGCTAAAGTATCCCTGCATAAAAAAAAACAAAATTGTGGACCAATTCATAACGATCAAGAAGACTTTCTATCGTAATTTTCTGTTTCTAATTTAAGACTGATTCGTAGCAGGACCCTTTTGTACCCTTTATTGTATTCGATATTTATAGCATTGTAGGCCATGCCTTTTTAATTTACATTCAGGATTACATCCATTTTGGAACAAACCACCTAGGATATACGCAGTAGCTGTAGTATAATACAAATTGTAACCTTTTTCATCACTGAAATATAAAGACGTCCAAAATGATGTCAAATGATGTTAAATCTTCTCTTTTAGGAAATTGAAGAATCGTTTATCCGTAAAATGAGTACCACTTTTATATTTTTCCTGTAAATTCTTTTCCAAACAATATTAACTTTTAGTAAGTGTAGGTTACTGAAATTGTTTTTATTGCTGACTGTTTTCATACACATTCCTAGACGTTAAATGTTTTGTAGTTTATCATCAGCTTTATGCCTGCTTGTAAAATGTAAGGCTTGGCAGTTGATAGCTTTATAATTCAAATTTAAATAACTTATTTAAACTCTCAATAGGCCATACGTAACAATCATAATCTAGTTAATTTGTCTCTCACAGTTCCTAGCTTCATACTGAATAGTCATAATTCAAGGTGCTCGTAAGTTGTTAAAACTGTCGCTAATTATCGTCATCATAATCTTCTTCTTTTTTTTTCTCCTCTCTCTTTAATATTATATGCCTCATTTGGCTAGAGACCTACATACATTTTCACAGTTACGAGTATTGTTATCGGAAGGCAAAAATTATTTCATTATTTATGCAATTGTTATCGTCGTCATACCCTACTGCTGACTATGAGAGGTTGAGAGACACAGAAACTTGAAACTACAAGCGAAATATGTATGCGAGAGTGAGTGTTTAGAAAGCTATGTGATAGGGGAGGGAAGTAGGTATGAATTATAAATTGTTAAAAAGGCGTTAAAACTGGCTTCATATTGTTAAAACTGCTGTTTCAGTTAACTGTTAGCTGTTCTATTTGTGGCATTGTTGTTATTAACATTGTTATTGGTGTTGTAGGCGGTGTTGGTGGTAACGTCGCAATGGTGGTATATCCTGTTTATTTGTGTCTTTTGCTTGGTTTTCTAATGTGTCCTAAAATAAAATTGGCCTATGACAACCAGATAATCCTGTTTAACGCTAATTTTTGCTTTTGTTGCCTTCATTATTGTTATTGTAGTTGCCATTTTATATTTTACGTTGCCTCTGCTATAATAATGGAAAATTTAATTTCCTGTAAGCTGTATTGTGGTTACACAAAAAGATTATATTTTTAACAAATGCTCTTAGGCCATGTTACCAAAAAAAAAAACAAAAAAAAAACCCCAAAAATGAAACGAATGCAAGAAAAGTTCCAAATTAACACAGATTTGTATTCATGTACAGGCGAACAGAAACGTGGGGAGTAGTTAAACAAAAAAAGAAAACAAAATACGAGTAATTCGAAAAATACACCAACAATGCTCAAGGTTGTGAGAGAGATTATAATTTATGCAAATATTTTTATCTTCAACAATATTTTAGTGTGGAACAAATTTTTCTATTATTTGTCAGAATTTGTAATCAGTGATAATAGAAGAGCTAAATTAATAGCGATTAAATAACAACAACAAGAAAAAATTATTTTTCGGAGAATTTAAAATCAGAGAAATTGCATTCGTGTAAAAATAAATTTAAACCTGTTACGTACAGAGCCTATTATTTGTGAGGGTTGGAGTAAACTATTCTGTAAAATTTTTACTGTATCCGACAAAGTTATAAACACTATTGGTCCGTGAGACATAAAATACTTTAAAGAGATTATTCTGTGTTTAGCTGGAGCTATAAGTCTCTAGTCATATATTCCTGTCCTGTCTAGTTGGCCTATTATACAAGAGGCCTCGGTTTAAACTCCAGGTCAGACAATTCTAACTAAACGAATAAATATTTCTTTGGCGATTTTCTCTCAGCAGTACGCAACAGCACACAGCATAACTGGTGTGAGAATCTAGGTCGTAATCCTAACTAAAGAGTTGTAATCACCCATTATGTATGTGTATTCCTGTCCCTTACAGGAATATCAAAAATAATATTTTTTTCTTTTGATTTGTTTCAGTTTCAAAATTCCAGTTTTCCAGCCAAGCAGGAGTTTGTATATATTGCAGTGGAGGCTTGAATGTTACCAGTTCAGTACTTGTATAGACATTTTGTGGATTTTTTGCTGATCGAAACTATTCTATACTATATACATTGGAGAGTGGGCGTTAACCTTAAGGAAAAATAAACTAGAATTTATTTTCTTAGATCTCTTTACGCACGTAATTGCTCCTCACAATCCCTCAGGTAGTACTACGACCTAGTTTCTCACATCACTTATGTTGGAAGTGTTAATTTCATACAAGAGTGACAATACCTCTAATTTAAAGTTGAGATACTTTTCAAGGCAATTTTATTTACGTTTAGAGTTTTTACTAGAAATCTGCAGAGAGGCAGTTGCCGAAGAAAAAATTTTTTGTTTTTTTGTTTTGTTGATGTCTAATCTGGGATTTGAATCATGGTCTTACATTTAATAAGTCAACACACTGCTAACTAGCCTACGGCGACTTTAGATCTCTCTATTATTATTTACTAAATGTAGTTGTTAGTGTACTAAATTCTAGAATACGTCCGAACAACGACATCATCAATAGGTTACCGAAAAGTGGGGACTGGAATGAAATGAATTAATTGGAAAGGAATTACTTAGCTGAACACAATATCCTACATGTTAGCAGTAAAGTACTTAAACTAAAATGAGGCCAATTTACGAGACGAACAGACAGGTTTCAAAACTAACAGTAGCTGTATATTCCAGGCTATACCCTATTCATTACAACAAAATAATGTCTTGAATTACACTGCGTGTAGATTTCAAAATATCTTACGTTCAATACCATCGAACTGTTTTATGGAAAGTATTGAGAAGATATGAAGTATCCAAGGAAATAATAAGAATCAGAAGAGATATGTGCACATGCTCAAAATTTTTTTACCTGAATATCAGTTAAAACTCAGCTTTTAACAGCAATTTGTATGAAATACTTTTTTGCTCCAGCAAAAGACCTGTAAACCAAAAAAACCGATGCCCTTGGAAATAATTAAGTTAGCAACGATAACATCAAGTAGCTTCTAGGTCAAGCAGAAACAGACTGAATGTGAGTCGTAATTGATGGATTATAATGTTCATTCCACCAAAAGAGTTAATTAAAAATAAATTTAAGTGATTTCATCGTAGAAGAAAACAGATTGCAATTAAATGTTCACAAACGTTATTCAAACTTTCGATTACTTTCACTTCAACAAAGAAGTGCACAATTCGGATTAATTTCTTTTGAGTCGGTGGTATACATAAGAAATAACAAAAAAAAAAAAGATTGTATTTCGACAAAATTAATTAATTTTAACACATCATTTATAAAAATAATCTGTTTGAAAGGAATTCTTTATGAAAAAATTAATTGGAAGCTTTACATCACAATCGCATGAAGACAAAGTTAAATTTTTATGTTGCTTGTCAGTTGTGCTGCATTCATTATTCCTCCTTTTTCCTGTCGGTTGCTGTCTCCATGTTTTTTAAACGATGTCATCAGTTAAAATGCATTTTCTTTTTTCATACATTATTCTTGAATATACGGGTAAGGAGTATCACAAGCGGGAGTAGGGAAAGGTTGAAGGAGTAACGCCAGCAGTAGGTATTTAAAAATTTTGTTTTTATTAATTTCCTTTCTTTTTATTACTTTTTACTTTCACTGAATGAAAATTATTCGAGTTAGTATAAGTGCAGTGCATATTTATCAAAATTCTAGTAAAGTAAAGTAATGTTCTGACTTTTTTTTTTCAAGGATTCTTACAATTTCGTTGTTATTCTGTTTTGTTTTCGTTGTTTTCGTTGTTTTTGTTTTTTCTCGTTTCATTTTCTTTTTACTTAATAAGGATTAACAATTTTCTTGTTATTTTGTCGCATTTAAGTTTTCGCTGTAGCTATTGCAGCTACCGCTAGCAGTTGATGTTGTTCATAGTTTGTATTTTTCTTATGTTTTTCTTAATGTTGTTGTTTTTCTTTACATTTCTCACTTTTAAGTAGCAAACAGCAGTTACAATATTCAGTATATAGGAGCTTAACTTAAAAGAAAAACGAACAAAAAAAAAAAAAAGCAGAAACAAGTAAAATGTAAGAAAACATCGTAAAATAAAAAGTTTTTCTTGTCGCTTTCATTTCTTGTGCGGTATTAAACAAGTTGTGCATTTATTCCCATTTTATTATCGCTCCTATTCACAATGTGTTTTCATTACTTGTTACTCTCCTGTGTCTAGATTAAAACAGTATTCAATACAAAAAATGTGTTAAAAATTTTTCTTAACAGCATATTTAAGTTAATTTTTTTTTCTTTCTTTCTTTTTGTACATTCAACAGAAAAAAAAAATTTTTTTAAAAAGTCTTCACATTTTGTGTAACAAATATACACTTGAGGATATAATGAAATCTTTTTTATAGGAAATACGGGTTCCACCCAGATAAACCATGAGAAAGAAGCATTTCAATAATGGCAACTATTTAACGAATAAAACAGACTTCGGTATAAGTTCCTCTCCATGGCAAGTCCAGAACCGTACTGTTGATTTGTTATTGCAAGTTTTTGCTTTTCCGACTTTTGTAGACTTTTTATGTAGTTTGTACTGGCGTTAAAATAATAATTTTTTGATTCCAACTGTAACTGTGTTACATTATTAATGTAACAAGAAAAAGTTTGGCCGAACAACCGTTACGCATAGACGCAAGTAAAACTGAATCTTCATCTTCTTACATTATTATTGAATTTGACTTTTCAATTTATTTCTATTGTAACCTTCCTGACGGTGCGCTTGAAATACAGAATTTTTATTTCACTGAACAACAGATTTAGAATCCTGAAAGTGTAATCGATTACTAAAAGGGAAAAGTGTAATTTGAAATAGAAATAAATTTGAATTTGAAATTTAAAATAATTTTAAATAGAAATAAAAACAAGAGGCTGAACTGTTCAAATGCCCAATTTGCTGTTCCACAGGTGTTTTGGGCACATAGTATCAGGAAATGTAAAAATGGAATTAGCTCAGTAAGAAGGAGAATAATAAATGAGACACTGTGGATGAGAAGGTGCTTGCGAATGCAATTTTGAGAGTGAAGCCAAGGCAACTGAAAGAAACATCTATCGAAGCTTGGCAAAAATTACAGGGTACATATCGGTCAAAGAGGCCTAAATTAAAGATGTCACTATATAAATGGTTATAAAGTTTTCAAGGAAGATACTAGTGTGTTCTCCGAAAAAATGCAAAAATTAACGAAAGTGGTTATGGAAATGTAAAAACAAAAGCTATAGAAGAAAGCTGAAAGACGTAAAGAACTGAAAGCACAAACAATGCTTTACAGGCAGACTTTATAATTGTTATAAACCGGGACATTTTGCATGTTAACTGGAGTAAAACAAAAACCAGAACCAACAACCACAAACTTTGTCTATGGCGGTTGCCGTAGGTCAACAAATGAAACAAAATATGTGGTGCTGCTAACCGCATATGCTGGGAACAAATTTATGGTGAATGTTTTCTTAATCGAAGGGTATCTGACAAAATAGTTTAATGTTGAAACAACCTGAAATGTTTATAGTAACAGATTTTAGTGTTTCGCTGTAAACGATAAAAATAAAAAAAAATGTTCTGATATATTCATCACTAATGTGGTGTTGGCACAACAGCTTCGGATATTTGAATTACAAAAGTTTAAAAGAGCTTAGTGAAGCATGCGATATAAAGAACATATATTATAAAGAAAGCATATGTATATTATACCATTTCAAAAGGAGAGCGAACACGCATTATCAAACCTATAAGAATTTATGTATTCAGATGTATGTGGTCCATTGACAACAAATCGATCCATACCAAATTGTACAAGTTTATCGTTCAATTGCAATTAGCCTTCTAGTGGTAAAGTATGACATGAGCGGGGAGTTCGATAAGTTCTTACAAGAGCAGGGCATACAACTGCAATTAACAGAACGCTGTGTTCGAAAGCTGTTATAGAATACTGATTGAAGTGAGTCGTGATATTTTGTTCCATTCTGGTTCAAACCAAAATCTTTGTGCAGAAGCTATAAATACCGCAGAATATATACGCAAAATATGTCAAACGAAAGCGAACAGACCCAATACACACCTTAAGAAGATAGCTTTGGCAAGCAAACTTACAGTAAACAATCAAGTACGTTTAGATCGGTGGCAATAGCAATTCATTAAACGCAGAAGCAAAGTTTCAACCAAAGTATCGGATGCTTTAACTAAGCATGAAATAAAGAATTTCTGTTCTGCTTAACAACACAAATAAATAGCTGGATATTGTATCAAACCTGACTCTATTTAATACCACGAATACCAAACCAATGTTTTTCAGAAATTAAGCCAAAACATATGTATATGATGGTATAAAGGAACACATGGTATGGATTAATATTCCCCTAAAAGAAAATTTGATTAAGAATACAGAGCAAATCTTATATTTTTCGAATGAAAAATATATTTTCACATGCACACATCATAAATTGTTAGTATTTCTATTTTAAACACTGGTGTAGTATATTGGAATCGTTCTTAATCTATTTGAGGAATTGACTGTTTCCTTTTGCAAACGACAGGACTTGATTTGTTTGTCTTAAAATCTGTAACTATTTCCGCACAACATGTGTCAAATGAATTTTTCATGTGAGCATGTGAAGATAAATTGCAAAATATTTTAGCATTTATAACTAAACTTTACTCAAGCTTTTCCCCCTTTTGTTGGAAAATTATTTTGTTTTTCTTTTTCACTTAACTTTTCAGAGTTTAGTTTGTTGTAATGTAAGAAAATTTTACTCAAAAATATTGTACATTTCTCCCTTTTTTTAATGTTGAATACTTAAAAAAACAAAAATAAAAAAATAATAATAAAATAATTTGTTAAATAGTGTTTGTTTCAAAAAATGTTTCTTTTATTTTTAAGTTTTTATTATAGCGCCATTTCGAAAATTTACTACCATTTCAGTTTCCTAATGTGATAAATAAACGAAATTATATCTGAACTTTATTTTATTAGATTTCTTCTGTTATTATTTCATTTGTTTAAATACTAAAAAGAAAGTTCATCTAAAAAGACGAATAAACTACAATAAAGTCAAATAGTTTTTCCGATATTATGAAATAACAATCAGGAAATTATTAATATACGTCATGGCTGACGGAAAGACGGTGTTGATTAAATAATTTACATAAAATGAATGTTCTAGTTACAATGCTTATGTTCATATAAGCAGAAAGTGATAAAATGTAATACGTAAAATAAATAAAGATAAAGTCGACTGTTATTCAACTTTTTAAATCAAAATTGTGGAATTGTATACGAACTAGACTCACTTGATTATTAGTAAAATATGAATAGAGTCCTTCAACAGTCTTCTCTGAGCTTTACACAGTTTATCACAATCGGATACCTTATTTGATATCTACCATTTGAATCTAATATTAGAATCCTAATTGGTTATAATATCCGGCCGTGCAACAGCTTCTTTTTGGAACTAAATTAATTGCCAAGTCAGCATATAATAAAAAGCTTTTTCAAAATAGGCAACTGACAATTTACATCGGAATATCACTTCAACGATAAGGCTTCTATCTAAAGGAATGCATACGTCAACAAACAAAATTGTAGAAAGATGAGATCCGAAAAATTCGAAGTATAACGGCAAGAACTGTAGATAGCTTGTTCACTACTTCTTTTGCTGAAATCGAATGTTCCAGTTAGTAGCGTAATGTGGTTTTAAAGGACGACAATAAGTGCCACATAGCTTATGTGATGATGCGAACTGAATAAATGTTTTCAATACTGTAACAGTGCACCTACGACATAGTTTCTCACATGTTAATTTTATATATGAATTTTCACTCTGAGCGACAGATTTTTGAGAAACTTTTCATGGCAATTTTATTTGCTCACATAGTTTTTGCTATAAATCTGAATCAGTCACCAAAGAAATACTTTTTCATATTTCTCTTAATTGGAGATGTCTGAGCTGGGGCTTGAATCAAAGTCTTTACGTCTAATAGGGCAACACACAACCTACTAGACTGCGAGAAACTAATGACAAATTATATATCAGTGCAGCTACTAAATAATTTTTAAAATGAAGTATTTAGGACACCAGTCTGGTAAAGTGTCGCTTTTAACCCCATGAACGCAATATTCCTTACGAATGAGAAGTAGCGTGAACAATAAAATAAAAAACAATGTAATTTTTAGTTTATTTCTTAAAGCGTTATGCTTAAAAATTAAACTAAAAACAATAACAAAAATAATAAAAGAAAAATTTACATTTATTTTAATATAACAACGAAAAACTTTTATGTTCGTGTCATTAATTTATTATTTATTTATTAATTACAATACAATTACAAATTACATTCTAATTATATACGAGCTGAGTAACGTAGACCATGTTCTCGGTGTAGTGTCACACACTAGAGCCTCTCTGGTGGGAATCGAACGCATGACCCTCACGCTAATAGTCTAGCACTGTACCCACTAGACTACTAGGTCACTCTTTAATTTGTTATTGTAAAATAAAATAAATTTATGAAGTTCTTTTAGTTTACATAGTTTACATAGTTTACTTCGTGAAAGCTTCATTTCACATTTATTACAGCGGTTGGTTATTTTTGATGTTGTTGCGTAGTAGTAATAAAGTAGTGCGAACAAACAACGTATCTCAATACTACGAAATCCCTATAATGTTGCCCTAACTGTCTTCATAGCCGAAGATTCCAATTTCATAACTCCGAAGAACCAGGACTGGGAAAAATACTCTCTAGTATCGTAATTAGTTTATTTGACGATTATTGTTAATTTAGTAGAACACTGAGCACTGAACATAAGGTATTCAATTTATGTACAGCGATTAGCTCATGTTATATTTTGATGCATCTTGCGCTTGGATTCGTGGATCCTCTTTATTGTCATTTAATAAAGTTCTCTATTAATTTTAGTTATAAGGTAGTCGATATATTTAGTTTTCTACTCCTTGCTTTTAAAGTTTACCCAAAAAGGTGCCTATAGGGCATTTTTGGGATTTTGCTTTGTAAGTAGAAATTCTATACCAAAATCCAGACGGATTATGGTTTTATCAGTTTTATGGTATTTATCGATAAATGTTTTAAATAGAAGAAGAAAATGTTTATATAAACTTCAGCGTTTAGAGCTAAATCTCGATTTGATAAATACGCGCAGTTCATAAACCATTCCGCATCCTCCATAAGCCAACTTATTTATTTTTTCATATTAGATTTTCGGAGTAAAATTCCTCGAGTGTGGAAACACTTTTGTTATTAAGTTGTTAACTGTGCAGTATAATAAGTAACATAGTCTTGTTGAAACCAAATGTCGTTAATGCTCAATTGCATACATTTTAGAAACAAAAATTCAGTTAGTTTGGTGCGATTTCGTAAGCAATTCACTGTTACGGACAGTGGCAGTGCTCATTTCGCAATGAAGAAAGGGCCTGATTATATCTCCAGCATATAAACCGCTTCATCGCTAAACAATATCTTTGATAAGAAAAATCTCATCTACCGCCAGTTACAAATGCACGCAACCAGTAAAATTCTTACACGAGTTGCAATCTACTGGCACGTATGACAATATCCTGATATAAAATTGTGCACGAAGGAGGAACAAAGGCGAACAAGTTAACATCTCAGTGTCTTTTTGCGACATTGCGCTACATCAGCAATATTCGTTTTGGTACGCATATTTATTTATCTTGTTATACGTTCGTTGATCGCAAACGATCAATTACTTAACAGAACAGATTTATTTTTTCCGAAGAAAATTTCCCTAATTTGGAAATGTTATTGCATTACGGATTATTGAATGTGATTAGAAATTCAACACAATCTTTTATAACCAGCTATCAAACCATTGTTATCGACAGTTGTGGTTGTCAAAATATTCAATAATTCTCTAGGACTTAGGTTTTTAAGAGTATAATAGAACATTTAGTGGTTGAGAACGCATTAATGGCAAGGCTATAGAAGGGTTACACTCAGAAGTTCTCTAAATATTAAACAAGTTTGATTGTGGTATAGAAATATTTTTATTTACAATTTGTTTTTTTCACAAAAGAAAAATAATAACATATTGTCGTAAATTTATGTAGAAAAACTTGATTGGAATAATGACAAAATATGAGTTGGGTGAAGGTAGACATATAATGATTAATATAATTAGCTTACCTGGTACAAAGAACAAAAATAATAGAAATATATTCCCAAAATATAAGGTTAAGTTTAATAAATCCATGTTGGTTTTTTATTACTGGTAATCCATGTGAGAGTTGAGAATTTTTTTTCAAAAATCCATAAATTTATTATTGTTTTTGTTTTTTCAATTGTTTTTTATGCATATTATTGAAAACATTTTTGTTGATAAACTTTAATAACATTCAATACCCAAGCCTTTAACTTTATATTCCTTATTATCAAAGGATTATATACATACATATGTACGTATGTATGTTTGTATGTATGTATATCGTATAAGTGATTCTATAAACGAGATTTCTAAATGCAAAACAAATTTGTTTTATGAATTTATATTGTGATTTTGTTTTTCTCTTTTTCAATTTGCTTTAGATTAACTTAATATGCTGGTCTGGCAAATTTTCTGCATACATTTCGATTTTTTTCGTATATTTCCTTATACATTTTATTCCATTTCTTTCAACTTTTTTTTGTTTTTGTGTTTTTGTCTTTTTTTTTCACTGAAAATATGTTTGTTTTATTTAAATCAATTCAAACAACAGCTGGAAGTGTGTATTTTTTCTCTTTATTTTTTTTTTATTATTTTTTGTTTTTTTCTTTTCGATTTTTTTTTCTTCTTGTTGTTGTCTTCAAGACAGTTTGCAAGCACTTAAAATGAATACACAAGGCTTCTGTGTCATAGTTGTTGTAGAGGCGCTGGTGCTGGTAACATCTTAAACACTCGCATACACTTAAACTAGTATCCTTAACCCATTCAGGCACACACTAACACTACTTTAGCAGTAGAAAATCAAGATAAATTGTGTTTATAGTGACACCAAAAATAATTTATAGTTTTAAGCAGAATTTGTCTTCTTTTTCTTTCTTTTTTTTTTTTGGTTAAAACTTTAAATCTCTTTTCTAAGTTTTAAGAATTTTTTAAATTAAAAAAAATTTTATTTTGAACGATTTATTAATCCTCCTTTATATAAAATCTTTTATTTTTGTTTGTGTTAATTATTATTTAAAATTAAATTATTATTATTTAATAAATTTAATTCAAAATTTTGTTTTTCCGCCTTGATGTTGTCTACAGTTCACCGGTAAATTTTCAACTGAAAGTTATTCCTGTTAGAGGATTACAGTTTATGTCAGTGCCTTTCAGATCTGTTTAATTTTTTTATAGTATTTTCTCATGGTTTTTTGTTTCATATTTAACTTGTTGTTGTGACTGTTAAAATAAAGGATGCTGTTTAAAGTTTCATTCATATATGTGTGTGTGTGTAGATGCCTACGTGTACGTGTGTATGTGTTGACATACATGCGTATATTTAACTTTTAGAAAAGTGTGTCAATGTAAAATGCACTAGTAAATGAAAATTTTTCAACATTTCTGCAAAGCTGCTATTGTTGTTATCTGTTGTCTACATTCAAGGAGAATATTTTCATTTAACATTAAAAGAGTATTGTTTGTTATAACATAGAAAACATAAAAAGAGAAAATTTAAAAGTAAAGTGTTAATAAATAATAATCGGCCTATGGAGACGCAACTTTTTTGTTTCAGGATATGAAAAAAATTGGATAAAATCACTCAAGGAATTATGAAAAATATGTCGTGACGAATAACATACTGTGAGGAACAAAATAAACTAGACAATGGGTGTTGGTTGTTTGTTAGGTTATACATTAAGTCTCGCAGCAAATATCGGAAACTTGTAGGATATCCGTAATTTTATAAAAGCAATTAATGGAATCAACATCCTTCTGACAGCTGTGATCAAAGGAACATATTGGAGTACTGACTAGTGCAGAAGTACAAGTGGAGAGTTGACGCCGGTTTTTCAGTTAAGTACCAGAACCAAATGGACGTACATCGCATAGTCTTCCTAATCTTTTATTCGTCGTAACACTAAACAGCACATATCTACAGAGTTACCGAACATTGAAGAAGTAAAGACAATTCTTAAGGCCCTAAAAATGGTAAAGTTGCTAGACTAGACAATATTTCGGGTGTTCTGTTGCTCTATGGAACTTCTATAATTGCCTAAGAAATTACGCCTGCTATTAGAGAAGCTTGGTTAACAAAAGTTATACCTACTGAGTGGAAAAACGAAGTGGTAATAACGATCCAAAAGAATGGTAATCTCAGCCAATGAAAGAACTGGAGAGATCAAACCCTGATTAATGCGATTAACAAAGTGATTGCGAATCTCATTCTGCAAAGCCTAGCTCCAATTCTCGAAGTCAGTTCTTTGCAAAGAGTACGCGAGCAACCGAGCAATACTGTCATGCTCGTATCATTTAAACACTGGTTCCATAATATCTGAATAATCTGTAAAATACAATTCTCTTTTGAAAGGGCTTATGATACAGGATCGCGCGAGTCCGTATGGTCCTTTCTAATTGATGTAATTATTCCTGAGTAAATAGTAATTCAATATAAGTTTAATATAATGTCAGATAAGCATGCATCATGTCGCCAATTGCAATTGCGCCATATCATAATCGCTGGACAATTAGTTGTTATCTTGGAGGATATAGACTACACCGATGATATATGTTTACTGGCTCATGGCTATGGGCAACGAATAAACTTACTTTACTACCATTGCTTTGTCTAAGTGGTTTCCAGCAAGCCCTTGTTCTTGCAATTCCTTTTCCTAATTTGACATTCGGTACAATCTTAGAAATGCTGAATAGGATTTAAATCTAATGGTAGGAGAAGTTAATCGAGTAGCTGAGGAGTTCGATAGAGCAATCAATTTTTTTTAGTATTGGCAGTGTCTGAAATCACCGTAGTCTAGTGTAGGTAGTGTGATAAATTTTTAAAATTCAATTGCCAATCTTGTACAATCTTTTAAAGCGACAAAAATCAATAATAAGAACAATGACTCTTTGCTTTCTTATTCCCCTCTATGATCACAATTCCAATTGCCACAACTGATGTTTTTTAACATAAGAATAGTTTATAAAATGCCTTCAGTTAAATACTACAATTCTAGAGTTTAAAGCTCTTCTTACTCGCAGTCAAGCTCAAATGTCAGATGAAATAATCTTCAATAAATTTCCTTCAAATAAAGTGAAATACAATTGAACTGAAGAGATTGTTTTCACATTTCATTTCCTTATAGCATTTTAAATTTTCTTATTTCGTTTCTCTTTTTTATTTTTCAATAAAACCATATTTTAGAGAAATATTATAAAAAAAAGAAACCGATTACTTTCAAAGTATGGAAGAATATGTTACGTATGGTATGCATTGATTTCGAAATAAAGCGTTGGAAATTGCTTTAACGCTCTCAATCAATAGAAATCCTTAAAGATTTAGACGGAGGTTTAACATAAAAGTGAACGAATATAAAAGAAGCAAATTATTGCGGGTATCTATGCAAACCCATATTGAATGTGCTTAAAATGCAAAGTTTTTTTTCTTCTTTATTTCTGAGAAATATTTCTGAAATTTGCATTCAGCCACGTCGAATTAATTCTTCCATACTAAATATATAAAGTTTTATAAAGAATAATTCCTGGCTTTTGATAGCATGACTTACACAGACTCAAATCAAATTCAAGGTGATTGATTTTATTTTGCGAATTTTTTTGATTCACATTTTACGTGCATATACATGCATGACAGGTCCTTATCAACCCGTCAGTCAGTGTATGTGTTAACTTTATGCGCAAGTGGTCGGACGTACAGTTTAAAGTCGTCTTCGAACAATAGATTTTTTGAGAAACTTTTCATGGCAATCTTATTTACTCTCAGAGTTTTTGCAGGAAATCTGCTGAGAGGAAGTCATCGAAGTAATATTTTTTGTTTTATATTTTCGTTTATATGTCCGACCTTTGGTTTGAACCATGGCCTTACGTCTAATAAGCCAACACACTACCTAATAGACTACGGCCCAAACGCCTATACACTTTGTGGAGACTTATCGGCTTTTAAACAATTACTCATGAAAGTGAAGATGATAATTCAGTGTATTGACGACGCTTGCAATGGTCAGTAGGCTTCAACTGTGGAGTCAATTGTACCTTGTAAGCGTGTAAGTTCTTTATTGAAAATTTTCATTAGGGATATTCGTAAGATATTCAATTATTATGCTCGTTGACTAGTCGAGATTGGCGGCTCTCTTGAACGAACAACAGCAATTTTTTTTTCGACAAACGATCTGCACAAGTGTTTTCACACTTGCTGAAGACTCGATTTACTGCAACTTGCTCCCAATTTTCCCAATTGTAGACACATTTCGCCGATAATGCGGACCAATGATAAATTATGTTGGTTGAAAAACTTGACGTTAAGATGTGACATGCAATTAATATCGTTCTTTATAGTTGGACCACTCTTTAGTACATTGAATCTGTAAAATTTTGATAAGCAACACTGCTTTGTAGATATGTAGTACTATAGATTACACAATCCCAGACAGTTGTGGAATACAACAAGTACAGGGGCTTTTTCCATCGAACGTTACCGCTTCGTAATTTAGGGTTCAATGTCTAGGATTGTTGAAAAGTAAATTATCGATCTTTTGACATAATAAATATTAACCACAACATAATTTATAGTCAAGTTAACATGTGTAATTTAAAATCCTATCATTTTTCCAGCGAAAGGACTGTAGTTAAAGAGATACTAATTGAAAACGTTCTTTCTTGATATAAAAATAAAAATATGAGCATTACCAACCACAGTAGCAAAATATATGAACATATATACTACATATATATCTGTATACAAATATGTAAAGACCACAATTCACAATAAAATACTTGTGCCCTGACAATAGTTTTTGAAAAATTCTTGAAGTTGCCGTATAAACTTTTCACTTAAGTTAAGCAGTAACTATCCATGTAGTGACGTGCACGCGAATGGAAATAAAAGGAAGGGATTTGCTAATCAAACGTAAAATTGAAAGATTTATTTGAAGAGGAAAGAAAAACCAATGCAGAAATTTTTTAAATGAAACAAAATTCTATTATTTCCATATGTAAAGAATGAATAAACGCTGTAAGTATTTAAGAAGTCTAAAATACTTAAAAGAATATTTAAATTTCATTATTTCACTAATTTATATTTTATTTTATTTACAATAGAGGCTTTATAATACTTATTACATTTACTTTTATATCCTATACTACTATTGTAGATGACAGAAGAAAACTGCTCAATTGTTACACTTGACGTTAGGAGATCGATTAACTCTGCGAATCAGAGGCAGATGAGAGTCCTTTTCAATATGGCTACGCCGCCATACTTAATAAAAATTTTAAACAATTATATGCGGTACTGGAGGATGATCGGGAAGAGGGAATACGTAGTGTTGTCCCACTGGACTTCATACTTGGAACATTATGTATGATGGGGAGTTTTAAACATAATTGTAGATTTTACAGACGACATTACCATTGTAACAGTTGCTAAGACGGTGAAGGAAATAGAGGAGACAACGAACATAACAATTCAAAAAAGTGGCGTATAGCTTGACAAAGTTGGATTGACACTTGCTGCGTACAAGATAGAAGCCGTTTTGATAAGAAGTTCATAGTGTCCCCGTTGGGGACATTAAAATCGAATCGAAATGAGCAAGAGGTTGAATGTCAAGGAGCACGAAAAGGCATCTGCAACTCAAGGAGCATTGACGAGGATGATAACAAATATTGGAGGAACTAATCCTTTGAAGAGGATGATAATATCGTGGGGTTACAACGTCGATAATGTTATATGTATGTTTGTCCAATATGGTCGGAAGCAATTTTTTATTTGTAAAATAAAAGGATTAAAAACGATCAAACATTGTTTGCCATTTAATGCCTATAAATCAAAACTGTGTTCGAAAATGTGATAGATGGCTATGAAACATGATATTTCTGGTAGTATTTATTGCATCACTTCCACTTCACATTCATTTGTGCAGGGCCAACTACATTTGAAAGTGAGTGAAAATTCGAAACTTTACCGTTATTTTTCTTTTCTATTACATAAATTTGTGATATTTATAGAGGTGACACTGTAATTAGAATTTTGATAATTGTAATGTTAAATGTACTTAACAAAAAGATTGTCATTTCATGGAAAAAATTGAGTTAGATGTTATGTGTTAGAAGTGAAACCATTTTGGTAGAATAGAATGTAATTTTGCCTGTGAATATAAAGTTTGTCCTTTAAAAAGCTCCAGCACTCGTATTTCTTTTATGTTTGTTTCTTATGCCTGATATATTTCAAGCGCCATAATTAAACAAATGCAAACTCATTTGTCTGTGCAAATATATATTTCCGCATTTCAAAGAAAAAAAAAAAAATTGAGTTTATAACTGCCACAGTATTTAATATTCTGATATGACAGTGATACATCACTCACACAATGACACTGAAGTTGAAATAAAAAAAGAGAATAAAAAACCTAATGAAACCTTAAAGATCATCAAACAAAAAAGTGTTTAATATTACATAAAAATGATGAAAAATGTTATTTTTTCATTAACTCGAATTAATAGTCTCTTTACAGCGTCAGTTTTCCTTCATCCTGATCAATGTGAATTGTTTTTCATACCACATTATATGGTATGGTAAGGTTTGGTATGCGAGAGTATGGGATAAAGTGCTTCAACACGAATGATTATTAATGGTGGCATATTTTGTAGAAACGAATGTCATTAAAACTAACCACAACAAATGCTGGTGTCAAATTTATTACACATTATTATAAATAGTGAATGTATGTATTTAAATACATATAAATAATAAGTATTTATAAACTCCAATAAATATTTCTAATTTTTTAAATTCTTTTTTTTAATCAACTGATTATTTACATAAAGAAACACTCGATAAAAATTATTAATTAAATTGAAAATGTAAGAGAAGTCTTGGTAAAAGTCACAAAAAAAGGAAGTGGAGCACTGCAAAATGCAAGCATTTTTTTAAAAGACTAATGCTGTCTAAACTTTAGACTCTAAAAAAATTATAATAATTTTTAATATGAGTAAGAGAGTATTATTGAATAAACTCCCAAAATATTACAAGTCCCGGGGAGTAAAAAAAGTAGTGTTCTTCCTGTCTGCAGTAAATGAAGTAAACTTTGTAAGTTCCTCATAAGATAATTGAAGTTGGTGTGCTACACTTTAGGTATTGAGTTCTTCATTAAAAGCATTAAATTTTTTATTTAAATGAAACAAAGTCTATGTTAGATATCGTCGAAACTCTTCACTCATTTGAAAGATCTATTGATGACATTATGTGTGGCATACAACATCGATTCAAATGTCCCCGCAATGTTTTTAAGGTGGCAAGCATTCAAATTTTTAACCTTTTCCATGGCTCTGGCGTATACAGTTTAAAGTCGACTCCGAACGACAGTTTTTTTTTTTTTTTTGGGTAACTTTCCAAGTATTAAAAACACAATATTTCCTCGATACTTCAGATGTACTCGTGTTGCATTCCTAAAAAACAATGTACTTTATTAACAATTACACAGTATTCCCCAAAGAGTTAAGGGAACGCATGTAAACTTTTTTCTGGCTAAAAAAATATTTTCGTGTGGAGAAAAACTCAGTTTATGGGCCTAATAAAACTTAACCGTTCGCTGCTCATCTATGGTTTCCATGAATTTAAATTTCTTTTAAAATGTTATACAGTACATATACAATATATATGTGTGAGTATGTATGTATGTTATAAACGACAGTATTTAAAAGCTATAAAGTTTTACAAATAATTTTCCTTTTGGGTTTGTGGTCTGTAAGAGACACTGGGATTTATTATATTTTATGCTGTTATTGTTATTGTTTCTGTTTATAAAATTTTATTAGTAAATTTTTTATTGGTTTTAAAAATCAATAAACAAAAACAATTTTTGATTTTTTTTCCTCTAATAATAATATAATTTGTTTTTTTTTTTTTTTGTTATTTTATTATAACGCAACACTAGTTTTTATGCACATGACAGTCACATTTTTCTATTAGGATACTGGAATGCAATTTTTTATTATTTTATTTTTTTTTCTCAATTTAGTTAAAAAAAAATTAATTATATTAGAGAAACCATATAAAAAAGTCTATAACATGTTCAATATGCATGAACGTGTGTTGTTATAATAAAATATAATTTAATTTAATTCAATTAACTAAAAAATGTGTTCATATTTATTTAATAAACGTATTTAAATTGGAAATTAATAATGCAAAATTGAAATTGTTGTCAGTTAGATTGTAAGGATTATGAAATTTAGAAAATGGAAAAAACATATCTGAAATATTTAAATGGTTTCATTATTGACATTACTATGCTACTTTAAACAAAGTATAGGGGAACAGATATATGGGAATATAAATTAAATATGTTCCTTTGTTTATCAGTTTCTGGATTGGTCATTATAAGTTAGAAATTGTAGCCCATGTTGTCTGTGCCAATCACGACCTAGTTTCTCACACCACATACATATGTTGTGTGTGTTAATTTCATACAGTTACATATAATGGTGGGACCTACAGTTTAAAGTCGACTCCGAATTCCATGGAAATTTTATTTACTCCTATAGTTTTTACTAGAAATCTGCTGAGAAGAAGTCGCTGAAGAAATATTTTTTTCTTATTTCGTTTTGTTGTCGATGTCTGACGTGGGGTTTGAACTCGGGCCTTACATCTAATAAGTCAACACACTACCTACTAGAGTAGAAATTCTCCAAAGAAATATTTTTTTATAAATCGCTTTGTTCGAGACGTCTGAGCTGGCGTTTATGCCACGGGCATGCATTCGTTTAATAGGTCTACTTACTTACCTTTTAAACTTTAATTGGGTTTACAATCTATTGAATTTAGCCATAAATTTGTCTGTAAATAAAGTAATACTTCCACCCACCTGTTTCCTAATAGTATACCAACGGCAAGGCAATACGTGACCAAACGTGGTCATGATGGATCAATTACATATTCAAAGATTCAAACGATGTGATTGTTGTCGTTACAGATTTACTGTGATAGTCTCCTCTGGATTTAGTAGCTCGAAATGAATCACATCCTTCCAATTCCACAAAACACAGAGCATTACTTGGACATAATTGGGGTTATCATAATACATTCACTTTTCTTCTCAGCTGCAGACGAATTGCATTCTGCTTTCGATAGAGTAGGCTCCAGAATAATTATATAAGAAAATGGAGACTCTCATGTGCAATTTTCTTCCCAAATAAAATTGTTTTTTTGAGCAGATTAAGCGTTTTTCCACAATAAAAGAATTATAAAGGGCACAATCAAATGGAGTACACGCTATTGGTATAGTATAACACGTAGGCGGATGACTACCAATATAAACCGTCATATGAATTATTTGCATTATCAATCTTAACACTATTTTTATAACATAACCTGTCTCTTTAGTTATAGCCGCTTTCTACAAAATGTTCACCCTTGTATCCACAAACATATTCTGTTGTTAACTGCCTTTTATGCACAACGAAATTCGTCAGTTTCAGACCAGAAATTTGTTTGTTTTTGTTTTTTTTTTTTTATAATTTTATCAAATTGTTTAGTTAAATGGCAAATATTTATTCAGATGTTAAATATTTGTTGATTTTTGAAAGTCCTTTGTAAAACTAATTAATAACAGTAATTATTTCTATTGAATATGCAAAATATAAGGGTTATTGGCAATTAAACAAATACTTCTAATTGCTACTATTTGTATTTGTCTAAAAGCCTATTTTAATGCTAATAATTTATGCCAAAAAAAAAAGAAATACAATAAAATCGAATATAAAAAAACAAATTTGCAAATGTAAATTAAGCTTAAGTTATTAATTTATTATTAAAAATTTTTTACAGTGAAAGGTTGTATATATCCTAATGCCTAATGTCTAATGTGTTCGAATGGATTTAGAATGCTTACAACCTCTTAACAACAGTTATGAGTATTTATGTTAGCCATCTATTGCTTTACAAGTGAAAAACAGTAGATAAAATGTATTGATATTGCTGATTAGTTTTACATGAATGTGGACCAGCAATTCGTCTAACTACAGTCCTATATTGGTACATAGAGTGAGCATAAAAAGAAATTTACTTTGATTAATTACCGCAATTTTTAGTTTAGAATTGTCTCATTGTCAGTTTTTAAATTAAAAAAAAAAAAAAATTCAAATTATTTCAAAATATTGTAAAATTTATTCTGGCACTTTTCTTTAGTGGTAAAGATTGAGTTTGGTCATTATTAGCATTTTATACTTAGTGTACAATTTCTTTTGATGCTCACTATATATACCAATATATATACATACATAATTGGTCATTACAACCCTTCAGTCAGGATTATTGATCTAGTGGCTGGATCTACAGTTTAAAGTCGACTCCGAACGACAGATTTTCGAGAAATTTTTCATGACAATTTTATTTACTCTCAGAATTTTTGCCAGAAATCTGCTGAGAAGAAATCGCCGAAAAAATACTTTTTGTATGTCTGGCCTGGGACTCGAACCCTGGCTTTACGTCTAATAAGTCAGCACACTACCTACTAGACCACGGCGACTTCACCAATATATATATATATGTTGTGGAAATAAATTTACAATTTAAATTGCCAGTTGTGCTCAGCTGTAGAGACTATAGAGTCGTCCTCTTCAACGACCATTCGGCCATGGTACAAAGTTCAGGTCAAACTTCCCCAAAGAAAAAATCTCTAAACTCTGTCGGCTACATGAAACCATCACTCAAGGAAAAAGTTATCACATATAACAAAGCTGATGTGGGAAGCTTGGTCGTAATCCTGATTAAAGATTAGTAAAGACCAATTTGCAGTCAAGTACTATAACCACTGTTGATCGCACTACATTGAAATTCACTTCAACTAAGAGCAACAACTAAATGCTATTTTAAAAGACGTGAAACTGAAAACAGAATAAATATCTTTGCACACTTTCAGTTTAAGTATTTTGAAACCATGTAGGAATGGTAGTTTTTCCAACCGTCATTGAACTGGTGAAAGAGCAAAGATAACAAAATATTAAATTACGGTGTCATTTTTCAAAGAAATATGTCTTAGCGTTTAATTTTACTATTATTCGCACAGTAAGCTGTAGGTTCTGTCTGGTATTTTATTATATTCTTATATAAATAACACAATTTACTCGTAATTAATAAGTTTAATGAGCTTTTCCTAAAACATTTTTATACTGACAGCAGGTGTTAAATTTTATTTCAACTTGTTTTCAATTATGAAAGCAAATGACTCATAAAGAAATGGAATGATAAGAGCTTAGGCAGGAAAATTTTAATTTCTTGAAATCATTTTTTTTTTTCTGTGTTACACGCGTTTTGTTTTTATGAAATGGTCACTGTGTACCCCCCATTACGTATACTTGCTATTTGTATACTAGAAAGTAGAATAATCATACGTCCTGAGGTACAAACTTTAACTAAACTATGCAAATGTCTAACGGTAGTTTAAAAGCTACAACTTTATTTAAATAGAATGTAAAAAAAAGAAACAAAAATATATAATATTTCTTTTGAAGAAGAAGCACACGAAGAAGGAGAAAAAATTAAATGATTTTTTTCCAGCTAAGCAGACTGTTTCTTTCGTAAAAGCATTTTATTTTGCAATCTACAGGCCATTGTTATAAGTTCTTTGCTAGCAACATAAATAATGATGATACAAATGCAGAATACCATAGAAAATGTTGGCATAAATAAGCATCTACAAACTATTTTGCTTATGCAACAAAATAAGGCAATAATAAGGCAATGGCAATAGTAGTAGCAACAATATTTAACATCATTTTTAGCCATAAAAAAAAATAAAACAGAATGGAAATGACAATAAGGTTCCATAACAAATATGAATTTGATTAGCTTACTTTTTCATAAAAAAAAAACTTGCCATTTTAGTCTTTCTTGTCTTGAGTTTATCTAAAAAAGAAATAAAAATTAGCAATTGACAATGTGTTAAAAAGGATATCGTACAACAGGATTTACAGTTTCCTGCCAAGTGTTATGAATTTCCAAGGCTCAGGTTGTTATTGAATTTCTTGCCATCCATAGAAGAATAGTGTATCAGAAGCATGTCATTTTAATATATTTTTTTGTTTTTGTTTAAAAATTTTCTTCCAAGAAGTAGGAGGAGTTTTGAAAATTATTTGAATTGATTTATTAGCCAACTTAAGAATTTATGCCATGATCTGCAAATATTAAATAGAATTTGTTTGCTTAACAATGTTTTCTAGGGGAGGTTTAATACTTCGTTTCAAATGAAATTTTTTATTGCCCTTTTTTTGTTGCTGTTGTTGTTTGAAATGAAATCAAGCCTTAATCCTTTACAAGTATTTTTTAACTTTTTGCAATTTTATTGCCATCGTAAAAGTTTTGTCTCCTAAACTTTTTATTTTCTTTTTTTGAACTTTACTTTCTAAGACACTCTATAAATAAGAGTTGATACTTTTGTACAAGTTTTTATAATTCAAAAACGAGTCTGATAAGATAAATAGGAAAGAAAAATTCGAAAATTATTTAAAATTATTGCAGACGTGATTTTTTTTTTTTTTTTACTCTATAGTAGCAAAAATTAATTATATTGCGTATCTAAAATATATAAACTTTCAGAGAAGTTCCTTAAAATTGGCTTAAAGATGAACAGTGGCAATATAATAAACATAAAAATTAATATAAGGGCTTAATGGCTTATCAAAGTCCAGTATATTCAATAGGTGCATAATATGTTCGTTTCGGCAGTATGCCTTTCAAAGGCTGGTTCGATAAGCGAGAACTAGGAAAGTGCCTCTGTATCGCTTTCAAATTTTCCATGTTAAATGTGATCTACATCTATGCATCATGTATGTACTTTAACCAACCTAATTTGACATCTCTTTGTTTTAGTGTTTGACTGCTAAAGCCTTTTACGAAATTTGTGATTTTTTTTTTTTCTTGGTCAGCATAATCAACCAAATGTGGTCTCAATCAGAAGAATTGAGGACAAATTTCAGCATATCGAGTCTATTGGATATGAAAAATCGTACTCTGCATGGTCTCTGCTCTGCTGGTCATGCTCGCCTAGTATGCTCTGCAGAAAATATTGCTGTTGTTCGCGATAGTGCGGCTGAAAAGCCATCAACCAAAACACGCCAGCATACCAGACAATTACACGAACACCACTGGTGCAAATGTTAAATAAAAATTTGAACTTACACGTTTAACTAGGTTTAACTAACTTCAAAGATAAAGTGTGCTGACTATTTCAAGTGTCGTCAAAACCACGATTGGTTACGTGAACAGACAGAAGAGAATTGTGATGCGATAAGACACACTTTTACCCCAATAGAAGTGAAGCCGTGGATCAAATTCCTGATCAAACACTTCACACAAAATTTCATCAGCGACTGCATCTCGGCAGATTTATGGCAAAAACTGTAAGAGAAAATACAATTGCTCTTAAATAGTTTATCAAAACTCTGTGGTGTGAGAAACTAGATCGTAATCCTGACAGAAATGTTAATAAATTTGAATGCAGGAGTCAT
This sequence comes from Sarcophaga peregrina, assembly GCA_014635995.1. Lineage (NCBI taxonomy): Eukaryota > Metazoa > Arthropoda > Insecta > Diptera > Sarcophagidae > Sarcophaga > Sarcophaga peregrina. Next base: position 104,437,478 of record CM025789.1, on the reverse strand, counting down.
TGTTGAAAATACTAACATCCACAAAAAATAACTGTTTGGCGCGTTTTGACGTCTTCATCACAGTGCTTATGCGGTTCTGGTGTATGTGTAAGTGTAAGGGAAAGTGATGTTTATTAGTGTATTCAAGTTGCTTTTATTTAGCCTTAATATGCTCCTGGTTTTCATTTCATCACGATAATTCCGCAGTACGTTTGCAATTCCTTCTACTATGTTATTATTCTACAACAGCCGATGTAACGTTTTAATCCATATTCTCAGTTTAGTCTTCGATCCATGGCAAAGCATTAGGTTATACAAACCCAAAAGTATGTGTATTTGTAACTCCCTTCCATATTTCTGATCTGCCCGTATAATTTCCACACTGTGTCATACATATCATAATTATTGATTGGCTTCTAACGTACAGTAATAATATTTGATTTCTTGCATTTGGATGCTGTTGCTCAACATATTATTTGACTATTCGACAAAACCATTGTAAATTCTGGAATTATAATAACATATGTACATCAATCATCCCTTAACTAGATGAACTAAAAACAATACATAGGATATATAAAAAATATTGGTTATGCTTCATTGCCATGATTTAAAACCTGTTAGTGAATTCAGTTCTAATCGTTTTAATCATAACAACACAAAAAGTTTTGTTTCATCTGGATTTCAATGTCTAGACGAAATTTTTATTAAACGTACCTTTAGGACATACCACACTAACTATGTTCCAAAGCATAAAAAGCTAAAAACAAATAACAATGGGCATATGTTTATGAATTTCTATATTTTACTGTGAGTTAAGTGACGCTTGACCTATTAAAAAATTGACCTGTTTGGTTATATATCGACCATACTATGTAGGAAAACATTTTTAAAAATGCCCTAGAGTTCAGATTTCCGTCTGTTATTATAATAATACGTAAGTCGACTTATTAGACACCAGGTCTCGATACAAACCCCATGTTCGACATCATAACGAAAATATGAAAATATATTTCTCCTCTCAGTAGATTTCTGGCAAAAACTCGGGGAATAAATAAAATGGCAGTGAAAAGTTTCCATTTGTATTCCAATTATGTAAATCAGAATTATATGTCATTAAAAATAAAAGAAAACTATTTGGATTCCAACAAAAAGATTTAAGCATCTCACATGTTAGATGATAGGCTTGAAAGAATTTTGTTGTCAACATAACCCTACCGTTGAAAAACACTTCTCGCAATCAACATTTGTTAATAAAATAGTTCCAAGATAGCTGTATGCAGCTTGGAAATATTTACCTCTACCACCTTCTGATGTAAATAAATCTAAATCAGTTCCGCTTTTAATTCGTTTTATAGGGCTTTTGCATTCTTCGATAGCATCAAATAACTTTTTATCAATGGAAGTGGGGTTTTCATCATCTGAGATGTTATTATCGAAGTCAAGTGATATAGAATTTTTTTTCGGGATTCGGGATTTCCCGATTTGCATCCCTAATGTATACCCAATATCGAATTTAATTTCTTATCCAATCTATTACTTTTTTTAATTTCCAAGCTTAGTTTGAGTTGCTCCATTAAGTTAAAGATATTGTACCCAAATAATCCCTATGTGTAAAGTAAATATTTAATTCGACTAAAACTGTTTTCTGAAAAACATTCAAACTTTCTCTTACGAAACATTTTTATTTTCCATTTCAATCTTTTTAGGCACACGGTTACGTAATAGTGTTACTTTTTTAATGTGTGTACATGACATTTGAAGGAAAAATCTTTAAAATAAAAAAACCAAGAAATTCCTTATAGTCTGTCTGTAAGATTGCTGTTGTTTTTCATATGCCAATCTATGGGTTTGTCTGTTTATGTATCATTGAAGTTTATCAAGTTATGCAGCAACATATTGTTTCTTAGTTGTTACATGTTTTGACACATTTGATAATCTGTTCTTATGGAAAGTTGAAACTTTTCCTTACAATATGTTTAAATAAGTAACACAGAGGGACAGAGTGAGTGTAAGAGAGAGAGAGAGAGAGAGAAAGAAGTACTGTTGAAACATCTTATGGCCAGTAAGTAAGTGCTGTACAAAAACTAATACTGCACAGTACATGAACTTGGGCAATTTGTGATCTTTAATAAATAGTTTCATTTAAAGAACTTGAAAGTAAAATCGAAACTACTAAATAAATTTTAAATTGTTTGTACATTTGACCTAAAACTAGTGTTTGTTCAACAGACTACACACTTACATACGCATATGTTAACTTGTGGATTTTACACAAATACTTTCAAAAAGTTTTCCACCAACTGCATTGATTCTCGTATTTTGTGTTTTTTTTGCTGTTCGTTTTTCTGTATTTTTATCGTGATTGAGCTGAATGCTCACGGGTTTCATTAACACCAATTTGTTGCCTACAAAAACGAGATAACAGTTCGCATGTGGTTTTAGTCTATGAAGGAAATACAATTTCCTTAACCAAATCCAAATTAAGCTCATGCTTGTCCATAAAAAGGCAAATACTTTTGTTTGTTTGAATACGATTTCACAGTAAAGTGAAGCGGATTTTTTCCAATCTTTCAAACAGAAGTTCGTCCAAAGTATGTCTGTATATTCGCAAATACGTTTTGCATATGTAAAATTAAATTTGTTTAAATATTTCTTAACATATTTAATTAAATTCAATTATTTTCTTATTAAAAACCAAAAAAATTAGATAAACTGCACAATGTGATTAGATATTTGGTAAATTTATATTTTTGAATGGAATAGTATATGCCCAGGAGGCTATACTCTTAGCACATTTTTATAGAAACATTTTTTACTACAGGACCCATTTAATAATTAATCCAGCAAATTTAATTATTAATTTGAACAATACTGAATAGAAACCTTAGCTAACTAAATGAGTTTGAATACATTGTGGACCAGGCTAGGATAGTGACTGAGCAGAGAAATTTATAAAGATTCTGTGGCGAGATGCTGATGGAATGAAAGCCACGACTATATTAAAGCAAAGTAATGGCGACTTAAGTGCAATCATGTGGGTCCTAATAAGAAAGTCTGCTGAGACACATATTTTTAAAGCAACAATGAAATACTTTATGTGTCGTTACCCAGTCTTTATAAGCTCGAGAGTCCAATATTTTTGGGGTGTTAATAGCATATCAGTCACAACTTATCTTAGAAGAGTACCATGGAAAAGGTTACGCAAGTTTTTACAATCTAGAAATTTCTTATAAGAAATGTGGCTAGTATCCTTTGATAATACAAGAAAAAGTCAACACAATGCCTTGATCGATATGATACTGATTGTTATGAAACCTTGAATATTGAACTTTTCTCTCCCAAACTACACGCCTGTCTATCTATTTAGTTAAAAATGGCTCGATCGTCTATGATACTGTACTTTATTATATTACTCATAGTTGTTATATCGGGTCTTTTATTAAACGCTTCATAAATTTCAATATAAAAATATACTTTTGGTAAACCTATTGATGCTGTTACGTGTGGAACGTGGATGCTTAGGGGTGCAGTGCATCTAAAACTTTTGATTTTCTAAAAACCTAGCGCCACATTGTTCTTATCCACCTGTGGCTTAAGAAAACCACACTAGAAGGAGTCCATTGGGGTCAAATCGCATGATCATAGTCATGATCCAGTCAACATCATGTTCACATGAGATGACCAAACCCTCAAATCAGTCGTTAAGAATAAACAATATTACATGTACATCGTTCTTATGAAATCACATGTCGGCGTGCAGATCACCGAATTAGATTAGCCTCGCCAAGGTGGCTTTCAAACGATTATGAACTCCAACCCATTATACATACCGTGATGATTTAGATGATTTATACTCTCAAATGTTGTGTTTATCCTGAAATAGACTTCAGTGCTGAAGAGGGCAATAGTTTTGATATATTTGTTGTTATTTGTAAGTTGTTGTTGAATATTATTTCCGTGCATTGACCCATAGTTTTCGGTGAAAATAGAATTTTATTTATTATTGAATTGGATTTTTGAGTTGTTTCTCAATATTTGAAAAGAATTGAAATGGAATTTTATTCAATTTAAATAATATTATTTACAGAATTTTCAAGAAACATCATGCTTGACTAGTTTTCTGAGAATTTTTTCGATATAAGCAACCAAAACAAGTTGATATTAATATTTTGCTGTCATACAGGAATTATTTTTCAAATTAATTTTATATTTATTGTATATAAAATAGCATTAACGAACTATAAACTATTTAAAGCCTTAAACATATGTACTGCCTTGAATTAAAAAATAATTTATTTCAAAAAATAATAATTCTCGATGTAAATCTTAAATTTGCTTATTTATATGGACAATAAAAGTCTACTTTTGAATTTAATTATTGAATCATAAAAGACTATACAGTTCTTACATTATTTTTATGACATTTAATGATTCTGAATGAAAAGTGATTATAATTTATGTTGAATTCGATAAAGATCATATTGTATACAAACACATGTCTTAGGCTGAGCTTTATTATCTTATAAAATAATTTTTTTTATATTTTGTATATAAAATTTACAGTCTTTTATACCCTGATATATACTTGTATGGTACAATTAATATGATTTTATTTGAAATCTTTAACAAATTGTTTGAATTTTATGAGGCATACTTACTATGTATATATTTTATATAATATTTTCAAATGATTCTGTCACAAAATATCATTTTACAAAACATTTAACCCAAAAATATTTTATTCCTACAATACTATACACAAAAAACTTAACATAATTCTCCGGTTTTGACCCTCTACACATTCGATATCTTTGATATATAATGTGTAGTAGACTTTAAGTGTTCATGCAGAAATGTATATATGTATGTATGTACATATATGTGTGTATGGTATGTAGAGATATAATACGTATTTGCGTAAAACCGTAATGTATTCATCAGTATAAAGATAAAAGTTCAAAATAAAGATTGGATTTTGCATCTGTCTCTTGATGTTTATCACAAGCAGCAGCCCGTTTTACTTTAGCTACACTGGCTAACAAAACTTAACAAATAATATTGATTCGATTATGATGATTAGACAATCGTTTCTTTTATCTCATGTCATATAAATAACAACAACCTAAATAATAACACCTTTGGTTTTGTTTGTCACAGTTCATGTGTTTTAATATGGCCATTTTGGTTGGTAAGCTAAGAAAGGAAAATCCATTGAAACTTAAGAAAATCCATTAAATACAGTCAACTGGAAATATATACACCATAATATACAATACATACATACCTATGGACATTAACATTATCCAAAATGCCTTAGATTGTCTTTATAAAACACATTGTATTGCCATTAGTTGATAAGAAGCTGTTTTTGAATGGGTGCCAGCCCAGTGTTAATGCCGGTACTTGCCGTGACGTTGGTGAAAAGGTCGAAAGTGTGTTGATAATTTAAAATAAATAAATTTACGTTTAAATGTTTATTAGTATTTGGCCAAATTGTTCTCGCTTGATGTTTATTGTTTCTGCATGATGGATTTTATTTGTTAGACTTTAATGATTATTAGAAAATTTGTTTTTATTGATTTTTCCTTCTGCCAACAGGAGGGATATGAAAAATAATAATAATAAGAAATTAATTGTAATGCCATACCAAATGATAATAGAGCCATTAAAGTTAAATGCTTTTAATTTCCTTAAAATTAAAATTTATTTAAGGTATCTGCTACTAATGTAAGCCAACGCAAAATCTTAATAAGAAATGGAAAGTGAAAGAAATAAAATTTTATTTTAATACAAATTAATCTGGCGTTAAAGTATCTGTCTCTATACTAAACAAAAGCAATTGTGGACATCAAATCAAATTGTATTCGTTAAACATTTCTAGTGATCATAGTGTGTGAGTATTAAACACACTTTGTGGACCAAAGATATCGGCATTTTTTTGTATGTTTTTTAATATTTTACAGCTCTTTTTAGTGCTTTATGAAGTCTTTGATTTTTTTGTAGTCCAATCCTGATTTGCTGTATTTTGTCTTTTACATTAATTAGGTCTCCCCACCAACTGATTAAACACTTATTCCACAGCTCAAAGAATGCAATCCTGAGCTTTAATATTCTGGCAATTGGCGATGTTGACACTGTTATAGGGTATTCCGATATGCACTTTAATTGCGTAAATCGTTGTAAATGCCATTATTGAGATCAACATTTCATATAAAGTTTTAATTAATAATTTCGCAGTAAATACACAAATTATTCTAATATTGAGTAAAACTTAAAATGCAGCACTAATATTAGCATATTTAGTAAGCATATAGCAATTACCCGAACAATTTCTGTTAATATTTTACAACTCAAATGTCAACCACGACAAATAAATACTAATGAACGAACAAACAACACTAATTTTCGCGAATAAAATAAAAACAAATGTTATTGTTTACCAACTGTCAAATGAATATTGAGTAAGGTGTCTGAACACTTAAAATATTGTACTCAATTAAACGAATATTGATTCAATAAAAATGAATATCTGAGCATAGTATTAATGTCACCAATGCCAGGCTACTGAGTTATTAACGTCAAGTTAATATATAAGTTTCTAAACATATCTACAAAAAATTCAAAAATTTGTTAACGTTTTTCCGTATTTCATTCTTAAAACATGAAACTTTCACTTTTCCGCCGTTAGTCATCATTATAATTTTTGTTTTTTTAATATTTCTTTAAAGAGTTTAAACATTTAATTTTTTTTTAGTTGTCTTTCAGTTTATCTTCCCCTCATTTAAATAAATTCAAAATAGGATTTTCAATTTGGATTTATGTAAAGTTTCAAGTGCTCTACCCATTGTTTATTTGCTTTTAAATCTTAACAGAAATTGTTTTCAAAATTTCAAAATGAAATTACAAAGTACAGGAATGTTGGATTCGAGAACGTAGAGAAAAAATCAGTATTTATTTGAATAAAATTGAAAAAGTGCATGAAAAAGTAAAATCATAAAGTAAATATAAATACTTTGTCTTTCAAATTAAATATCCTCAGTTTTAATTCAACTTTTGTGCGATTCACTAGGGAATCATATTATTTGATTTAGTGATGAATCCATATATCATATAAACTTTTATTATAAATAATTAATAAGAGGCTGTGGCAAATTTCTGAACATCAAAATTTATTTGAGCTCAAATTTATCGAATTTAGAATGATACAAATTCACATGATAACAATGGGCATCAAATGCATCCCGAAATATCACTGTTTTATGTGGATTTTGGAGTACGACATTGATTTAAAACTTCTTTTGGCCTGTATTGTATGTTATGGATACCAAAGACATATGATTCCAATAGGACAGCTCTACTTGCCATGAAGGAAATTGAAATAACAACCAAGATTATCCGAATTGATTCTATAAACATTTTACAGTCAAACCCAGTTTAGCATACTCCGTGGGACCAGAAAAAATAGTTCGTTATAGGCAAAGTTCGTAATAAACGGGGTGAAGTCTTAGAAGAAAATATAAAATACAAAGAATATTTTTCATTTATTAAAAACAAAAAGTATTTTTTTTATTAAAAACCAAAGATGTATTTTATATTAAATAAAAGTAAAGACTATTGCCGCACTTCAAGTTTTCAAGTGGGACCATTTAAAGTAATTCCTTTTAACGATGTTTTTTGTATGAAAATTGTTATTAAATCGTTGGGACTTGAAAATATGTACATAACAACCAAGAATTCGTTATAAACGAGATAGATTGTACTTGTGTGGTTTTCTTAAGTTGCAGGTGTAGACGAATTAACATAAACTTCTGACTTTGGTCAAATTCAGCCTGATTTACACGCCAGAGTTGTGGTAAATTTAACATTTCGAATGCGCTGGACCTAGATAAACCCTAGCAGACTTTTGAACAATGAGGATATCTCATATATATTATTCTTTTATTCTATTAAATTAAAAAAATGATTTCAAAATATTTTATCATGGTTTGTAATTGGAATTCGAAGAAATTTAACAATTATAATTTAATTTCTAATTGTTCATTTATTTTGAAATGTTATAATATTTTGAATTTGCTATTCGAATCTGAATGTTTATAGATTTTATTCGTCTTACTCTGCGTAGAAATTGTGTGTATTATTATTCTGCTTATTCGATTAAACAATTAGAATCGGATTTATGGATTAACTTTAGGATTACATATTTATTTTATTTATGCCTCACAGCTCTCACACCTCAATTACCCCCAAAATATTGCACCCATGAAGAAGATTTCAATTAGGATTTTATAGCAACAAAAATCCTTAACATTCCTTACTTAGTAAAATATATTTTGTATTCCATATAAACTTTTAACACAACTAATTAATTTTAAATTTGACAAGTTTTTTTTTCAATATACTTTTATTCCTGTAATTCTGTTTTTCTTTCCATTTTTTTTTTTTCTCTTTTTTTTACATACGCGTATTTATATTTGAACTCCAATGCCCTTAAGAAGTCAATTAGTCAAAGCTTTTAACCAAGAAAGCACACATATGTACTCCTAGCAAGCAAAAAAAAAAAGCAAAAGAGAAAGAAAACTTAACAATTACTCACAAACTTTAACCGCAATAAGAAGACAATACACGCATGGGAATAACAAACCTCAGAGGATATACATAAGCGTTCGAAATACATAAGTGAACTTGTGAACTCTTACAAAAGTTTTTGGCTTTTGTTATGCTTCTGTTAGTGAATAATTTGCCTCCTTGAGGTTAATGGCATTTAATGCCTAGAAGCGTAACCAAGTGCGGAACAGGTAAACAAATCTTGGTTTTTCGTGAAATTTATTACAATCCTTCAAAACCAAATTTACCAACTGCGAACAATGTCACCACCCATGAAACGAAAACATTCATTCATATTGTAATAGATACTATACCCTCTCTACGTATGATGGTATATGTACACTTGCAGACACACGTGAAAATTTCAAAACAAAAATAATCTTGTAAGCAGATGAATGTAACGTTGTAAGTTATTCCTTAGATATTTGCACACAGTGGTGGGCAAATAAAATCTTTCTGCTTTTAATTAATGTACTCTTGTTAAATGATTTTTTTTCAATACGTTATATCCTGGGTTCTTAATCAAACTATAAATGTATTTTACATTCGTATACCACTGTGCATGTGTAAAACTTTTCAGGGCCATACATTATTTAATACATGATGTACATATATACATACATACATACATACATATGTATGTATTTATGCATGAATGTGCCGCACATGTAGAACAGAGTCAACAAAAGTTGAAAAAGTCAAACGTATGATTAAATTCATTCGCAAAATTAACAAATGAAATAATGTTTGCCTGGCCTGGTATTTCAATTGTGCGTTTTGATCTGCACTTGGTGTAATACCAGAGCTTAAAATCTTTTTAAATGCATACATAAAAAAATAAAAGTTTAAGAATCTGTTTCGATTAAATTGAAACTTTTTTGTTTAACATCCGTTTATCGCATTTTTGGCACTTAGTCCCACTGTAAAGTCATTTAATTATGCACATACATTTAAATAAATAATGCTAATTTGGTTTTATCGCAGACAAAAATTCATATCATAGATGCATTAAAGAAATTAATTCTGTTACTCGAATCATTGTTTTAAATATTTAATTTTGTCGAAATATAATACAATTTAAAGATGTACACTCTTTAATTTCAATAAAGAGTAAATGAAGTTAAGCTTTAATTAATAATTAAACTCTTCTAAATACGATAAACTTCTATTTTGTCGATAGCAAAATTCAAACCGATTCATATGATGCTTGCAATATTGAGGTTTTGTTTTTTCACAGGCATTCGTTTGACCGCAGTAATTCTTTTCATTGTACGTTTTTTTTTTTAATATGATAAGTCACATTCAAGAAAACCCAACAAAAAATCTAACGAGTTCTAATCAAGTGTTCTGGCTGGCCATGTAAATGACTCTATCTTTAAACCATCAGATGGCAAAGAGTCCGTATCGCTATATAAATTTCGCTTGAACATAGTATCTACACGCTCATGCTTGGTCATTACAACACTTCAACCGGAGTTAAAACCTAGTTTATGTTGTTTGTAATTTACACATGAGTGTATACACAGATACAATTCAAAGTCGTCTTATAACGACAGATTTTTTTGAGAAATGTTTTTCTTATTGTATTTTGCTGGAAATGTCTGACAGGACAACACAGTGCATATTAGGCTACGACGTCAACATCAACTCTATCTATTGGTCGAACTTCGTAAAGGTCTTTTAAATATTACAGGTATTTTAGTAAATGATTTTAAATGAATTGCAAATAACCATGAATAAGCCTCTAACGTAATTTTATAGCCATATGACCGTATAATAGTTGACTTTATTGCAGGTTTAATTGTTGCTAGAGACTAAAAATTGAACACCATTAGACTCTTTTGTAACGCTTCGTTAAATATCATGTCTGCACTGATATACGCTACAAACTCAAATAAAAGTTGAAAGAACCTCAAAAGGAACGAGAGTTTTAAATGTCATTGTAATGAAATAGAAATTACAGCTTTAACTTCGATTTATTTAACTTTTACTTTAGAAAACAAAAACCTTCATATTGATTATGAGTTCAAAAAATTCTACCAAACAGCCCTGAAAATATGAAACAATTTCGAAATCAATTAAAATTTTCCATCTGTCTTTCATTACGTACGTATGATACATATAATGTTGCTTTCAATTAAATTTAACATCTTTGACATACTAAGAGAATGTCATTTTGAAGACTCTTTATACCGATTATACATTTTATTCTGCCCTAGTTTTTTACTCCATGTTGACAATTTAAAGCAAAAAGTCTACAATAACTAGTGTTAGCAAGAGTGTTTGGTGTGAATGTATTTTAATAAAGGAAAAAAAAAAAGAAAAACTAATGTTTCGTTCAAATAACTATCATTTTGCACGTACTTCATAACAGATATTGTAAATTTCAATTTTGGAAACGACCATTTGATACAAGATTTTTAATATTCTTCTATATTGCACACTATCTCTCTCTCTCTCCCTCTCTCTTTTTTGTTTCTATTTAAAATACTGTGTCAGCATTAGTGTGTATGTGATGTGATGTGATGTGATGTGATATACACATTGTACACACAGTCATTTAAAGTCATAAAATTATATTTGCTCTCTAGTTTTATAAAATAACTGCTAAAATAGTTTCGAAATTTTAAATAAAATGTAAGCAAATATTTGTTGATGATATTAACGAAAAGCTGTACAATTGATATTACAAAAAACAACAAAATTTAATCATTTACCATTACATGGAAGGTAATTTTTTTTTTTTAGGCACTCGGCATAGTCTATTAGGTAGTATTCGATTAGGAACTGAAGATGCTTTACCGTCGCAAAAATTCGTCGATCAATTTTATTTAAATTGATAAGGGCTTGCTACCTTTAGGACTGGTCTGATGTATAACTGAAATTGCTTCTTATTGAAATTACTTAGCAAAAGTTTAGAGTGTCACAAACCAGTGGTAAAACTTTTCACATACCTCTGTATTAGACGAAAACCTCTTCCAAACTTCTGAGTGCTCTAATGCTGGCTTTAGAATATTGTTTCCAGTTTTTTCTTTTTGCTTTGTTGCTGTCGCACTATCGGATTTTAAGATATCTGAGGCAGTTATCGATATGGTAAGTCATGATGCCCTGATTAATCACGTGTTATATTAGTCTTTCAACATCCTTACCCAACGGGCTGAAGTATAACACAGCTTTCAACACAACTGTATGCCATGTCCTCGTTTCTCTGGTTATAATCAAACATGCCAAGCTTATCCATATCTTATCCATTTTTATCTAAGTTTTTTTTTAAAGTTTCTTCTGCCCCCTTAATCAATGGTTCTATATGCAACAATGCGTAATTTTCGATACCAAGTTTTCCTGCAAACCTTCTAAATATCTTCAAGACTCGCTTGGCTCTCCTTCGAATGTTTCTTATGTCAACCTTTGTTCAGAAATCAGTTTTTTTCCTATACCTTTTAATTTGATTTCCTGTATAACTGCGATAACTGCGATTTAGAAAAACTCACCTCCACGTGAGACGTCAATGTCAAACATGCCACAAACCGCAAATTGGATCATGTGGATTGGTATCGTCTCGAATTTAATAATGTTGTCTGCTCACGTACCCATCCATCCAGAATTGCGGCGCATGGGAAACTTATATTTAACTTTGTACAAGATACGTTGATATTATTCACAGATTAGGAAAGCTATATTAATCTCTTGTGTTGATGGAGCATAAATAGGTTTCCTTAGATTTAGATTTGAGAACATGTTCATTTCGAATAATTACGGAATAGGAAACAAATTGCTCTACAGTTTCTTTATTAATTCGATTGTTAATATCGATGGCTCTTTAATTATTAGCAAATTATTCTTTTTTGTCCAAGAAGTTTTTATGTTTTGGTCAAGTGATAGACGCAATTTTCTATTACATTTCCTTTTAGCATCCTGTGTTTTTATATTTTGAACTCTAATGTAATTATCTTTTTAAAGGAAATATAAAAAGTAGTTTGCAATTTTTTCATTTTTCATTTTTTTTTTTTATTCTATACTTTCAATATTCTCTGTCTTTTTCCGTTCGTCTTTATTTAGTTTTAATTAAACAATGCCTTTTAACATAATTAACTCCATAATATTTTGCGCTGCGTCTCTCTCTCTTTTAATGAAAAAAATTCATATTCGTTTTCCTTTTACTTCCACTATCTTCGCTATGCTTTTTACAAAAGCATTTTTGTTTGTTTTTTTTTTCGTTTTTCTTTTCGAAATTCTAAGAATGAAAATTTTTGTTATTATTTTAACTACTTTGTCTAGTTATTATTTAATTTATATTTTTATTTTATTTTTTTTTCTCCTTTTTTTTTGCTCTCCCACTATACATTTGCTATTTTAAATATTTTTTAACGCCATTTTTTCTCTTCCTCTTTCATTAGCTAAAAGTAAGGAAGTACACACACACACACACACATAGTGAGTCAGAATATTGCTCTCTGTGTTGCTTGAATACACATTTACACTTTGTAAATTTTGTAAAACATATAAACTTTTAACAAGAACAATATTATGCTGTTAGCGACAGCTGCAGCATATGATTGTTTATCTGTGTGTTTGTTTGTGTATGTATATGTGTGCTTATATTTACGTGTGTTGTTGCAAAAGCATTTAGTATGTGTGTACTACATGTGTCAAGAGGACAACAGTTAGGGTTGTGATTCTTTACAACGTTCGCCTCTCTCAAGAGCCTTATCTCAGGACATTAATTTTGATCAAATTTGAATATTTCCTAACTCTTTATGGAAGCTGGAATCAGATTTTTGATGATGTTGCACTAGAGGTGTATTCACATTAATAGAGGTTAACTCAGTCAAGCTGACTTGATGAGAATGGTATGGAATTGTTAATAAATGCCGATGATGAACAACTTGAATACAAAACAATATGCAAAAAGAACGGAATATGCCCAGAATCTGTTTAGAGAAGACAAGCGTATATCAACCATTATACCGCAATTGGCCTGGGAAATAGGTTCGGAGCACATAGGCATAGTCTATCATATTTGAGCAGGGTACAATTGATTGTATGGACAATTTTTACAACGAATTTTTAAAGTCACCATCGAAAATTCACTTTAACCTGAGAACAAAAGTTCTAGCTTTCATTACAACCATGTGATGGACAAAAGACAAATGGAACAATTACAAAATTTCTCCGAAAAAAAGTAACTTATCGCCAATAAAGCTATTGCTTAGATTGTGAACAATATTCAATGGGTCAATTTCGACCACCGTGTACTGTTCTTGTCTTGACCGACAGGTGCACGTCCTCTAACCTAACCTAGATTGTGAATAGTAGAATCAGCAAGTATTTTAAGTCGTAGCTACCCAATGAGCGATTTTGGTTATTTCTTGACCAAACTGTTGAGTGACCTTCGCTACATTTTCTTACCTTGCAAGAGTACTCCTACGGAAATATGCAATGTGGTTAGTGTAATATAGGAGAATGTGAATGTGTAGTCTCCCCCATGACGACGCTATCAGCCGACCAATCTTTAAGAAAGTTGGTATTAATTTATGATTGGTATTTGGCTTATGAAAGCAACTGTTTAACGGCAACTAGTAAGTAGTGTGTTGGCTTATTAAATGTAAAGCCAGGGTTCGAGCCCCAGGCCAGACAATAAAACAAAATACAAAAAGTATTTTTTCGGCAATTTCCTCTCAGCAGATTTCTGGCAAAAACTCTGAGAGTCAAAAATCTTGCCATGAAAAGTTTATCAAAAAAAAAAAACTGTCGTTCGAAGTCGACTTTAAACCCTAGGTCCCGCCACTTATGTAGAAAATTAACACATTCAACATAAGTGGTGTGGAAAACTAGGTCAATAATTCAGACTGAAGGCTTGTAATAACCAATTCTGTATGTATCAGTTTATGCTGTATTACAACCCGAATTTGTGTTACAGTGTACCTTATCCACACCAAACGAAATATTTAACACAAGACTGTTAAGAAATTGATGTTGGATTGAAATCGCCGTAGTCTAGTAGGTAGTGTGTGTAGCTTATTAGATGAAAAGTCAATTCAAAATATGTAAAATTAACCTTCCTTCGGCGACTTCCTCTCAGTAGATTTCTAGCAAAAAAAATTGATTTGTCGGGATCTCATTTAAATTAGTATCGTACTAAGTTCGACAATTTTGGTTAGTCTATTCATCCGGAAGTGGACTTCATCGATATGATTATGATGGATTAGTGAATCACACCTGTTCGGCTGGTTTACTATCATCATCACAGAATTTACAAAAGGGTTCGTAAATCAGAACTGGTGTATTTTGAGTTTGCACAGGCCTACATTCAAAAAAATTATTGTATGAATCCGATGTAGGCAAATTGAAATAATTTTTTTCAATATAGAATTCAAGAACTTCTCATGGTCTACAAAAGAAATGGTCGTAAAGAAATTAAAAAAGAAAGAGTTGTAATTGCTGTAATAAGGCCTTCTATTATCCCTTATTACCTTTGCATTAGCTCTTCAATGTTGGAGTACATAAAATAATGACTCTGTTTGTATAAAAACAAATATTTTCACTACATACTTACTACTACTACATAGTATGTATATGATAAATGTACTATGTGTACTCAGAGAGATAAGTACTTAGCGGTACTAACAAAAATTCCACTAAAGTTCACTATTATATATTACAATAAAAGCAAAAACAAAAAATTGTTTCGTAAATATTTTGTGTGATTGTACAAAAGTCAAGTGTTATGAGGGGTGAGTTACAACAAAAAAAGGCGGTGTCAAAGTAGTTTACATAACTGGAGGCGCTTTTTATTTATACTTTATTCCTATGTTTATGAATAAATTCATGTTTTTTTTTTATTTTTTTTCTCCGTAATAATGGTTAGGGTAGCACTAAATTGGGTAAAGTTTTTTTATTTAATATGTAAAGGATGTAATATGTGCTTTTAAAATAATTAAAGTCAATTCCAACAAATAATCAAATCTATAGGCAATCTTTAATGTTCACTAAAAAAATTATGCAGCGTTCTTAAGCAAAGCTTCCTCCTCTATACTCCTTGACCAAGTTGCTTTCATTCTCCATTGGTTCAGAATATTTCACTTGGGTATCGAAAACACCCGCTAACGTCCAAATATTTCTCTTTCACTCTCGCTGTAAATCGTTTTGTAATATTATAGATTGCTTGTACTGCAATGTCAGCCAGTCCATCTCGGAAAGCATCCTGCTTTTTCTTAGAACAGCAACATTGCATATTCAACATTGATAATTTCAACAACAAGTCGTTCACAATCTCTAATTGTGGCGACTCTTATTAGCTCATGTGCCTAATGACTTCTATGATCGCATAAGTATTATGTTGTGTTATCACCTGCTTCAATATTTCACATCCAATTCCAAATGTAATGAGTCTGAGAGCATTACAGACAAACACATCTATCCAAGAAGAAAACCAGGAAATATAGGGTATCATTTCTAGTGCTTCCATTCCTTAAATTTAATTAAAACAAAGTGTTTGTAAGCTTCACCAATATTTTTTATTTCTTTAAAATACCATTAGAATATAACATGCAACGGCTTCTCTAACTGCGAATATATAAATCGGACTGAATATGACAGATAAAATGAGTTGTGTAGAGTTTGAAGGCCTCTACAGTTTATGACTTATTCGCATTCACCAGAGATCTAAAAACTTTGTTTCCCACTGTAAAAATTCTAATGCGGACAAATCGCACAATCTCGGCCCACAAATTCCTTCCAAAGAATGTGGCACGAGCTGTGTGGCGACTGAAACCAAATGTCATTGGTGTCCAGGTCATCCAATTCAGGATAAAAAAAGAGAGATTTGCTTCTTTCTCAAAGGAATGTGAACCGATGATGTTTCCAGCACAAAATTCATACCAAATAGTGGCTTTTCGGTGTGAATTGAACACTTTTCGATCTTAGGACAATTTAGGTTGCTCACGGAATGGGGTTAAGCACTGAAGATGATTTTTCAAAGAATTTTGAACTGATCCAAAGTCCATTTAGCGAAGACACCATCTGCAATAGTTCCCATGTCCCTGTTGGAAGATCGCATATATGAACATGATAATAACGACAGCTAATTAAAAAAGCAACAAAAAATTTCTACCTCATATCTCAAATAAACATGCATGTTGCTATTGTTTAAACATCAGCTGTTTTTAACCGATATGTTGGTGAAATTTACATTTCGCTTGTATACTTACTTATGTACGAAACAATAGCATAAAATTATGGTAATAACTGGCCTCAATGAATTGTTACAGCGAAATAGCTAATTACACGCTAATTAAGTACAACAGCAATAATCTTCTTATAATTGGCTGCCTTAGATGGATACTTGAAGCATCTTTAAAAACAACAAAACAACTAAATTAAATTTAGAAACAAAAAAACAAAAAACAAAAATCAATGAATATTGAACGTGCTTAATATATTCCACCCCTTCCAGGGCAAAGAATATTACGTACACAATGTTGTTATAAGTTGTAAAGAAAGTGTTCATTGAGTTAATTAAATCAGTTCAAAGAAATACATGGATGTTCATTTCGTTATTAATTTGATTAAATTTTAGAAATGTTTTTAAATATTGTCATCGTTTTTCTTTTTTTTTTTTTAACTTGTTTAAAAATAACATTAATTTAAGAAGTTTAGTTTCTTAAAGGTTTAATCATTAATTTATGATCATCATTTAATGAGTAGACCACAAAATTATATAAT
The DNA here is from genome assembly GCA_014635995.1 of Sarcophaga peregrina. NCBI lineage: Eukaryota > Metazoa > Arthropoda > Insecta > Diptera > Sarcophagidae > Sarcophaga > Sarcophaga peregrina. Next base: position 104,420,168 of record CM025789.1, on the reverse strand, counting down.
TTTTATCTTATGTACTCATCCTGATAAATTTATATGTGGTTTATAAATATTTGCCCGTAAATAACTTTAATATGATATTGATTACTTTTCTTTCTTTATATACAAATACCACAAATAAAATTTCAAATTCTATAAAATTTCTCAATACATTTTCACACAATATCCTTGGAGTGCGTGTGATTATATGAGTTCTATGGTATTGAAACATACAAATCGAAATACATTCATGCACACATAATATTGCTTAAGAAAATATTATTGGCAACCTGTTGCATTCCATATGAATTCATATAAAGATGGATTATTTTCAACAATGTCAAGCAAAACATTGTAGTTTAAAACCTTATCGTTTAATTTCTTATTTCTAAACTTCATTTCGTCGGGATCCAACGCGTCATCAGTCAGATGAAGCCACATCTGTAAGAAAAACTTTTAGCCTGTCAGCAGAGCTGGGGCATGACACTGACATTCACAGACATTTTATTTCGTATTAATCTGAACATGTTTGTATGTAGCCTAATAAAAAAAACTCGCAAAATCCGATGTTTTATTTTGAAAAGAAAAAATCCAGTCTTACTGAGACGTCATTTAGACATTGTTTTTTAAACAATCACGTGCTGGAATATAAATATTTATTCATTTTTTGTGATTTCTTTTAAATTGCAATTTTGAACATTTGAACATCACTGTATTTCGATTTGTTTAAAAGCAAACACAGCAATACACTTCCATGGAAAACTTACCTTTAAATATGCAATACCGATGCATACCGATGTTTATGAATTGAATATTGAACGAGTATTTTGCTTTTGTACCACAAATGGAATGAAATCAATTTGTATTTCATTTGTGTAGAGGAAATTTTATTTATACACCGCAGTACCACAACTGGTAAAATGGCATCGTATACAATTGGTTTAGTTTGTAACACAAACTAAAACTCAGTATAGGGAACTCTGGATCCCCTGTCCATAAGTCTCTAGTTGGAATTTCAATTCGAAATTTAGTAAGTTATATGGAGCCATATATGCGACCCTTATTTGTCTTTCCAGTATAGCAGTTTGTCCATAGTCTAGATTGGATCAAGACTTGACTGCACTGAGTTATCCTCTTACTAATTTGGGCCTCTGGCTTTATAGACGGTTAGAGAAGAACCAAAATAGTATAGCATCCAGATAGTGATGTATGGTCTGAGACCCCACGTCTTGCTTACAACCAATGATGAGTACCATTCTGTCGTAGGCTTTAGAGCCTGGTTACAACTCCTGTTAATGTAATCTTTAGACACTTATTTTCATATTGCTGGACTTAATAGTCATTTATTGCTCCCTTGTCTTCGCTATTAACTTTATTGATGGAATTAAGGTGCGTTCAAGGTGCTCTATAGTCGTTGTCTATTCGTCTTCCGAATTGTATACAAAATTACAATTTGTTGCCTTAGCTTTTATCTTTTATTTCAATATTTCTTTTCTGTTTCTGTTTTTGTTTTCTTTTCTTTGTGTACGATACTATGAATAAGTAATAGGCAAGCAATAGCATAAAATACTGCAAAATTGCACTAAAGCAGTTAAATAAATAAATAAAATTCCTTAGAAATTGAAATCGACCTAGACCCCTTTAAGAAATAAATCTTCATGCAATTATGCTGCAATAAAAATGCTGGTTTATTTCCTAAAGTATATATAAAGTACATATAATGTACAATCTAAACTCCGATAAACTTCGCTATTCCTATATTATGTAGTGCAATAGGAACTATCGATAGCTTAAATTTATTGTAGTTCGAATGGATTTTTGAACTACAACATCTAGGACTGTCTAAACCTATATGGAAGCCATAAACGGTATGGTATGGTTTAATATTGAATATTTGGAAACCTAATCACTACATAGATAACCATAGACCGACAATTTACGAAATTGAAGGTTTTTTGCAGTAAGGAATAAGTATTCAGTAATATGACAATGAGTATCCTTATGGCACATGCAAGGAGAGTATCGAAATTATGGAACTTTTTCTTTGATATTGTCCAGCTTTTGGAATATTTTACCATCACTAATGAAAGTAATCATTTTTATATCGATTCATTGTAAAACGTGTCCGGTGAGCTACGTCCACGACAAGATAGCTAATAGTTGATAATATGTTGAGAATTGATTTCACTAAAACTATTGGATCTGATAAAGTCATCAACAAGCCTTTTCAGTGTTTTAAACCGATAAGATGAAAAAGATATTATTCTAAGGGCTTTATCGAGGGTGTATGTAATTCGCCATGACTTTATACGCTTTTTATTGTTGCCATATATGAAATATGTAACCAGATATCAAAAATGTCTTGCAAATACACAGGACTTGCTCACTGTACGACTAACTTAAAGTCTTTTAAAACCAACTGAAAGTAAAAAACTACAGACAATATTTTATTATAATAAAATTTAACTACAATATGAAAAGAATTAACTTAAATTTAATAATGATGCCAAAGTTCTCTATCCCATATAGTGTAAATTTATTCTAAAGCAACCGTATGTCTGTTCTATCATTCATTGTGGACTATTTTCACACCTGCTTTTATAGTATCCGCAACAATCTACAGAAACATATTTTATGTGCCATAAAATTGTTCGTAATCAAATTGTCAACCTTAACAATGGCTTCATAAAAACATATAAAACGCATAAAATAAAGTCAAGAAATTGTATATTATTTCCATTTCTAGCGTTATGAATGTAAATCCATAAAAAAAAATAAATACTTTCTTTTAATAAAAGACCCAACATAAGGTTGAACATTTTGTTCTTTTTTCACAAAACAAAACTCATTTGATTTTGTCTATTATTTTAATTTTTTTTTTAGCTTTTCTTTGTCTCAGCATTTTAAAATAAAACAAATACTTTTTGAGATATTTTGTTATATTACAAGGGATTATATTTAGTCTAAAGTATCAGTCAAATGTTCGCCACAGATCTGATGATGACTTTTCATGACTTTTTCATAGAAACACGTTAGATTTCGAATTTGAGCTCAGCCCTACAAGAAGTTCACATACCTTTAAATTGCATAATTTGAAGAAGTCACATTCCTGTAATAAATGCTGTTCACAGTTACTACTTGCCGTACAAGGTTCGAGTACCTTAAGTAAGATCAATTTTATTGTGGAGATTTTTGCGTAAAAGTCAGTTGCTTAGTGAACGGTACCTAAGTAATGTCTTGTGCAATTCAAGAGCAATATTTTAAGACACCAACCGGTAAGAGGATGCACAGGAGTCTTACTGTCCATAACGTACACAGTTTCTTTAATATTTTTGGTAGCTTCTGGAAGTGTTTATATAAAATTTTTTGAAAGTTTGCCGGCAATCTCCCAACAACTTTTCAAATTTTTGTAGTTAGAGTTCACTTTAAAAGCGCGTTGTTCTTTCCTAAAACTCATCATTTTTAATAAGTGGAAGAAACATATGTGACAGCTGCAAAATTTCATTTCATTTCTTCTTATACAAAATGTTTTCTCGTCCATGAATGATGGTACCTAGAGTTTTAACATCTACTCCGAACGATAGATTTACGAATTTTATTTATTATCAGACTGCTGAGATAATATTTTGTTAACATTTGGTCTCACCTAGCTACGATTACCGTGACTACAAATATCAAAAGAAAGTAACACTTAAATTCCCAAAAGATTGGAAGGTAAAAGTCGCTTCGTATAGAACACGAATAGAATAGAAAGAATAGAAATTGTCATATAAACAAAAAATAAGCCAAAATCGAAAAGTTGTATACATTTTCTGGATAGACTGTATATTATTGTATCGTAGTTGTACTTTCAATTGAATGTATTACATTAGATGAGAGTAACGACCTAAAAAACAAATATTTGTCTAAGAAGTTAAATGGGTAAGGAGAGGTTTTGAAACAACCTTGACGAATACAGGCATACATTTCGCTAACTCTCGTACTATATTGCCACAACTTTAAGTCTGGAAGAAAGTTAAGGTTTTTCTAAATTGTAACACAATTTAGGAATCATTTTGACGTTTTTCCTTGCATTACGTCTTAAAGAACTTTTATAGAAATTGTCTTAAAACTGAAGGAATAGAGAAGGTATGCTTCCGTCAGACGAAGCCAATTTGTTCTTCATATACTCACATGTTTATTTTAACACAGCGCTTTTATTTTAAATCTGTAAAAAAGCATTTCTGTAAAATTTTAAAATTAAACTTTATTTAATTAATTATAATGTCATGTGTCAGTGACATGTGTTGTTGCATGTTGCATTACTTCAGATATGATAAAAAAAAAATAAATTTTATCAACATTCATTTGTTACACAACATACGCGTAAATATTATGAATATTATTAATAATATTATTATGTTTTATTGTCATTTCCATTATGGTTGTAAAAATCCTCTCTATATGATGCAATAAAATAATCCATTGCGAAAAACAGATTGCATTTGGACAATATGTACACAATGGTGGTGTGGACTACAAAGAAAAAAAGATGGGAAAATTATGTTGCAATTTGCATTAACACCATAATGTATACGCTGTTATGTGCTATTACAATACATACATACTAGTCTCACTCGTTTGAATGGGTGTGTGTGTGTTTTTTTTTTAAGTGATTTACAAAATATTTATGTATGAACGAATGTATGTATGAACGTATTTACAAGCATATTGTATGATAATATGAAATTTATTGAATTAACTTTTGCTCATTTGACTTAATAAATATTTAATTCACAACAAATACAAATACAAAAACAAAAACAATTATAAATAATATTTAAAAAAAAAATATATATAAAAACTTTATATACCTACATACTCGTATTTATTAACATTAGCATGGTTCAGTTTAGGTAATGCAACAATGTACTTCAAATTTAGATAGAAGAATGCTTAGACAATCGATTACAATAAAATGCTTTCCTATCATATTACAACCACCCTAATAAATTATAGTAAATATTTATATAAAAAAAAAACCATATGTATATACATACCTATGTGTATATATTAAACAGTGTTATTTATTTTAATATTTATTAACATTTGTTGGCCGCATTTAATAACCTTTAGCACATTGTAAAATAGACCGCAAAAGTTTATCTTTTTTATGATGCTTTTAGTAAATATGTATTAAGGCTTTAATTTCAAAGCTTTCTAATCTAATAATTGTAAATATTATTATTTGTTTTATAATTTCGTATCTATCTTTAGTATAAATATTGTAGGCCCTTGGGGGCCTTTCAATAAAATTGTGTGGCCATTTATAAATAAGATATTACCTGTTCCTATTAACTAAATTCCTCTTTTACAATTGAATGCCATAAGTTCATATAGAACAACGGCATACAACAAATAATAAGGACATCAATATTACACTTTGAGATTTAAAAAGAAAATAAGTAAAATGATTTACTTTAAATGGTATCCTACTACTAGATAATACTCATTTTAATACATTGGGCCTCTGACTTTTCTGCGAGGTACCTATACGTCTGTGGAGCAAAAATATGCAGTCACCAGAAATTTTTTTTTATGACTTGTGAATAACACTAAAATTTGCTTATTTTTTCATTATAATATTATAACAGTAAATACATTAATATTATGGTCAAACTTTTGCGCTTAGACTTTATAGCATTTTACGTTCATTATCCTAGTGGAACATGCATCGAAGTGGCATATTTTTATTCGACATTAAATTTCGAAATATCATCTGTTAGTATCCGTTAGTTTCTAAATTTATTGTCTACAAAATAGTGACCTAACACAAGAGTATTTATTTTATTTATTTGTTTATTTAAGAATTACAATACAATTACAAATTATATTATAATCATGTACGAGCTGAGTAACTTCGACCATATGCCCGGTGTAGTGTCACAGACCAGAGCCTCTGGTGGGAATCGAACCCACGGCCCTCACGCTAATAGTCTAGCACACTACCCACTAGACTACCAGGGCGCTCAACACAAGAGAAGAAAAAGGATCTACAATCAGGAATGCAAATTTGCACTCTGTTTAATGATTACCCTACAGTATCATGACCTAAACAACAATTAAAAAAAAACCAAATACTGGCAATAGTCTAAAGCATGGTGGCAGTAATATTGTTGATTGCAAGTCATTTTCCTACAAAGGTGTACGCTGCGAATAAGGCCCATGTTCTGTAATCAAAAAAACTCCTTTATTTTTGATTTCATTGGTTGTTAGGTTATGTGCACAGCAACAAAGTAATGTTAAATATTTGATGTTGTGTTGTGTTACATTTCATTTACTTTTCTCCAATGAAGCGGAAACAAATTCAAGGCTATATTAAATAAAAGAAGAATAAAAAGAAATGTTTATTGATTTTAACAGCAAATTTAAAATTCGAGTTGAAAAGTTTGTTTAGCCTTTTTTTATTTATTTTTTTTTTGTAATTCAATACTTTTTTCCTGCTGAACATTGTCTTGATAGATGTTTCCACTTTCTGATTCCGAGTAGGGATGACTGGAATCCTGATACGATCGTCCCCCCGGATGTCCTGGATATATATACTGACGGCTCTAAACTCGAGGTTGGGGTCGGAAGTGGTGTCTATTCTAGTAAACTGGACCTGAATATTTCTCTCCGTCTGCCGGACTACTGCAGTGTGTTTCAGGCGGAGGTGATGGCAATTTACCGGGCCGCTCAATGGATCCTCGTTAACGATGCTCCTTTCAGTCGCGTCTCGATCTTTTCGGACAGTCAGGCTGCGATAAGATCTCTGTCAGGGTTCGTGATCAACTCTAGGATCGTTAGGGAATGTCGTCGCTGTCTCGACCTAGTCTCGGGGCGCTTCACCAGGGTCTCTTTGGTGTGGGTCCCCGGGCACAGTGATATTCCGGGAAACTGTAGGGCCGACGAGCTCGCCAGAGCTGGTGCGCTCCTTCCGGAATCCTCTTCTGTTGAGATGGGTATGCCACTTGCCTCGGTCAAGTTGACCATTGCGCGGAGGTTCCTTCGGGACGTCAACCTATCCTGGGTCAATGAGGAGTCCTGCTCCACCGCTAGACTTACCGTGGCTCAGGATGAATGGAAGGCGTACCAACCAATTACTTAGTCTCGGTCGTGATGTCATCTCGACTGTAGTGGCCGTGCTTACGGGTCATTGCATCATGGGTAGTCACGCCGAGAGAATGAGGCTCCCTTTTAACGACTTCTGCCGTGAATGTAAGTCCACTGAGGAAGAGGAGAGCGTTGTTCACTTTCTTTGCCAGTGCCCGTCTCTTGTTAGCTTAACGGAGCTATCATCTATTGATATCAAGGATATAGCTTCGTTCATCAAATTTTCTGGCTGGTTTTCCAGTGCGGGGTAGTCGTGCTTTTATTGTGCAGCCCTTGCGCTGACCAACTTCTTCCTTTCCCTGATTTGGCGGAACTTGGTTAGTAAAGGGACTGCGTTTCACCCCTGGCATCACAACGGGCCGCCATGCGTGCTCAAGTTAGCTTTGTGATATCAGAGCTACCACTACGACCTAAACCTAATACTTTTTTCCGGAGTCAGTGTGTACATTTTTCTGATTATCAATTTCATGTATGGAAACCCCTATCACTTATTAAAACATTTTTCGAAAATTATTAAACGAAAACCACATGTCGTTGGTTGACAGATCATCCAATTCAGGCCAGAAAGAGTTGGTAATAATATTAATCGCACTTGACAGCAACGGTCGGGTTAATTTCGTTCTCAAAGAAATATGGACCAATGAAGCTTGCATAACGAAATCCACATCAAACAGTAAGTTCCATTTGACGCTTTTGGATTAGAGATTCGTGTGGTAGTCTTATATTGGACAATTTTGTTTGTTAACGTACCTACATATTCAGAAATGAGACTGGTCGCTATAAATCATTTATTATGAAAATTAGATTATGTTGTCAGTTTTCATTCAACTAATGAACCTAGTTTGGTGTGGCCTTTACGGTTACGTCTGTACTCGTCGCAGGTCACGATAAAGAATTGCCCAAGTAGAAGCCTGCAAAAAGCCGAGTCATCCTGGGCAACTCGAAATGTATTGCCTCGTTTCCTACTTCTTCTCACCTGCTTTCAGGCAAAAACCCCGAGTATAATGAAATTGCCATGAAAAGTTTCTCAAAAATCTGTCGTTCTGAGTCGACCTTAAATTGCATGTCCCACCATTCATGAATACAATGTACAGGCACAACATCAGCGTTTGAGAGGTTTTAATCCTAATAGTTTTCCCTCGTATTTTACTCTTATTTACTTAAAAAAAACGAAGTTGATCGCAGTGCGATGTATTGATGAAAACTTCAAATTTCGGTTCGTCATTGTCCCTAACTTATTAAGTCCCACTACGTAGAAAATTTTACGTACAAACCTAGCTAAGGACTGAAATCCTCTACAACTTATTACGGACTCAAGTTTAAAACAAAGTTTATTTCTAAAAAATCGCACAGTATTTATAAATTCATTTTAAAACATTAAAAATGCGTCATTCCTGATCGCTTTTCACAGCTTTTCCTCAATTTGTGGCTCTCGGAGACATTTTTTAAATTTTTTTCATATTTTTAAACCTAACGCCGTACAACTATGTTTAGATGTAATACGTTAATACAAGAACATAGTAATATTTACCTGAATTTTTTTTTTTCTTACTTACAATAGATGTGTATTTATGTTCTATTAAATTACGTACATGCAAGTCTATATGTGTGTATGTATGTATATACATACGAACATACTTAAGTTCCACTACAAATAAAAACGATTGATTATTCATTAAATACTTTCATACCCAATTGATTTTCAATGATCAAATATACCATACCTTACGTATGTATGTACATTTGTGTATATGAAAGATATTTTTCTGTTATCCTACACATAAACAGAAACAGATAATACGTACATATGTATGTTTAGGAGGGAAAAATGAAATCGTGCAAATGTGTAAACTGAATCCATATAAATGCTACGTACATAGGTATGTACAAACATATAAACAACAAAGAAGATATTTATGAATGCGTGCGTGTTTGAAGGTTAATAAAGTTTATTGTTTGACTACATAAAACATTACATATGTACGTAGGATATATTCAAGGTAAATTTATGTATTATGTGAAGCCTTTATTATCAAAGAGAGACTTCAGAATCATGGCACACCCCTATAATAAATAGTTTGAAATACTAAATCTATACAAATTTATGTTTTCCTTTGTTTTGGATAATGTACGTAGAATTATTTGATATAGCAATAGCCGTAGATGGTAGGTGTCTTACCTTATTAGACCTGAGGCCACGAAATATGAGTAAATAGTTCTTCATCGACTTCCTCTTGGCATATTTCCGGCAAAAATTCAGGGAATATATAAAGATTCCATAAAGAGTTTTTCAGACAATCTCTGCCGGACTTGCCTTTAAACTGAAGGTCCCGTCACTTATGCATGAAATTAACACATACAACATAAGTGATGTAAGTAGCTAAAACGTAATCCTGGCTGCAGGAATCTAATCATCGATTATGTATGTAATTGATGGCACTTTGCTTATACCATATGAATTTTTGTGGTCTTTAAAAACTATACTCAGTAGACGGCTTAAGAAATATTTGGTGTTCGAAAACGTTCGTACAGATTGTAGGTATATGGCATATACTATATCAGCCCACACTACAGCTTGAAAGGTGCCATTTTAAACTTGATTTTGTTTAAAATGTTTCCACGCTTAAGTGACATACTGAAACACTGCCCCCAGAGATTAATTATAATATTATGTTAGGTCTGCCCACAAGGATCATTAAAATTAGTTGTCATTCCATTCACTTTATTTTGGTAAATCACCATGGACTATAATACATATACATACAATGGCAGGTGTTCGCTAAAAGAGCTCTAGTCACTTCTCACGTGAATGTCATTTGAACTGGCCATCGAGATAGTACGATTTGGCTCTTGTAGGATTCCGTTAAGTGGCAGATTTATGCGAATAAAATCTTTGAATGATCCTTTCATTCTCATGTAGTATGCGATATATTCGTGCTTGACAGTACATAAATGACTGTTTACTGATTGCTTACAACCTGAATTTAAGCACTAGGAAGAGTAAAAATAAAATAACTTTCTGTTCATACTTACTCACATATGTACATAAATTTGTTTCTGCTGTACTACGGTTAACGTACATTCTTATTTTCCAAAATAATGAACTATTTCGATGAAGCAAATTATGTGAAAACAAAAATTGTTTTCCATTTGAGCATGAAATGTTTAAGCAGCAATAGTAAGTGCTATTGGAATTGTTATGCCAATTTTCTTAAAAGGATTATTTTATTAAAGCAAATAATTTTAAAAGTGCATTCAAACTTTTAAGATTTAAATTAAACAAATTGTACGTATATGGCATAGCATCGAAATGTTTAAAGTGCCACCCGGGTCCAGTTAATCGTAATTTGAATACAAACAACATATAAAAAGTAGGCCCAACGTGGCTAAGACGAATCATGAGACACATGTGAGGGTTATGTGCGATCCTCAGCCTTGGCGTAATTGAAGATAGTTGTTCCGGTCATCTACTACTCTAAAGGCAGGTACTGTTAGCATGAAATAAAATTTACTTCAATTTCTCCATGGCTTTACCTGACAGGTGGGCCATATTACTTGATTTCGCCTTATAGGAGTAGATGAAGGGTTGACCGTATAAGTCGGTGGTGTGACGATATGCGCATACGGACTTCTCAAATCCTTACCTGGCTACTTCAACCCTGTGTTGCCAAGATTCCGATTTCTTAGAAACTACAGCGTACAATGATTAATCATCTGGGTCAACTTGAATTTCATTCCCTAAATATTTACGAAATCATAGAGAATTCCAGTAAATCGAATATACTTTTGAAAAGATAAATAAATAAAACTTATGCTTACTGCCCGAAACCTGTACACCTGCCACTTGTTACAAATTTCACAGAAATCTCTACTTTATATTGTTTTAAACAAATAACAAAAAAGAATTAAAATAAAATAAAATAAAATTGAACATCTAACAAAATTATAGAAATGTCCATACAGAAAATAATCATATTAAAATATACGTGTTGTATGCAAATCTAAACCCAGTACATGCATATTAAGGACTGAATTCTTTACAAGTAAAATTAATAACAAATCAATCAATCTTTGTATGCAATGTATTTTAAATGTGTGGGTTTTGATTTTAAAAAGTTAATTCTTGAATCGAATTATTGTGTAATAACACTAAATGATAAAATTCCTTTAAATCCCTGTAAAAATAAATTCTCTAACTATTATGCTCAAATACATACATTATCCAATATCCAGATCTTCTTTTTTGTGTGCAAGTGTGTGCGTCTTTTTGGTCGACTGCAGTTACATACGAACAATCTACAATAGCAACAACATTTCAATTGTATTTCAATAAAAGTTGTCTAACGAGATATAGAATAGAATTTTTAAATCGTAGATTATTTTATGTATTCATGAATACGCAATTTATTATATCCTTATTACCATTTTATGTATGTAGAAACACTTTTACGGAATTTGCAAAAATCCTTTTAAATGAATTTCAATTTTGCAAAAGTTTTTCATTTTTTTTTTCCCTCAGAATTAATACATGCATGCGTAAAATTTTCACAGGTGATAAATGGTAACAGAGCGAAAAAACAACACTTTAGGTATTTTACTTTAAGCGAACTGTAATAGCCTTTAATGGATTTAGTAAACGTAAATTCGAAAGTGGGCAATTATTTCATTCAATAATTTATTTGAATAATTTACGAAATTTTTTAACAAAACATGATGATGTTATATGAAGTTATTGCCACGTGCTTACAACCTATAGAAACGTTCCTAATTAAGGCCATCAGAGGAATAAAAACAATAAAGTTGTTAAAACTGTTTACTTTGTGCTTAGGATTTTTGCCAGAATTCTGCTGAGGATAAATCGCCAAAAGAAATATTTTTTCATATTTGGTAACCACAGCCTCTCGTCTAATATGACACACATAATTTGCCATTACAACCCTTTAGTCAGGATTATTGACCTAGTTTCTCACACCTCTTATGTTGAGTGTGTTAATTTTACAGAACCTACAGTTTAAAGTCGACTCCGACCGACAGATTTTTTGAGAAACTTTTCATAGCAATTTTATTTGCTCTTAGAATTTTTGCTAGAAATCTGCTGAGAGGAAATCGCCGAAGAAATTTGATATTATAATAATAAGCCAACGCACTAACTACTAGACTACAGCGACTTCAAGAGTACCATAACCGTACAGATGGTGACTGTCCAGTTTACTCAGATAGTTTTCTGCCAATATTTCATCGACCTTATGGGAGCTAAAGCTCCGGAAGTCGGAAAACTCAAGTCACATTGTACTATAGTACGTACAAAAAGTTGAGATTGGTGTTTTCAAAAGAGTCTTTGACTCTCTTTATCGTCTCTTACTTCGCTTGTATGATTCGAAACTCTTACTTACGAGATTTGAATTCAGTTTTTTTTTTTAAATAAATAGCAATTATTAGATTACTGAAATATTTTGCCCTTGACTGTATGTAGTTTACACTCTACTACACATTTAAATATGTATCTGTAAAGTATTTGAGTAATATTTTAAGTTTAGAATCATTATTATGCAAATTGTTCATTTTCTTTGATTTAGCCATACAACCCTTGCCCTTTATTACGACCCGTACTGTTGATTTCATGACAAACCATAATCATTATATGAAACAGTCAACTTGAAATGTGTACACAAAAAAGTTTCCTTTTACATCAAACTAAAAATTCTTCATTACAGTTTTCTTTTTCTGAATTCCACTGAATCAGAAACAAAATGAAAAGATGGAAACACATGCTACTTTCATTTCAATTCTGCCGGTCGTTGTTGTAGATGTAAACAAACATACAAACACACATACAAACATATTACAAATGGAAATCTCCATGTAGACGAACAAAATGAAAAAGAAATTGAGAGAGAAGAAAAAAAAAGGACAAAATGATGTTGTGAACTAAAGGAATATGACACATTTATGTACATATATGTACAAGTATGTACGGGTATGTGTAACTACAGCTTGGTTAGTAGGATATATAGAAGAAGCGTATGAAATGTCTGAATATGAGTTAAACAGATTACAGACAAGCAACATGTTGTTATACATAGTGCGACATGAAAATACATACAAAATAATACAAGACAAACAAACAAACAAACAAACAAGAAAATAATAGTTGGTCAATCCCGATAATTTGATAATTTGCACTAGAAAGGAATCGTACCATTCAAGAACGTCACCAAATATGTCACTTAATAACATCAGCACTGGTACCACTTTTAAACCATTGATAGCATTTGAGAGACTGAAGGTACGAATCTTGAGAATAATTGCGTAATAGTAATATGATCCTTTAGAATTACTATCTTAGAATTACTATCTCTAAACCATGTCCCCTTACATTTAAGGAGTTAAATTCATTACTGAATATTACTATTTGCTTATAATTCATAATTAAAAAAAAGAAAGAAATATTTGTTGATTTTGACGTACCACTACCGCTGCAGCTTCTATATACTCACAGAGCTTGTGTCTGTCTCATGATTTCATGATGATAATCATGATTTCATGTGACATAACAAAACGAAAAGTCAATATTAAGATGACAGAAATGTTAACGATGTGCTAGAAGCTAAAATTAAAATCTGCATAAGTCATGTAATCAAATATGCTTATAATGTATGCATCCCATGTTCATACATACTTGCATACATATGTATGTACATATCAAAGTCATCATTAAATACTTGATGAAATCTTTGTTTTACTTACGGATTTAGTTTTGGTTCATCTACTGGCATGGGAACATGAGTATAATGTTTGAAATTTTTTCTGGTTAAAGTTAAAATATTCTTTTAATTTGACTTTAAGTGCCTCCAAATATTTGTTAAACATTAAGAACAGAGCTGCTTGAACTTTTGTAAAGACCAAATGAACAAACATGGGGAAAACCAAAAAAAAAAATAATTTCTTTTTGAAAGTTATTAAAACTTAGTTAATAGTGCCATAAAACTTGTAACCGTGATGCCAGATAAATTATTAGTAAAAAACCTGAATAGTTTGAGAATAAATTTTCTCCATTCCTCTTATAGTTGTGTTATTTAGAGTTTAATGTTAAAATTCTGTTTTGTTGCGTCTTATTTGAGATGATTAAAATCCACATAAGATTTAAAAGCATAATATGCATCACGAAAAGGTCACTGCTTGTGGGCTTCGGAAACGTTAACTCAGTTACTGTTGTTAACAGCGAGGACAATTGGTCGATGATTGAAATATTTTTTTGCCCCGAATTTTATGACCTAAGGATCTACGACATTTGATGTCCAGCACAAGAGCATTTGAGAATACTGGAAAACGAAATTTTACTAGTAACTCGAAGATGGAACCATTAGTGTCCCCAGTACTTCTTTGTCAAGGGAAAAGTCGAGACCTCGTTATCGCTTAGAAACAAAGTTTATTTGTATGTTTAGCGTTATTCATATTAACAGTAGGACTAGGAAGAGAAAGCAGACTACTTTGCTCTTACATTAATGCATATATAATCCGTGATTTTGAGTGTGTCAATAAAATCCCGCTATCAAGGGTAACGATTGGCCCTCGCGAGGATCATGAAGATTATAATCTATGGATTTGAATTTTTATTGAGAACAGAAATCAAAGCAACTGATCGTATGTACATACATATATACGAAATCTGTTCTATTCTTAGCACGAGCTCAATCAAGCTCCAAACGAAAAAAATTTACTTGTTTTTCTTTTTTGGTAATGATGAGATGTATTTATTTCCTTTGACTTCCTTTAGTTTAAAAAATTGAGTTCCAAGAACACCTTTCACACATACACACGTAATTGGTCATTACACCCCTTTAGTCGGAATTGCGACCTAGTTGCTCAGTAGGTATGTGTTCATTCCAAACGTTAGATTTTTGAGAAACTTTGTCATGGCAATTGTATTTGCTCTTAGAAGTTTTGCCTGAAATCTGTTGGGTGGAAGTCACCAAAGAAATATTTGTTTTTTTATTTAGTTTTGCTAGGGATGTCTGACCTGGAGTTTAAACCGATGCCTCACGTCTAATAAGCCAATTTTTAACGCTCTGGTTTTGGATGATTACACTAAAAGAACGAAATTAATTCAAATATGGCAACTACTTGCACAGCAGTGAAGTCACAGGAGACTTTAGCGACACTGAAGTAAATTGTTAGCTTTTTTTCTCCCATTTGCTTTTAGTATACATTGTATGACACTAATGAAAATGCCAGTTGTCCACATGAAAAATGACTACCGGAGTGTAAAATCTGTTCAAGATGTTCAAATTTGTTTTACCGGTTTTCGCTTTTTTTCGTGTCTTTTACTTTTTATTTTCTCACTCTCTTTCTTCCTTTCTGTTTAATATACGTTAATCGTTTAGTGCCATAATGATAATGAAGGTACAATTGTCAGAAGAAGGAAAAAATAATAATAATTTTACCGCTCCATAGTCGCTTATAATTAAAATAAAAATGTTCTGTTGATAGCAGATTATTAGAGGTATAAAAAATAAAGTTTCTCGAATATTAAAATAAAGTTTCGTTTCTATTTACCAGCGTTTTACAAGTTTATACGTTCCATCTCAAACGAAAAGTTTTGTCACACAAAGGTAAAAATAAATAAAAACCTTTATTTCGAAATTAAATTATTTAACAACTGAAAATAGTGTTAAAGTTCATAATTGAAGGCATTAAATGTAAAATAAAATACGATTTAATTAAATATTTAAAGTCATTTTAACGTTATTTTTTTAATTTAATTTAATTTAATTGTGCCCTACATTATCCGGCATTAATGTAATAATACTGAGCGCGAAAAAAATCAGTTTGAAAGAAGAGGTCTTCAAATGCTTGGCCACATATTCAAGCGAATAAAAAGTTCAGGTACCACCACATTCAATACGGCAAGGCAATATATTTCTATTGTTTCTAGGCAATCTTCTAAACCTTAGATCGGCTACAGTACAGCTATCAACTACTTAGGGGGAAAAATACTTGATTAATGAAAGTAAATGAAAGCAAAGGAATAATTAGCAAAAGAACTAATCCTAGTATGGGCTACATCAACTATTTAAGGGGGAAAAAACTTGATTAACGAAAGTGAATTGAAGGAAAAGAATAATAAGAGAATGGTAGATATAGCTGCAAATGAATCCCAAAGAGCCAGTAATTTTAATCCTTAGAAAAAATATAATCTGCTCACATCACAGATGATTGAAGCATGTCTTGTCCAGGCAACACGTAAGATTACATAGGACGTCGTGAAGTGTCCAATTAGATGGATATGTATGGTCAATAAAATAACGTACTTTCGTACAGTATGCAGAGGTCCTTTGCTAGTGAGTCAATAGCAACATGTTGTCTTTTCTACCAAACCAATGGCATCAAATGAGGAGGATTGACTTTTCGTTTTAATGGGGTTTCTTAGACTGTGCCTTGCATTAAGAGACGTCCATAGTTTAACTTATAATGACAGTCAAAATGCACAAGTCCTTGTGGAAAGACCGTGCATTTTTTTTGTACCAAAATGTAGAAAGACCTATGTTATTACGTCATGCAATCTAAACTGCAATATTTGTTTGCTTTCAAATACAAAACCCTCTTCTTTCTTTTGAAGTTCAAACTATTCGAATATTAAGTCCTGAAATTCATGTGCAGAATTATGACTTTCCTTATCCCTTTTCTAAATGGAAATATTTCACCTATACATAATGAGCAGCAGTTCTTTAATTGCTATTTTGATGTTTCGCGTTTGGCAGGCAATCGTGTTCTATTTTGTATATTTCTTTGCATAACATTTGCATACAATTCCACTCGGATTGTGGATTACCATAAATTTGCAACAGTAATGGTGAATACCACAAACCAAAACACGTTTATGAAAAGTGTTAATTTAAATTGTGGTACGTGTAAAGTATTAATATTGCGTTGGTTATTTGAAAAAAAAAAAAAATTAAATGAAAAAGATACAAAACTAGTCGTGCGCAAACTTTTAAATACACGAATAGTAATGTGGTTTTAATGAAAAATGTCCGTATGCTCTACGTAAAAATACATTCTTGTACAGTGGATTTCAAAATGATATTTTTGTTATGTAGTATGGGAAAATCGGATGTGATCGGGAATAAAGGGTTATAATAACCAGTGCAGAGGCTCTACAGTTAAAGTTCATATTAAAGGTTCCATCTATCTATTGGCCTAACAATCTTCAAGACGCAGCAATTTTCTTCTTCCTCTGAGATGTTTTCTTCTGGTACATCACTAATGCAAATAAAACTTTGTATCCACTGTTCGGATAACTCTATTCAGAACAAGTTGCATCTACCAGTAATGGAGGAATATTTGTCTTAAATGCTTCTCATATTTCAATACGATTTAAAATCATATCCTAACATTAAACTAAACTAGCAATGCCCACAATAATTATCGTAAAGTCTCTAATACATATTCATGAACAAAAAAAAAAATAAAAGGAATACCCAGTTGCATAGTTACGAGTACGAGTACCTATTAGAGATTGTTTTTGTACTCTAATACTTTAGCGTCGTCCATGTGATTGTAGAAGAAAAAAAATAGAAATTATAGAGAAAACGAAAAAAAAAATGAATTCCAATGCAATCCGGCTTTACACATCCACTCCTACGCCAATTACAGAATGTAAAATTTAACCAGACCATTGTAGTTCTGTGGTAAATGTGTGGAAAATACCCAACAACAAAAAAGGCTCACGGTTGCTGATGGTCAATAGCAGAAGGTACTCTCTGTCCGTCTGTTCGTCTGTCTATCTTGTCTGTTTTTTTTTTGTTTGTTTGTTTCAGTATCTCTATTTTTTAGTTTCTGTTGTACAAATGTTTGTGAATACAATAGTGCACGTAACTGAAGGTATTTAAGTGATGAAAAACTAACAACAGCAATAATAAGAGAATAAAAGAAGAAAGTTGCATTTCGGCAAACGCTACTAGATAATATGCTACAGTTTATTGTACTTAAATTGAAGAATCTTAACTTCACCTCATTAGCCATGAACTCGTAATAATTTTTTTTTTGTTTTCATCATTCAAATGGCTTTCACAAAGCATCTCCATTTTTTACAGATAGCGCCTTAAAACATTCATGCAGATTTAACATCCTAGGGTATTATACTTCACCAAGAGTTTTCTAGAGCCATTCACGTTACACTAGAGCTATTTTCTAAAGTATGACAAATCCACATCTGCTGCCATCTATTTTATGTATGCTATTATGAATTACTCGTTGGTAAACCTTCAAAGAACCACGCTGCTGATTTTATTTAACCACAGTTCACTGCACCTGACATGATCTCACGTTTCGACGCCTAATTCACATCATCTCCACGTGAGATAAAAATGCTTTCAAATCGCTCGTACTGCATAAGCTGAGTGCATTCCGTTCTATTATAACCATATATTTGTTATCCAGATCATCCAATTTAGGTCAATAGAAGTTGGTAATCATCGTTCTCATACAATTATAGACCGATGACGTGTTTTGCTATTGTTAACCGTAGACAACAATGTATGTATGCGAAATAGGCCTTGGAGGAGTTTGAAATTTATAGCAATTTAAATCTACAGCGATGGGACCTAATTCGGAATGAAAAAAAAAACGAACAAAATTGCGATAGTTTTCCTAGTCTTCCTTATTTCTAGAATTAATATTTAGTGTTAAGGTATTATCGAGTGTAGTGAAGGAATTTTTGAATGCTTACGATTAGTTAGAACATGGTAGAGCTAATATAACATTCTTTCAGACTAGGAAAAATCATGCAATTCTAAAGAAGATATTTTATTTCTACTTTTCATTATTATTACTTTACTTTGCGATAATTTTATTTGCAGATGATTGTTCCATTATAGCAGCAGCTATGTAGAATGCAGGAATTGTTATTGTCGTTGCCTAACAGATTTTGCTAATTGAATCCTACTTTGTATATGGAGGCGAAGCTGCTTATAGCCAACTATCACACCTGGATTACACGGGTTTCCAGTCAACCACTATATTTCATCGTGTCACATTAGAGTACTATTAATTAGCGATCGATATAATCATCAGAAATTTGTGTCAACAAATACGTAAAAATATTTTATTCAACGGTATAGGGTATCAATTCTCGCACACAAACATAACAACAAAGAAAAAAAAACAGAATGAAATTGAATAGAAACAAATTGAATGCAAACAAATATTAAAATTTATGCATGTATGTGTGTATCTATGTATGCGTATGTACATACATGTATTGCTATTGATCGATTAGTTTTCATTTGCCAAACAGTAACTGAAATTTTAGGTCTAGTGATTAGAATGTAAAATCATTTAGATTTTAACAAAAAAGAAAAGAACAAAAAAAAAGCGAATGGAAAGAGAAACAAAAATAGAAAAAATATAAACAAACGTAACGAAACGAAACGAGATACAATCAATTGTTGTTTTCCATTCTTATGTTGTTGCTGGCGCTGATGTTGATGCTGTTAGTGTTGCTGATAGTGGTGGTGATGCGGGTACTGTTGCCATTATTGCTGTTGTCCCGCTTATTTGGGACTGCACAAGTTTGTTGGCTATTACTAGTGATTTTAAACCATTACAGCCTACAAGCACACACTCGCATATACAACAAGGTCCAACAGTTATTATACCCTTGTGTGACCTACTTAAAACTAACAAATGTTGTAACTACTTTCATGCATTTCGACATGCATGAGAACACATCGCACTTTAATTTATTGCCAAATTTATTAGTGCACTTTTGATGAATACCCAACAATATTTCGTATTTAGCAAACAAATTGACCGAATGCAGGAAATAGTAAATTCCTAAAATATAGTTTAAATTCCTGTAGCAAACATAAAGCGAAAGACACTGAGTATCTAATAAAATAGGAACTTTCACCCTTTTAATAGAAGGCAATATTGCCGCAGTCAGTAGGTGTCTGTTAGTTCAATGCCGTTCAATGACATAGCTGAAAATAAATATTAGGGATCAATTATTAGATATTACCATTTTTATTTGAGGACCAGGATGCTAGCGAAGCTGATCGCTTCAGGAAGAAACATAGTAACCAAGTAGATTTAAAAAACAATCGATAGTTAAGCGCACTGTATGCTAGTTAATTTGCAGAAGACAGTTAATTTTAATAAAATTCATGATGGGTTTTTAATTATCTTCACTCAAAACACAAAAAGTTTGCTTATGGACGCAACTGTTTAACGACAACTGTTTAAAAGAGATAAAAAGAGAGTCCAAGACAGTTGACATAGACAGAAAGCTATTTAATATACTTAGACAAATATTAAAATTAAAGAACAAAACAGAAACATTTATGAAAATTTATATCATCGTTGAAGGTGATTTTTAGAAAAAATTCAAGTGTGTATTGCTGCCTATAGTAGTTTACATTCAGTCCAAAGGTTAGTAACCAAGTTGTAATCTCCGAGATCTCGCGAGCGACACAAGATCTACTTTATCGGGCCCCCCCGATTACTCTTACGAGCAGCATTAATGTTTTCGGTGTTTTACTGCATCAAACGTCTTTTTTTGAGTAATTTTAAGAGGTACTACATTTCGGATGCCCCATGTTTATTGGTGGTATAGTTACTTGAGCATCGAATTATGAATCTTTCATTATTTGGTTTTTATGGTTTTCCCTCTTCAGTTCTTCTTTCCAATGCGATTTTAGAGCCCTAATTTTCATATAGGGGTTATCAGAGATATGTACACTTTACCCCCCATCATCATAAGTTGTGTTTTTAAAGCTAAAATTATGAATCAAATTATTATCTAATTGAGCATACATACATACATAATTGGCCATTACAACCCTTCAGTCAGGATTACGACCTAGCTTCTCACACCACTCATGTTGTGTGCGTTAATTTTATACATGAGTGGCGGGACCTACAGTTTAAAGTCGACTCCGAACGACAGATTTTTGAGAAGCTTTTCATGGCAATTTTTACTCTCAGAGTCTTTGCCAGAAATCTGCTGAGAGGAAGTCGCCGAAGAAATATTTTTCATTTTGATGTCTGACCTGGGATTCGAACCCGGGCCTTTTGTCTAATAAGCCAACACACTACCCACTAGACCACGGCGAATCTAATTGAGCAAGCATTTTTAAATCGGCAGCCTCTTGTTTTTTTGCCCATTACATACATAAAACATACATAATTGGTCATTACAACCCTTCAGTCAGCATTACGACCTGGCTTCTCACGCCACTTATATTGTGTGTATTAGTTTCATACATTTGTCGCGGGACCTTCAATTTAAAGTGAACTCCGAATGTTAGATTTTTGAGAATCTTTTTATTGCTAATCTATTTACTCTCAGAGTTTTTGCCAGGATTCTGCTGAGAAGAAGTCACCGAAGCAATATTTTTCATTTCTTGATGTCTGACCTGGGATTTGAAGCATGGCCTCAAGTCGAATAAGACAACGAACTACCTACTACACTACGACGACTTCAACCGTAATGTAGCCTCAACTTGTTGAACAGCAAATCTGCAAATGGGAAATTTTATGGCCTATTTCAACTCGTTAATTGAAGTCCATGGATTAATTATGAAATATGTCATCATGTTTCATTTGATCACTTTAAGGTAGTGCAAATTTATTTCACTGGGTTCAGCCATTATTGTTTTTGCCTTTATTTTATCAAAAATATATGTTGCTCGAAATTGCCAATGCCAATGGTACTGGTACTGGTACTGGTATTGGTATTCTGGTAGAGTGGTATTGGCTGTTTGTTATTGTTAAAATATCATTAAGCATATGCATGATTGAATGAATTTCATTATGACTATATTGTGGTTTTTTTAAATCTATACAAATATTTATGGAAAATTTTTATTTTATTTAAGCTGCTTTGCATACTTATTTAGTATGTATGGTACATACTGGATATGTGCATATTTAGAAATAATTTTTATTATTCGATTTGACTACGCGCATAAACTAAATTATATTTTCTATTAAAGCAGAAAATTTAAATTGTTTAATAAAAACAAAACAAAACAAAAATTAAACAAAAACAAATTTAAATTTAAATAAAATAAAACTAATATCAAATAAAATAAAAGAGTATATTAGAAAGCATTTTGCTCTTATTTCATTTGTTTAAATTTAGAAATATTTCATGGATTTTTATGAAAAGCAATATTAATACTAATTAATGGAAAACAAAAATTTTGTAATTAAAAATCACTTTGTTAATATACAATTATTGCATTTCAAATATTATTTATAAAATAGAACGGATGTCCATGGTTAACCACAAAACCCAACTGAAAAATATTACCCAAGAAACAAATAAAAAAAGAATTATTTTATAAATCAGTTCAACAATTAAGAAAACCAAAAGCTTTTTAATATTAATTGAAATGATTAAAAATTAAATCTCATACTAAATACTATACGCAAAATCAATAAAAATATTTATTTATCGTAACGTATGATAAATATTTATCTTGTGTTTAATTCATTACATAATGCGTATACGTCAAGTAGGAAAAACCGAAATATAGTACATACTAGGAGTGTGCACAAGACATTATGCTAACTTACCCTTCACCGAATGCAATACTGTAGTGTACTCTTTTATAGTTGATCTTGATTTTACGAGTGCACTGAAATGTGTATTTCTCATTTATTCAATGTATACAACAGCACTCGTTTGCCTGTGAAGTAAAGGAACTATGCTTTGCGTTGCAGAAGCATATTTTACTACTGAAGCTACATTTCAGTATTGCCATATGAATATCAGTAGTGTAAAAAAGTAGTATTGTAAAAGAAGGTTGTTCCCCAGAAATAAAAAGTTGCCGCGAGCAAAAAAAAAAGAAATGCATGTTGTAACTCTATGAAGAGTACAATATTTTTTTTTTGTACTCTTCACATAACTCTCTCTTTATACTGCTGTACAATGGTTTACGAGTGCAGTTGTTTTTTGTACTCTGTCTTTGCTTCGCACTTATTTATATTTGCAGCTACAATCAATATTCAGTCTTGAGAAGAATGCAATAGCGTGCAATTTTATATCTTTTGTGCACACCTCTAGTACATACATATTAAATTTGCAATGAAACAAAACGGTTTTGATATTTTATAAATATTATTTCATTCGTATGGCTGCCTTACGATTGGACCTTACAGTCCTTCATTCGATCGGACCAATTTTGTGCACTTTATCTCGGTATTGGCATCACCAATGTTGGCATTGAAATACTCAATTGTCTTTGGTTTTCATCATAACACTTTTCATTAACGGCGCTCCACAGAAAATAAGTCCAACGTTGTCAAATCGTAGCTTCTTGGTCACGATTTCGACTAACTAAACGTTCATTAAGTTACACCATCTTGTTGAGATGAGATAATCATGAAAACCAACACCATGAAGGGTGGGATACAAAAAAATCAGTTATCATGGTGCGATAGATCGCTCCATTGAACGTAAAGGCTGCGCCGTCGTCACTTTTAAAGGAATGTGCGCCAGTGATGCCTCCGCTCCACAAACCGAGCATTGTGTTCCCTAAGACTACGTGTAGATTTTCTGAGCCACAAATGCGGCAATTCATTATGTTCAGTGGATATAATTGACTGAATTCTGACAGAATATGTATTGCCTGATTCGAAATGACCGATGATTCAAATTTAAACCGATAGATGACTCACCATCTTTCAGATATTGAAGATTTATTAATTATTAAATCTTTTAAAGATTTAGTAATTTTCTGTTGCACTTTTAGGAAACTCTATAGATTTACATAAGTTATTGCTGTTGTTGTGTACATTTTGTTACATAATCCATCATTATTCAGTGTTTTATAATTATAAGATCATTTAATTTTATTTCGTTGTAATGAAATATAAAATGGTCCAGTTGGTAACGTGAAGAATTACAAATCCCGCAGCCGTGGGATATTTGTGATTGTCTGATTGTTTGTATGACATTATACGATTAATACAACAGAAAAAATAAAGTGAATTATTACAAAGCTATCTATGGGAAAAAAAGCTACAATGGTCACTACCAAAAAAAATTTTTTTTAAATAAAAATTCCAGATTGGGGAATTAGTCGTGAAATAAACTGAATGGACTAGATAGTTTTCGCATGATCTAATTAATACTTTGCTTAACCATAGCTTCTAAATATCGAAGTTCTTGATGTATTTAGTGTCATTGTCGTATTTACAGTTAATTTTTATACCAATTCGGCGAAGAAAACAATGCCATAGATGAGGTGATAGACAGATTCCTGAGAAGCTCTTTATTACAATTTTATTTATTTTCAGAGTTTTTGCCAGAAATCTGCTGAGAGGCAGTCGTCGAAGAAATATTTGTCTTCATGGTTCGTTTTGATGCCTGATTTGGGATACTTTCCCGGGCTTTACGTCTAATAAGCCAACACACTACCTACTAGGCTTCGGCGACTATCATATTCTGAAATTCCTCATCGTGGTCGTTAAGACAGCTCGAACAAATCACAACTAATTTGGCTGATGTAGCAGTCAAGATTTAGATGTCCCTATTGGATAATCTAAAGCTAAGAAATAATTTTTCAGTAATTTCTATCAATTTTCTTGAAGTCTTACTTCTCTTTCAGGTAGTATTTTTTTTCAATTGTCTTTTTGTGAACTATTTTAGCATTGAAGACGATTATTTCGAAGAATCGCTTCATAAGTACTTTCGCAAAACAATTTTTTTAACTAAATTTAATAACATTCTTTATTAAATACCATTAAACATACCTAGTATTGCGTTTAAAATGCAATTTTAGTAGAGAAAAAAAATGAACACCCCAAAAGCCATTAAGAATGTCGAGCTCATTCCAAATATCCTGCTGGCCAAGTTATTTTAAGAGGTCCTGTGTGCTCTTGTGTAGATTAACTAATAAAATATATTAAGCCAATAAAATGTTTAACTTATTATCAAAGGATTTATGAGCCGAAAGTGGTACGACACAGCGAAAAGAAAAGGAAAGAAAGAGTCTATAAAACACAATTCAACTTGTTCCTCTTTTTTCATTTACTATGCCGTACTGACACATACATTGTATGTTGCAGTGCTTGCTTTCTCAGTGGTGTTACAAACCATTAATGACTTCAGTGGTTTTTACGGATAAAATGTTTTTAATAGACTTACAAAAAGTGTTAAAAGGGGAAAAATTACAAAGAAAAACATAAGAGCTATTAAAAATAAGTGATAATGTTGGCCTGATGAAAAACAAGGTTCTTTTTCTGAGCACAAAAAAGAGCAACGAACAGAGTGAATGTAATGAATAACTTGTGTTAAAACTTTCATTAAAAAAAATGCTTTTCTTTTATACAAATTTCTTAAAACGGCAATGTATCTGACGTACTCATAAGCTTTTGTATTGGCCAAACCATGGTTTTAAAATCAGTTTAAAGCATTAAAATTATTGAACAAATTTACTTTTTTATTTTTATTCGTTCATGTAATTTTTTATAGCATCTCTAGCATATCTTTAATAATAAAATTTTTTTCAATTTAGATTTTTAACTTTTGGCGGATTGTTAAAGTTATTTAGCTACTGTCAGTAATTTTTGAAAGATATGCCACATATAAAGACAACAGCAGGTCTTTAAAATGTATAGAAAATTTCGATGATCTCCTATACACATTTTGAAGAGGTCAGAGACCGCAGTCGCCTGCAGTTGAATAGATAGTGCGTAGATTTATTACATACTTAAACTTAGATATCTCAAACAGAAAATAAGAAAATATCCCTGGAAAGTTTCGTAAATCAATTAAGCAAGTAAGTCCAATCTGCGCTAGATTCGTTTACTGATTAGTTAAGCTGCTTACCCTTTTTAGTTCAGACTTTGCTTCGCTCTGCGAAATACATTACTTACTTTCATGTACGTTATTGTTGGGTATACGAGTTATAGAAATACAAAAATTCCGTTCCCACAACATATGTGTGTATACGCCAGAAGAGAATATAGAAGAACTTACGTAGAGTTCGAAAACGCATATACCTTTAGTTTTGTAATATTAAAGGAAATTTTTGAAAATGATCAAGATCCTTATCATAATATTACGTTAAAATTAATCCCAATACAAGAAAAAAAGAATTATTTCAACGTAGTATGGCAAAAAAGGTATCAAATATAAGTCAAAACAGGTAATAGTTTACAAAGAAGTACAGAAATGTTACCTGAGATGGGAATGACAAATGTTTCCGACAGTGCCAAACAAAGCGAGTAGATGGTATTCAAGTAAGGAATAAGTGAGGTAAGACTGTCCTTCATGGACACAACACCCATTTGGTAGTGTATCAATCGCATATGACATTACTAGACAGTATTTTTGTGTCTAGCATACTTCCAACAAAAGATTTTATTGTACCTTGAATTACTAACATTTTCAAGATTTCTTTACACTCGCTCCATCACTCTATCGTGATCTGAATATGTGTTTAATTAATTGATTAAATTAGTCTTAAGTCCTTTGCTTAAATATTTTTGATACCAAAAGACACCAACTATTTGAAACTTAAATTATGTGTCAAAAGTTTTCCATTATATCGTATCTAATTCGATGAAGAAGATAAAATTCTATTACCTTTCTCTACTCTTACATTATTTTGTGTATTTAAATATGGAATCATTTCAAACCCATTGCCAAATATACAAGTTGAATTTAGCAATTGTGGAGAGCATCTGTCCAATATATTGGTGAACAAATGCTTCGATTACTGATGAAGTGAAATTGTTATACAGGCAAGCCTCTTATAATACAATAATATGTCTCTGGAAAGTTCAGGATTGTGTGGAATTGTGTTGAAATAAATTTTCCAAAACCAATACAGAAATATCGCATTAGTAGAGGTTAGCCTGTTTAAGAATTTAAAAATATCAAGTATCTCCTGTTTTACAAAGACTATTACTGGCACAGTAGCTTATAATTAGATATAATAGAACTGCCATACCATAATAGAGGCATTATATAGAGCATTTGGTAATTTGATTGAGTCTATATTGCTATTTATTACGTACGAGGGCCAGAAACATTTAAATTTCAGAAAATTTCTATTAATTACTTCCATTTAAAACGTAACATTTTCGCCAACCTTCGTATTTAAATAAATTCATTAAAGTTTGCCTTCAAATTCATTTTGAATCACTTTCAGTCACAGAAGAAGGCAATTGTAAATTTATATTGCCTATTGAAAGTATTTAACAAAGGTTGACACTTTGTGGATGTCTGTTACACTATTAAACCAAATTAATTTTTTATAACTTTTTAGGTATCTATATACTAGGAAGGTCTCAAATAATTAAGGGCGTCAGACGGTATCTTCATTAACAAGAAATAACAGCAAAGAAATACTGAAACGGCAAATAATAATAAAATTAAAACAGATTCTGATCATTTTTAAAAACCACATGAGTATGACGTAAATGAAATCATGATAATCATAAATAAATTTCTTTTATTCATTTTATTAATATTCCATATGACTTCAGAGGAAGTAATCCAACAATTATTATAGTTCTTGAGCGAAGGAAATAGCACATAGAGCTAGAATTTTGAATATTGAATAAAATAAAAGAGAACGCAAAGTATTTGAATTCGAATTTTATTTATTTTTTTTGTTTCCTTTCACAAATTTTTATTGATTAAAGAAATAAAAACGTTCAACTAGACATAACATAAGGGTCAAGTTGTTAAATCATCTGCATTTTTTGAGATTGATTGGAGATCTATTTACAGTCTGATTATATAGAATGAATTAGAGTTCACATAAACGATGACATAGCTCTCTAAAAGTTATATTTTGTTAAAAGTTTTATCTAGACGTTTCTGCTAAGCACAGGATGCTTATTGACCTATAACTATCAAGCAAACTGTTTTTAGTACTAGAATCCCTGGATAAATTATAGCAAAAGACAAACCATTACCTCCCTAAATAATTCTCAGTAATAAAAAATATATATTACAGAGTGTGTTAGTATTGGACCAGATCATTCTAGAGTCTGCTCAGAAAACTTGATTAATGACAATGTTAGCACACTCTGGACATTCTAAAGGAGCTGAATAAATAATAATGAAAGATAATATTGGGGAAGATGATCTCTTTTCACCCCGTGAAAATTGGAATCGTATATTGGAAGGAGAATCGTCAATAATGACATTTTCATTGAGTAAATTAATACCAGTCTTTATCAAATTTTTGGACTATTGTATCTGAAATTAATCCAAGATTTCAGGTTTCATTGTAGAACAAGTTTTTCGCATACAGCAAATTGATATCTTTACTGATCTTCACTAAACGGTTTAGTTCCTGAGGAGACATATGCTCGCAGTTTACTGAATATTTACCCCTGGTTAGCTTGGAATAGCGAAAGTGATAAAATGGTGCCTCTAATTCTAATTAGTATTAGTAGGAGTATTTTAGTCTATTTTTGATTTGTAAACAATAAAAAAGTTTTCAAATTGTACTAGGTAAAGTACGATATAAAACTGCTAGTTAAGGTTATTACTTAGCTCTGAAACCGTGATTCTCAAATGGCATGACATTATATTTTTGAATATCTTTTGCATTTTTTGTTGTGCTAGGTCTGTAGAAAACTGTAATCGAATAGCTTCATTCAGCTGCCAAATGCTATTAAAGCACTATATTGGCATTGCCACTGTTTTTGTATTACTCATGCTCAGAGAGTAATGCTCACTTTATGTTAACCTGCATGCATGCTCGTGTTACTCTCTTAAGTAAATAAGAGAAAAAATTTCGTTTTAATGTTAAAACGGAACTTTTTTTAAACATCACAAGTTGCTATTAACATCCTAATTGAAGATGTTAATTGTTGTTATTGTTGTTATTTGAGTTTAAATTTTCTTTTCTGTTTGCACGTTAGTGAACCAGAAAATGTAACCGTGTTGTTTCAAAAACAGCTAATGAAGTTGTTCACCAACAACAACAACAACAACAACAATAATAAACAATACAGAAAATAAAGGATGAATAAAGTGAAGAAAACATAAAACAAACTGTGCAATAACAATTCCTTAATAGAGAAACCAGTTGAGAACTAAAACAGAGCATCCAACACAACACAAAGGGAAACAGTGGAGAAGAAAAGAAAGAAAAAAAGATAAACAAACTCAAACCACATAATTAACATTTATTGGTGTTGTGGCACTTGATGATAATGATGACAGCACACATACACTGACAACAAAAATTATACAAATACAGTGAAATAAAAAAATCTCATTGGAAAAAAAAGAAAGAAATATTAACTAGAATAGGAGAAAAAGAAAATCAAAATAACAACAAAGCTGGGTACAAAAGAACAAAAAAAAATAAAAATAAAACAGAACAGAACCAATCTATATGACCAACCATAAGAATAACAAAAGTTAATGGCCATGATTTTAATTGTTACTGTGACATATTTTTGTCTCTGACATTCTCTTGTCTATATTTTTTCTTTTTTTTTTTTTGTTTTTTGTTTTGCTCATTTAAATACAATTTTTTTTTTATATTTTACAAGCTTTTGCTTCTGTGGAAGTATTTACTTGTGTAGTGATTCGAGTGTTTTTGTTTTTTTTTTTTTTTTGTTCCTTTTTGTGATTATCCTTGGTGTTATGTTTAATATCAATTGTTGTTGCCATTTATTTGTTTATTATTTTTCCGTTATTTTTCTTTATTTCCCTCTTGTTTTTCATTATGGCATCTGCTACAATTTATATGACAATCAATTTATTTCAGGCAAATATAAAATTTATTCATGACAGTGAATGTAAAAAGAGAGTGTCACAGTTCAGCATGTCTCTTGTAAATTATACAGTTTTGTCACTCTTTATATACACACACACACACACACACATGTAACATATATATGTATACACACATGTGTGTGGGTATGTATTTTTATATTAGCAAGGGCATAAGCGTGTGTATTTAAGATGTAATTACAATAGAAGTTAATTTTTTAATCACTCTGCCATAAAAATGTTGTCATTTTTTATGTGTTACTGCCTTAATGACAGCTAAAAAAGGCTTTATTTTTGCAAAACAAAACATTGAACGTTTGAATTTATGGTGACTTTCCAGTAAATGTGTTCTGTTATTAGACTGATTTAATGTTTATGGCTCTTTTGGCGTGCTATGTATAAATATAACGGTTATGACCCAATAACACTTCACTGCAATATGTCTGGTTAAAGTTCATTTTCAATGGGCTTTTTAATATTGTGACCACAATTTTGTGCTCAACATGCGCAAGATTTTTAAGCTGATGAAATTATTCTATTAACATCTACGAGGTACGATTGTACCTCGAATCACAAAATAATTTGATTTTAGAGTTTTATTTTGTTTTCTTTTCATATTTCTTTATTCATTTACACGGCGTATATTTTATTCAGCATGACCTGACTTTACATACATAATTGGTCATTACAACTCTTCAGTTCGAATTATGACCTAGTTTCTCACAACACTTATGTTGTGTGCATTAATTTTTATACATGAGAGTGGGACCTACAGTTCAAAGTCCACTCTGAACTACAGATTTTTGAGAAATTTTTCATAGCACTTTTTTATTTACCCCCAAAGTTGTTACCAGAAATCTGCTGAGAAGAAGTATCCGAAGAAATATCATCGTTTTTGTTCGAAATGTCTGATCTGGGGGCTGAACCGTGGCTACCCGTCTAATAACACCCCACGCTACCTACTAAACTACGGTGAGTACAAAATAAAATTCAAACACTTCACGGTTTTGCGTATCTCCCTTCTGACCAATTTCAATTTATGGTTCGCCGAAGCAAGAGCAATGTGTGGAATATAATATCGCCAAAATCTCGGTCATGTCATTTCGAAATATCGCTTTTTCTGTAAGTTTAACTACGTTTAGAAATCATGACGTTTATGGATAGAAGTTCATAATTCGGATGAAAAAATTATTCTGTTAGAGAATGTAATCAAAAATTTGAACTTTTTGGAATGAATAATACTTATACATACACAAACGTTATACGGCCACCACCTACTGATTAAACAGTTATTGTATTTCCAATTACAAATAAATTTTGTTGCGCACTTAAAGTGTAAAATAATCCTTTGTACATATGTAAGCACAATAATCCCTTCTGCACTCGATTCAATTATTGTTTAAAATATCCTTTTATAATTCAATTATCCTGTATACATTTCTAAATACACACATGTGTATATCTGTATATTAATTAATTAACTCTTCCATATTGGTTTTGGCGTTATCCTTTTTTTTATAGATTCTAGTGCCTATGTATGCGTAAAGTAATTTACTTCAATTTACAATCAAATATAAACGACACAACTAAAACACTATCGCAATGACAACAACAATAACAACAATAGCTACAACAATATCTACAACAATATGTAAATAACTTTAGTAATCATAAGCATTGATTTCATTAACAAATCCAATTGGCACAACAAATACGTATACAAATACAAATACAAAAACAAATACAAACACAAATAACAAACATTTAAAAGGCAATTATTGTAATTACCACAAGCAAAATGTTAACGAGTGGTTAAACCGAAATTACTTTAACGTGCCTCAAAATGGCTTACAATCCCAAATGCCATTAAACGGAAATTTTGGGTTTATCTTGGTATTCGTGTTAGTGGTGACGAAGTGTATTAGTATGGATAAATGTATGTGTGTGAGTGTGCATGAGTGTTGAAGCAATATTAAAAGAGATTTACAAATATTGTAACTGTTTATAGATTTAGATGAGAACGAATGTAATACATACCTACACACATATTTGGTCATTACAACCCTTCAGCCAGGTAGACTAGGTAGAAATCTTCTCACTCCCCTTATAATGTGTGTGAGTTTTTTTTCCCATGAATGAATTAACGTTTCTGGCTTGTGTTGTTCATGTGGTCTTATTAATTTTCAATGTTTTTTCCTTTTCTTTTAAACAAAGAAATATTTCTCTTTCTCGCATACTTGTTAAATTAAAATTCGCTTTCATTAAATGGTGAACTGAACTATTTGGCAAACTGTAAGGTGTATCAGAATTAAATGAGCGCATTCTTTGTGAAAATAAAAATATTTTGTTTTTAAAGCATCGGCCACAGGTGGCAATAAATTTTATTCATCTTTTAAAAAATGATTTTTGGATTCCGCGCGGGTAAAACCGTCGTAAGAATAGAAGTGCTAATCAGTGAAATCAATCGATGAAAACAATTAATAGTCGAAAGAACCCGGTTCAGAAGTATTTCTGAAGCTGAACCGGTTTTGATTTATGTTCATGTCATGTTGCAAAGTCACTTTGACGTGTGTGTAGCAAATTCTGGTAATTTTTCGTTTTCGTTACATAAATTCATAATTTGGCATTACAACCCTTCAGTCAGGATTACGACCTAGCTTCTCACACCACTTATGTTGTGTGCGTTAATTGTATACATAACTGACGGAACATCAGTTTAAAGTCGACTCCGAACTACAGAACTTTTGGGAAACTTTTCATGGAAATTTTGTATTTAGTTTCGGAACTTTTGCCAGTAAACAGCTGGTTTGAACCCTGGCCTCACGTCTAATAAGCCATCATACTACCTACTACAATACAACGACTTCACTGCACGGTTGATCATTTGTTGTCAGCAAATTTTGGGATCTCGAGGTATGTCACACCTTTCTGTTCCCACCTAACACACAACAGCGTTGTGCTGCTGAATCGAAAATATTCCGAAAATAAATTAATTTTCATCGTAAATAACAATTCACTGCATACTGATTATTTATCGTATCTTTTAAGCTCAATTTCGGAAGTTGTTTTCCAGTTTCCATCTATCTGTCATGCAATTCAACATTTTTCAATTCCAATCTTTTCGATTCAGCGTCTTCAAACTTTCCACCTTCTTCATTTCACACATTAGGATTCTTCGAACGTATTTTGCATGTTCCTTCGGATAGAACCATTCGCAAAAATTCGCCATCTTTAATGCCTGATATAAATGGTTAGAAAAGCAAATCTCTTTTGTGTTAGTGCTGGCCGACTTAATACAACTAAATTGAAAGAAATGGTTTGTTTGTTTTCATTGGGATTAACCCACTCCATCTCCCCACTAAACAATATTTTTCTCCTTTCGGACAAAAACAAAAACAAATTATTAAATAAACAAGATACCATATTATGCCACAATTTCTCATCTTTTATTATATTTTCCCTTCCCTCCCTATATATGTATATGCCATTGAAATAATGTTGCAACCAGTTTTTAATCTAACTTTTAAGAAAAGAAGTCTAAACTTTATAGCCATACAGAGGAGGAAACAATCAAAACTCTTGCTTTCACCAAAACAGAAAATATCCAAGAATGAGCAGCAATATGAGTCGTTATAATTCAGAGAATAAGAAATTCATGTGAACATTTTATAACAACGCCATAGTTTTAGATCTCAACTGAATGTAACTAACTGAATTGGAATTATCATGAATATTCATTCGAACAAAATGTTCTCTCTTCTGTGTTCATTCTCTTTCTACTGTTAGAACATGATGAAGGTATCAAAACAAACAAACTTTTTCATTTTGTTTTTTCATTATTTTGCAGTTCTCTAAGAACAAAATAGAAGACAAACTGGAGTTATATTTGTGTAGAGGCTAATGTTTAAAAGACAATAGAGTATAGAGTTTGGTACTCCTTTTTTTTAAAGCAACGGATGCAAATAAATTACAATTATAAGAATTCAATTCACCCTACACGGCAATTAAATGATTTGATAAAATTTATTGATCTCTTACTAACCCAATTGGTCACTAGAACAATTAAGTCAGGATTTGAAGCTATATTCTCTCATTGGTCTCTGCTCTTTGTTACTCTCAAGCCACTATATTCCTCGGGATTTGAATAGAAAGCCGAATAAGTTAGGCAGTGCTTGATCTCTTGGTCATGAGGGAATTTACCGCATATGAATATGTACATTTGATTACGAGGAGGATATCTTACGCGCAAAATTGCATCGCATTTTCAAAGTCTCTTAAAAGCCATTTTAATTCCGTTTAATTCATTCTGTTACCAATCAAACAACGACTCACACATTCCAATGCCAACAACAACAATGATGGCAACCACCATCAACTAAAAGGACAAATGGAGTTACAGGCTTACCTTTTCCTAGGCAGTGTTGTCTAACAAATAAACTGGGTGACAGTATGGCAAGGAAATACACAAAAGACATGAAAGAAAAAATAGAGAAAAAGAGAAATTGAAAGAACAGAAATCTTAACAAGCAACAGCAAACTTTTTGAGATGCTGATAAAATGAAGATAAGATTTTAAGAAGGAGGAAAAAACCAAAGACGAAGTCACTGAATTCTTTTTTATTCGTAGTAAATGAAGTCTATTTTTTTTTCTTCAGTTCCCTTCTCTTTAGAAATGACACAAACAAAATAATGAAAAAGAAATACTAAAAGTCATAAAGGAACAAAAATGAAGACCTTGTTCCTGTGTAGCCGAATAGAAGGAAACGAAAAAAAAAATATGAAAAGAAGCTGAGAAGTAAAGTGAGCTGAAATTAACTTGAAATATTCAGCATAAACTAAATGAAAAAAGAAATGTAAAAGAGATATGAGAACATAAAGTGGACTGCATGATAAATCAAGAAGAAAAATAAAGTTTAACATATTTGAGAGTAATTCATCACTGTGGAGAATGTAAATCGGACTGGAGAATTAGCCAATGCGAAAATTGTTAGTTTTTTTATGAATAAATAAGACATAAATGTGCTTACAGAACAGACGACATTTGCTAGTGCATAAAATCTAGAGGCAGACGCAGAAATGTTGATTTGTCGTCGTTCAATGAAATTCAGAATGACCTCTTTGTATGAAGAGGTTTGTGGAAATGTTGCTGTGTACCTCGTAAAGGACTCCGTGCAACATTTCACTGAGAGATTCAAACTGAAAGAAGTCGTTGGTAGTGGAATTTACACGAATCGATTAGATAAGCCGAATCTATACGGCCGCCGGTTACGATTATTTGAGAAACTTCACCATACTCCGTGCTAACCAGGCGGCTCCAGATAAGAAGCATTTTCATTGGAAGATGTAAGCTTTTCCAAGACTATGGGCCAATGAATGTAAACTGTGGTGGCAATGGGTCCCATCCGAAATGGTCAGACATCATATCAAAATCTACTTAATGGCAACTTCAGTTCTTTCTCTTCTTTCTTGTTTTTTTTTTTTTTTTTGTTTCTGCTTACATGTCAGATATCCTTGTACCACAGGAATCAAAAATTCAAGCCACCATTCATGTAGTAAGGCGAATCATCTACAGTATTATAAAAATTATAAAATATATTTTCAAAAACTTCTCACACATCCTACGCCATTGGCCAGCCTACAATAGGAAAACTCTGAGGTAACTTTAAGTTTTTAAAATAGCTGGCCAATAATGAGATTGTAAGTTTATCAACAGCGCCATGTTGAGGTGCGAGTCAGTAAGTCCACTGACTGACTGAGTGTGATGTTAAGTGAGACGGCTGCAGTGAATACATTGAGGATGATACTGCTTTCAAGTTTTTTGCATGGTTGAATTAATGAAATAAGTTTTGTTAATTTTTTCCATTTTTTAATTTTATTCTGTCTTGTAAATATGCGTATAGTACATAAAAAAACGAGATAAGGTCACTTCTCTCATCTTTTTGTGCTAAATGGAAACTAATTTTAATTTATTTTTCTTCTTCCTTCCTTCCTTCCTTACTTCCCTTCGATTTTTTCTTAAGAAAACATTTTTCTTTTCGATTGGACAACAAATGCTGTTGGTTAGCCGAGTATAAAAAAACTTAATGTAAATTAGATAAGATTATAAATTCAAGTTAATTTTAAAATGAACAGACATATTCACAAAGTAAGTGGGAACACGTTTATAGCAAAGCATTCGCTTACCTTAAGGTCAAGACTGTTTACATTAGTTAAAATGTACTTGACGAGCAAACAATAAAAATTTCAAATTGCTTTTGTTTTTGTGCTTCTAATTTAATTAAATTTTTGTTCTATTGAAAATTATAAAATTTTGAGTAAATAAATAATGAGAGACAAAGAAACATACTAAACGAATTCTGCCTCAAAATTGTAAAATTTCTAATAAAGGGTCCGCCAAATAACTTTTTTTTCAAAATTCTTTAAAAAAAACTACTGCATATTTTCTCCAATATCTCTTTTTATTTCAAAGTACAATCATTCCGGTTAATAATGGAAAAAAATTTCATTCAAATGGCTGCCTCGGCTGACCATGCAGTAGCCTACACGATCGGTCCAATTTTTAAGCACATTATCGATTGTGTGCAGCAAACAAACAAAATTGTCGCTTTTGGGGCACAGAAAACCGGCACGCATACATTGAAAAGCCGACGCACCCAAAACGAGTACGGATTTGGGTCCAGAAGTATAATTGGGCCATTTTATATTCTAGATATAGAACATATCGATCTTGTCAACACTTTTCAAGTAAGAGTAAAGCCGTTGTTTGAATGAATTCATTATTGAATTTGAGAAAGCATTTGATACTACGAAGAATGACTTAAACTGGAACTCGAGTATTTAGAAACTAAAATTTCAAAATAACATACATACATAATTGGTCATTAAAATCCTTTAGTCAGGATTACGAGGCTAGCTTCTCACACCACTAATGTTGTGTGTTAATTTTATACAAGAGTGGCGGGATAAACGTTACGTTACGTTAAACTGTAACGTCAATTCCAAATAACGGATTTTGAGAATCTTTACATGGCGATTTAATTTATGCTCAGAATTTTACCAGAAATCTGTTGGAAAAAAGTTGCCGAAGAAATATTTTTTCGTTTTGATGTTTGAGCTGGGGTTTGAACCGAGGCCCCACGTCTAATAAAAAAAACACATTCCCCACAAGACCCCGGCGACTTTTCTAAATAATCTATAACGTATTTAAACGTGCTTATTATTCCGCATTTGTTTTTTTAATGTAGTTTTCTTAATCCAAGTAAAGTAAATTCAAAAAATAAAAATTATTTCGTAAAAAAATGCGAAATATTTTGTCTTAAAGAAAATTTCTTTCCACTGCATTGTACTTATTTGAATGTAAAACTCTTTGAAATAATGCGAGTTAAGGCCTTTTATTAAAAAAAAAAATAAAACGTAAAGACCAACCAAAAGCACCTTTTGCCGTCTTGTTTATGTAAGCAGTTGTTTTGGTTTTTTGTTGCTGTCGACTTTAGTAGTCAGGTAGCAGTAATAATGTTAATATCTCGAAAGTATATCCAAAGAAAATGTGAAAATTAGACTCCAAACACTTGCAATAGTAATGAAAGGAAAATATTGGTTAAATTCTACAGAGATATTAATCTCCAGAATATTTTTTCAATCGTAGTAACTCACTCTACTACCAATAGAGTAGGGTACTAACAGACCAATTAAAGGTATTGTGCCTGCAATCGGCTTAATTTCATTTGCTTGGAGCTACAAAAATAAAAAAGTGTAGGCCGCACAAATTTGTATTTTTCTTCTTTTAATAGCGAAAGTTAGAACATAATGAAACTGAAAAACAATAGGAAAATGTTGATGAAAAAAAAAAGGTTTTAAGAAAAGTAAACCAAGGACAAGAAAACTTGACAAAAGAATTTAATACAATATGTAATTAAAAAATATTTCCACTGTTTTCTATTGAAAAAAAAAATTTAATTTTTTGTTATACTTCTGGTAAAACAAAAGACTGCGTATGACACCATAATTCATAAATCTTTAGGCACATACCGAATTGAAAAAATTAAAGTTGTTTTTGTAAGTTGTCAATTTCAAAACCTGTCGTTAAAAATACATAAATATGTGACACACTGTACTGTTTTTCATACCATGCTTTTCATATCATGATTAGGGAAAAAATGTTTTGTAAAGTTTAGATAAGATAGGATAAAATATAATCGAGAATTCTAACTTGTGTGACTGACTCACTCCTTTTAAGTATACAAATTCAAATGTCATATTTTCTCTACTGCTTTTTATCTTTAAATTTTAATTAGACATACTGTATGTGAGATGTCATCGAAAATGTTTATATTTTTGAAAATACTCTTGTTGCAGCATATCCTAAATGTTCAGGTTGTATTGTTGTATTGGACTGATGGCATGAGCTGTATTGGCTTTGAGACCAGCAGTGATTTAAAGCTTATTTTCATATAACTGCGTCTTTAGAAAACAATACAAGAACAAATCCTACACGTGAGCTGGCTATGCCCTCAAATTGCTCGTGCAGAATATTCATTTTACCGTGAGCTGTTGTCTTGTCGATCTATAGCGGTTGCCGTTGACAAAGATAACCAACCAAAATCGTAGGTCAAAAAAGAATTTAGTCCGGATTACAACCAAACTTCTGACATCACCCATACATATTGTGTGTGTTAATTTGTATCCAAGAGTTGCGGGACGTACAGTTTTGCCATGGGAAATCGGACCCAGGAAACTTATGCAAAAAAATACATGAACAACCAGAAGGTAATGGAGGACTATTGATAGAAAAGTAGTCAATAAGGTTGTTTGTGGTCTAAATCATGTGACTCTAAACATGTCAAATGGATGCAATACAGAATCCAACTGTATCTGCAGTATGTAATATACAACGAATCTTGCTTGTTGTGTCAAAAATAATCAGAAACCCATGTATATGCGCTTTTAAAAAGTAGTGCTACTAAAGGGTATAAAATGAAAATCGTTTACGAATTTTATTGAAAATTCTAAACATGTCTGTGTATCTTCTAATAGGACATGTCCTTAACATTTGGGTTTTTGGCCTGTTACTTTTTATTTTATTTTTATTTTTCACACATCTGTGTATGAGATGTTATGCTGTTAACGATTTATGAGTTGTTACAAACTACAACTTAGATTTTAGATAACAGAAAACAGAAAAAAAACCAACAACAAATACTGCAAATGCTCATGAGTACGTAAGTAGATGGGTAGAAGAGTAGATGTAACCTCAAAAATTTTTTGAACAGTTTCTAAGAAGGGGTCTCATAAATTGTTGTTTTTACTACATCATGAGTTTGGTGTCCACAAAACAAGATTTTCTCATTTTATAAAAACACATGCTGGTGACAGACGTGTCTGTATATCTGTTTCAGTACACATACCAAAAACTGTATAAAGTGTGGTATGTCTGTCCGTAATTTAGCACGCACTATAAGTGCAGGTTTTTGGCCAAACAAACACATTCAATAAAATAGTTTCACAATATTGCAACTATATACACAGTGATCTAACAACAGAGTAAAAATCAAAAATAGAAATTCAAATGAAAATTCTGAGTTCTTCAGAAATTGATTGCTTTAAAATTCTCTTTATAAAAATCTACACATCATGTTACATTTAATATCTGCTGTAGCCCACAATGTTGCCATCATGCAACATGAACTCACGCTCATGCACAAAATTTCATTTCCTTGCTGACTCACACAAATTGGGAATGCATAGTCCATAAATTGTGTGCAGCAGAAACGTGTGAGTTTTTTATCACGCACACATACAAATGCAATCACACATTTTATAGAATTTTTAATTTGTATTTTCATCATTTGTTTTTTATTTTCCTATCACTGTTTTCTTCTCTTTATTTTGAAATAAATTTTTTGATGACAAATCCAAATTGAAACAATTAAAAGCCAATGCGATTGATTGAATTTCAAGAGATTTTTTTCCGTCTGCCATTATTTTCATTGCAGCGTTTATAAAATTTTAGCCTGGCAAACGCGTTAAATTGTGAAATAAAAAAAAATAAATATTCACGAAATAATAATCCTTTAATACGTGACTAACTGTTTTTATTTAATTAATTTTATTTACAATTTATTGTAGTTTTTCTGTTGAATATGAAATTTAAAAATCATAAAGCTCCCTTCGAATTATGCAAATGGTTATGAAATATTTTCTATTTTTTCTTTTTCTTTTAACGCAAAACAAATACTCACGTTTTAAAAATAGGATGAAAGGAACTTATTTGGGATATAAAGGATCATTGGAGAATTATTTTTTAATGTTATATTTTATATTTAACAAATATGGATCGCATTTTTTCAATTAATTAGAGAAAATTTTGAAAATTGTTATCTGCTGATCACTATTTTACGTAGTTTTTTTGCTGCTTGCACACCGAGTTTTCTAAGAAAGGGTTCCAAACGTTTACAGGCGATAACGGCCGCCTTTGAGAAGCTCCATCTTTCGCATTAACTGGACAAATATAACATTCGACAATTCCTACAAATATCAAAATAATTTTATCAAGGTGGATGTTCTGTTTGGAGAAAGTACCGCGCACTTGGCTTATTTTGCAATCACTAAAATTGTCCTACTAATAGGACTATTCACATTATGTTGGAAAATTCGAGATCACTGTTTCGAACAACAGTGATGGGCAATGATAATGGAAAAATATTGGATAAAGGTTTCTTAAAATTAGCTCACCCTCTTTCATAAATTTTAGGTGTGAATGCTTATCCTAATACTTCCTTATCCCAATTCACTTGAATATTTGTATACATTAAATTCAAGTGCTTCAAGAGTGGCAAGTTTCTATACACTCCACGAAAATATTTCACAATTGGGATGTTTTTCTGTTAAATTTAAAACAAAAATATTTTGAATATTCAACCAAAGCTATAAAACAGCACTCACAATATTTGTGCTATAAAATTCCAAAATAAGTTAAATAGCCAAAGCTTTATTCATGATGAAATAACTGAAATGGAAAAAAAATGGAGAATAATTTTATTATGAACAGCTTCTCGACAAAAAGAAAGCGGAAACTATCAAACTTTACCTATCATTTGTTAGATATTCTTCTTCTTTAACGCATAAGAAAAAAGCGAGCGTAAAAAATAATAACAGCAGCACTCAAACTTTTTCGTAATATTATTAATGACAGCTTAAATACTTTTCAAACTTTACTAAGGAAGAAAAAGAGAAAAAAAAGAATTATTTTTGCCAGTTAGAATAGACGCGAAAAAAATATAGAAACGTGAAACGGGAATCGAGATTTCCTACAACATTTATACACATTATAGGAAAGTGTCAAACTCAGGCACATTACGCCAAAATACCAGAAGCAAAGTAGAAAAATACTAAAAAAAAAAATGTGAAAAAGAAAAACAATAACAACAACAAAAATCATTTTTCAAGTTACGTTCTCGCAAAGTATTGATAGTAAAAATAGTTACAAACATTTCTCAAGCTAAACCGAAAACCCAAAGAATGAATGAAAATATGCATGCCACACCATTTTGCTTGTAATATGGTAAATAGGTGTAGGGTGGCAAAAAAAAAGTGAAGACAAGACGAACAAAACAAAAAAAAAAAACAAATAAAAAAAACTACAATTTCCTATTGTTTGGCAGAAGTTGGAGAAGAGCAGTTATCTGTGCTTAAAACCGCAAATCTGTTAGAAAAACTCAATTCTTAAGAAACAGCAGCAGCACGGTTGCATATAGAAGAGTAGAACAACGAACAAAGTGGGGTTTCAAGCTAACTTTTAAACAAAACGACGATAAAGTTTCTTGTTCATCCTGCTGTTTGGTGATGCTCATTTTTTGTTTGCCTTCTTTTCTTTTCGTTTCATTTCTTTACTTTACTTTACTTTTCATTTCTCTGCCCCGATATTTCCTTTTATGTTTGTACATAAAACTGCTGCTATTTATTATAGAAATTTCTCAAAGAAAATACAAGAACAACTAAGAATTGGTAAAAGACTTTGCATCGCAT
The DNA here is from genome assembly GCA_014635995.1 of Sarcophaga peregrina. Taxonomy (NCBI): domain Eukaryota; kingdom Metazoa; phylum Arthropoda; class Insecta; order Diptera; family Sarcophagidae; genus Sarcophaga; species Sarcophaga peregrina. Next base: position 104,378,279 of record CM025789.1, on the reverse strand, counting down.
AAACTTTAATTTTTCAAATTCAAAAGGCATATAAATGGTTTGGGTAATAAAGTTGGAGTGCCCTACAATTAATAACAGGCTCTGAAAATTTTTGTTTTGGAACTTTTATGAGAATAAAAATTAACAGAATTATTTCTATTTGTTTTAAATTATCTTCAACTGTTCCATATCCAACCAGTCAGAAATGATGCCACACAGTACAAAGACGTTTAGGAAGGCAGAAAAAGTTGCCAGTCCAAACAAAGAAGTTCGATGGGCTCATTTTGATACCATAATTTTTCACTCTCCCCTAGTTTCGGAGCCACTCAAACTGAGTGACTCAAACTGCCACTATTAATGCGACAATTCATCCACGTCATCTCTATAGTAGAATGCTCCTCTTAGAGTTTAAGCAGACTTTTCGTGCAACCTTTATTCCGATTTCTGCGCCGTTTTGCCAGTATCCGAAGCAGCCAACCTAATGTTGACAGAATCCATAAACGCATTGTTAATTAAAAATTCATAAATCTCTAATTGAATTCCCAATTGACAATTTGTGGTTCCTCTTGAACCTCTTGAGTCGCAGTCTGTTCGTGCGACTTCTATTTCGATTTTTGGCGCCATATCTAGTGTCGGCTGAAAAATTCTAATGAAATTCCCAATGTTAAGCATTGTGTGACATGTGACGAGATCATTTGCTGGAATGTTACGATGTCCTGATACCCACATATCGTTACGTTTCCTCACCTTCATACGTTGGAATTTAATGCTTTAATAGCTGCGTAGCTAGTTGAAAGTATTATTATATCTCGTGTAGATATAATTACTTTCTGATTAATTCTGTTGCAAACTATATTGCCGATACTTCCGCCTAAGAGCCGTTGTAGTGATTCAGCAGCCTCTTTGACTGGGCTGTTTCAAAAGATTCCCAAAAAATTTTACTACGAAGACTAGCATTATTTTGCAAAACCTTTTAATCTGGATTGGATATTCTAAACCTCAGTGAGATAATTAGGTAATTAGTCTCGATAACGTCAACTCTTGCTAACCGTATGCAATTGTGTTCTTTTTATTCCTAATTGATACCTGATTTATATATAGAACGATTGCTCTAGCTTGCATCCAATATTTTCTAATGCATATGTTATCCTTTTGCTTGCATCGTACATTGCCACCGAAAGTGTACAACCGTCTCTTCCGCTAATATGTAAATATGCCACTAACAATTGTACCAGAAAAAATGTATTTTTAATAGTTTGAAATGCTAATGCTTTGAAATAAATTCTTCGCTACAAACTTTAACTTTTTAACTTTTTTATAGAAATCAAAACTAAAAAAAAAATGGCAATAAATGAACAAAAAAATTACTACAAATTATTCCCCTAAACATAATTTTTAATAATAATTCATACATTCATAATACTTTCTGAAAAGTAATTCGTTTCTTTTCAGTTTTTTTTCACTTTTTTTAGTTATTTGTTCCTAGTTGGTGGATTCGTTCATTCAAAACGTTCATCTTGCATTCATTCATTCATTCATTCATTCATACTTTAAACAGATTTCACCTGGTAATCCCTGAGGTGACATTATATCACCTTGTCTAAGCGAATGATAATTAATTTTCTCTTTCATTATAAAATCGTTCAAATGCGAACATCAACAACAGCAACATCAAAAATGTAAAACTTTTTTCTACAGTGCTTCCCGTGTAAAAAATATAATCAGAATATAATTTTTTTTTTAATTTTGTAAAAAAAAAAGTAACGATACCATCAGGCATGAGGGTATGCATATTTGTGTGCATTAATAGGTGTATGCTTTCCCATTAATGGCAGGAGAACATCTTCACAGGACTAGAATGAAATGAAATTGTTGGTACTACACTTAAACACAAGTACGTACTCTCTTATTATGCACCTTCCGTTCAAGTACTGCCAGTAAAGCTATGTTAAACGACAAACATTTTTAATTATGGCGGGCCAAATTATGGCGAAGTAATTATAGCATAACCAGTTAACAGATATTATATGACTATTACAGCCTTTGCATTCTTACAAAGACTGTTGTTTTTCGATCACAACAGTTCACTATGCCTTAGAAAACTAAAGTCGGTCGGTAGGTCTCGTCTTTCCAACTATTGCCTAATTTCCTAAATTGTGTTGTTAACACTTCTAGGCAGGCGCCTGATTAGTAGTGCGGCTTGAATATATGTCACCCGAGAATCTTAATATTTCGTGTTGAAATATGACTTATCAGAATAACTTCAAGACGACCATTCTGTATTTTTAGAATAAATTTCCTATAGAGTAGACTGCTTCTAGGTTGATGTACAATTTTGTAGCTAAGTCGCTGGCTCCGAAAATAATGATTTGGAGTGCAATTCGAGATCAGTGCAAGTCTCTCAACAAAATGACAGAGTAATGCAACATTCATTCCGCCTAATTTTCGTTAAAATTTTTGGTCATTGGAAATCCATGTATGCATAGGTGCTGATACAGGGAAGATAACGCAACAAATCTGGTCAAAGTGCAATAAAGAGTACAAAGAAAGTTTGCTCAAATCCAAAAGAGTATGCTCATCGTTGGCGCTATAATAATTACTGGACCCTCATGCGAAATGCATTGAATTTATTTATATGATCTATTACTTCTGCTGGAGACTCAAAAATGTTCAGCTAGAAACTCAACACAACTTCATAAGAAAGGGTAATAGTTAGGCAGTCGAACTCTATCATCTGTCAGGGTTGGATCTTGGAAATGTAATCAGCTTACTCAGCAACGCCATATTAGTCTTTGTCTTCGATTTTACTGCTACACAGGTTGGCTGTAATGTAGAACAAAACGAAATATAAAAAATCTTTCCTTGGATGAATTCCATTTAGCAGTCTCTTGGCAAAAGAAAATACCATGAAATGTTTCTCAAATCTGCCGTTCGGAAACGATATAAGCTACATTTGAATCCAGATAAAGATTGGTAAGATACTAAGGGGTCTCACAAATTACATGAAAACTATCTTTCGAGAATTTAATCAAAGTCTTCCCACCTCTCATAAACTCTATTTGAAATATTTTTAATGAGTGTCAAATTAAAAGATTAATTTCAAATGATTATGTTCCAATTAATTACACTCAATTACAAACATGTAAACAAATCGATTTCGATTAATGTTAGGGTTCTCACCATATCTTTCATATCACTTGATTGTATCCCTTTCTCTCTCTCTCTCTCTCTCCACCTCTCTCTACCTATATAATTTCAAAATATTAAAATGTTCAACAGAAAAATAACCTTTAAATGAACAATTACAGTAGCTTTCCCCACCCTGTTGCATCAAAAGAGCGAGCTCCATATCGTTATGTAACAGTTATGGAATTATAATTAAAAAAAAAATCCTCTCCTTCACACCAATTCTCTTTGCACAAGTGTCCCTTTTTTTATGCAGTCTACACTCTTCAAACGTTTAAGTCGCAAATGAATGTAAATTTGAAAATACGCTCATTTGCAGTACCATAGTAGTAGGAATAGTTTTTCTTTCATTTTTCAATTTAATTCTGTTCTTTTTCCTTTTTTGTCGCTTATTTTTAAAAGTTATAATTATAATCGTAAAAGATGGAAAATTTTCGCTTATGGAAGAAGAAAATATTGTCAACGTTTAGATTAATTTCTATTCCCTTCATTTACACAACAAAAATTTTTTGTTTTCAATTTGTGTGCTTTTGTTTAAACAAGTGTAGTATGTATGTGTGTATGTACAAGAGCACTTTCCCCCTCTTTATTGTTCATTTTTGTCGTTTTATTCTTTATTAAAAATCATTTTTCAAAAGAGAGAAAATTATTTAAGCGATTTTTCATTTCGATAAGAATTATTAATTACCTGATGCTGTATTTTAGATGCCATAAAAACGATGATGCTGCCTGAATCGATGTCGCTGCTGGAATTTTGTAAAATTAAAAATAATTTTTACATTCACAATTTAATTATGAAAATGGAATGTTTAAAGCCGATAAAGATATGTACGAACCAAAATGGTTTAATTAAAATTGAGAAAGCTTTGTATAGCACACTGTTAAATAGCACAAGCCAGAATAAAGTTTTTTAAAGGTTTTTGTCACACTAAACTATGTCGAATTCAATTAGAAGCTAATCTTTCAACTGATTACACGATATCCGAACGTGTTGTCTACTCGAGTTTTAAGATGACAATATCGTGTAATATTGATAAGGTTATCTGTTATCCCTAAAATACAATTACTGACGAATAAGCTTGGCTAACTTATGGCTGTAAAGATTACGCATCTAGTGCCAGAGTGTATTTAGTATGGACACTTATTAAGTGACAATTGACGTAGTTAGAGAAACATTAGTATACACGGTCAGAGGTTAAAAACAACTCACTATGACTTTATCGGAAGTTATAATAACGAGGCAGAACTGGAAGCTACGTCATCCATTCATTATAATTTTTCAGCAAGTGAGGTCTTGAATTAAAGGATCTTTTGGCAGGATTTGATAAATAGAAATTTGTATGGAACGGTTGAAGCGTTTAAGGCTCAGTCTGAAATACTTAGCTATACTATCTCAACATAAGCTACCATATTTCGCCAACAACTCTTCCAATTTTGACTTATAAGTGATTAGGTTGTTTATAGGCGGATTTATCCAATGGGTTTAAACAGAGTAACTGTTTGAAATTACTCTTTTCTCGACAGTTTATTTGAATAAACCAATTGTAAGAAGACCTTCGTGGCATGTGACTCTAGCCTGTCGGAAACAGCAAGATTAATTTCATCTAACTTAGTTTGAGTCTTGAAAGCTTTTAAGAGAAAGTTCTTACGCGTTCCTTTAAATAAAAAGATAGAACCCCGGAATGATTTACTGTACAGAAGCTACCGCTTCTGCAGTGTGCACCACTGTTTACCATCTCAGGGAATACACATTACCAGAGTAGGTATGTTCTGAAAACTCTACGTGTACAATTAGTTCGTTGTAAACCTTCAATTTGGGGGACGGACTTATTATTAAAAAAAAATCAAAAATTTTAAAGGGTTGATCTAGTGTAAGTTAATTCGATTGTCAAATGAAGCAGTGTTGCCAACATATAATAACTAAGAAAAATCATTCGATTTATGGTACTGAAAACAAAACATAGTTATTATTGTTGAAACTTGTTTGTTAATATCCCCTTGAAGGATTATAGTTCAAATGAAGCGTAAATTTTATAAATGCCAACTATTGCAAATTAAAGCAATGAACGCATTTATATTTTTAAGACTTTTGAACTCTTCGTATTAAATTGTGGAATTATGTCTTTATCTGAAATTGTGAAGCAAGCAAAATAATATTACGTTTTGGATTTAGAAATCGGAAAACGAATATTCCAACAGATTCAAAAAAATTTTTTTTAAGTTTTTTTTCCGTGCCTGTAGATGGCTTTTAAATGGATGGTTGAGTGATCTCCCTTAGTTTGGTTAGTTGGCTTGGTCGGTTTAACGGTACTTATCTTGTGTTTACACCATAAACTATGTAAAAATGTATTTACTGACGTGTTCATATAATCATTCATCTGCACACAAACTTAAAAAACTCGTACCTCACTCATACTATGCATACATACAACATTCACGAATACATTTTTTCACATGCAGTATATAAACTCCAGTCATGCTTTTATCATTGCAACAACCATAAGAAAACAAAAAATAGTATTAAAAAGTAACATGTAGGGAGCACTGTAAAAATACTCTTGGTCTGGATAAATCCTTCATCTACCAACTATTGCCACAATTCTCATACCATGCAAGTATGCTGTACTCTTATGTAACTGTTTGTAGATCCTTTAAACGTTTACTTGTTACAGGCTAATGTATGTGTATGTCAGTTTGTTTTGTTTGTTTGTTTGTTGTGAAGTAAAGTACATGACAGGTATTGTACTGATGTGCTCGTACATATACACATCATGAGTAATTCAACAATATTTTGCTTTTTCTTTTATGCTCTTCAACTTGCATACATCATCATACGTACAAACCAAAAGTCAGAAATTGGAAAGTAAAGTATCGTAACTGACTATTCCAGGTAAAATGGAGTGAAGCAACAAAAGCATTTAACAACATTTAATATTCTACATTGATAACATGTTGCTGACAGTTCAGCAACAATCATATGACAATTATAATCCGTCCGCCAAACCACATAATGCAAGCACATGAGCGCTGATAGTTTTCACTGTTTAACTATGGTTTGACGAATTTAAAATAATAAATTCATTATTGAAATTGGTTACTTTAAACTCGTAGCAATAGAACAATTTCCTAAATGTAATAAAATTTTAAATCTATAATAGTGTGTAGTAGGTGGTACGTAAACTGAAGTTAAGCAATATTGATTATCATCATCAAAAATAATCAAATCAATATATCTCAATGAAAAGCACAATAAGATTCCAACACACAGATATGCAGGATATCCTCACCAAAACCCACCTTATCTGCAATTGAAAGTGCGATAGAATGTATCAAGATCAACAAATATTCGGAACTGCTTAAAGTAGTTGTACCCGCAAGCGGCCTACTGTTACGTTCCATACGGCGTATTTTGTACCGTAAGTGATAGACAAATATTCAGGGAAGCTAACGGATCGTCCGTTCGTTTTTGGAATAAGAACAATTACTGAATCGTAATATAATTTCTGTAAGCATTTGCATTGCTATTGATTTTCTAAAAGCTAACCTATGTGGTTACCTGAACGTTTGGCTAATTCTACATTTAGCCATGAATTGTAAGAGGTGGTATTAAGAACGATTCCAAAAAAAAAACTTAACTAAGTAATATGCGTTCAGGTAAGTTTGGCATTGATCATAACAGTAGTCTGAACAAAAGGCTTTCGATATTCAAAGCCACTCATGTTACTAATTGCTCTACAAGAGTGAAAGTCGGAGACCGTCAAGAATGTGCATTATTGCGCTAGGACATCTACAGCATTTGGCAAAAGTTATACAAAGAAATAGTTGCATATGTGACGTGGCGCTCTCGAAGATCTATGCTATGTATATCTGGTACAGCACAAATTTAATGAAATGCATTGGAAATTGAATGAACTAGATACTGAAGTTACACGATATAGTGTTATCAGTCAGTTGTTACTTTTAAGGAAGATACTTAAACAAATTATGTAAAAGATTCTGTTTCCTTTTATTAGTAATCTTAAAAAATAAGAATTAATTCCTTTGAAATTCTGTTAATTACATTTCCACATAGCAATCTTTTGAGCTGATGAAGCTTTCAGGATATTTGTGTGTCTGTTGCGGTGCTACTCAATATGCACAGGTTAAAAATAAAATGCGATAAAACATCTTAATATTTGCATACATCATTGACTTGACAACATTATCCGCTTTATGTTGCAAGTCGTTTTAACTTTTCCAAACTCATTTACTTTTCATTCTCCCTAGTCTTGTTCTTTTAGAAATGCAACTTAATTTCAAGTTGAAATGCAATTTATTACTGTATGGATAATATATGTACATGTATGTGTATATGTGTCTTGCATAAATCACGTTTGATGGAATTCTTATTTTTATTTCTTCTTCCACACAACCGCCCATTTGTGATTTCATTTAATTTGACAAATTTGAATACAAAGTGTTTAACTCATTTTATTATTTACAATTGGATATTGTCGTGGCTGATTGCCACGACTTGAATTATATTGCAGATACTGTGTTTTAATTTACACCCTACAGTTCTCATCGTTCTAGATCTAGTTTAAAAGATATTTGTGTGAATCTTAATACGCATTGCTTACGCATTGGCCATTATCAGCATTAGACACTCTACAACAATCGTCCCCAAGAAGCCCGCAGTTTCTCACACCACTTATGTTGTGTGTGTTGTTGTTGAAGAGAAAGCGAAGAAATCGCCGAAAAAATACTTTTTGTATTTTTTTTTTTTTTGTTATATTTTTGATGTCTGGCCTGGGACACTACCTACTAGACCACGGCGATGAGTTGCAAGGAGGTCTTTTTTATAAGAGTAATCGGCTAAAAAATCAATATATCTTAGAAGGAAACAACTGAGTCCATATCAAGTACTAGGCTTGCAGTTAACATTACCGGATAATTGTTAGTGGGGTTATTCGATATAGATTGGAGGCAGTACAAAAAACCATAACTTTGCAATACTCTAGGTTAGGTTAGAGGACGTGTCAAATTGACCCATTGTACTATTTGCAATACTCTAGCGCCTGTAATAATAATAGCGTAATAAAAAGGTCGACGTCGCCCAAAGAATATTACTTTATAAATTGTTGTATTTTCAATTTGGAAGTATAAGTAAACCCTTCAGTTGATAACATTTAAAATGCGGAAAATTTCACTGAGATTATAATTTCAAAAAAAAAAAAGGAGAAAAACTACTACATGGTTAAAGAAATTTACAAAAAGAGTTATTATGTCTCTTTGTGTATTAACTTAATTGAATTGAAATTAAAAGAATTTATTCGTAGTACAGTGCCGTGATGATGGAAAGTTAGGGTATATTTCAAATTAAAAAAGAAAATTATCGGCTAATACCAACTCAACCTTGGACTACCGATTTAAATAAGAGATGAAAGCCACTCAGAATTGTATTGCCTTAATCAAGAAAATTTTTTATACATTAGTGGCAGGATCTACAGATTAAAGTTGACTCCGAACGACCGATTTTTGAGAAACTTTTCGTAGCAATTTTGTTTAGTCACCTCATTGGTTACCCTGAATTATTTGCAAATAACTCATGAATGGAGAAGAAGAACTTGCTAAATTATCGACAGCTTGTAGAACTGTAACTCCAAAAGTAAAAATTACAGTCGAAAATCTTAAAAAAAAAACGAAATTGAATTTACTGATGAAACTTCAGTTTGGTTTCGATTTTTTTGCAATGTGCTACAAGTACAATAATAAGAATGGAAATCGGTGTACTGGAGTTTTTGAGGTTACTGATTCAGAATCTAAAGCAAAATTTTTTTTTTAAATTCAAAATGGAGGAAACAGAAATGGCGGCCAAATGTAAGCAATGTAACCCATCAGATTGGTGCCATTTTAACCAAACTGGTTCGTCTGCATATTTATTTATATTTAGCAATAATATTGATTATTTCGAGTCGTAGGTGGAATTAATACCTACGACTCCAAATTGAACATATGGAGTTTTTAATCGAATAAGTTCTCACAAATTCGTAATATTAAATTTATAAAATTCATGTATTTTCACATTTAAATGATTAAAGCACGCTAGAGTATCACCTATAGGCATATCGGATTTTTATTCTTTTAGAAACACCAGATGTTTTGTACATAGATGTTTAACAACAACTACAAATCAAAAAAAGGAAAAAACTAAAAAAGAATTTCATATAAGTTTCCAATCAAATCAATGAATTACACATGCAAAAATACGTACGTGTTATGCCGTTACATAAGATTTTATTTCATTACAATTCAATAGCAGAAGACACGGTCTACTGCAGTTGTTTATACTCTTAACAATTAAATTAAAAAATTTGTAAATTTTTCCGATGAAAAACAAACTGAGAGGCAGACAGACAGACAAACAATCGAAAAGTTTCCAACAGATTTTATTTACAACACGAATACTCATAAATAATGACAGAACTCTTGTTGTATTCATCGAATTCACCGAAAGCATATTGAAAATATTTTATCTTGAGAATATTATTAACAGGCAATAATTTTGTATAATAAGACGAAGTAAAATGAATATCTCTGATAATGTTGTTATTGGTGCCTTTCATTACTATTCCTTTTGGGATAATTTATATGCCCAAGTTATTTGCATAAAAACGAAACGATAGATTGAGATTCAGATTCAGATTCAGATAGATATCGATACGCATACTTTTCAAGAGTATACAATCTTTGGTACAATAGATTCTAATAAATAAACATACATACCTACATACATATTCTTACATTTATAAAATTCTGTTTTGTGTTCTTTTTGATTTTGAAAAAAAAGAATGAGAAAAATCTGTTCGTTTTTCTATTTTTTTTTTTTCCAACTTACATCCTGTCGAACAACAATAACACCCATAATGATTTGTCAATAATACGTGATATGAAAATTGAAAATAAATATTGAACCTTTTTATAGTATTCAGTACTCCCTTCCATTACTACCTACACCTCTTATGCTGATTCTTTGAAAAAAGAAATTTAAATCGGAGAATTGTGTAAGTGAACAACAAAAGAAAATCGAGAAAAAATGCGAAAGATATCTTTTGTTCCACAAAAAGAAAAATGAGCTAAAAATGAAATGAGTTTCGAAAGACATATTTTGGAATGCGAGTTCTCCATTTGAAAAAAGCAGAACTATCTTAAAATTTCTCAAATCCGGAAAACAATAAAATTAAATTTAATTTAATTAATAGCACATTAAAATGATTAATATTTTACAAATTAAAAATTAATTACCTACAATGGTTATTGAATTATATATCCTTTCGACTCCGGTTCTTTTCTTTATTCGAACAAACTATTTCCAAGTATTTGTTCCTTATGAACATGGTAAAATCAATACATGTATTCTGTATACTCCGTAATATGATCGGGCATGTATGTACAGATGTCAATTTTCTTTCATCTCATTCATAGCCTTTTTATATAGTAAAATATTTGCCGTATTCGTAAGGGTCGTTTAATAACCAAGGAAAACTTTAAAATTGTTAAAAAAAAATCTCTAAAAAGATTGTAATTCAAACGTAGCAATTTTTTGATGATTACATGGTGCTTTTAGTCGGAAGAGATTACGGAATAGGCATTGAATCATTACAACAAGTAAGTGACAGTAGCATATCTGTCAAATAGTATTGCTTTGTTTAATTGATGACATTTTTCAATGACGTAGACTTAATCTGTTTTGAACTCGGACGTGAGTCCGCGATATAAAAAAACTTTTGGACAACTTCCTCTCAGAAGTCTTTTGGTAAAAACTCTGAGAGTAAAATAAAATTCCCATCAAAAGTTTCTCAAATCTGTCGTTCGGAGTCGACATTGAAATGTAGCTTTTGCCGTGAGAAGCTGGAAAAACCTGCCTAAAGGATTATAATAAGAAATTAAAATTAAGGTAAGTAAGTAAATGTTTAAAGAGAAAACGCTACTTTTAATTTATAACCACCTCTTTTGAGTTGTAATTGAAAATTATAACCTGGACAGAAGACAGTGTTACGAACCATGCGACAAGCCCGATTTCAACTTTATAGCATAAGGAGTTTGTAGAAATAGTAATTACAAGTTTCGAATACACGTCATTAGAGCTTTCTTTAAGACTGCTTAACTAAGAAAAATTATGTGAGTTGACTTCGATATACAACCCGAAATATGCTTCAATGGGGATGAAATCACCTCACAGGGACCGAATGCTGCAATCAGTCCAAATGCAATCTTTTAAATGACAATATATTACGTACGTAATGGCAAAGTATAATTTAAAGTATAATATAAAGTATAATTTAATAGAAATCATAGCTTCGTATGTATTTTATTAAAGTTTTGTATTAAATCTAAACAGTGCATAACTCTTTAAAAGATGTATGATACTATGTAAGATACTCAATACCCCTTAAATGTCAAAATTCTTATGACTACTAAAAAACGTAACTACAATACATACAATATGAAATGCTATTCAGGCACATGCATGTTATGTAAATACTTTTTGCAAAATTAAATACTTTTTCCTTTAATTTTTATACTGTTATTCTTACCATATTGTATACATATGTACATTGTACATATATGTATATATAAATATGTAGCATGACATAGGTGCCTGTTAATTTTCCATATTTGCATCTCCTTTTTCAGACGAAAATACTTTCTTCCACTGCTCACAATGCACAATTTTCCTTACAAGTCCTTATAGTTTAACGTTATTGCAACTGTACATGCGAGTAAGGATGCGAATGACGGTGGTGGGTGATGGTGGGTGATGATGGGCGGTGGTAAGTAGGTCTACAAGATTTACACACAATATTTACGTTACAAAAGGATTATTGTAAATAATGTTATTTCATCTTCTTTGCTTAAGTGCAGCAAATAACAGGAGTTGTAACTGTAGTAGTACAATATAAAGGAAGAAAAATGTTAAGAAAACAAATACCGAAAATGAAAATATTAAATAAAAATCAAATAAGATGAAGAAACATTACCTACTTACGTATAGTAAAGTACCGCATACGAAAATATTTATGTAGTACCACGAATATGTTGCATAACAAAAATTATGGATTTTATTTTTAAACGTTTCTTTTTTATTTATAACAATGCTTTACAATAACAGAAACGAATGCAGTAAAAGTAGAAAAAATATATTTTAATTTAAAGATTTAACTTGATCGTAAAGAAGTTGTGATGCAGTTATTATACCCTACAGATAGTAATGTTTTTTTTTTGTAAAACAATCACAGCAGATAAGGAATTCCGAACGGTCATCTTGTTGATGTTACGTTAATTAATTAAATTAACATCCGTCTGATCCTGATTTTTATAGGAAAATCATATTCAGTCAATCTCTAAATAAGAACCATAAAGTCTAATGTTCCCCAAAAAGTCACTGTCTTGAGTTGATTATGGTTAATCTGGATACCAACGACAAGTTATACAGCTAATGCCACATTATATATTCTAGATTATTTATGCATCACAGCTATGGAAAATTAGCCAGCCTAGTCGATTATTATGAGTATAACATAATGCCATCAATAAGTCTGAAAATGAATAAATAACTCAAATATATCTCAGACTAACTTTGTTTTATTTAGATTTAAAGATATGTAGCGCCTTACAAAAGAAACGAGACTAGAATACAAATGAAAATCGACAATAAACTCAGCCAATGCCAAAATCTTGCAGTCTGGTTTGTCAATGCGCCGTGAATAGACTAACATACGTTCAATGCTTCCAAATCATTAATTTTATTATGAAATTTTATTTACGAGTTCATTAACAAACATAATTTACGAATTTGGTACGATGCAGATGCAGTTTTTGATGATGTTGATGAAAAACCATAAGAAACACTCACTAGAAATCACTTTAATTTTAGATTTTTAAGCCGATCAAATATTATTTAGGCATTTTTTTGGTTCATTCACCCACTTTTCCAGCTTTTCAAAAAGTCGAGCTGCTTCGAAATAACTACTCGTGTATGAAACATTTATAATCATTGTATAAACTCTTCTTGCGTCTGATAAGAAACTTGATGTAGCATAGTTTCTAATTCGCGATTTCCAAACTTTCACCATTTTTTCAAAGACGTAAAACATTCGACACACTATAGAGCGATCTCATCGTATATTTTCATTTACTATTTTTTCATTTTATATTTACTTTGCAAATAAGTGGCCCACCAACACTTGCCATGACATACATAATTGGTTCTTACAACCTTTCAGTGGGGATTTCGACCTAACTTCTAACACCACTATGTTGTTGTGTACGTTAATTTTTTAAATGAACTGGCCGGACCTACAGTTTTATAGTCTTCTCTAAACGACAGATTTTTTGAGAAGCTCTTCATGGCAATTTTATTTATTCTTAGAGCTTATGCCAAAAATCTGCCGAGAGGTAACCTGCCGAAAGACTATTACGGTTTTTGCGAGAGTTTGAAAAATTCTCCAAAGACATAGTTGCAACTATTTTTCTACGTCATTAACATAAAAGAATGTTGAAGCAAACAGTATCCTTTAACGTTAATACCCTATTTTTAAGATATCCTACCACAATACACTTGAAAATTTCCTAAGAATTTTCAACATTACGACTATTTAAATATAATCAATGAATAATTAAATGTAGCAGTAATTTCAAAAACTTACCTTAAAAGTTACCCAATGTGTATACAAAGCACAAAGCTTACGTTTTTTAACTTCTTTGTAAATCTCCAACAAATCCTTTTTAACCTACAGTGTGATTAGCCACTTAGTTTTCTGTTTTCTTTAGGACTAATTGACTTGTGATTTAATTATTCCTTCCAAGCACTTCTCTACAGACCATTTTCTTTTCGTGGCCTCTGTAAATTTTATTAGACTTAATTTACCGTTAAATAAAACTTTAGCTGCCTTTACACGAATTAAATACACAAAATTGGAGAAGTTAAACACAAATTAGTTACATTCTGTATAGCCATCCAATAAAAACTCGAAAAAAAGGATTTAATTTCTGTGTTCAAAGGTGTAAAAAAGGTCGAACAAAATACGCTGCTGTTACAATTTAACTTCACCTACAAAAACAAATGAAATAGAAAAGGAACACAATATTTTTTTTTTTCATTTTCCCAAGAGAACTATGAAAACAATGTATTTAAATGGTAAAAACATTATTGGCTTTTGTTATTCCAGAGTTTAAGAGTAAAAAAATATGAATAATTTCAAATTTATTCCCTTCTTTTTTTGTTCTTATATTGTATGCGGGGAGGTGGTAGTAACTGTGCATGAATTATTTATGGAAATTAGAAAAATATTTAAAAAGTTTCTAAGTTTTTATTACATTTAAATTTGTTACATGGCATAATAAATTGTTTTGTAGGAAAATCCTTTTTCTATTTGAAAATATTTACATTTCATTAACAAACCCTACAGCAGCTGAGTAAGAATGTACGGATGGACAATGTATTAAATCCGAAAATTAAGAAAATATAAACGGATTTTAATGAAAATATGGTTAACCACGAGCTAAAATTGAAAAAAATTTAATCACATTTATAGCCAAGGTTGAATAAACACGACTCGTGTATTTTAGAAAAAGAATTTAAGAATCAACCAATTAAAAAATAAACAATAAAGAAATTACGATTAAAAGAGAAAGTAATTACAAAAATACAAATAAAGGAATATAAAATTACAGTAACAAAACTATACTGCAAGACCTCAAGACAAAAAACATTAGCATAACAATAACATATCAATATAGGAGTTCTAAAAGTTGCCAAACCAAAACAAAGTGAAATAAAAATAATGCAGTCAGGTGTAAGTGTGCAGTAGTAATATACCAAACTATTATTTATAAACTATAGAACCCTTTTCGATAGCAATGCTCATGGGAGAATTCATGCCATGCTACGTTATCTGAGTGTGGCTCCTTGTAAAAGCACAATACGGTAAACCAAAATACAAATTGCTTCATAACTGTAGATATTCTAGAAGTTTTACCTCAACACCCGGTTTGAAAGAAAGCGATCTTCAGTAAATTACATTATTTTTAATAATCCTTAATGGTGTTGTCCCAAAATAAATTTTAATCCTATATCCAAAAGTTTAGCTGAAAAAAACTAGTCCTGTGCCAGAAATCCAGATTAGCTAAAAGGGAAAATTGTCTACCTCCAAAGCTTCGGTTCCTGAAGCTTAAAAAGTTGCTATAATGTCAGGCAGTTTTAAACATTCATCCTGATCACAAGTATCAAGCAATATCATATCGAAGTGAAATGCTTGCTTGCATAGATGGTAATCTAGTTTTTGCTGGTACAGTTAAGAAAAGCAACAGATTATCTGTTTGACAGACCGACAGCTAGTCTAGAAAGAGTTCTATCCCCCATACGAAATTGCTGTAGAATGTAGATTGAATGGAATATATGAGAGAAGGAGTGGCCTTTCAAATATCAAGCTTAACAGAAGTCACAACGGCGTAGAAAAAAATGCGATTTCGCTGAATGATTTTTGTTGTTTTCTACTATTCTCTCCACTATGATAATGTAATATTTTGAATATTTCTACAAAAAAAAAAACTGAAAACATGAATGCTTTCAACAAGCGAATTATATTTATGATCACTTATAAAGCTACCTACCCTACCCTCTGATTTTAATAGCTTCAACTACTGTAGAGTATCCAATAATGTCCAGCCAGTCTCCATAATCGAAAAAAAGACGGCCAGAACACATTAAATAATATTCTTAATGTTTTATTCTCCTGATGATGAACATGCATGATGATGATGATGATAATATGTGCTAAAAAATGGTAATTCGTTTTAACGAAAAAAAGCAAAAAAAAAAAATCGACAACAAAAACTATAAACGAAAGATACATAAAAACCTTGTTAATAACCTAAAAACTTGGAAATAAAACTTTGAAAATTTTTGGTAGAGTTCATATGTAGTACATACATACATGCGTATACTGCTAGTGATAGTGTTGACTGGATAATTGTTATCAAGAGATTTGCATTGTGTGAAAATTTAATTTTCCTTTTTTCTTAGTTCTGTTCCTTCTCTTCTACTCTAAATCTATGCAAATTAAGTTTTTCGTTTTTTCCCCAATTTCTGTTTGTCTATTTTTCCTTTTGCCAAAAATCTAATTTTCTAGCCTTAACATATTTTCTTGTTGTTAGATATGCATACGTACGCATGTATGTACATACATACGCACATGTGTAGATATGGTTTTATTTCATGCAATAGAAATATTTTTGGTTTGATTTATAAATAAAAAAAAATTTAAATTTTTAATAAAAAAAAAACTAGATTTGTTAGATGAAACCTCAAATTGAAAATACTTGAAACAAGAATTTTATTTTTCAACAATTTCAATAACAAACCAAAGTAGAAAATCGAAAAATAAGAAGATTTTAATTGATAAAATCCATTGAGTAGTAATTACTCTAAGGAATTCAATTTGATTTATTGTAAACAAATGACATTTTAAAACATTTTCAACAAATCAATTAAAGTTATTAAATTTAAGAAAATACTAGTGAATTAGACACTCACATATCGTTATCCTTACTGAAGAGCTGTAAGGACCAATTAAGTAAGTGAGAAACCATTTAGGTTCCAAAAATTTGAGAATAAAAACATAATCATCTCACGGCACCTTGTCCTCACAACGCTCACAATTCATATCAAAAAGTTTATCTTTTAGTAACTGGCTCAGATATGTTCTTTAATCCATTTAGAGTTTAGTGGAAAACCATACAAAACATTTGTGTAATTTCCACAGGTCTCTCTCTTTTAAATTGGTAGTATAACTTCAGTCTTTACTTTATTGGTAGTATAACTTCAGGGCCGGTCGTATACGGTAGATGTCACTCTTGTTTATGAGCAATTTCAAAGTACATCATAACTTAACGATAAGTACGCTCTATCAAAAACTGAGTATATCGAGTAATTCGCGATGTGATTTTGAATATCCCAGAAATCAAGAATATTACTCGATCAGATGCAAAAACGGTTTGCATAAACACTAGGCGTGACTCCGGCAGCCATTTTATAGTGTTTAAAAGTATCAGGATGGAGTCAAAACAATGAAAAACGAAAAACATTATAAGATGATTTTGCATATCTGAATTGATCCCATCAAAAAATCGTTCATTACAACATAAGAAATTATGTTGTAGAGCGAACAAAATGCAAAATCTACGGTCGAGTAGAATACTTTATATTTAGTGCCTATCAATGGCTGTTAAAAGGGTAGACTATCAGTGACACCCGTACAAATAAGAACTAATTCGTTTGAAGTAAGCAGTTGTAAAAATCCCTGAACAACTATACACTGGAAAGTAATTTTTTTTATGAAAATACATAGCGACAAATTGTCAAAAGACGAGCGGTTTTTGGGCCGGCATGTCGTCCTCTGTACACAGAAGCATATTACAATGTCGAAGATGTAGATAATCAATAACGATTATTCAGATAAATAGTAAAATGCCACAGAAAAAGTAATATTTCAAAATAATTTACCCGCTCGAGATTAGTCTCATATTCATCTAGCGGTGCATAAACTGTTTGAGAAGTCTAGAGATGCTGAACACCATCGCATTTTAATGACACGGGGGATAAATGATTCATATGAATTACATTATTAGAAAAACCTACGTATTTGGTGCTTTCAAACACCGTAACGGGCATTTATAAAAAATTTTTTCTTTTCTATTCGTGACTTCAAATTTCTCTTCAGGTTATAATTAGTAAGTTTTGCCATCACTTTCTCTGCCATCACAGCATTCGCTTCTAGTCCCTCTATAAGACTGTATTCTAAATGGTTTTAAATCATTGACGATTTAAAACCTACCTAGATTTGCTTTAAATCAAAACCATTGACTTTTATTCATTTGTCACACCATTGATTATCTTATGGTTTCGCTCGTTGTCATTTTGTCATTCGGGTACCGCAATTTGTGGCTTTTCTAGCATGAGACATTAACCGCAAAATCTTTTTATATGTTTCTGTATGATTCCTATGCCTCACCAATTAAGATTTTAAATCGAAGGATTTAAGATTTTAAATTTTCTTGCCCATTACCACAAATTGATTGTTGTGTCAGTTTATTTGATACAATTATTTTAGCCAAAATGAAAAAAGAGTAAATGAAAACGAAAGACAATTTAATGTAAGCCAAAACGTTTACAGTTTGTACACCAGAAATCTTGCAAATTGAAATTCTTAAATGGGCATTTAGATACACACCTATATGCCTGCATGAAGCATAAGTATTTAAGGTTTGAGTGAAAACTGATAAAACTTAAGCTTTAAAAGCTATTTACGGAGCTAAATGCTTACTTAGTGAAAATAATTTCATGCACCACAATGTTGCCACTGGTGTTTATGAGGCATTTACAGTCTTACACATTCGCCACTGAGCAACTAAAGGTAATGCTTGAATTCTTCTGGTCAAATTTAAACTTCAAACACGACAAATACCTACAAAGTTATTGCTACCTTACCTCTACGAATATTCTTCTTACCTTCCTATACACATTTGTGGCAAATATTGTTCAGCTACAATTATACATGCTATCCTATACCAATTATATTCAATTTGTCTCATAACTTTCCTGCCATTCAATTTAAGCTCTCTCAAGTCTTAAGTTGAGAAAAGACATGAAACGAAGTAGCGGAAATCCCATAATTATTTTAAACAATTATCATAACCATATGTTTAAAATAAAAATTGTAATGGCTGCTTCAACAGCATGTACGATATAAATTGGTAAGAGAGGGAACTGCAACAGTGGCAGCAGTGGTGGTAGATAACATTTAAATAACCGCTATTTCCGTTCCATAAGTAGAGGCAAACCAACAGCATCAATGGCACAGAATGTCGAATATGGTAGAAAATGTGCAACAGAACACCAACATCGTATAGATTTTTAGGCAACACAAAACCAAATGTGACAAAAAATAGTGCCACTGAAAATATAAACACTGTAATGCAAGTCGCACACAAATTTTAATGATACAGTAAAATATTGATTGAATGGATTCGGAATTGAGGATTCCTAATCCTAAGCTTTACATCTTTAAGATGTCAATCAGTACCAGCCTCGGGGAAATAAGACATCGAAAGCAAATTTTTGTGTTGTCTCTTTACAATACATAATTGATCATTAGTACCCTTCAGTCAAGATTACGACCTATCTCCCCAAACCAAATATGTTGTGTGCGTTAATTTTATACACGAGTGGCGGGAGCTACAGTTTAAAGTTTACTCCCAACGACAGATATTTGAGAAACTTTTCACTCTTACTTTCACTTTTTATTTTCACTTAGAGTTTTTGCCAGAGGACTGCTGAGAGGAAAGCGCTGAAGAAATATTTTCGCTTTAAAGGCTGACCTGCGGTTTAAACTCGAGCCTTCAGTCTAATAAGTCAACACACTACCTACTCGACTAAGGCGAGTTTTTTACAATATTTACCTCTATTTTTCAGATGAGTGTATTGTGAATGACATCATATCTTTGTCATTCTGCAAAAGTATGTCAATCTCATGTATGAATTCAATTTCAATTGTATCAGGCTTTATATATACGTCAATGGCTCCATGTGCAGAAACCAGTGGTGATATCCATCGTATATATCGCTATTTCCGCCAGAAGATCCATCACGGACTACTTGAATGATCATGAAATAATTTATTCGGTATCTTCCTTGTAAAATTAGGATTGAAAGCTTAAATGGCACTCAATCTTATTGAACGCCAGTTCACGACGGTAAACAATGTCTTACATATGTAGTTTAATTCCGAAGAAGAGAAAATTTTATGGAATTTTTCTCTTAGAGTTTTTACCAGAGGGCTGTTGACAGAAGATCGCCAAATGAAATATTTTATTCATGTTTTATTTTGTTTGAAATGCCAGGTGTATATTTGAAATAATATCAGGAGGTTACCAAATACAGAATTCTTTATTTTGTTCGTCTGGCACTTACCATAATCAGAACCTGTGCATTTAGAATTGAATGCCCCATAATTGTCATCATATCATGAAGACTTTTACTGTCTTTAAGTATCCAAACGACACTACATTGTTGTAAAATAATCATCATACTCGTATATTCATGTTTTAGCACCAGACATAAAAACAAATGTAAAGGATATAAGAAATTTGCTTGTGAATAGTCATAGTCGTTGTCATGGCATGTTTTAAAGTTTGTTAAAGTTGGTCATATTTAAGCCATGTAACCATTTCTGTTGTATTAAAATGCATAAATTTTAAACGCAAAAATTAAACAGACTCCAACAACTATCAACGACAACGAATGAACACAAAATTAGAATGTAAAATGAATAAAGTTCGAAATGAAGGAAAGAAATAGGGAAGGAAGGATGACTGAACGGATAGATGGACGAACGGATAGAGAGAGAGTATCATGTGTTATTGTCTGAACAGAAAAATCTAAATAATAGGCTGGAACTGTACAAGACAATGGTAACAAATGTCTGCATAATAATTAAAGTGCATAAATGTCATTTGGTAACATGGATATATTTATGGAAATGACATGCCATTTATGGTTGTTTCATGTTTTCTGCATATATGTTTTGGTTAAACTATTTTTTTTTTATTTTTCCAACACCTCCACCAGCAACAGAACCACTATTAATATCATGTACCAGAGACAACAGTGGCATTGACACATGTGCATAGTAAAAATTGTGGCTGTTGATGTACCACTAAAATTGCAGCTGTCTACCGCATATAATTTGCATGATTAAATCAGTAAAATTCTAACGGCATAGCCAAAAAAAAAGGATTTAATTTTAAATAAGCGAATAAAAAAGTAGATTTACAACTGGGCATTGCAAGAGCTTAACGCACATATGTACATATAAGTCCACAAGTTTCAAAATAAATTAAAATAAGTTAAAGTTGATTGTTCAAATTTCAACAATTTTAATTTGAATGTTCTTGTATCCACAATATCAGAGTATTCCGTATTATTTAACATCTGTTTATTCATACATACTTTAACTTTAACTTTCTCTCTCTCTCTCTCTCTCTCTCTTATTCCTTTAGCTGTGATCTTTTTGTCTATTTGACACTTTACATAATTTTTATCTTTTTTTTTTCAGTTTTATTGTTGTTGGTTTTTGTAACATTTTATTATTTTTCAAACAAAAAATAAAATTCCCCTTTTTTTCACATGAGTGATAAATGTTGCCTGCAGAGCACAATTATATCTATGGAAGTGTGAAACCGATAGAAAGAGAGAGAGAGAGAGAGAGAGACGAAGAGTACAAACAAACATCATGAATGACAGAAGTGAAGACAAATAAACCACTGGCCAAATGGTTTGATGTATAACAAAAAAAAAAACCTACATTACCACTACTAACGCCTTTATCACACATACACTTCCGCATACAATCTCTTTATGTGACCATACCATATAGCAACGCATACATACAAAAACCTATTATTTTTCTCTTTATCTTGGTACTGATGCTCACTCAAACAATGTATTACTGGTTTTCAACTGAGGGAATACGGGAAAGAAAATGGATTTAATACTTAAATGGCTACAATATTAAACGAAATTGATATCGATTAAAAGCGATTGGAATTGCAATCAAAAAAGGTGACCGTTTTAGATTTCGTTTAACCATGCCATCTTAACGATTATTGACGCCGTAAATTGTGCTGAAGGCAAAATTGTTTTTAAACTTAGACATACAATGTTAATTGCCTATGGAAACAATATTTGAAGGATTGGAACATTGTGTTCAATTCTTAAGACCGGAGTAGACCTTAAACTATAGGTCCCTCCACTAATGTATAAAGTTAGCACACACAACATAAGTGTTGTGGGAAACTAGCTCGTAATCCTTACTGAAGGATCAATTATGTATATATGTATGTATGATAATCTTTGTAGTAGTCATAGTGGACATAGTTCGAAATAATGAAGTTGAAAAATTGTCTCCTCTTTTTCCTTACCACTACAGATCCTGGTGAAATCTAATGCAAGTTCATAATGCAATGTCACGTTATGACTCCGTTACTGTACGCGCCTTTTTGAAGCTTCATGCCTCCGCTTGTATCTTGTTTTGACCAGTTTTTCCTCACCGATCTATCTGTAACTAAAGTACATTATCAATTATAAGCTCGCAGATCTTTAGAGAAGATTATTTTGTAAAAAGCAAGACAGGAATGCTTAGTACAACTCAATGTATTTGACTACAACGATACTTTAGACAAATGCAAACCATTTTCCATGCGACGGGACACTTTTTAAACCCAGCTCTGCTGCATAGTGTTAAGCATTCAGTGAAAAAAAAAAAACTTTCTTCTGACTATGAGTTATGATTGTAAAAGGAAGAACATTATTTAAAGACTGTTATAGATATCCTTGATATAAAGGCTACAAAAAAAAAATAAAAAACAAAAATTGATGTTCTTCTCCTGTGTTTGTTTACCAGTACATATCAGTCAATAATGTTTTGTGTTGACTTTTTCCTTCTTTTTTTTTCATTTCTTTTTTATTTTGTTTTTTATTTCTTTTTTAGGAAATGACAAAAAAAAAATAAATTTTATGTTCTTTATATTCGTGAAGGAAACAGAAAATAAACAAATTTTTTTTGTAAATATTTAACCACAAATGTTTGATAAATTATTTAAAGGAAAATCAACAGAAAACCAAAAGAAATTGTTATTGGCACATGAATTGCTCATACGCATTGGTGGTCAAATGAAAAATGACGCACTCTACTGAAATTCTTTGAAACAAATTTCAATTTTAATTAAAAAATTTGTTTGCAAATAGAGATTGTTCTTATGCAAATTAATTAGAATTGAAAGATACAATGGAATCACATACTGGCGGTTTGTATTTTGATTGCAGAAGAAAGTGCTTAAAAGAAATTGTTATTGAAAATACATAAATTTAAAATTGAAAAAATGGGCAATGTCTGCAACTACCTAAAAAATTTTAATTTCTGTTTAAATTAAAACGGCACTATTTTATAATTGTTTTCTATATTTCTGACAATTTATGTATATTACTTCAAAAATGTTCCCATTAATCTCATGAATCTTAAAACAGATTACATTATTTACCTAAAATATATAATTAACGAAGGATATTTTCTATACTTCCCTTTCCATTAAAAAAATTAAAATTTCCTCAAAAAAATGTGGCGCGATCCTTACAAAGCAGGGACTTTTTCGGGATGCATTTTTATCTCATATATACAGTCAAACTCGTTTATAACGAACTTGGTTATAATAAATTCTTGGTTATTACGTACGTATTCTACGTTTTAATAACAACTTTCATACAAAATACTTCGTTTATTACGAACTCGTTTATAACGAATTCTGGGTTAAAAGGGACTACTTTAAATGGTCCCAGTAATTAAATTTCATACAGTTTACCTTTTTTATAACAAACCCTTAGTATAAAACTTTGGACTGTGGCAATAGTCTTTACTATTATTTAATATGGCAGCATTAAATTACAAGTCAGTGTCTTTAATCAGCTGCTAGATAAAAAGAATTAACAAATATTTTTGATTTTTAATAAAAAAAATACTTTTTGTTTTTAATAAATGAAAAAAATTTTTTGTATTTTATATTTTCTTCTATGATTTCACCCCGTTTATTTCGAACTTTGCCTATAACGAACTATTTTTTCTGGTTCCATGGAGTTCGTTTCGAAAATTTAGCTCTTTCGTCCAAAAATGGTTCTCATTGCTGGAATTTTTTCAAAGAATATTGGAGCAGCTGATAACTAGTCCAGAGCCAATTTAACAAAAGCACAAACATCGTTGTCTATGGAGATTTAACTTTCAAATATGAAAATGAATATTTCTTTCAACGACTTTCTCTCACCACTCTCTGGCAAAAACTCTGAAAGTATATAGAATTGAGATGAAAAGTTTCTCAAGTATGTCGTTCGTTGTTGACGTTAAACTAATTGGGCAAATATAGTTTAAAAACTGTCAAGACCCAATAGAATACCTATGTTGATTCAACAATTTTTAAAGCAACTATATATAGTTTAAAATATGGTCAATTGGGATATCTGAACGTTGAATTGATATCTTAGTCTGAAGAACAAAATAATTTTTTCCTTAATATATTATGAGTATATGGCATAATGCTATTGCCATTTGTGTTATATAATGCACTGTAGTGAGTTTAAAAAGTAAAAACAGCAGGTATCGAAATGATATCATTGTTGGCTACTTTCAAAACATCCCTTATGAGCAGAGTATCACAGTTTTTGAGAGCCAAATGTAACTTTTCTGTTGTGTGCTATTCAGTTTTTCAGTTTTTCATCATATCGTTAGCAGTTTTACACTTCACTGATGTTTTTCTAATTATTTTAAAATGACTTTTCAAAATTTGTTGTGTATTTGTCTTATTTTTTTGTATGTTTTTTTTTATTGTTTGTCTTTATTGTTGTCTTGAAGCAAGTTGTATGCCCCAACGCCAATTCTCTTCCACTTTGCCAGTGTTTATTGTTTTGCTTATGTTTTTGTCCATTGCTAATGTTCCTCATTCACAACTTTGTCTGCAATGATGGCCAACAATAGAAAAATACAAAAGTTTGTAAAGTTTTTTTATTTTCCGTTTTTTTTATACTATTTTGACCTTAAGACACCACCAGTATTGTTGTAGCACCTTTACAACAAATTTAGTTGTAATGTATTTTAAATGGCACGTATTTTTTGGAAAATTATTTTCGATTTATTTTCTTACCTTCTAAGCTGGAAAAAGACTTTCAGGAAAAATAATTTAAAAAATTATTTTTACGTTTACATTTTACTTACATACGTATTTGAGGTAAATATTACAAATGGATTTGAAGTTCTCTACAGTAATTAATTTTAAATATTTTTTATTTCCTTTATTTTATTTTAAAAATATATTCCAAGCACTTCAGAAAAAATATTTCCAAATAGTACGTTTATTTTAAGGAGAAACAATTTATTATGACTACAGATTGGAAATTCAAATAAAAACCGATTTGTGGAGTGGCTGAAATAAACAAAAAAAAAAAAAAAACTAATAAAACCATATTTAAAATCAAAGAATTGTGTATAGCAATGATTCTATTTATTTACAAAATAAAAAAATTGGCAGTACAGTATTGAACGTATACTAAAAGAAAAGATAATTCAATCAATTCAATGCAAAAAACACATTCAAAGGATAGATAATAGTAATGAGAAAAGTATTCGGAACCGAATAATGTTCGTGCTATAAATAGGTAGATAGTCCGTAGACTTAGTAAAGGAGAGTCTGAATTTCAAATCCCAGTTTAAAGATTTCGAACGAATAATATACACAACGTAGATGGTGTGATAAGTTAAGTTCTAAAGAACAAATTCACCAAAAGTTGACTAAAATTATGAATTTGGCATGATTATTACTTCCAACAAGCCAGTGAACCCAATTATACTTCTGCTAATGTTAAGATTTCAAGAGAGTATACAGGACATTATTTGCGTGAAGGATTACGTAGCCATTAAATTTATTTAACGAGTTAAATGAAATGCTTCGAATTTTAAATTCACGCTGCGATCTTCTAAGGGGTACCTACACTATTGCTGTGCAAAAATATGGAGTCAACTAAAAGTTTCCTTTATTATTCATTTTGTTTGTGAAAAGTATTAAAAATTTTTTGTTTTATAATAAAAGAGAAATAAATAACTAAAATAAATATTGAAAATATCAATTATTTTTACATATTTTTGCTTAAAATAAATGAATTTGCTAAAATATATTGGAGTACCTAGACTTATGGTTTCCACTGTATATGGAAACTATGAGCCATAATGGCTCTCAAAGTAAACATAATCCACAACGTGATTCAAATTCAGCCTGATTAATGCTTCAAAGTTGTAAAAATAGGACATTTCGTATAAGCTGCACGCAGAGAAGTCTTGGCGGACATTTGAACGATGATGTATCCCCCTCATAGTGGCATTAAAAGGTCTTAATTTAAAGATAGGACGCTCTTAAACATAAACCCTATATAAAAAACTTTGTATTAATTTACATAAATATGAATTTATTTTCATTCCTAATTTTATTACCATCAACTGTTTTAGTTGACAATTGTAAAGTTGCTCTCGAAATCCCCAAGGCTTTTGTTGTTTGTTTGTTCGTTTTTTTTTTTCTTTTCTTTTCTTTTTTGTAAGAGTATGTGTAAGTATGTGTGTATGAGTATGTTGATGCCTGGATATAATATTTGTGGTTTTTGATGATTTATCTTCAATTTTATTGCTTCTGTGCCATTACTGATAACGTATACCAAACCAATATATACGCAAACAAAATAGACATTTTCATACTTGAATGTATTTATTTTTGTTGTTTCTGTTTTGGTTCAGTTTTCAATTTTTTTTTCTTTTTTCATGTATTTATTGTCCACATTCATTTCACTTGTAGTCTAAATGGTATTTATTTTGTGTATTTTTCTCAGATATTGGTTTTTGGTAGTTTGGCAACTGTTGCTGTTTATTGTTTATCAGTTGTTCTGGGTATTTTATCATACAACATTGTCGTTATCAACATCAGAATCAACAGCAAGACCAACATCATCATCATCATCAACAACAATATACAAAATGCAATACAATAAATTGTTTCATTCTGGTAAGCTTACCTGTAAACATTATCCTTCCGAATTAAATTTCAAATAATAAAGGACGTACGCACGATGAATATGTTTATAACACACTTGAATTGAAAACAATTTTATATTTCGGACAAACAAATACTCAAGGGAATAAAGTACTAATTAATTAATTTATCGGAGAAGAAGCCAAATACAGCAACTATTTTAAATGACTTGGATAGGCCTCAACTTTGAATAAAAAACTGGTACCAAGTTTTATCTAAAATACAGAATCGGTCTTTATTGATCTCACTTAGTGATTCTGAATCAATGGAATCACAGTTGCTATCACACGTGGCAAACTCTATATACACGAACCACGTATAGAGCTGTAGGTAATATACAACAAATGTAGCACTAGCAGCGGTATCGTTAGTGGCTTGTGAAACTACATTAAAAGTTACAATCACAATACCAACAAACATAAAAACATAAAGTAAAATACAAACAAATGAAAAAGTCGAAAAAAGTTGTCGCATTGCACATGTCGCCTGACATAAGAATGAAAACTATACAGAAAGTTAAAGACTCAGACTCATAGAAACTAAATACAGACATATGTATGTGTGTACCATATTGTATACATGCTTACCTTTTTACGTTATACAAAACCCCATAATGAAAATGTGTAAGTTGCCGTATCGCATAAATGTGTGTTTGTGCATATGTGATTATATTGTATGTCTTTTGTTGCCCGTTTTCCGTTTCCGTAACGCTATTTTTATGACACCTTAACAATACATACACAATGTTACATGATAACATGATCATACTCACAGCCACACACACACACACACGCTCTGCAACAGACAGAGAGAGCGTTGAGAGACATAAACTTTGTTACTAAAAAATTACTTATGTTTTTGTTATATTTGTTGTTATTACCGTTATTGTTACCTTTTGCCGTTAGTTCTTCTCTTCTTCTCACTATGTCTTCTCGCTGTGGTTATTACATGAACATTATGGATGATAGCTAATGGTACAATGGTAGTGTCGGCACAGTGTAACTATATTATTGTGACACAAAATTAAATGGATTTCATGGGTAAAGTTTTATACGACATTTAATTAATTTTTTTTTTTATAAATTTTATGCCATTTTTATTAAATTCATTAGAACCAAATTTAACACCAACTGAACCTATTTTTGATCAAAAATTCGATAATTTGACACAATATCAAACCACATGATATCCAAGATCGTCTAATACATTCCGAAATATTCACTTTTTGGTGTGCATTTTGAATTTGTGGCATCATCGTTTCGCATTTCTTTAAGAACAAGGCTGGCCAGATCCCCACTGTCAAGGGCGAGCATATAGGTTGATTATTACTAATTTTTGTTGGCCCATACTAGATAACACGGACCTCGACAAAATGTGGTTTCAACGGGCACTAAGAGCTACTCTACTTACATCATATTGGCGATTCGTACAAAAGCTTTGAGGAAATGTCATCACATACGACGAAGATGTGAACTGGCGGCCAAGTTCACTCGTTCTAAGTCCGTTAGACGAATAAACCATAGACCTCCTTGACATAGGTCGATATTTCCAAATGCCATCGATTAAATTCATCCTGATTTATGTGCCTGAATCATGGAAAATTAAATAAAGAAATTCTGTAAAAACAACAGAAAATATACAAAAAATTTTAGATTTTTGTCGACTAGAAATATAGCTTTAGTCGTCGTATCACATGCTCTATATCACATCGTTGCATTTACGGCAATTCAAAATATTGCAAACGAAAACATCTTTTGTTTATAGGCGTCATAGTGCTGTCTTTTGACATTGCCTTGGAATTAAGTTCGCTTGAGATCTACTGCTTATGCCTTTGTAGGCACACTTCTAAAGCAAAAGTATTTTTCACATACTTATGTAGTAAGTGAGTGTGTCAGATAGTAGGTGTTATTAAAAATATATTTACTTTTGAAAAACTTTTTTCACTTTGTGAATATGTATGTACATAGGTTTATTACGACAAACGTAAGAAAGAAGTTTAACGGCAAACATTTTAGAATGAAATTGTGTGTAAATGATTTGTAGGAGAAAACTAAAGTTTCGCTATAAAAAACACAAAATATTTATTGGCTCGTGCTTAAGCAGAATATAACACAAGAGAATATGAACAGCTGCTTGCAGAAGAATTGTTATATTAAAAAAAAAAAAAAACATTTAAATTTTTAGATTCATTTTTAGTTTGAAATGATAACAAGAAGTTGTAAATTTACTGCCGCTTTATGTTTACGTTAAGAAAAAGCATATATTTTATGCCTAAAACTTACGATAAAGGAAAAAAAAAGTAAAGATCAAAAGACTTTCTACCTTACCTTTTCGTTTGTGATTTCCATTTAGTTGTGTTGTCAGCAACTTAATTGGTCTACCAATCGTAATACTACCATAATCTGCTTGCGTTCAACTAAGTAATTTATATTGACTCTCAATTTCATTGAAATCCGATTTAAATGTTTTCCTTACCACTTTCATTTAAATGTATTGGGCCTTGCTATGCTAGAATTTCGGTATGCGTTCAATATCAAATTGTAGCTTTCATGCATTCGTTTGCTAACGATTTACTCATCCGTATATGTGCAAGTATTATAATCAAATTTTAATAAGCCATAGGCATACAATCATGCTTACAATTTTCTGTGTAATGTTTTCATTCTAATAAATAAATTTCCCATTACATTTGCTCCCATAAGTACTACTTAAAATACTTTACAATTCACATGACTGTTCTTTTTTATTTTCTGTAGAAAATTTCTGTAGCAAATGCTTTAAAAATATTTTCAGATTTGCTAGATTATTAAACAGTTTTATAGCACTTGACGTTACTTTACTTTCATTATTTTTTTTTTTTTTTTTGATTTATTTGAGCTATTTTAGTCGGTTTTTGGTAAAACAGTGATAAAACAGTTTTTAAATAAGAAAAACGAACTGTAACGTTTTATCAAGTAAAATATGATACCCTACAAAATAGTTTTTGGCTTTGAGTTCATACATTCAAGAAATAATTCAATCCTTCCCACTATGCTACCTAAAAAAAGCTTAACACTCTGCACATATGCAAGAAAAAGTTAGTTAGAGCGGTATGAATAGGATACCTTTGGTTAAACATATTCAGTCAATATATTCTGGGTGGCCATAAAATCATCGACTACGGTTGTCAAATAGTTTTGGAAATAGTTGTCCGCTAAAACACAGTCTCCAAACGTGCGCCTCCAGAAGTCGTCGTTTTCTATACAGTCCCTAAACTAGACTCTGGTCAGATTCAGAGCAAATATTATTCTGTACATCCATAAAAGTGTATGTGAGATCGTTAAATTTTGAATTTTCTCCTGTAGCCACCGTTGAGTATGCCTCAGCTTTCAATGTCCTCGTATTAGAGTAAGAGTCAAATGTATTGCTATCTACTCAAATCTATCTACTCTATCGCACATTTTAGTAATCTAAAGAATGCTTTAACGACAGTAAAAGATTCTGACCTGAAATATTTTGACTTTAAGAATTCCAGTAGTTTAAAATTTACATTCTCACATGAAAAAGTCTAACAACGCACACATAACGTCACATAACGGCCTCGAGAGATGGCAATACCCTCAATTCGCTTCTACAGAATATCTAATATGACATGAAGCGTATGCCACGCAACACTGAGTTATGTAACCCACATATCGCTAGTGTCGGATTCATAAAATTCAGGCCAAAATAAGGTGGTAATCATCAAACTATAGTGCTCGTTGGTAGTGAGGTCTTGGCAACATCATTCTCAAAGAAATATGAACCGATGATTGAGAGGCTTCATTTTTCCTATATTAACTTTTGCCTCTAATAGCGTTGAACTATGTAAATTAACCTACCTAGCTAGCTGCTGCAAAGAAAGATATCGTCTTCACAGTCGTTGTTCTTTGCCACTATGAAGGACTTTCTCAAGAAGTATGCCTAAAAATATATTGAACCGATTCTAATTTCTAATGCTAGTGTTTCTCGGACCAAAAACAAAAATATCGGTTTTGGTTTCCCACAAGCTTTCCCTCGATCCCTCAGAACTGAAGAAAATCTCGAGAAAACTAAAAACTTAATTAAGTATTTATAAGAATGATTAGAATTTTAATCAAATATACGATCATACAAAATAAGTCAGTACACTTTAAATAAAGGTACTTTCACCAGTCGTTATTAACACTGAAGAATGTATATAAATATGAATGTATATATTTATAGAGTATTACGTATATTTATAGGGTATTCCATAATCATTACTATCGTAAATGTTTCCCTTACAAATATCAGTAAGAAAGCCACCTCTAAGTGCATTATTTAGATGAGTAGCAATTTAGTGCTAAAAGTGTCCATCATTAGCATTATTCGCATTATCCTTATTTTACACAATCCATATCCTTATTGTCGTCCTTGACCATTCTCGTCATCATTATTTTTATCTACCTTACCTTTGATAAAGTACAATATGGCATGAGTAAATTCCTTATTTTAGATTGACTCACTTAACTTGAAATCTTAAGTTGATGTGCACTTTAATCTTGCATATATGAGCTCCACATAGTGACATATTCCTGAAACATCAGTATCCCTCTGCAAATGTCAAATGTACAAACACAAACACGCACATTCAACATTTTAAATACAGATTTGCACACATTGAAATACTCATTTGTGGCAGTCATGAGAAATAGTGCAGTTGTTATATTCACACCCCCTACATATAAGCTTCTTTGTTCTTAAATACAGAAATGATAATGTGAATGACAAATTCTCACACACACAATCACATAGCATCTATGTATTTTAAAGGAATTTTTGCTACCCCTAAACGCTGACATTCAAGTGTATTTTGTGGCCTTATATGATCATTAAAGAAAAGGAAACTCTATTATTTGTGCATTTAGTTTATGGGGCATTGAATTATGATAAGGATTTCTAAATACTAAATAATATGTAATTGATATTTACAAATGGACGCATTAAATGATATAAATTTTTTGAGGAATATTTAAAATCATTACAGAATTTTATCGAGCGAATCAATCAATCAATAGACATTTATTTGAAATCAATTCAGTGAAATGCTGCTTGAGCTCCATGGTCTATGTATGTATGAGACGAACCACCTGTCTATAAAACAGTAGCCAAGAAAGGGTAACTTCGAATTGCATACTTAAATTCATTTAAATAATACGGGCGATAAAGTGTCACTCTGTCTGACAGCATTTATAACAAAACCATATCAACTAGTTTGTTCTCACGTAAGGCATTCTGAGACATTCTTGTAACTTTCTGCCTACGAGACAGTTGATTTCACATCGCTTACAAGAAGCAGTCGGCTTTTCGTTTACCACAAGTTAATGACTGCCCCGGCGGTACATTCACGCAAAGTTCCTGAGCAATAGGTAGATCTATTGGTTTCGTCAGAAGATTTATTCCATCTTTCCTGAATATTATTTCATGTATTTTTTGGACTTAACGCAAACATAAGTTTCTATTTCTAAATGTTAATTAATTGGATTACAAACCATTCCATTGAACTATATTCAAGATATTCTAATTATATTTACTTCCACATGACTGAAACTAAATAGTTATTGTAACCATTTATCTGTTCTCTAACGTATATTCGCAAAACCCTCTCCTCTAACGTAATAGCGGTGATAAAATGTAAAACAGTTTCTTTATTAAGAAGTTGAAATATCAAAGACACATAAATTTATCTCATGACATTTATAAAGTCCAAAAGTAAATAAAAGTTCCTTTTGCTAAAAAACAAAAACAAAAACAGAAAAAATTTATCGAAAATAAAGACAAATTTTAATCAATTTACAACATTGAGACAGCATGTAAATCAAATTCATGTCTTATATTACAAATATTTTCACTTTTTTTCTGTGTGCAATTTTTTATTCTCTTCCGTACAGCTTGATTTGAAAATGTCGATGTTAAACACGTTGTAATTCAATTAATTCTACTTCACCTTTTGAATTTTGTTAAATTTATTTGATTTCAATGATATTTTGCATTCATTCATTCATTCATTCATTCATTCCTTCATTCACATCATTCCTATTTTTCTTTTTTATTTTTTCTTTTTTTTTTTTGTCACTCATTCAGTCATTCGTTCATTGATTCATTCGTTTTCCATTTAAATTGACTGTCAATTACCATGGCATTCACCACCAGTACCGCTACTGCCACAAACTATTATTATCTTCGCATTGTACACTGTAACTGTATGTATGTATGTATGTGTGTATGTGTGTATTTATACAAGTGTAAATGTAAGAAAATTTCAAATGTAAATAAGTATGAGTCTGTAAGTGTTTACACAAGCATATGTTTATATTCTGCATGGCATTGGTGTTGGTGTGAATACGGATGTATGTCTGGATGTATGTGTGTGTGTGTGTGTATTTACTTAATAGAAGTACAAAAGGACTTCTTTTATTTTGTGTTTATCTCTGGCATTATATTAATGCGACATTGTCCCAAAGGTATTTCTCTAGCAATTGTTGTAGTTGTTGTTGTTGTTGTTGATGTTATTCTTTTTTTTTGCACTTTTTTCACATTGTTTGCGTTTTCTTGCTCTGGTGGCACATCTCAACGGTAAGACACATTAACAGATGGAAAACCTGAAAGTTAAGGTTGAGTTGAAGGTAGTAACGTAAAGGTTGTGAGTGGCAATAACCAAGAGTATTGCGTGGTTACAGTGGTTAAGAAGAAGAAATTGTTTCTATTTTTTTTTTAATAAATTCAAAACGAACTATAAATTGTCAGCACAAATGTGAGGCTATTTCCAAGGATATATGTAAAAAATTATTAAGGAAATATTACAAAAGTTGTTAACCAACAAATCGTAGTCGATATATAAAAAGAAACAAAAAATCATTGTAAGTTAGAGTGATATTATAGAGATTATTATGGACTGTTACTGCATGAAAGCTTCTCTACTTTATTTATCAACAAAGTATTCTATAAACTCTAAGCGCCTTGTACACTGTTTGTTAAATAATTTCATTTCATCCAATGAAAACAAAAAATTGGTACACGTCATTAAATAGATTTATTGATGAAATAATTAAAAAATTCAAGAAATTTCTATTTTCGCCAAGCCGTCTTTAAGT
Organism: Sarcophaga peregrina; assembly: GCA_014635995.1. Lineage (NCBI taxonomy): Eukaryota > Metazoa > Arthropoda > Insecta > Diptera > Sarcophagidae > Sarcophaga > Sarcophaga peregrina. Next base: position 104,344,266 of record CM025789.1, on the reverse strand, counting down.
TTCAAAACAAGATTGAAAAATTGAAGCAGTTGAGAAAATAATTCATGAAACTGTACATGGAAGTATTTTCTTTGGCAAATCCAATTATTGAAAACTTTCTCGTATTATCCCCACTCTCTCGCATTTTTAATCTTCAATCGTCCAATACAAATTATAATATTTTGGATTACTTTAGTAAGGATTACAACTTAGCTTCTCACACCACTCATGTTGTGTTGTTTTATATATGAGTTTATAACTATTCTAAGGAATTTTATTTTACTTTCAGGCTTTTTTTCCAGTAGACTGAGGAATAAGGAGGAAGTCGACGAAAGAAATATAAATTTCGTTTTATTCGAGACGTCTGAGCTAACGGCTGAAGCATGAACCCTCGTCTAATAAGCCGACATACTACTGCAACGATTTTATTACATTAATAACATCAATATTTTTGTAACTACTTATGGCCTTGGAGTATCCTACAAAAACCGTAACTTATTCAGTGAAAGTTTTTAAATTATGAAATTGGTTCTTACCAACTGTAGATTAACCACGTTTTTTTTGCTGCTATACGTAGCGAAATATATTTCTTACAATGCTAACTTTCTTAATGACATAAATAAACCAAAAATATAAACAGTCGGGTAAATAAAGTACAGTACCAGGAAAACGGAATATTTTTATAAGAAATTAGAATCAAGAAGTTAAAAATGAAACCAACAACAAAAAAGTCAATTTTCGTAAAGTCAATTAAAATGAAACACAACGAAGTGAAAATTTTGATCCATCACTTTCATTCTGCACTGCAGCTGAAAGAATTATTGCCAGTTTTCTCTTAAGCTTTCAGACAAAGTAGTTGTAAGTTCTTCAGTTTCAGCAGTTTTTTTTCAGCTTAACCACTACAACCAAATCCATGATTGCAAAAATTTCCATTAGGTTGTTATCTGCGGAAAATATTAAGAGAGTAAAAACGTACAAGACACTCCTTTTGATGTTACAGACATACTTACATAAAAACGAACTTCCTGATGGCAAAACGAAGCAACTCTCTTAAGTTTTTTTTTTGTTTTTTTTTGCAGTGTTATCGTGTTTATGCGTCCTTTTTTTTTGCTTTTTACACCTACCATGCTAAGTAGTTTGCTTTGGAGGTGATGTAAAACTACTATTTTGTAAATTTTCAAGGGAAATAGTTTTCGTGATTAAGTTTAGCAAATAAAATTAATTTTTTAGCAGCCGTTAGGTTTGTGTACTAAACGTTAAAAATTAGAAGTAATCACAATTTATTTTCATTTTATTTTTGCTTTATAAGATCATCTGAAGAGGACATTGCTTTAAGCTACCTTACTTGCTACTCTGTAGAGAGTGCTTGGAGGTGTGTATTAGGAATGTGTCAGCCAATCGAAATTGGATTAGAGGAACACCCTACGCCATATGAAGACCAAACCTAGGGTCATATTACTTTCCTTCATTTATAATTTCCGATATAACGCTAGATGAACACCCACCCATATATACAACATCTGCTATAAGCCTATTGTACAGACAATTATCGGTAAGCTGTTCGGTGTTAAAGTGCCTATTCCCTAGCTAGCACCCATGTGCATTAGCCATACTTTCCTATGAACGAATGGTTAAGGGTGATAATATGTTTACTGTGTGCAACGGGTTCTCTTGGAAAGTTCAGCAATAATACAATCTACTCCAAGACATTTTTCATTGAATAACGATGAAGTCAGTTTTGCCAGGTTACTATAAACCAGTGAACTAGATTGTGATGGCGATACCAGCATCAGCAATGGATGTGCAATTGATAACGGTTTTAAAAAATGCCCCTCACCGTTTCGAACTGGGCGGTATTCGAATATTGTATTGCCTCATACAATATTCCTAGATTAACGACTTTACAAAAGACAATTAACTGCTCTTTGTTAACGGTCACTGTTCTATGCACTATTTTGCTCATAATCTGTCAAATGCTTTCGTGGTTTTTATTTCCGATTTTAGCATTGAAATCACTCATGACCATTAGCATACCTCTACGTGGGCAAAAGCTTACCGTAGAAGTTTTCATGTATCGTCTCTGCTACTACCTCAGTTTAAAAGTGAAATATGTGATCTATTTGAAATATATTATGGAAGATCAAGAAAATGTATAGCTTATTATTGGACTTGAGGTTAACATAATGAAAACCAGAGTCCTGATATCTTACAACTTTTGCGCAAAGAAGTTAGCAAAGAAAATGTAAAATAGTTTTTAATTGTGTTAGTCCGTTCTAAAGAGGCAAATAAATATTAAAAAGATATTTACTCTATTGAAATAAATCTCTCTATGGGCGCCCTTTTATCTCACATCTTATTAGCTTTTATGCTGAAGTTAAGAAAATTTATTTGTGTTGACGATACCTAAAGTAAGAATATCTTCTTGCGAAAAAACCAAATGAATAAGCTTGTGAAAGAAATGGATTCAAAAGCCTTTTCGAATATTATTTTCTCTTACATATAACAATTTATTTTTTAAGGATACGGTTTCTACACAAACAAAACATTGGTATCGTTTTAGGAAACGTTTACGATTTTAACGAGATAAACTTGCCTGCACTTTTATTTCAATGTTGAATTTTCCTTTCTATTTCCCTTTTCGTTTATTTTTTTTTTTTTTTAATTTTTAACTTTTTCTGAAATCGCGAGCGAATCTTTTAATTTTGCTGATGACCTTAATTTCTTGTAAGCTAAATAACAGGAAAAAAAACGGCGAAAAAATGTAAGATTTGTACTACCTACCTTGGTTCTATTTACGTTTTGTAGTTTTTCCTTTTCTAAACACTGCATCCTTTTTGACTGCCTCTCTTTGTTTGCCCTGAACATGTTGTTGTATGGAATTTATTTTCTTTTTTTTTTTTTAGAAAAAATTTTCCGCTTTTCTTGGTTTGTTTTCTACTGGAAAATATACGTAAGAAAGAATCTATTATGCTGCTGAGTATACAACGTGCGTAAGCTTTTTTATTTTCCTTTCTAAATCAAATAATGATTTCAGTTTGTTTTTCTGTTTTTTTTTTTTTTTGCAATACAATTAAGAAACCTGGTAAGAAAAGAAATTTTCATCATGATTTTTGTTTTGTTTGGACGATTTTTAGCAGGAACACCTGTAGTTTCTTTAAAAATCTTTAAATGTACTTGGCATTCTTTTTAATTCGGAAATCGTTAAAATCGTTCTTTTTGACCACCTTTCATAAAAAGTTACTTTAGGAAATATTTCTTTGAATACCCTGTAACAAACAGATTGCAAGGTCATGGTCATATTTTATATTAAAACTAATTGATTCAGTTAAACTGTGCTAACAGATGACTCTCTTTAATTCTGACCATTCATCGTATCCAAACGTACATAAATATTTAGTTCGTTTTCGTATTTCACCCCATAGACTAGTGACCAAATAGTATTCCACTTAAAAAACTTTACGTTTGAAAAGTAAAGGCCATGCGTACCATATGACTTATAGAAGACTGCTAAACAATCTGTCAACCTATTACTGATGTAAGTTTTTTGAAAAAATTTTCAATTCCAATACAGTGGTGATATCTTCTCTGAACATTTCTGAGGTAATCAGTCTACTCGATTACAGTCTGGCTTTGAAGTCAGAAATGGCGAACGAAAAGTTTCTAAATTAATATTAAATTTTTTTAGCCTGAAATATAGCTAAAGTTAGCTGACAGACGCTAACTCAAGAGCAACACAATAGAATTCAGTGTCGTTTGTGGAATTAAGGACGTACTAAAGTGGAATCGACTATCGCGACGTTATTTAGTGTTCCGTGGATTTGAAGGGGCATTTATGGACCACGCTTGGGGCTTTTATGGCACCGATAGGCGGTGCATTTTCCTTTTCATCCGTATCCTTCACCCTTGAACTCAAATAACCTCATAGTGCGGGCTTTTTGGGGTCGATTGCTGTGGATTATCTAATGGTGAAGGTATAGCACTGGCCATTTTATAGTCACCTAGCAGCAACTTGATTCCTTGACGTTCGCATCTTGAGGCAGGGCATTTGATTTTTAATTATTCCTTATCGTGATGGCGAGTCGCTTTCGCATTGATTTCTGTAACGTGCGGGGGCTGAGGGCAAATTTTTTCTCTGTCTATGCTCATGCCTTATGTGAAACTCAGGTATCTGAGGATGCTGATCCACAGGATTTTCATATCCCTGGGTATCACCTGCTATCCCTTTTTAATTTCCATCGGGGTCTTGCTATGTACATTCGCAATGAAGTTGTGTACCAATGCCAGCAATCAATTGGCATGTATGATGCAGAATTTAACTGTCTTTGGGTTAAGTTCAAAATCAGGGCACATCTTTTGCACTTCGGGTTTCTTTATAGAAGTCCAAACGCGGAAAGAGAGGTTACCATATCTGGCTTAGACTCTCTTTCTGACCCCATAACTAGGATCCTGGAGGATTATCCGAACAGTGAAATTGTTGTTGCTGGTGATTTCAATGTTCATAATTCATCCTGGCTCCACCATTCGAGCCGCACAACTCCTGAAGGCCAATACGTTGAGTTGTTCGCCGCGCATAATCACCTTGCTCAACTAGTGAATGAACCTACACATATATCGTGTGTTGATGGGCACCAAAATAATACACTCGACCTTTTTCTTACTTCACACCCTGATAAGTATGAAGTTAAGGTTTTAGCACCTCTCGGTAATTCGGATCACTGTACTATCTCTGCCTCTTTTCCGTTCTCTGGACTTCGTGAGGTTTCACCTATGGCTAAGAAACGCTCTGTTTTTAACTACGGGAAAGCACGTTGAGATGAACTCAACAATTTTTTCCAGCACTTTAATTGGAAACTTTGTTTCCTTGCATCAAATATCGATGCCGCAGCAGAGATGGTAATGAATATAATTAAAACTGGAATAAATACTTTTATTCCTTCCAAAAAGATTTCGGTTAAATCAAGAGATAAATCTTGGTTTAATCAGACTTGCAGACTAGCGGTCAGATCCAGAGAGGAAGCATTCAGCAATTGGCGTAGAAACAAGTGTGCACATACAGATTTGCTACGCAAGCAGGCGAGATCCTCGTGTGCCGCAGTACTGAGACGCGAAAAGGCTTTATACGAGCAGCGTCTTCGTACTAAAGTTCTTTCTTTCCCTCGGGGGGGGGGGAAGAGCTTTTGGTCATTTGTTAAGAGTTTACGGAATAATACTAGTTCGATTCCAACTCTTATAATGAATGACAAAACATTTGCTGATCCGATTGAGAAGGCGAACCTTTTGGCTAGATTGTTTGCAGGTAACTCTCACCTACCGGCGAGCACTCAACCTCTACCCGAACTCGAAAGAGTATCAGTCACAATGCCTAGTATATTCTTTCGAGCCAGGGCAGTTAGGAGGGTTCTTGCGAATCTCAACGTAAACAAGTCTTCTGGGCCGGATGGTATACCAGCACTGGTCCTGAAACAGTGCTCTTCGACGTTGGCCCGTCCATTAGCTAAGCTTTTCTATTTGTCGTATCGTGCCGGTATTTTTCCTTCATGTTGGAAGCTTGCTAATGTTACGCCAATCCCTAAGAAGGGTGAGGCTAATAACCCTGAAAACTACCGCCCAATAGCTGTTTGTTATGCTCTTTCAAAGGTGATGGAGAGCATGATTAATCACCACCTTGTGAGGTATTTGGAGTCCAACGCTAAATGCTCGTCAGTACGGTTTCCGTAAAGGACGCTCTACTGGTGACCTTTTGGCTTTACTCTCTGAAAGGTGGAATGGTTCCATTCACCGCTTTGGTGAGGCCAAGGTTGTTGCTCTGGATATCTCAAAGGCGTTTGATAGGGTCTGGCATGAGGCTCTGGTATCGAAGTTAATTGCTTTTGGTGTCGGTAGTCACTTCTCTCGATTTATATCGAGCTTTCTCAAAGATCGCACTATTAGAGTTGTTATAGATGGCGTCTTTTCCGACGAGTTCAGTATAAATTCAGGGGTACCGCAGGGCTCCGTTCTTTCTCCTACTCTTTTTCTTGTTTTTCTTAATGACCTTCTGTCTATTACTTCGAATCCTATTTACTCTTTTGCGGATGACAGCAACATTTGTCATTCATATTCATTTGATCGGAGGCCGAGCCTTTTGGAGATTGGGGCAAGGAGGTCGAACATGAATGACACACTCACAGGTGACCTGATAGCAATCTCTGAGTGGGGCCGCGCGAACAGGGTCGATTTCAATGCGCGCAAGACCCAATGTTGTTTTTTGACACACCGGCGTGATGCTGCTCTGGTGTTCTGTCATCTGTATTTATGGGTAATGTAAATATTGAGGAGGCGGATGCTCTTGATGTTCTGGGCATGAGAATTAGTTGTGATGCTCGTTGGAACGATCACATTTTTCGAGTGTCGAAGGAAGCATTCAAGTGCCTTGGTTTTTTGAAACGGTGCAGGAAATACTTCACTCCATCCGACCTTCTTACTATTTACAGGACCTTTATCCGACCCCGGATGGAGTACAACTCTCATGTATGGGCCGGTGCTCCAAAGTCTATTTTGAAGCTTCTCGACCGCGTACAGGAGAGGGCGAAGGTGCTTATTAATGACAGTAGGGTATCCAACTCTATTGATTCGTTGGAGCATCGTCGCAATGTGGCGTGTGTTTCACTGTTCTATCGGTACTATAATGGGAGGTGTTCTCGGGAGATAAGGGGCTTGGTTCCCGAAAACCACAAATTTTTACGTGGTACTCGAGCTTCTCACAGAGCACATCCTTTTGTGGTTGATTGTTCAGTGAACCGCACAATGCATTACAGGGAGAATTCATTTTTTGCCCGCACTGCTCGCTTGTGGAATGATCTTCCTGCGAGAGTTTTTCCCGTCAATTACGATATTGGTGAATTTAAATCGAATGTCCATAAACACTACTCCCTCTTTCCTCCTTCCTATAACCTATTTTCCTAAACCTGCACAATGCACTGCATGAATAGGGGCCATCCCCTGAGTGTTGGTAAAAAAAAAAAAAAAAAAAAAAAAAGGTCCCACAATTAATATTCAATACGCGAATCTGAGAATCCTTACAGAAAACCAAACCAGCTCAAAAAAAAAAATATTGCTATTGCAACAATTTCTGTACATATATATACACATATGTATATATACAGACATACATACATACATAACTGATCATTACAACCCTTTAGCCAGGATTACCACGCGGCATATCAACCACTGATGTTGTGTGTAATAATTTTAACCACAAGTAGCAGGACCTACAGTTTAAAGTCGATTTCGAACGACAGGTTTTTTAGAAAATTCTTATCGTGGAAATTTTATTTGTTCTCTAAGGTATTGTCAAAAATCTGCTGAGAGGACGTCGCAGAAGAAATATTTTTTCGAATTTCATTTTGTTGGAGATATCTGTGCTGCGGTTTGAACCGTGGTCTCGGGTCCTATAAGCCAACACACTACGTACTAGACTACGGCGACTTCAATAATTTTTATACTGAAGATTTCAATCAAGAAAAACAGAATATGGCCTGAGCAGTGTGATGAGGCATGAGATGGAAGATAAACAGCCTCGAACCTACAGAAGTTATTTGAGGAAATGCCAAATCTGTAAGTATGCTTTCAAGTAAGAAAGCGGCCCATAAGAATTGTTCAATATATGGGTATGCGATTTACCATACAAATTCAGTAGAGCCTTAAAAGCATTGCGTCGTTGTCATTGATATTGCAAAGGTAATATCACAAGAAATTCAAAAACAAAAAACAAATTTGTGCATATTAGTCGTGTGCAACCTGTTAGCAGTGACATTTTTTTGGAACTCCACTCTGACTGCAGTCAGAACCATCTTCTCACTTGGGGTTTTCCTCAGTCTCAGGTGTATGCAAATAAGTCATAAGGCACAGCGGTTAGTAAAGCAAACATAATCCATGCTATCATACAAATGCAGAGTCATGAAAAATTGGACATATCTTCGCATAGTTTTCTCTTGTATGAGCTCCTCGCCAATTAATTTCTAGGCATCCGAGGCATCTGTTTGGTGATATCAGTTGGATAGACTGAAACTTATAGTTCTAAGCCATTTGTTGATAATATGTTTTAAGCATTTCGCAATAAAAGAAATTTTCATTTAGATTTATTGCTGATTCCCATTTTTAAGAAAGAGTAATTAAACTAACTTTATAAGGGTAATATTAGGTTTAGGTCGTAGTCGTAGCTCTGATATCACAAAGATCACTTGAGCATGCATGGCTACTAACCAAGTTCCGCCAAATCAGGGAAAAGGAAGAAGTTGGTCAGCGCAAGGGCTGCACAGGGTAATATTAAGAAAGGTAATGAATTATCCCTGACTAAACTAAAAGCCATTAACACTAAATCTTAACAAAATCATTCAAATTCAATTTATTTTTATGACTGAATCGAATGTAACCACAAGTACGTACTGTACTTTTAATAATATTGTAGCTGTTAATTTTAATACAGTAACACCATCTAAGTGTTTGTATGAATGTACGTGTGTCTTTTTATTACTCCCTTTAGTTTGTATTTATTTTACGCCACTTTTACGTTTTATTCCATTGTATTATGTTTTGTTCTATTTCTATGTCCTCGTAAAGGAATTCTTTTTCACTTGCACATGTTCATGTGTTTCAGTTCAAGATGTCAGTTTAGTCAGTTGGGAAAATTAAACCAAAACTTAATTAAAGTTTTCGTTGTATTTATTTTTCCAAAAAGGTAATCGCTTCTTTTCCCTCATCATTCTTCGGTGTTTTTGTGTTTGCTTAGTGTGGTGCGGAAAGGAAACCTTATAAAACTCTTGAAAAATTCACCGAAAAGAACTGTGCACTTTACTGTGAAATCTTGTTCAGCTGCTCCCTACAGATTAATATATCCTCCCCTCTGTGTTATTCAATTCCTGCTAAAATTATTTCTCTACTTTTGTACAAGTTCATACATACGCCATAGTGTTGGTGTAATTTAGTTAAACTCTTTTGTCTGTGCCACTTGTTATTTGAGTTTACTTTTTATCCGTTTCTCCTTGTGCTTCACAAAAACCTTATGCGATACTGTATATGTAAACTTTTTAAGATGATCTTTTTGTCTGCTTAGCTGCATATAAAAAGCTTAAATTATAGTTGTCGTTGAATACACTATAGACATGGAAAGGCTTGCTGGTACATTTGTTTGGTGGAATTTTAATGTTAAAGCATAAGATCGCTTTAGGTTTTCACATTCATTCCCTGAAGTAATTTTTTAAAGCGTTGCGCTTTAAAATTAGTTTTTAAGGATGTGTAAATGCACCAAAATATTTTGATAAATTAAATTCCAAAAAATTTTTCAAAATGCACGCAAATAACATAAAAACTTTAGAAATTATGTAAAGCGTTCCCGAAAAGCAGACAAATGTAGTCTACATTTATTTAAGCGTTAAAGGGATACATTATCCCTTGTGATGCATTATAATGTCTAACAAAAATTGCTTAAATTTCGTAGTCTAACGTATATTAAAATATTTAAACAACTCACACGGAGGTAATGTGAACTGCCAATTTGATACCGTTCGAATTTTTCTTGTGTCATCAGTTTAAGACATATTTAAGCTAGAGGCTATCAGATCTTGGTCCACATATACCATTCAATGTTGTATGTGTAAATTTTATTCATTAGTGAAAGACAAATTTGAGAAGGTGTTATCTTCAATTTTATTATCTCTGAGTGTTTATTGCAGAAGATTGCTGAGAGAAAGTCGCCGAAAGAAATATTTCACATTTTGTTCACGATACCTGAGCTAGAGATTGAGCCAAAGGCTCTCCTTGTCTAAAAAGCCATAACAATACTTGCTAGATTACGGCAACTTCGGACATTTTCTGGTGGCAAATACCAAATTTTGCACTAGCAATGTTGTGAGAAGTTAATTAACCAAAAAATTCTTAAAAATTGATTAAATGGCCAGGTACCGCTGTTGACTACTCACGTGAACTGTGTACCTCTAACAGAGGAAGTAGCCAGTCGAAATTCTGGAATATTTTTCCATTCTAAACTTACTAGGACTCAATGCGTCTTCATATTAGTAAACGCACAATTATTATCAATATTTTGAATAAGTACTCAGTTGTGAAGCGAGTGTATTTTATTTAATTATAAGTAATATTGCATTATTTCTGTTTTCTATTCCCATTATTCTAACTGATGTTATTTCTTATTGTTCTATTTCATTAAATAAATTATTAAAAAGTTTATTTATTACTAATTAAACGTCATTAAATTCAGTTTTAAATTATTTACGAAATTTATTTAAAATTCCCTTATTATTGGAATTCTATGAACATTTTGTCAAGTGTTTTATTGCATTTTACCTGTTCATATGCAAACAAGTAATTTTCATTTTCACGATTTACAATTACCGGCATCTAAAGTGTTGTTATTGTTCTGCGTACCCAGACCTTAGCTTGTATAATATTAAAATAATACATGGGTATTTAGTAAAGACTGAATTTTCAAATTGTTGAAAATATCATGACAACCAGCAAACAGACAGAAAATCTCCCCTCTCTATTTCAAATATTCGCACAACTGCGAGTTAAGGTGCAAAATCATATTTTGACTTGTAATACTGACAGCTAATTACAGTATAAACTGGTCGTATATCGTTGAGGGCATGTTTGCATACACACTGAAATATTTACTGCAAAAAAAAAGTCATAAAATCGTTGCTTAAATTGCATAGAAATTTTTAAAATTGTTCACCTTCACCAAAATCTGAACTAATTACACTTATACGTCCGTTCACAAAACTGAAATCGCATAGCAATGTAATAATAATGATCATTATCGATACCATCATCATCATGAAAGCAGACTATAACGGCAACGCCATGACTACCCATAGTCAGTTTCATGTTGTGATTTGTATTAGGGCGGTACAAACTGCTCGTATATACAAAAATGAGTAAAATTGAACAGCATGCATACGAATAATAATTGGCTTCAAAATTCAATTTTAATTTAAATTTAAATAATGCGAGATACAATCAAGAGATATTATTCCTTTGTAAGATCTCTCGATGCCATTATGTCTGGAATATAAAATTGTTAAATTACCCGCCACGGTTTCTCCGGGTGGAGTATATTCGATATGTCAAATTTTCCTTAACTCTGGTTCGTAAATCAAGTTGAATTTGACTGATGGCACATCACTTACACGAGTGATGAGATGATCATGCCCATTGGGATTGTGTTCCTGTAAGAGCCAACAATGGGTTAATTTACAGTAAAACGTTGTTATATCGACCCTATGTGAAGGACTTTATTAAGAGATTGTCCGTAAGTTGAATGCAACCCTCTGTCTCAAAAGATGATTGTCACTGCATTAGAAATTTAACAGAACTTTGTGGTAACTTAAATTCAGTCTAAACTCATCTAAAAACAAAAAGTTTCATATACTACCCTAATATCTATTCCTTTGTTATACGTTTTTTTAGTTTTTCTAGTCTATTTTCTGCCAACTTGTTAGCAGCGGGCAAACAAATTTTGTCACATTTCATTATATGTACCATACACGACTAAAGTGCATTTCGTATAAACTTTTCCGTTAAAGCTCTTCGTAATTGATAGCTGAAAATATTTAAAAGATATTAAAAATTAACCATGGGTCGACAACAAAATACATTGTAATAGAACGTATCAATGTATTATGTTTAGGGCATCCCAACAGTGTTAGATGAGTCAACACAATTGATTCTCTATCGCCTGAAATTGAAGAGATTGAAGCAATTAATTGGATTTATTGAAACCCGAATCGATTAACTGAAAAAGTAATGTATTGCACCATGAAAAAGCTAGACCACACAAACACACCTTTGTTCACTCGAAACTAAACTAAAAGAGATTGACTGAAAATATTTTGATTTATTCAGTAAATTACCTGTACCTTGCACCTTCAGATTGTAATTTGTTTCATCTGACTAAATCGGGCTGCTGGAAACTGTGCACGAACGGCATCTCCGATATTTTGCATGTCTTTTCTCAAATAATTGGTACCGCACTTCTCGATCGAATCACCGAATATAGGGTGCTTGAGAAAATGTTTCTCTTGGGTTAAAGATTCCTATTACGGATAAGGCCCCATGATTTTGGATTTCCCACTCAGACCTGTACTCCCATCTTCTCGGGTGGGTTAAAGCTAGTAGGAGATAAAGTTGGAGCTCTATTGCTTATTCAAATGCAAGATTTTCATTGAAAGCCCTTAAGATCGCGCTAGTGTAAATTACAAATAGTTTGTAACTGTAAGGAGGTCATAAGAGCTTTTGGACTGAATTAGGTCCTAAGGTTTATAATGGGATTGAGCTGACTAATTTGTTCTCTATTTCGTTGTTAATATTCTGTCGATCTCTTTCTTTTTTTCTTTTCTTTTTCCGTAATACAAGAACGAAAGATCTAATAACTTGTGAGTGTATTGTAGTTGCCATCATTGCGCTCATTATCTTTGTCTTTGTCTGTTGATAGCTAGAGATTCTGTATGATTCCTATCGAAAGACATTTTTTATAAACAGATAAAGACGAGATAAAGTGATTGCTATCCTATATGGTAAAACTATAACCCATCATGTTTGTATTTTATAATCAAAAAACTATTATTTACCCTGGTTAAATATATTGCACTTGACTTTCTAACCACAAAACTTTACCTTTAAAAGATCCACAGTAAAGTACTTTGTATGCTTTGAATTTCATCTAAATAACCAGGAACAAAAAAAAGAAAACAATATTGAACTCACTGCTTAACCACAGCAAAGTGTTATTAAAAAAAATGCAAAAACGCAAGCTTCTAAACCTTGTTCCAACAGGTCATGCAATAAACAGCATGAATTTTATTGAACGATTTTAATTTAAAGCAAAATTATAAAATTTTATTTGAAATTCCATACTGGGGAGTCAGAGTTCAAACGAACGTGGTGCAGCAAATAATTAACAAAGTAAAACATATCATTAGCATGGAAATGATTTTTATTTCCAAATAACTTCCATTTTACATTTTTTATATATTGAATATTGAAGCCATGCGAATACTTTGATACTAAAGCTACACAGCGGATGTATTTTCAGCCAATATTTATCACTGAATAATCCTAATCCTAATATATATTATAAATCTATCTGTAAGTCCGTCTTTTTGTTTTTTTGTTGGTTTGTTTGTTAGCCAATCACGCCTGAACGCCTGGACCGATTTTCTTGAAACTTGGGATTTATTTTGATCGGGCTTTTGTTGGTGCAGGTTATAGGCTATAAGTCTTTTCAAAATTTTGACCACAAGGCGAGAAAAAATGGGACAAATGGGGAAAAAATGTTAATAGGTAATTTTTTACTATTTAGCTTGGTTAAGATTCCCAAATAGTATTGGACGTGTTGCGTTTTTAAAGTTGGACCAAAAGGGATCCAAAAAGAGGGAAAGGGGCGAAAAACGGGCAAATCGCATGCATTTTATTTAGGACTTAGAGTATTCAAAAAAACTTAGTTATTTGATAAACCGGTTTTCGAATAATTTGAAAAATTGCATTTTTTAAAAAACCGGTTTCGGAACCGGATTTTTTATATTGTTATTTTAATAACCCGCGCAACGCCAGGTACAATCTGCTAGTACTACAATAATTGTGCCGTCCTACTTAATCTAATTGATCGCCACAACACCTTAGATTGGATTACAATCTAGCTTTTCACACCAATCATGTTACATGGATAGTGTTCGAAGCTGTCTAAAGAGTTGTAGTGAATTATGTTAGTAAGAATCAAGTCCCTTAATTGCTTTATTTGCTTTCAATTCGAAATAACCACAATAAAAAATGTGTGTATGTCGGCAAAACGTAAGATCTGCTAGAATTTAGGCTTTCGCAGGCCACTACTTAGCCTGTAAAATTCTACTAATGAAGAAAACAAAGTTAAACTGCTATAGACAACGACATGAGTTCACTAAATAGGATCTGATACACTTATGCCGTCGTAATATTATCTTTAACGTTAAGGCCTATTTCTGGAAGAATGAGTATGATAACAAGCATACATGCATAATTAGTCGTTAGAACTAGATTTACGACCCAGCTTCTCACACCACTTATGTTGTGTGTGTTATTTTATGCATGAATGGCGGGACCTACAATTTAAAGTCGACTAAGAACGACGGTTTATTGTATCTTGAATTTCTTTTATAACCACGTTGGCCAAGCCATTACTATCAATAGTCAATAAAATGGGTCTATGATCCTCTTAGCCTTCGTTGGCTGATCGACACATCCACCACAAATGTTTTTAACTGATCAACGCTGTATGACATTAAGCTCAAACCACATTGGACGATCGATTTCACGTTATGCTGATCTCAAGTGAAGTGTACTGAATTTTGAATTCATTTATTTTGTATACTGTTTGTAATCGTTATTTTCAAAAACAAAATTCTAATTAAAAATAAAATAAATGGAAATGAATGAAAATTTTTACTTGAAAACCAAAATGCACTTGAAAATAAATAGGAAAATCCCAAGAAAGATTTTCAAAAACAAAACTAAAATGTTTTCAAATTATTTTTTCACTTTTCCTGTCTTTATGTCTTCTATTACAAGTATATGTACATACGTGCGCATTCTTTAACATGTATTTTGTTTAGGTTCGCGAGAATTTTAATTTTTTAAGTGAATATGAAATGATTTTCTTGTACTTGTCGACAGATTTTCATTTCGAATTTTCTCCCTTGCACTTGCTCTTGAAAATTGTTATTTATGTGATTACAAAAAAAAAATGGAAATTCAAATAAAAATGTAGAAAATACACAAAAAGAAAAAATTAGCAAAAACAAGAGAAAAGACATATGCACATACATACCCACATTTTTATTAGTTTTCTTTAATTATATTTTAGTGGCTTTCTTTTAGCGAAAGTGTTTAGTTTGAAAGCAATTTGTTTTCTTATCAATTAAATATCACAATAAATTTATAAAATTTTTTTTTTCAAATATATTTAAATTCTTTAAATAATGGGCAAAAATAAGGGCGGTGGTGGTGGTTCCGGAGGCGGAGGTGGAGGTGGTGGTGGAGGCGGTGGTGGCAATGTAAGCAATATTTGTGTTTTGCAATGAAAAATTTTAATAAATAATCATTTTTTTTTTCATTTCAATTAGTAAGTGTTATTGGATAATTATATAAGCATTTCCCATAGAATTTAAAAACAAAATAAAATATGTACAATGACCTACTCACACATAAGATCGAACAAAATATTGCAGAATACGCTCGTAATGAAGTATGAATTATAAGCACATGAAGATAAACATTCAAACTACATTAAAAATGTTGTAACGGGTGATTTATTTGGTTATTTGGTTTCTCAGTGCATATTTTTTTGGGTATACTCGTAAAACAATATTCGTGACATGTGGCAATACCGAAAATGTTCAATAAAGTTTACCAAACTAACAAGCGAGCAACAATTGCATGCTATTAAATTTGAGTATCAAAATTCGTATTGGGTGAGAAATGTATATCGCAAGTATATCAAAAAATTGTTAAATAATCTTCAGCAATGAAGTTCAATAGTAACGTGAACTAAGAAGATTACAGATATAAGGCACAAACATTGTTGTCCTTTTTCATTTTGCTATCCGCATAAGAACCACCGTCCTTCTCAGTGATATCATCTACATAGATCTGTTCTTCGAAAAGCCTTACGTATTCTGGCACTTCCCACTTAGAAGTTCCTTTTGTATGACAATACACATCTGTTCAGTGATCCGAAGGCAGTTCGTTTAGAATATTTAATTTGTTTCTGTTACACCACTCAGGGACTACTTGTTTCATCTTAATTGGTCATTACAGCGTTCTAGTGATGATTACAACCTATATTCTCAAACCATCCATTTTGTGTGTATTAGTTTTATCCGTCACTCCGAAAGGAAAATTAAGAAAGTTTTCATGGCAATTTTATTTACTGTCTGTAATTTTTACCAGAGTACTGCTGTAAAAGGAAGTCCCCGAATAAAATATATTGTATCATATTTTGTTTTGCCTAAGATGTTAAAGTTGAACCAGTAAGCCAACATTTTACCTACTTGTCGACGGCCAATTCTTTGTAACTCTTCCTAGTGTATCATTATTCCCCAATATGTCGATTTGACGCTATTGAATAAATCACAGCTGACTCAACAAACTTCGGCTTTCTCCACATTACCACAAACTCTACAGAAAGTAGCGCCCTACCCCACATACTAAACGCTTAAACAAAAATCAAGACCCCGATAGACTCATTCTCCAATTTTATACTAAAAGGGACCTGTCCTTAGTGGCCAGGATTCTGCAATCTTACATGATAAGTCAGGAAGAGTCTTCTATCTATCCTATTTGAGCATTGAGGAAATTTCGCATAGCAATAGAAGACATATTTAACTGAAATACGTACGCGTTTGCATTAACAACAATTGTCACTATATTCTTAAGACAAATGGAATGTTGGACTTAGTCCGCATTCTGAAAACTTCGTTTCAACTACAAAATATAAAGCGGAAAATGCCTTAAAAATTTCCATTTGCATAAAGAAACGAAGATTTTTAACCCAGAAATCAGTCAATACTTTTTTTTAAGTTTGTCGGGTAATTAATCCAGTATCGATCCATCACCCAACATTTTCGTGATATCGTAAGCTAAAATTGCGAATGGATCAGACTATACTTTTCTAAAAGTTGTTGGTATTTTGATACGAAAACTTAAAACTTTTAAAAAGGTCTAGTTTGGTTCCTTAATTATTAATTTTTTTAATTTTGTCGACTGAAACAATGTTTTATTAATACGTTCTTGTGATACGGAATCAAGGCGATTAATAAATACTGCAGGCATGATACGGTATACATAGTACCTGGCGAATAGAAATGGAGTATTAGACGGTACAAACTTAGGTAGTACAATGCGTTTTAATAGGCGGAAACCTTACATCGACTTTTGTGGACAACGACAAAAATGTAACCTTTTTTCTTTCCCTTTTGATTGCATCAAATCTTAGGAAATATTTTTTTAATTTTGTTTGTAAACTTCATTTATTTAAGGAAATACTAAAAGTTTGCAGTTCATTAAGGATTTTCGCCACCGTTTTCTAAAAAGCTTTTTATGATTATTTTTCTCTGCATTCTCCTTTTTTTCGGACATTTTTTTTGGCTTGGAAAAGCGTGTAATTAACTAACTCTTACAGTGATAATGTTGCTTTAGTTTAAGGCATCTAACTAAGCTCTAAGACAACAAAAACAAAAATGAAAAAAAACTTTAAACTTTGCTGTTATTTTTTTTTTTTTTCTGATTATTATACTCGAACTAAGTTATCCACCAACTAACATTTGGCTCTTTTTATCAGTTGAAAAAAAAATTTGTAATAAAAATAAATAAAAGAGACGGTAATTAACCTTTTTAAAAACATACTTGGGTTATATGCTATCATTGCAGAAAAAAGGAGGTGGCGGCGGTGGTGGTGTTGATAAGGGTGGTAATAAAAATAAAGGTGGAGGTGACAAGGGTGGCGGCAAAAAAGGTCAGGAACAGAAAAGTAGTGGAGGAGGAGGAGGAGGCGGTAAAAAAGGTGGCAAGAAATAGTTTGATATTAATGAAAAACAAACAGACAGAAAAAAATAAATAAAAAATTATCAGATTCAATTTTTATATACGATTGTATTATTTATTGTATGTTTAAAATGTTGATTTCTTTTTTTTATAATATTTAATTTTTTTATTTTATTTTTATGAATAAAAATATTTAATATTGTATTAATACTTAATGAAAATGAGAGAAAATTATAAATGATTTAATAAACGATGAAAATAATTTAAAAAAAAAAGAAAAAAACTTTCATTCAATTCCAATAATTGCACATTTGTGTATCATACAGATGATTAAAAAATAAATACTTTACATGTACTATATGTAGTTTAAATAACAGTAATAAAATTGTCAATAATTGGCAATTTTTAACGGGCTTATCGAAACCATTCCTGGGACATGGCGCCAAAGAATGAGGCTGCTCCAGATTTCGTTTTTGTATCACTCTTTCGTGTCGTTGTTGATGTGTTGGTTGATTTACGCGTAGGTGTTGTCTGAGATTAAAATAAAAACAAAGAAATATTGGCGTTAATTTAATTAAATGTAAATTGTAAATTTACAGTAGAAAGCAAACAAAATATATATAAAAAATACAAATATTTAGTAATTTTAATAATAGC
This sequence comes from Sarcophaga peregrina, assembly GCA_014635995.1. Classification (NCBI taxonomy): domain Eukaryota; kingdom Metazoa; phylum Arthropoda; class Insecta; order Diptera; family Sarcophagidae; genus Sarcophaga; species Sarcophaga peregrina. Next base: position 104,326,056 of record CM025789.1, on the reverse strand, counting down.
ATCATTATTATTTGAACAAATAAAAAATGTTTTATATCGCAACTTTGCAATAGAATGGTTATAATTTCTTTAATTCAGATTAAGCTTAAGACAGTCAAGTATGGTGGCGATAATATTATTGCTTGCATGTCATTTTCCTATAATGGTATTTAGGTCACTATATCGTATAAACAACATTGAGAATAAAATATACTACTTTGATGCTAAATGTGCAGCAAAGTGTACTAAGAAGTTGTTCGAAGAGAAGAATACTATACTGGCATTCTCTTTAAATCCAAATCTGACTAACAACTTGTGAATTATAGTAAAAACAAGAACTTAGAGGAAAGTTTTCCAAAGATTGTGATAAGCTTAGGCTGAATGGTGTGATATATCGCATTCGATATATTAGATAATGTAATTCAGTTTTATACAGCACCGGAGTCTCTACAAGCAACAACATTAGTACTTAAAAATATATATCTATGTATGCAAATGTATTATTATATTATAGTTCTTTCATAACTATTTTAATAAGAAAGTGGAGGGTACTAAAAATCTTGATTGTATTCGGTATTCGATCGATTAATTTAATATCATAATATGAATTAATATTGTAGTTTTATGCCATCTATATTCATATACATTTACCACTCTTTTGCTTAAATGCTTAAATGTTTTGTATTTAAAAAATTGCCAGGAGTCAGATAAAAAATCTTGAAAGTAATTTGTAACGAGAAAGACAAACATTAAAACTGTGAAGACTAATAAAGGTCTACAACAAATGGCCAATCTAATGACAACAAGACAAAGATAAAGGCAATAATTATCATTATCTAATGATTTCTTATATTAATATTTGCAATCAGAAATTCAAAACAATAACGACCTTTACTTTAATGGAGAATGGAAAATAGAATTATTTAACCATTAAGGAAAGGTTTTGTATGGACACTGAATTTTGATCAGAATGAATGCCTGATATTTAGAATTCTGAACCATTTTCTGTGATAAAAAAAAAAAATAAAAATATTGCCATTTATAAGTCAATTTTTAAATTGAATATTAATTTGTATACGCTGTCTGTTTTTTTGCGGCCAACTAAAGCTTACTAGTTAAAATGAAAAAGTTTAACATAAAGCCATGCAAACTGTAAACTTTACTATTATTACCGAAATAATACTGTTGAATAGAACGGTATAATTTTTTATGGTTGATAATCCTTAAAAATATAATAAATAAAAATAAATTTTACAATTAAAAATAAAAACATAAGTCAGTTAAAAGAAAAATGAATTACCTTAGGCGATGAGGTTGGAGTTACTTTTCTACTGGCCAGCATTGTTGTTGTTTCCGTAGGTGCAGTAACGATCGGCAAAAGTGGGAACCATAACGTTGTCGAGCCACTGGAGCACAAGCTCAATACATTTGGATCTTTTTCTTGAATTTGCTGGCCTGTTTGTGAAATTTGCATACTCAGTGGAGTCAATACACCCAAAAGACAATTGGAACGCATTACAGATCTTTTTACATTTGCTATTAGCTGAGATGAAAACAATTCAAAGTCAATTGGATCTATGAATTCTTTATAAGCATTCTGTAAAGTTGAGAATTGATCTTTTTGTTCTCTAGTTATATTAAAGGAATTCTGTAGAAATTTTATATCGAAATAAAGTTGTAAAGCAACATTTTGTTTCAGATTTGTATGTACACTTAACAGCTGTTTATAATAATTGAGGAGTTTATCCAAAAACTGTTGGTTAAAAGTATCTAAAACTTTCAAAGGCAAAGTTTCCGGTACTATTTCCTTTAGTTTTTTAATTAGCATTTGTAGGTAGGACTGTAAAGAAATACGTGGTTGTGTAGGCACACGAAAACTTGATTGCACTGGCATATCTTGATCATCTTTTTGATCCAGTGTAATGACTTCCCAATGCTAAAAAAAAGTACTTCATTTTTTAAAGAAAATTATTGAAAAAAAAAATTGCAAACTTACCGTAAAATCTTCAAGTATGACATTACAAAAATAAAAAATGATTACAAAAAAAAAATGGAAATTCAAATAAAAATGTAGGAAATACACAACAACAAAAAAATTAGCAAAAACAAGAGAAAAGACATATGCACATACATACCCACATTTTTATTAGTTTTCTTTAATTATATTTTAGTGGCTTTCTTTTAGCGAAAGTGTTTAGTTTGAAAGCAATTTGTTTTCTTATCAATTAAATATCACAATAATTTCTAAAATTTTTATTTTTCAAACATATTTAAATTCTTTAAATAATGGGCAAAAATAAGGGCGGTGGTGGTGGTTCCGGAGGCGGAGGTGGAGGTGGTGGTGGAGGCGGTGGTGGCAATGTAAGCAATATTTGTGTTTTGCAATGAAAAATTTTAATAAATAATCATTTTTTTTCATTTCAATTAGTAAGTGTTATTGGATAATTATATAAGCATTTCCCATAGAATTTAAAAACAAAATAAAATATGTATAATGACCTACTCACACATAAGATCGAACAAAATATTGCAGAATACGCTCGTAATGAAGTATGAATTATAAGCACATGAAGATAAACATTCAAACTACATTAAAAATGTTGTAACGGGTGATTTATTTGGTTATTTGGTTTCTCAGTGCATATTTTTTTGGGTATACTCGTAAAACAATATTCGTGACATATGGCAATACCGAAAATGTTCAATAAAGTTTACCAAACTAACAAGCGAGCAACAATTGCATGCTATTAAATTTGAGTATCAAAATTCGTATTGGGTGAGAAATGTATATCGCAAGTATATCAAAAAATTGTTAAATAATTTTCAGCAATGAAGTTCAATAGTAACGTGAACTAAGAAGATTACAGATATAAGGCACAAACATTGTTGTCCTTTTTCATTTTGCTATCCGCATAAGAACCACCGTCCTTCTCAGTGATATCATCTACATAGATCTGTTCTTCGAAAAGCCTTACGTATTCTGGCACTTCCCACTTAGAAGTTCCTTTTGTATGACAATACACATCTGTTCAGTGATCCGAAGGCAGTTCGTTTAGAATATTTAATTTGTTTCTGTTACACCACTCAGGGACTACTTGTTTCATCTTAATTGGTCATTACAGCGTTCTAGTGATGATTACAACCTATATTCTCAAACCATCCATTTTGTGTGTATTAGTTTTATCCGTCACTCCGAAAGGAAAATTAAGAAAGTTTTCATGGCAATTTTATTTACTGTCTGTAATTTTTACCAGAGTACTGCTGTAAAAGGAAGTCCCCGAATAAAATATATTGTATCATATTTTGTTTTGCCTAAGATGTTAAAGTTGAACCAGTAAGCCAACATTTTACCTACTTGTCGACGGCCAATTCTTTGTAACTCTTCCTAGTGTATCATTATTCCCCAATATGTCGATTTGACGCTATTGAATAAATCACAGCTGACTCAACAAACTTCGGCTTTCTCCACATTACCACAAACTCTACAGAAAGTAGCGCCCTACCCCACATACTAAACGCTTAAACAAAAATCAAGACCCCGATAGACTCATTCTCCAATTTTATACTAAAAGGGACCTGTCCTTAGTGGCCAGGATTCTGCAATCTTACATGATAAGTCAGGAAGAGTCTTCTATCTATCCTATTTGAGCATTGAGGAAATTTCGCATAGCAATAGAAGACATATTTAACTGAAATACGTACGCGTTTGCATTAACAACAATTGTCACCATATTCTTAAGACAAATGGAATGTAGGACTTAGTCCGCATTCTGAAAACTTCGTTTCAACTACAAAATATAAAGCGGAAAATGCCTTAAAAATTTCCATTTGCATAAAGAAACGAAGATTTTTAACCCAGAAATCAGTCAATACTTTTTTTTAAGTTTGTCGGGTAATTAATCCAGTATCGATCCATCACCCAACATTTTCGTGATATCGTAAGCTAAAATTGCGAATGGATCAGACTATACTTTTCTAAAAGTTGTTGGTATTTTGATACGAAAACTTAAAACTTTTAAAAAAGGTCTAGTTTGGTTCCTTAATTATTAATTTTTTTAATTTTGTCGACTGAAACAATGTTTTATTAATACGTTCTTGTGATACGGAATCAAGGCGATTAATAAATACTGCAGGCATGATACGGTATACATAGTACCTGGCGAATAGAAATGGAGTATTAGACGGTACAAACTTAGGTAGTACAATGCGTTTTAATAGGCGGAAACCTTACATCGACTTTTGTGGAACAACGACAAAAATGTAACCTTTTTTCTTTCCCTTTTGATTGCATCAAATCTTAGGAAATATTTTTTTAATTTTGTTTGTAAACTTCATTTATTTAAGGAAATACTAAAAGTTTGCAGTTCATTAAGGATTTTCGCCACCATTTTCTAAAAAGCTTTTTATGATTATTTTTCTCTGCATTCTCCTTTTTTTTCGGACATTTTTTTTTTTGGCTTGGAAAAGCGTGTAATTAACTAACTCTTACAGTGATAATGTTGCTTTTGTTTAAGGCATCTAACTAAGCTCTAAGACAACAAAAACAAAAATAAAAAAAACTTTAAACTTTGCTGTTATTTTTTTTTTATTTTTTCTGATTATTATACTCGAACTAAGTTATTCACCAACTAACATTTGGCTCTTTTTATCAGTTGAAAAAAAATTGTAATAAAAATAAATAAAAGAGACGGTAATTAACCTTTTTAAAAACATACTTGGGTTATATGCTATCATTGCAGAAAAAAGGAGGTGGCGGCGGTGGTGGTGTTGATAAGGGTGGTAATAAAAATAAAGGTGGAGGTGGTGGAGGTGACAAGGGTGGCGGCAAAAAAGGTCAGGAACAGAAAAGTAGTGGAGGAGGAGGAGGAGGCGGTAAAAAAGGTGGCAAGAAATAGTTTGATATTAATGAAAAACAAACAGACAGAAAAAATAAATAAAAAATTATCAGATTCAATTTTTATATACGATTGTATTATTTATTGTATGTTTAAAATGTTGATTTCTTTTTTTTTATAATATTTAATTTTTTTATTTTATTTTTATGAATAAAAATATTTAATATTGTATTAATACTTAATGAAAATGAGAGAAAATTATAAATGATTTAATAAATGATGAAAATAATTTAAAAAAAAGAAAAAAACTTTCATTCAATTTCAATAATTGCACATTTGTGTATCATACAGATGATTAAAAAATAAATACTTTAAATGTACTATATGTAGTTTAAATAACAGTAATAAAATTGTCAATAATTGGCAATTTTTAACGGGCTTATCGAAACCATTCCTGGGACATGGCGCCAAAGAATGAGGCTGCTCCAGATTTCGTTTTTGTATCACTCTTTCGTGTCGTTGTTGATGTGTTGGTTGATTTACGCGTAGGTGTTGTCTGAGATTAAAATAAAAACAAAAAATATTGGCGTTAATTTAATTAAATGTAAATTGTAAATTTACAGTAGAAAGCAAACAAAATATATATAAAAAATACAAATATTTAGTAATTTTAATAATAGCATCATTATTATTTGAACAAATAAAAAATGTTTTATATCGCAACTTTGCAATAGAATGGTTATAATTTCTTTAATTCAGATTAAGCTTAAGACAGTCAAGTATGGTGGCGATAATATTATTGCTTGCATGTCATTTTCCTATAATGGTATTTAGGTCACTATATCGTATAAACAACATTGAGAATAAAATATACTACTTTGATGCTAAATGTGCAGCAAAGTGTACTAAGAAGTTGTTCGAAGAGAAGAATACTATACTGGCATTCTCTTTAAATCCAAATCTGACTAACAACTTGTGAATTATAGTAAAAACAAGAACTTAGAGGAAAGTTTTCCAAAGATTGTGATAAGCTTAGGCTGAATGGTGTGATATATCGCATTCGATATATTAGATAATGTAATTCAGTTTTATACAGCACCGGAGTCTCTACAAGCAACAACATTAGTACTTAAAAATATATATCTATGTATGCAAATGTATTATTATATTATAGTTCTTTCATAACTATTTTAATAAGAAAGTGGAGGGTACTAAAAATCTTGATTGTATTCGGTATTCGATCGATTAATTTAATATCATAATATGAATTAATATTGTAGTTTTATGCCATCTATATTCATATACATTTACCACTCTTTCGCTTAAATGTTTTGTATTTAAAAAATTGCCAGGAGTCAGATAAAAAATCTTGAAAGTAATTTGTAACGAGAAAGACAAACATTAAAACTGTGAAGACTAATAAAGGTCTACAACAAATGGCCAATCTAATGACAACAAGACAAAGATAAAGGCAATAATTATCATTATCTAATGATTTCTTATATTAATATTTGCAATCAGAAATTCAAAACAATAACGACCTTTACTTTAATGGAGAATGGAAAATAGAATTATTTAACCATTAAGGAAAGGTTTTGTATGGACACTGAATTTTGATCAGAATGAATGCCTGATATTTAGAATTCTGAACCATTTTCTGTGATAAAAAAAAAATATTGCCATTTATAAGTCAATTTTTAAATTGAATATTAATTTGTATACGCTGTCTGTTTTTTTTGCGGCCAACTAAAGCTTACTAGTTAAAATGAAAAAGTTTAACATAAAGCCATGCAAACTGTAAACTTTACTATTATTACCGAAATAATACTGTTGAATAGAACGGTATAATTTTTTATGGTTGATAATCCTTAAAAATATAATAAATAAAAATAAATTTTACAATTAAAAATAAAAACATAAGTCAGTTAAAAGAAAAATGAATTACCTTAGGCGATGAGGTTGGAGTTACTTTTCTACTGGCCAGCATTGTTGTTGTTTCCGTAGGTGCAGTAACGATCGGCAAAAGTGGGAACCATAACGTTGTCGAGCCACTAGAGCACAAGCTCAATACATTTGGATCTTTTTCTTGAATTTGCTGGCCTGTTTGTGAAATTTGCATACTCAGTGGAGTCAATACACCCAAAAGGCAATTGGAACGCATTACAGATCTTTTTACATTTGCTATTAGCTGAGATGAAAACAATTCAAAGTCAATTGGATCTATGAATTCTTTATAAGCATTCTGTAAAGTTGAGAATTGATCTTTTTGTTCTCTAGTTATATTAAAGGAATTCTGTAGAAATTTTATATCGAAATAAAGTTGTAAAGCAACATTTTGTTTCAGATTTGTATGTACACTTAACAGCTGTTTATAATAATTGAGGAGTTTATCCAAAAACTGTTGGTTAAAAGTATCTAAAACTTTCAAAGGCAAAGTTTCCGGTACTATTTCCTTTAGTTTTTTAATTAGCATTTGTAGGTAGGACTGTAAAGAAATACGTGGTTGTGTAGGCACACGAAAACTTGATTGCACTGGCATATCTTGATCATCTTTTTGATCCAGTGTAATGACTTCCCAATGCTAAAAAAAAAGTACTTCATTTTTTTAAAGAAAATTTTTGAAAAAAAAAATTGCAAACTTACCGTAAAATCTTCAAGTATGACATTACAAGTATCTATACGCGCTAAATAATGTTCGCAGCTGAATTCTTCTAGTAGACCTTTTATTATTTGCAGCCAAAATTGGTAAACTTCATCTTCTATTAGGCCGCAAATACGCTGCCAATAATTAAAGCTTGAACTGGACGTTGTAGTGGACAACAATTGACGCCATGTTGACGATTGACAGAAGCACATTTTCAAATGAGGGCATAGTTCTATCAAGGCACAACAACAACGGGTGACAAATAGCAAACACTGACGATTAGTCATGTCCAAGTCTAGGCTTTTTATTTTTGTTATGAATTCCGTAATGTGGTGTTGGGCAGTGTCTTTCAGGAACTCTACCAAAGCCTGTTTATCTTCCAACTTTGTTGTCGGCTCTTCTAATAGAACATCCATTTCTTTTACAATGCCCGCTAATTGCTCGTCAAACTTTGTAATCATTTCAAGTATTTGCGTATTGTATCCTTTAGATTTCATAAGTAATTTCTTCAATTTCAAATCAGTACTTATGGCTTGATTTAAGCTTTCAGGTAAATCTGAAGAATACTCCTGCCATAAGCAATAATTTTTAACGTTTATAACTTCTGGTTGCTTTAAAGAGGTCTCCAATAAAGTTGAAGTTTCATTAATAGCCTTTCGCCAGCTATCATTTATGATATTTCGTATACGTTGATTAATTAAAGGAACATAACGCAACTCGTAGAAGTCTAGAGATTCTGTTAATTGACATTGAGTTCTTAACACATTTAAATTAAGTAGTTTCCTCAAATTGTTGGCTTCATTTTTAATTTCTTGTATGCTGTTCATATTTGTTACTAAATCGAAAAGCTGCCTTAGGTGACTGTTGGCAATACGCTGAGTATCTAAAAGAAACTGCTCTAATGATAAATGTATCGCTTCTTTGCTGAGTACAACAGCATCAAATTTTGGTTTAAAATTTGTAATTATATCTGGTAGGAGGTGAGCAAATTGAACATCGTCATTAGCCATACGCACTATGGTAGGTGGAGCACTTGGTTCGGAAAATTCTGCTAGTTTGGTGAATAACGGGCTTTGATCTGGAATGAAAAAGAAAATAATTTTGATTGAATGATTTCATAAAAGCAATCTATTCTGATCTAATTTCATCGCCAATGTTACATATAGCTTGTGAGGACAAGCGGTTATAAAACATAATAAATAAAGGCAATGGAGAGCGTAGCGTACTCTTCTTCTCCTAATGCGGATTCTTTCGCATTTTTCGTCCTGCCATAAGTTTGGTATTCGTAGGATATGTATAGTCTTCTATTTGATTTAAGATTACAATTCTATTCGTGGGAATGGGAGGACTGACGCATTGGAATCTCCCTCGATTGACGTGGTTGTTGGTCGTAATCCTTTAATTTGCTACCCCAATGCACTCATGCGATGGATCAGAGTTGCTGAGAGCCATTGCTCCCTTCTGGGATTCAGAACCCAACCAACAGAATCGTTATTGATATGCCAAATGCCTGGCATTTAGCGAAAGAATCGGAAAAATGTGTCGACAAAAATTCTTCCAATTATTTGTTTCACAGGAGTATTGCATCTGAAATAGTTTGTTATTGGCAATTTATATACTCACCTAAAAAGCATTTAGAAACCAAATCCAAACTATCGTTCAATACTCTTAGACTTGCCAAAATTCTTTCCTTAACACGGCCACCCTCAGCTTTTAAGCAATGCAAGAAAGCGGTACAGCGTAAATTCAAGAAAGTCTTCAGAGCGCTCTCCAGAGTGCAACGCTCTAATTGTAACAGGGCCAAAACACAATCAGTCGTAAGTTCTGGCGTTAAATTTTCTCTTTCCAAGGCTGATGTAACCAATTGCTTAATCGTCATATGGAATGGTTTAATAATTTCCCATTGTTTTTTAGCCACAGGTAGTTTTTGCATAAGAGGATTATTGGAATCCAATTGCAAACCAGTGCTAATATGACGACTAAATATAAAAAGCTCTGTTGCAGCATAGTAATGTTCCAAATCCAGCTGGGACCATATTAGTTCGGGCAATGATGTTAACAACTTTATTTGTATCATGGTACTAAAGTAGTTGTTCAACTGTTTGTTTGCATTTCTTGTTTTGAGTTCAACGGCACTATCAGATTCAGTCTTGAAGCCGAGCAATTGCTGTTCATTAAGATTTTGACAATTCCCACTAATGTTGTCCACCTGCTCAATTAAAGCCTTTGTAGATTCCTGCATACAGGTAATAGTATCAGCAGCCTTTAACAAATCGCGATATCGTTCTCTAACAAGGTATAAACAATGATTTTTTGTTTTTTATGAAGCGTTCATGTCTTCCAAAAGTCTACATGAAATACTTACCCTACCATTGTTCTAAGCTCTTCCTTTTTATTCTCCACTACTTCTTGGATCTTCTTATGGACCGCATCAATTTCCAAAACACTGTGTTGCTCAAATAGTGTATCGACATTTAAATTTAATAAATTTATTGTTGACATTTTTAATTACTTTTTTTTTTTTAATAGAATTTAAATTTCCTAAATGTTTGTTGTGATCAAATTATTGTTTAGAAGGAAAATATTCTTATTTTCGGTTGACACGTACTTTTCTAACACAGCTGTTGTTATGCTTCTTCTAGTTTAAGCAACAATTCACAATAAAAAAAAAGTAAACAGTAAACCAAGGTAGATTAATATGCAGTAACCGAAAGTCTACAACAAATACAACAATGCAAAAACAACAGGGATTTTGTTTTTGTTAAAGAGTATGCGGAATGTCAAAAAAATTAACCCACAAACCTCCATAGGAAATTAATAAAAGCAATTAAAAAAACTATATACATTTAATATTGAAAATTCTTTTGATTTTTATGTCATGCTTAACTCCGCACCATTAATTTAAAAAAAAAATTATTCCACGCAGTCAATAACATTTCCACTTTATGTAAATAACATGTTTTCTTATATGGCCGTCGAGAAAAATGGCAGATGTAAACGTTATTTGTCATTGCTCATAGTTTAGGCACCTAGGAGAGATCGAAATCTTTTCTGGGTAATTCATCACTCTCGTCTAAATAAATTTTAATATAGTAGGTCTAGGTTGTAGTTTAAAATATATATGTATATAGTGTTAAAAGCTTAAATATTATTAATCATCTTGCAAATTTTTTTACAAAACTGGCTTTGAAATAGTAATCTTGAACAATTTCTAGAATGCGTATCGTTAAGGATACATACGAGGTACAAATGAGGGTTTATAAATAACTCAACAACATTTTGACATTTTAAACCTTATCAGCTGTAGACTTACATTTACCGTATATAAATCTACCTTGGTGTAAACTAATAAACGGTGGAACGCTATAATCTGTCATTATGGGTGTAATGTAATTTAGGGTGGTGTCATTATGGAAAGTACATTTTTACTCACAGGTAGTTAGATCCTTTGTGATCATCGTACTAGAGAAAAAGGGAATAAGAAATAAATAAACAAAATAAATAATACAAGTTAAAAACTAGAGAGAAAAAGAATAATCTACTAAAACGTGCATCATTCAGACAGCCATTTCCATTTTAAATATAGGCTTCCGACAGAGAGATCAAACGCCCTTAAGAAACCAAATCATTTTTTTTTTTTTATAAGAAATTAATCTATTCCTCGCAATATCCTCTCGATTCTCTTGTTTATTTTCTCTGACATCTATCTTGGTCCAAAAAAAATTGAACGAAATCTAGCAAAACCATCTCCACGACAAGTATACCGCTATAGATCCGATCTGGTCTAAAGACTGTTATGAAGTACTTTCTTTCAAGAAACATCCGCGACTTTCACTGATGATGGTAAGACCACAATATTTCAAAATAATGTGACAGTTATCACCTTGAATTATGCAATACCTTCGCTTTAAGTGAGGATTTAGTTTGAGAGTCTTATAAAATACCGTAGTTCCAGTGCATCCATTTATGAAGATAGGTATATTATTTTGACCGTCCCTATCTGGAGTAAGTATCCTTAACTCAAATGAAAGCATCGTTTTGTGCACGCCATTTTCTATGTTCCCGGTAGGCCAATTCCCTTGTGCATAATGTATGTGACTTAATGAGTTAATTATAAAACACATTTATTGTAATATTTTGGCAGCGGCATCGGTCCATATTGCTTTAAATGAGAGCGTCCGACATTTTAGGTTTTCATGCGTCGCAGGTTCAACGTTCCCGAAGCTAACCAAATGGAATTGATTTTGCCTGTCACTGTAGTTGATGTCAATACAAACAACCCTGTGCTTATCGCTATTGTGAATTGTTGTTATCGTTTGTATGACAGCTGATGTAAATAAATCAAAACCATCTAAATTGATTGCATTTTTGTTTGTTTCTTATTTAAAATAAGTGGAAATTCACTCAATAATAATTGAATATAAAATAAAATGACTCTGGTATTGAAGGTAGATTGTCGAGCATGTAATCGAGAATGTGGTGACTACAAACATTTATTGGACGAAACGGTTATTGATGATGAATCTACCACGCTAGCAGCATTACTAAACTACTGCACTACTCTGGAGTGCTTTGGAGAAAATCATGAACCAGGAATGCCTGAACACATTTGCAACAGTTGCGTTGAACACTTGATCCAATCTTATCTATTTAAAGAAATGGTATTGCAAAATGATCGAGCCTATAGAGAACGTTTACAAGCGGAAGCCGAAGTGAGAACCAAGTCTGAACTGGTAGTAGCTGAGGAAATCCAATGTGTTGAACAGGAAATTGATATTGGAGGTATAGGAGAAGAAGAAGAAAATGTAGAGGAATTTATATCTGAGAACGAAGAGAATACTGAAGATAGTCACAAAGAGAATAGAGAATTTGAATATGAGGAGTGGCTAGAAGTGGACGAACTTGCTTCAGAAAATAATGAGGAAGCAATGGAGATACAAGAAGAAATTGTGAGACATGAAGAAGGAATAAGTGTAAGGAATGAAGCTGACGATGAGAATTGTGGTTTCGTTGTCACTGCTCTAGAGGATAGTGATTCTGGCGAAGTGCTCAAAGGATTTGAAGAAGATTGCAAAGAAGAAATTCGAATTGAAAATTGCGAAATGCAAGAAGAAGAGACCAGCAATGATGACACAAAACGGGAAACCAAGACTGCTAAAAGAAGATCTTTGAAGGTAAGAAATTGAATATTGGCATATGAAAGGCAATATAAAACATAATTTTTTTCAGTCCAATGGTTTAACTGAAGCCGATTTGACATGCCAGTATTGTGGGAAGGTTTATGATAAAATGTGCCGACTAAGGGAACACATTTATATGCATACAGGCGAAAAGCCTCACGTATGCAAAATATGCGGAAAACGGTCACGTACAAAAACGCATTACAATGTACACATGTTAACACATAGCGATGAAAAGCGCTATAAATGTTCCATATGTGGCCAAAACTATCGTACATCAACAAGTTTACGCGTGCACGAAAGAAAACATAATAATATACGACCGTACGCTTGTGATTATTGTGATAAAACTTTCCATACAGCAGAGCAACGAAAATTACACTTAATGTTACACACCGGCGAAAGACCATTTAGTTGTAGTACCTGCGGTAAAGCGTATCGTGAAAGTCATTCCCTAAAAATGCACATGATGACGCATGACGATGTTAAACCTTTTCAGTGTGAAATATGCGGTAAAGGTTTAACCCAAATGTCCGGATACAAACGTCATATGCTGTTGCATACTAACGAGTATCCTTATAAATGTGATATCTGTGAACGTCCTTTCCGTATCTCCAGTAACCTGGTGACACACAAACGTTTACATTTAGATGTTTTACCCTTCCAGTGTACAAAATGCGACAAAGGTTTCAACAATTCGACACGCCTGAAACGTCACATGCTTCAGCACGAACCCAAAGAAGAGGTTTTCAAGCCCCGTAAGCCACGACAAGACGCAATTATAGTAGAATCTAGAGTAGCAAAATCAAATGTGGTGGAAATTATATAAAAGGCTGCATTTTGTCTGTACTAATGATTTTTTTAAGAAAATTTATTTTCATAAAACGCGAAATAAAAGCTTCAATGTTTTAAGTATAAGAAATATTATTTTTGATTCGCCCTGTGTTAGATGCTATAAAGTTAAGTGCAAGCATACAGTTCTTACAACTGTTTATTTGAATTTAAGGTACTGTCTGAGCATTACTATACTGCAGTGAATGTTGCCAGGAAATAAAAACTGATGTAGCCAACTTCTCCAAAAGAAATCGGCAATTTTAGTTACAATTTTTTTTTTATTAATTTTTCTTGATGTTAATTTTAGGTAAAAGAAGGGCAGTAAGTTCATTTGTCTCTTTGTTCGTTTTTATATTAAGCAAATTTTAAGTTTAGTTAGTCGAAAAGAGAATTCTCTTTTCTCATCCACTATCAATTTGTCCATAGGCTCTGTCTTTGAATAAGTACAAAAGAGTAAAACAATTATTCAAATAATAATTTTTTTATTTTCAATATTTTTATCTGCGTAATAAAAGAATTTACTGACGGAATGGCAACACTGCATAATTCCATGGATTTTTTTTTCGCACCTTAATTAATGTTTGGTGGGTTTATATTAACGCAATGGCTCCGCTAATGGAAATTACATATTCTAGACACACACCGGTTAGTTCACAGCTAATTGTAAAGTGATACAGCACCTACTTTGAATAACAGCAGTTCGGTGTAAATTAAATTATATTCACTATACAGAATAACTTCACTACACCTTGCAAAAACTCGTCCTACTGGAGACTAAACACCAGATAAATTCACCACACCACACAAAAACTCCCCACACTAAATAAATTCACCACTTTAGAAGAAACCACACTAAGAAATAATTAATATTGCGGACCGTCAAATCCGAACAAATTGCACAAACGATGCAACCACACACGCAACAACCTACCACCTCAAACAGTCATTCCCCACAATGGCTGATAAGTGCAGCGGATTGGAGCGAAGATCTTTACATAATAAAAAGCATATTAGGTTATTGCCCACCATTATTTTGATGTGTGTGGTGAGGGAATGATGTCTGCAATAAATGTGTACGTGAGGCAAATATGTACGTATGCTCGTCTGAATTGTTGCTCAAATAATTGGTTTTCTTTAAGGACATTCTGATGGTGGGATGTGGAATAGATCTCAGCTCGATTCCTATGAAGTATGTGTAGATGCGTAGGATTAGAACATTACAGATTATTTCTCCTATAGTTGATCAGTGAATGTTGAATATTTAGACTCTCTTTCGGAAATTAGTACTCATGTCTTTCTGAGGTTGATTTGTGTGTTAATTTTAAAAATAATTTTAACACACCGCATTTATGGAGTCTCACCGAATAATTGAAAAATTCATACGATCTGTGTACACATTTTTAAGTCTAGTTTGTCATGTTTGAAAATTAAATTAGAAAAATTCTACAATTTTCTAATTGTTTTTAATTTACGATATTACAAACAAACAAAAATTTCATTTCCATATTAAAATAATTTTTGAATTGCACAAATCATGCATCATCTAATACAACGCGGTAAAGTAAGATCACAAGTTATAAATATACCTGAAGGTCTACCCGAATTACTATCGGACATAACACGTGAAGTGTTGCGCTGTCAACCGACAACGGAATGCCTTTGTCAATTTATAATCGATTATTTACATTCCGTTATTGTAACACGCGATAAGGCCAGAAGTAAATTCAGGAATATTTTGCTACATCAGCTACGTGTTAAAATTTATTTTCATTCCAGTTGCCAAGTCCATAATAGATCGTGCTTTACGTCTGGTCGATGAAGTTATAGCTGACATGTGCATTTGTGACATACCCCAGGAAAAGGCTGACAAAATGTGTTTAGCAATGGAGGAATGCTTTCGCCGTTTTTTGGCACAGCGCCGCTGTGAAAGGGGCAAAGATAAGGAAATTATTAAGTTCAGTGAAGTTGATATGTTGGATGAACTTATCAAGAAATGTAAATTTACCAATGATGAATTGAAGAAATCAAGACCAGTTATTGAGGCTGCCTATGAGAAATTCGTGGAGGCCTATATGTCAGCGAATGAGGTAAGGATTATTGCTGTTATTATATTTCAATATTGGGAAGTGAATTTTAGGAATGAAATTTAAAATGCAAGTTAAAAGAAAGCCGTAATTTTACCAACAGACTGCTTTAGTGGTCTATATCTCTCATAGCGGATGTTTAATTGAATCAGTTACCACATCTTTCTTTTGAATTATCATCATCATCATTTTTTATTCATCTGAAAGACATATAGACGGCATTATGTATGGAATATAATATATAGTATATATCGAAGCCTCCGTTCTATAACATTCTAAGTCGAAAAAGTGTGTGCATTCCAAGTAAATTTTTCCCTATAATTTCGGAACGGACGGGCCCATCTTAACCTAATTTTGACAGTATTTAAGTTAGAGAACATAGAATTTAAACATTCAAGAACATTAAAAACATTCTAAGTACACTTAGAACGTTATAAAATGGAGGCGTCGATATTAATCAGGCAGAATTCGACCGACTGCATGGGTAACGTTGAACTTCAAGACCACTGTGGTTTGTAGCTTAATTGCATAGACATGCGAGTTAAGAAAGCGCCACAAGAAAAATTTTAAGGAGGACAAAATGATCTAATGTGGCTGGTATTCAGGTCATCCAATTTAAGGTAAACAGAGTCCGTCTCTAACGTCTTTCTCAAAGAAATATGACCGAGATGACGTCATAACCCCAAAATTCACATTTAATAGTAACTTTTTCGAGATGCTCTTGTCCTAAATTCGACAATTTTGTTTATTGACGTACTCATTCGTACACTTCACTAAAGATGAGTTTTCGCTGAAAATTATAGCCTGTTAGAGTCTATTCAGCGAACACACCTTGTTGCCAATGGTCGTTTACTTTCAGTTGAATATTATATTCAACAATATTACAATTATTGGGGGTTCAAAATGATCGGAGAGAGCGGTACGTTGGTTTAGCAACACAGACTGAATAAGTCGCAACTAATTTGACAGACGTAGCTTTAATAAAATGGGTTTTATCCTCCATCACAGTTTGGAAGTCCATAGGGTCTTCAAACTAGGAATACCCGGGAAAAGCAAATTTTATAAAATTCTTTTCAGAATCTTTCATTGACGTTTTTATTTGTTTAAAATTTCCATTTCTACTTGCAGCAAACGGATGGTACCGACTGTTTGTATGAATATTTCAGAGAACGTGAAGTAAAACGTATGGAAGAACGTTTACGTTGGGAAGCAGCAACAAAAATTCAGGTATTCAATTAATTCTATTATTTGGTTGTTAGTCTGTCTGCTCATGGTGAAATGGTAACCTGCTAATTATTTATATTACAAATCACGAACTTTTTTTCACTTGTTATCAGCCGTTACAAGACTGCAATATAATTATTTTGTATTTAATTTTTTAATTTCAGGCGAACTTTCGTGGTTTTCTTGTTAGAAAAGATATGTTCTTGGATGAGCCACAGGAGTCACAACCTGTTGTCGAAGTTGAAACTGAAAATGAAATATTGCAAAAGGAAGTGGCAGCTAGGAAGATACAGCACTTTTTCCGTGCTCATCATCTCTCCAAAGGCGATAAAGTAAGTAATTAAGGAACTATTTGTTAGCATTAGACTAAAAGATATGAACCGTTTACCCATTTTTTTTTTACTAAATACTAAACGTTGTATGATATCTTATATCAAAATACATGTTTTAGTTTCACAAGAAAGGTCCTAATCCAAGGTATAGTTTAGGTTAGTGAGGCCAGTGTTTAGGCCCATTGTGATACCATAATTTATATTTAACCAGGGGATCAAGTGTTACCTAGAGGAAACCCAGTCGGCTTCAAAACAAATCTTGTTATTACAGCGATCGTAATATTGAAAAGTTCATTTTATGATGACAGAAAATAAAAAGCTAGTAACCTTGGCCTCTTCAAGCCAAGAATTGTTTAATAACGTATGAGATTAAAGAGAGTATTTTCCACAGCTCCTATACAAGCCATTCGAAGTATGCGATGGAGAATCAGTTCTTTTCTTATCTCTAAAAGTCCAACAAAGTCAACCAATACTTTCCGACTGAATTAGGGTTTCCTGCAAATAGGGCTGAGGATATCTTGTATCAATTCGGAGATTGTTAGCTTCGTAACGACCCTGGCCAGTATATGAGCAATACAGAGTCTGACATTATACCTACGTTCTGGAACCTATATAAGAGTTATCTTTGAATGCTTTGAAATTTCGCTTAGAAATGGTATTTATGGATAAAGACCGGCGTCGAGGTGATACCTTACAACCCGAGTAAATTAAGAAATTTCCAGGGAAAATCAGGAAAAACTTACCTATCTATCTCTATTGGAAACTCAGAACCATATACTGGATATGTTTATTGTTTCCCGGGTTTACTGCATACACATATCTAGGTAGAGCCAGAATTAAACTCCATTTATTCTGACTGACATCAGTTCAGTTGCGGATCAGAGGGATACCACTTGAGTATATATTTTCTGATTCACTTTGATATCCTATTTCGACATATAATTTTATATGTGACGGCCTTTTGATGGCTGTGGAGTAGACTGAGTCGGGACGCCTTGTCACGAATATAATTAGAATAATTGCTAGAGAACTTAAGTCGGACGGTCAAGAGACCATAAGTGAACACCTACAATGATAGTTTCCCACGTGAGAAAAATAAAGGCTAAAACTAATTCACTTTTTCTATGCAATCGTGGTATAACTTCTCTCAAAAGTTTTGTTAACTTTATGTTTTGTTTTTCCTCAGGACGGTGATGATGATTCTAAGGTGAGTACATAAAAAAGTTAATTTTGGAATTTTAAAATAAATTTCATGTTTAAAAAAAAGCAAGACCCGTGTTCCCCAACTTCTCAAATTTCATTAACTGCTCGGCCAGCCGATCATCATGATCTTGTACAGGATGAAAAGCAATCTGAGGCAGCCAAAGAAGGAAAACCCCCAATACAAGATATAAAAGAGGATATCGAAAAAACAATCGACCAACCAGTTGCTGAAGAAACTAAGGAAGCTGCTGCTGAGGAAATTGCTACGGAAGCTGCTGAGGAAGCTCCTCCAGAAGTTGCTCCGGAAGCTGTTCCGGATGCTGCTCCGGAAGCTGCTGCAGAAGAAAAGCAAGAATAATGATTTTTTTTTTATAGGAAATTTAAATTTTTTTAAATATATTTTTAGCAAGTTTTTTTTTAATTTTATTGAATTCAGTCATAAGTTTATTTAAATCATACGGCATATTTGAGCATATTCTGTTTTAACCAATCGGAGAATTCGGAAACTCTTGTATATACATCGGGTACATCAAAAAGTCCACATATGAAGAAGCCATAAGATACAATGCCCACTTGTTGAAAACCATTAGAAGTCGATCTGACTAAAGGTCCTCCAGAGTCACCCTACAAATATGACGCAGTATAAAGTCTTTTACATTTTCAAACCTGTAGAGTTTACGAAAAAGTTTGGTTACAAATTGTCGTTTGATGGCTTTATAGCTTGTTTGAAATGTGACACTTTATGCTACACAGACTGTTGAAAATGTTCTGTGATACTATAACTAGAAAAGTAGGAGCGATGTTCAAGATACACGTTGCTCTGGTTGATTACCGGATTTATAAAGACCAGCACATAAGCAGCTTGAAGATTGGTAGGGCGCAGACATGGTAGGTGTCTAGACATGCCTCAACAAACAGTCAACAACCATTTGATAAGAGTGTTGTTTCATTCTTGCCTTCTGAAATTGGGCGGATGCGTATGTTTATTCCAATTATTAAAAATGAAAAACCCTTACAAAAGAACAATACATTCAGATATATTTGATGAAAACGTCGTATGTGTGACATTTCAAATGTCAAAACAAATTTGCAACCGAACCTTCTCGAGAAATTTAATAACTTACCACACATGCTGACTTTAGAAAAAAACCTTGAGCACAAATTTCCGTTTTGGACAAACGATCAATACCCTTATATTTGCACTCCTCATCCGATATGGTATTATAACTCATTGTCTGCAACACTGTGGGATAGTTTAAGGTTTCAAAATAATTTTCCAATACATTCAGTTCTATGGGTAAACGTAAACCCCAACCGGTTAAAGTAACATCGACGTTATTAACAATCCTCTTTGGACTGGCCACATCTATAATTGCCATACTAACGTTGTTCAAATCGAAATAGTCTGCTATCTTTATAATCGCTATATCGCTAGACTGGAATTCTTTGTAATGCGGATGGATTCTATAGAAGTCTACTTTGTAACGTTTTCCGTCAGCTGTACTTAGATCACGTACACCAGCTCTGATAGACATATATTCCGCTTTCAGGCCTTTACAGCAATGGGCTGCTGTTAAAACAAGATTTCTCGCTATGATAGAGCCGCCACAGTAATGTTCATACTTTTTGGATTTTGTATAATACTGCAATGAAATTTGATAGGGTACATATTGGCCCTTGGGTACATCTTGACCACCAACTATGCGCTCATTACTAGTGTTGCGAAGAACTAATTAAAAACGATAAGAGATATTAAATTTTTAGCTGCAGTGTCTTCAGTTTTACCATCTGCGTTGCTACAAACTATTTGAGTTATTACAAAAACAACAATTAAATTTATTATTAAATTTCCCATTGCAATTTCAAATCTAATGGTGTAACTATCTAGTACTTCTGAATTTAAATGACGACAATTGCTTATCGAAAGCAATTATTTATACGACTTCTGAATATGGGCCAATATCGTTTGCTTTTATAAAAATTTGTAGTGCAATTGCAACAGTTTTAATGCGGGCTTGTGATTATGGGGTACAGTTTATCCGTATTCTCGTAACTTAAATAAATAAATAATTGAATTAAACAAGTTAAAACAAAATCGTTTGGTTTTGATATCCGGATTTTCATGTCAATTATTGTTTTAACAGGTTTTTAATTAAGTACCATAAGGCAATTACGGTATCTCGACGGGCTAAATTTCGAATGAGATCGAATATGGTCGAATGATTCATAAGTGTGGCAACTAGAACATTGCATGTAAGTATGGTTTGTGTAAATATTTAGTTTAGAAGCCATCGATGTTCGGGGATAAATATGCTGTAAACAGCATACTCTCCAAGAGTCGAAAGATGCATTCAAGTGCTTTGTTTCCTTAAGTTGGTTAAAATAACATCTCTTTATCATTTATATACTTAATTGGAGGATTGCAGGCTAGCTCGTCACATCACCTATGTAGCAGGTGTGAATTTTATACAGGAGTGGCGGTAGCTACAATTTAACTTCAATTCTAATTCGACCGATTTGAAAAACTTTTCATTGCTATCTTAGTTGGAAAGAAAGAAATATTATGTTCGTACTCTGTTTTGTTACAAATGTTTGATCTGGGGTTTGAACCGCGGGCTCTCGTGTAATAAACCAACATATTATCTATCTCAATGACTACTAAAATTCTTGACCAAGGGTATTCATCGCTATTGATTTATTAAAACGCCGATCCAATGTATGGTCGCAGTATTATGCCTTTATCCCTTTATGACATTAAAACGGAGTAGTTTACTTTTTTCAACGTTTCTTCTTCACATTTTTCCTAATTGTTTTTTGCATTTGTTTCGTTAAATATTTGCCTAGCTTCAATGTAAAATATCTGGTTTTTAAGGCTATAAGACTTCTGTATGATTGTATCACTATAGTCCATACATAGTGTGATCGTAGAATCTTTAAAATAAAAAAAGAAGCCACTTAGCTCTTACTTTTTGACTACTTCACCACTAATTTCTGTGAGCCCGTCCAGTTCAGAAATCTTTCCGTAGTTTCGATTAAAACATATGTTTTGTCTATTTCAAAATTAATTGCTTGTTGCTTTTGAAAATTTACAAATTGTTTGCATTACAGCAACAACAATTTTTACATTCAACAAGAAACGAAAAAAAAATAAAAAAAAATTAAGAAAACTGAAATGAAAAGCAACAAAGAAGCATTATAACAACAAGGTATACGTTACACGATTGCAAGATGTACATACATACACACGTATCTACGTATGCATCTTGCTGTTTTATGCAACATTTAAAACAACCACAAGTTAATGATAAATTATGATCTGCCTTCTATACCAGTGTATCACCACCACCTGCCCCACTCTTCCCAGTGTATCATATCATCGATGGACCAATTTAACTGCCACATGGTTAAATAAAGTCACCAAAGTCATGATGGTAAGAGGTATTTAAACAAGATTAAATACGAAAAACGTTTTTCATTTAATTTTGTTGATGTTTTTTTCTTTTTTTTTTGTTGTTATTGTTGGTCCGTGTTATTGTATTTCTTTCGTAAATAATAAGATCTGATAAGACATCGGTGTAGAGATTGTTTTGTGAACTCTGTAGAGTAAAGGAGGGTTGGTTTATAAGTGAGTGGATTTAAATATAAAATTTATTGGTAGCGTGTGCTTGTTACTTAATTGATGACAACAGGTAGGTGCTTCTTGCAAAATAAAATTAAAAAACCAACAGCAACAACAACAACAACAACAAATGAAATATGACATCAAGAGTAAGACAGATTTTTTTTATTTCGCTTCGTTAAAAACTTAATGGAAACATTTTATTGTGAGTGCTGCAACATTACTTCATTCATTACTAACATAAAATTATTTCATATTTGAAAACCACTATCAAATCTACATCAATATCAATATCAAGATGCAGACAATTTGTGTATTACGTTATGGATTTATAGTATCGTTTAAAACTCACGGAATAAACATTGCCTCAAGCATATATCGAAAACCTTTACAACTGTACGTACATATTTGTACACTAAAATTTTATTTAAAATAAAGGATGCTTCAGTACGAATGTATGCACGAAGATTTATTGGTGGAGGTCGTTTGCCTAGGTTGTAATAAAGTTCCCTCAATGTCCTTTTTGATAATGGCTGTTCACGCTGCTTAATAACTTTAAGAAGTAGACCTAAGCATCTATAAGTAGTTATTGGTAGTCCGTCTCCTGGGAAAAACTGCCATTATGTAAACAAGATTATTACATCACACACATTTTTCTGTTAATATTTGTTCCGTTTTAAGCTAGAAGACCTATGTGTCGAAACTGTCGGGGAAATCCCAAATCGACGGAACTTTCAAGTGCGACAGATTTAGTAAAGAACGTGAGCATTACGGGAAGTTTTTGAATAAAGGTCAACTGTTAGTTAATCAAGTAACAAGTGAGCTGCCGATCGACTGTTAGTCTGGACAGTTTTACACAAATTCAAGAAACTCGAAATCGAATGAGAATACAAGCTTGTGTAGCATCCATTGACAGGTGGTCATGTGAAATTCACAGTACGACTCACTGTCGTATAGAGACAATTGAATTGTAACAAACTTAATATTTGATTAGATACAGCGAAAGGTATGAAGAGTGTTGCAATCATCGGAGTATAAATTAAAAACAGGTTATTTAGAACGATAGATTGAGGTAAAGGCCTTGATTTATGTGATCACTTATTGACGCTTATATTGCATACGCATTTTAACGGATGCTGTGAGTTCGCAATTCCTAATATAAAAATCCATTGGTCACCTTTGCTTCCATTATTCTCTTCACATTTATGCCTCTCCTTTGCAGGCACAATTATACCCTACAGAAATGTTCATACCAACTAAAACTGCTGTTGGTATTTAGCACTCGCAATCAAGCAAAGTTCTGCAATCATTATTCCTCATATTGGGTGGTATTTTTTGTTTCAGACGATAATTTCTTAGTATTGACACCTACGCTTGTATCTCCTTTTTTATAATTTGTTTTTTTTTTCAATTTTTTTTTTTGTATTTTTTGTATTTTTTTGCATAACATTTACACAAAATCGAAATCAACAATTGACTTTTATTCAATTACAACGACTATATCGAATGGCAAGACCACCACTAACTATTAAACCTTGTTTCTAGAGTTTATCAGTGTATAACCACCAGGTTTGATGTTGAGCTGTTTTGTTTGCATTTTTTTCTTGTTATTGTTTTTGTGTTCGGTTAATTTTTTTATTTTTGTTTTTCGTTAAAGTAAATTTAATCAGTAAATAATTTAAATATTTGTCGATTAAACTGTGTGTTGTGCAACTTAACAAACGTCTACATTTCTTTTAATTCAATTGAAAAGCTTAGGCCAGAGGATTGCCAAATTGTTTATTATTTTGCGGATTGGCCATGATCAGAAATGATTACAATTTCTTTCAATGTTCTTAATGAAATTTAAAAAATTCTATAAGATACAAAGACTGGAATGTGTTATTATGAACGAGTAAATGACGTCTGTCTTGGTGCTAGAGGCTAGAGGCGCAGGTAACTAGAACAAGAATACTGTTTGAATCATATGATTTTGATTTCGGAATTGCATGGTAATGTCTGTCATAATCAGCTTGGCAGTGGAAATTCGATAACCGCCTGATATAGGGCAATGAGCATTATGTGAGCTCACAAGGAGTGGAGCTTCTATTCGGATGATGGGAAATTCGATCATCCTCTGCTGCAATTCAGTTCTTATGACAATTCATGACAATGAGCACGATTTGAGCTTATGTGGAGTGGACGATGTTTCATAAACTTTTTTGTAATGTGTTAGCATGGGAAAAGTGTGTTCGAAATAACCTGAATTTTTTGTATGTAGAAGTAATATAAGGCACTCTAGACTGAAGGAACACTTTGAAACCATAATGATCTCTTCAAGCCCAATATAATGATTCTGCGAATCATGAATGAATCCTGGAACCAGGAAATACCAACATTCTACACGTTCATCAGAGCAGCAGGGATAGTCTGCATAATAGAGGGAAGTACAATTGATCGGATCATTTCACAACTCTACTGTTAAGAAGAAAGAATTAAAAACACTTTTTATTTACCACCTCCCTCTGCTAAAATATTTCAGAAAGGGTCCAATACTACAGGTTAAGCAGACCGTCCACATAAATGTGCGATTAGACTTAATATTCTAATACTGTATTCAACATGTTAGAGATCGAGGAATCCAATGTTTTAAATCGTAGTAATTTAGTATTTGAATTTGGTGCTACTTCACCTTTATAAACATTGGCAACTCTATGGTACGTAGTTTCTTTACTACCGAATGTATTAAATGGTGTAACACCGTCTGTCAGTTAAGCACACCATAAAGTTTTGTGTGCATGATGTGTCTGCCAGCCAATCAACACCTTGGCGCGTTTGCATGTACAATGCAAATCAGTTATACATTGACTTCGATCTGTTTGCCAGACAATAAAACCAAATTCAACTGCACTGTCTGCCTGTCTTACTGGTTAAATGGGCTGCCAAAAACAAAAATAAACACTGCCAGAGAGAGAGAGAGGAATAAGAAAAAAAAACAGAAACTAGACTTGTTTAAGGCATCATATGTCAGGTTTGTTTTGTTTTAAGATCTGATTTCATCCACTAACTAATGAATCATTTTATTTCGATTTTTCTGAACTTTTATTTGAATTTTTTTATCTTCAGACTTTTTTGTAACTGAGTGTGGGCCTTGCTAAAAAGAAAATTAAAAAAAAAAAAAAAATAACTAAACTCGCGAAATAAACCAAAAACTTGATGGTAGTTTGAGTATAGGTATGTATGTGTTTGGATTCTTCGGGGTTCCGATGGCATGATATAGTATTTTCTTGTAGGTTTAGATGTTTGATGTTGTGCTTGCATATCGATTGTGAAGTTTGGCGAATTAATTATGCACACCTTCTGAGTTTTATTTTACCTTCAAATGAAAAAATGGTTCATGATCTTTGGACTACTGTCTTAATTGTTGCTTGTCGTAAGGTTCCAGCAAAATAATATAATTTTTTTTTTGGTGAATTTAGCATGCGAAATGGCTTTATTTAAAACACACACTAAGTGGTTTCACTTCAGATGCCCCTCTCTGATCGATAGAATTTTTAATATATGGTATTTAAAAAGTATGTGTTATTTTTTACTGCAGTAATCAATTCATGTTAGAGCTGATAATAGAGGGTGTTTGATATCATAAAATTGTAAATCCTTGCAATTGGCAAGAGTTTCTCGTGCGAATAAACAATCTGGAATAGAACTTGTCTATTGTTATAAGCTAAGAATCTTAAAATACATACATAATTTGTCATTACCACCCTTCAGACAGATTTACAACCTAGCTTCTCACACCACTTATGTCGTGTGCGTTAATTTAAACATGAGTGGCGAAACCTACAGTTTTGAAGTCGACTCGGAAAGAAGATTTTTCTTGATAATTTTATTTACTCTCAGAGTTTTTCCCAGAAATATGCTGAGAGGAAGTCTCGGAAGAAATATTTTCATATTTTCTTTCTGATATCTGACCTGGGATTTGAACTCGGGCCTATTGTTTAATAAGCCAACACACTACCTAGTAGACTACGGCGACTTCTTAAAATACATTTTATGTTTAATTGGTTTATTTGAATATCCTCCAGGAGTTGAGCGAATAATTATGCTCAATACTGTAATTTGTGAATTTGTGTAATGACAACTGTCACTTGCTATTGCTATATCGTCATTATACATAAGTTTTGAGTATTGGGGGACCCAGTCATTTGTCTTTACCTGGCCTAGATATCTTTTTAGGTTAAATGGTATTAAAAATTAAATGAATAATCTTAAAAAGAATTACCTTAAATCAACTTGTTACGGACCAGAAGTGTTCTTAACATTAAGTCCGATAGTGGTTCTTTGAATCTTATGAAATTGGAATTATGGAGGTAAAGAGGATAGTTGGGAAATCAGTTGTATCTTTGCACAAAAGGAGTTTTGTAAAAGTGGCCTAAATATAATGGGTCTCTAAAGATTTTAACTTGTGCACAAAAACAAATAATATCTCACTTGCAAGAAGAAATTCCAAATATTTCGTAAGCCATGCCGTATTTTATGAGTGTAGTTCTCTCGACAATAGCTCTTTTTCCAAGTGCTTACAAAAGCCCAGAGGTATTTTGAACACCCCAAACGTAATAACATCTGTAACCCTCGGTCTATCTGTTTATTAATGTTCATTAAATAGTGAAAATAATGCTAATTTGCATATACTATAACACATTTTATTAATATCACCTGTTTGTCACTTCCTGTCGTGACGATAAATGAAAAATAATTTGAATTGGCGCCTTGTATTAGTCTTCTGATTGCAAGAGAGCATACAAAACAAAAATAAGAAAATACATAGCTTACAATCCTTGTTTAATTGGCCCACCCAAAAGTTATTAATATTTTTGCTTGGTTTCATTTTCATTCGGTTTTAGTTTTACTTTTAAAATATTTTTCAGAAATGAAGAAAAGAAAAAAAAATTCAACAAAATTGTATCACAATTGCCACAATTCTTGCATCGTTCAATTCACAGCATGTTGCCGGCTGCACTCTTGTTGCAGGCCAACAGCGTAAAAAAGTCACAATCGACAACAACATTGAGGGTTTAAAGTTCATAACACTTAACAATGTCTTCAACACCACTAACCACCATCAGTAGATTTGTGATTATATTTGAAAAATTTTTGCCTTATTTTTTTTTTTGTTCAAGTTATGGTTGTATTGTTTCAGTTCTTTTTTTCCCTTTAATCAAATCAAGCACATTTGATCAGTCAAAAATAAATATTGGCCAAAAACACAATAACTTGCAAACACAATGAACGTAAAGGCAATATTATAAGGAAGATAAGACACAGTTTGCTATCGTCAACCTTGTGACATTCTTGCACTCATTTTACATTATTTTTAACAGAATTTGTGTTTTGTGACGACTAAGGTGGCTGTTATAAAAGGGTTCTTGGTTAGAGCGGGTTTTTTTTTTTGGTTTGTAGAGAAAATAAAAAAAAAAATTGAAATGAAAGTAAATTTGTTTCCACAAAATAATATGACTACGTAATACACAATAAATAAATAAAATAAAGGCACCTTCTAGGTGCCTTCTAGACCATCAAGTCTTCAAAGTAGGTATCTGATAATCTTCATCGTTTCGTAAGCTAGGCATAATTTTTCACATCTTATTTTGAAACAGATGGCTGAACTGTAGGCAGTCGAAGTCAATAAATATAAATACTGGCCCAACAATGCTTATAGACATGCTCCAAACCTCAGAAGACATAAACTTTCAGAATAGAAAATTAAATTTTAAAATTCCAACTTGGGACATCTGGTCTGAAGATCCAGAGGTTATCTTAAGGTTATATGGATTGCTCAAAAATGCAGAAGAGTGTAATTAGTATGCGTGTAACAAGAATTTTGATCTTACTTTCGTATAGACTGTCTGATAACTGCAGGGTTTTCCAGGTGAAGGTCATTACCAATTTGAAATTGGCACTTTGAAAGTTGGGTAATGGGATTTTTTCTAAAATTCTCTTAATTTATCCGAATAGCCAGACTGCAGTTAAGTACTTAACGAACGTCACTTCGACGTTTGATCACATCTTTGAGAATAGCAGATTTGTTTAGGAAAATGTTTTTAGGGCAATCATTCAAAGATAGCTATTATTTGGCTCACAGGACATACATATGTAGGTATATTGTTGAACGTTGCAATGTTTATGAACTGGATGGAGCTGGTAAGGTATTCACATTCTCCACACTCAAAACTCAACTTCGTTAGCAGCTGGAAGGTACGACTATCGCCCAATAGCAATATGAAAATCCCTCGAATTACTTCTATAACAGCTGCGTGTAAAAGGAAGAGACTATCAATCACTTTTTGTAGCAGTGCGCTATTTTTGCCAAGGAGAGGTGAAGATTCATCCCCTTTCATTTTCTATTAATCTAATAATATATGATTGTTGGATCCGGATTGGTTTCTAAGCTAATATTACGATAGATTCCATCGTTGTCTTCAAGAAAATTAGTTTCAAACACTTTTTCATCACAAATATTGTCACAAACAGGCATAATGTGGCTTTT
This sequence comes from Sarcophaga peregrina, assembly GCA_014635995.1. Taxonomy (NCBI): domain Eukaryota; kingdom Metazoa; phylum Arthropoda; class Insecta; order Diptera; family Sarcophagidae; genus Sarcophaga; species Sarcophaga peregrina. The sequence continues at coordinate 104,297,596 of CM025789.1, read as the reverse complement.
TGTTCTCTCGAATCTGAAATTTTATATTGTCTAATATAGGGTCTTTCTTTTCCTATCTTTTAATAGCACAAAGTGAATGTGAGATATTCATTCATCGTTCAAAATCCGTTCGGCCCCGACAGAATGCTACTACAAGATGATCGTTAGCAAAATGTCGAAGTTCGGAATACCTTGCTGCAACGTCCATTAATCGGTTGATGGATAATATTATTTTTTTTAACAACGACATTTTTTTAAATTAAATTTACAAACATACTTACATATGTACATTGTACATACCTTCCAAATAGAAAACATATTTGTTTTTTGTGTACCATTTTTATTTACGATCGTTAAAATATAAACTCCCGCTTTGACGTTAGAAAACTAGTGATAAATTAGATTTTTATGACAAAATCCTTCTTTTTGAGAAACATCCTCGAACATTTTGCGGTTACCATTGCTTAAAACAATAAACAAAACAAAAAAAAGAAAAAAAAGAGCACCACTTTTGCCAAGTCAAGTCAGATAGTTGTATTAGCAATAATTTATTTATGTGGCGGTGTACAGATGCTAAAATAACTGCTGCCAATAAAATATCACCTTAGGTGGCAGTTATATTTGCATAAAATATCTTTGATTTTTTTTTCTTGCCTTTCCTGCTTCTTGTGTTTTTAAGGTGAGCACAAAAGGGCTTAACCCAGATGTCAATCGTAAGCACGAGACCATTAATGTGAGCTACTGTTCTATTTGAAAATATTGTTCTGTTCAGTTCAGTTCAGTTCAGTTCTTTTTGTTTTTTGTTCTGGCCACAAAACAATCAAATGGCGTGACGAAACACAATCATTGCAATGTGGTCTGTACAATATTGGCCTGCTATAGACGATTCCTTAGAGATCTTTAAAAATAAATCATTTTTAAATATCGCCATAAAATCAAGTTCCTAAAAATGACCACACATGATATGCTCGACCGGTTGTTTGTTTGTTTAGCATCTTGTGGTGTAGTTTTCAGTTCTTATTCTTGCTAAATTTGAAAATGTTGAATTTGAAATTGTTCTTCTGAATGTCATAATAATGATGGCGCATAAGTGGCCAACTGAAAATGAATGTGATGAGCCAAAAAGGAAGACAGCCTTTTACCCTTAAAAACTCTGCTTGTCAGATGTACTTAAACTGATAATAAACTTGTTAAAACTGTGAGCAAAATGTGTGGCGGCATAACATCAAGTGGAGCAATAAAACTGTTGACGCAGGATGATTTTGACGCTGTTGATCGAAATGATTAAAATGCATTTTTATTATAAGAAAATAAAGAACAACAACAATAAATACGTACATATGTATGAAGAATTATTTTATAATAAAAGGCTTGAAAAGTAAAATAATAAAATAAAAAACGAAAAAGAAAAAATAAAACCATGCTCTCACCTCACCATTGTTACCTTTTGGCATCCATTTGAACATTTTTAGTCACTCTACAGTCTGGTTAAAGATTATGACCGTTGATTTTATTTTGAAACTATTAAATATTAAATATAAAGGTATTTGACATATATACACCTGTGATTCCGTTAAAAATACATAATTAAATTTAAACATTTTTTTATATAGGGAAATGTGTAAGAGATCCAACAAGAACCTAAGGAGAGGTACATACCAGATAGCAATGTTCCACATAACTTTTTACACACATAGGATACGAACATCGTTTAGAAGTAGTCGTAGTCCAGTAGGTAGTGTGTTGACTCATTAGACGAAAGGCCCGAGTTCAAATCCCTGGTCAGACATGAAACGAAAATATGAAAAGAAATATTTTTTTGGCGACTTCCACTCAGCAAATTTCTAGCAAAAACTCTGAGAGTCACTAAAGTTTCTTAAAAAATCCGTCTTTCGGAGTCGACTTTAAACTGTAAGTCCCGCCACTTATGTATAAAATTAACGCACACAAAATAAGGGTCGTAATCCTGACTGAAGCGTTGTAATGACCAAATATGTAGGACGCGAACATCAACAATGATCGGTAAAAAGAGCGTAAAATTCAGTTGCTTGCAAGCTTCTAAAGAAGAAGGTTTACGTCGCTTTTTTCAGTTTTCAATGGTACACCCAAAAAAATATTACAGTAAGATTCACCATTTTCCAATGAGATTGACTAATAACATTGAGAAATGACCTGAATTTTTGGAAGAAGTTAAATGAGCAGTCTTAAAGGTACTGTACATTCTTTTTATATTTTCCACTACATAACCATATTATTAAGTTAATCTTGCAAATACAAACATTTAGCTCACTCACGAAAAAAATCCAGTAGATTCATTGAATAATAATAACAATACGATAAAAATTTTCTCCGGCGCGTATACTCGTATTGAGTCTTAAATTATTGCAAGGGCTGCATGTGATCTACAGAGTATTGATTTAAAAATTTAACAAAACATGAATGGAAATTGAATGCAGCTCTTAACTAAGTCATATTTGCCGACGATTTATGCCAGACCACATTTTAGTATTTGTATTGTTATATTTAACGTTGCCAAATGTATCATAAAGGAAGTTTTTTGTTTAGTTTGCCAACATTTTGTTTAAATCAGCATGAAAATTTCACAGTAATAAAGTTATCGTTTGGTTTTCTTTGAATTAAAGACACAGACACTGGAAAACAGCACTATGGCATGATCATTTTTTTAATTTTTGTTGTTTTGTTGTTGTATAAACAAAATAAAATAAGAAGGCAGTAGATTTTGATAAGTTTAGAATTTTTTCCTTTTTAGTTTATGGTTTTATTCTTTTCGAGTTCTTTAGAAACTAAAAAGTAGTGCCTTTACTTATTTCTGGTGGCGTCCATTGCATTATAGGAAAATAGATTTTGTTTTAAAGCTTATGGCAAATGGTTTAATTTATGATTGATAAGAAAATTTCTATTATTAACGTTATTATTTGGAATTTAATTTTCTAACATTTTGAATATAAAATTCAATCACTCCATAACTAAACAAAGAGTTTTCATTAAGCAATACCCCATTATTCTTCATAAACTTGATAATCCTTTAAAAAAGCAAATCAGCTCCATCTCTCCATATACATACATACATACATACATACATTAATACGTATAACGCTTACAGCTGACTAAATGATGACAATGTTAATCGCATATCGCATGATTACATGTCTGTTTGCCCGTCGTAAGTTGGCCTCAAAAGGCTTAACATATCAAAGGATCTGTGTGCCAAGTAAACAAAATAATAAAATGTCTCATACAAGGATTATTAAAAGAAAAGAAAAAAAAGTCGCTTCTTAATATGTTTGTACAAGAGATTAGATATGCCTGTAATGAGTCCAAAGGAAAACTAATATATTTGCATAAGACAACAACAAAGTAGTGTGTTAATAAGAGGATGTCACGTTTTGTTTATCTTTAAAATGAAAGGTAATTTTAGCATAACATAAAGGATACGCATACATACATATGTATGTATGTACATATGCATGTTTTCAAAGGAGATTTTAATTAGAAATATTAAGTGCAACGCATTTGTATTATAAAGTATTATTTTATAATGTTAAGTACAATAAATTACTAGTTTAACTTCGCGAAGAGTAAACAGACCGAACTTATTTTGCTGGACTGCACTTGATCTATTGGTTCATTTAAGTTTTTCCTATCTTTTAATTTAAATCAAAAAAAATGTGAGTGGAATGTCATTGAAATTTTTTATTTGTTCGAAAGATTTATTGATGCCATTATGCGTAGCATTTAAGATCATTCAAATACAAGCAACGGCTTTTCTGTCATGGATTATATTGACTTTGAGAAAGTTTTACATGAAAAAAGCTAATCGGGTTAAATCACACGATCATGGTAGCGCCAGATCACATCATCTCCACGTGGGATGATCATGTCGTTAAATTGGTCGTACATTGTGGCATGAGTTATGTAACACATAGAGCCGTCCTTAGTAGATCATCTAATTGAAGCCAAAAAAGAAGTTGATAATCATCGATTTATAGTGAGCGCTGTGGATGGTGATGACCTGACCAATGCCATCTTCAAAGAAATATGGAACGTTGGCGGAGTAAGCTCAACGCTCTTGGATATCTCATGTCTGGTATCATGCTTAAGCCGATAGTTTTGTTTGTTCTTGTACCCATTTAGCCAGAAATGGCCTTCATCGCTGTGTATATGATTTTTAGATGAAAGTTTGAGTCACGCAAAACACTTGTTTTGGTAAAATAATTCTATTATCAACGATATTTTTAACATAAACAAAATGGCAATGCCAAGCATTGTGAAACGTCTCAGAAGTAACTCCAACATTATGCAAATCTCCTTTTTAGAAGGCGGAATAGACTTCTGGATTTACTTATCCTCAAAACAGTAGAGTATTTCCGGGTAGAGTAAATGATATACTGATTTACATGGATTAGTCTTCTGTATGAACCTTGAATGGGAGTTTATTAGATTATGCTGTACAATCTTTAAAAAAGAGATATTTGACACTTGGAAAGCTCTGAACAGCTTCATATATTGATGTGGGCTTTGATGATAGTCAGACTACCATGAGAACGACTGGTTCATAATTGTAAGAACCCTATAAGGTTCTTTGAGATAAATCGTATCTGCCCTATTAGGTTCCGGGTACGGCAGGTATTCTCTTTAGGTTGGGTTCACATTTGGTGGGCGATTTGATGGCTGCTCCTAGGCCTCTAAGGAATTATTGGAAGATGATTCGGGTAACTGTAACAGATAAGAACCATTTGGTCTTCTACCGTCTACGTTATGCGTATTAACTTTATCCATCAAAGGCGGCAACCACAAATTAATATAGACCTCGACTATCGACGATAAATTGGACAGATGCCAGCTATATTTACTCTCAGCAACACTACTTTTTCTGTTGTACAGAAAGTTAATCCATAAGCAAATATTTATCGGAATGTAGATTTATGGGAAATCGGAACGATAAAAATCCGTATCTAGGGCAAAAATTTAGATCAGGCAAGTAAACGATGCAAATTAAACATTTTTACTTGTTGCTGTATTATTTGTTATCAAATAAAGTGTGTCAAGTAAATAATATTAAAAAAAAATAAATTTAACCTATTTTAAGTGATATAAAAAGCAAAGATTTTATAAATTGTGGAACAGTTTCAAGTGGGAAATTTTCATAAATACGAGTTCACTACGATGTGTAAAAATATTTTAATTTTCATTCTTATGGTTATTTTGCTTGTGATAACGGTTCAAGCACAAATAGATGCGTATGATATGGATTTCAATACAACTCCAACTGAAGAATCTTCTTCCATCGGATTCCATGAAGAAGTGTATAAAATGAATACGGAACGGAATAGTAAATTAAATAATACGAGAGTAAATGGTGGCCAAGAAGTAAAGCGTGTAGTACCCTTTCAAGTATCCCTACAGGCCTACAGACGTAATCGTTGGCGCCATTTTTGTGGTGGAGCGATCATAACGGAACATCATGTGTTAACAGCTGCCCACTGTGTGGACAAAATGAAAGTTGAGGACATTCATCTGATGGCTGGCACTCTAACATGGCAGACAGGTGGTCAACGTCACAGAGTTGCTGCAAAACGTGTACATCCACAGTTTTCAATTAGTCCCAAGATTATAAACGACATCGCTATAATAAAAGTGCAGCCAGCTTTTAATTTACGCAGATCTTCTGTGGGAACCGTCAGCTTGGGAGGCACTAGTCGCGTGGGTGCAGGAGTTAATGTACGCATAACAGGTTGGGGTGCTATAACTCCCACAGCAGCTGGTGGCTTGCCGGATAAGTTGCAACAGTTGGATTACCAAACCATAACGAATGAAGAATGCTCAAGAAAAGGTTTCCGCGTAACTCCCAATGAAGTTTGCGCCTTGTCTGTTGTGGGACAAGGCTCGTGCATGGTAATAATAATGGACAATATCCAATTGTTTTACTTATTTATTGTTTTATTTTTATCTTTGCCTTTGCCTTCGCCATTCCTTTATTTTATTTTCATTTTGTTTTTCCATTTCAGGGTGATTCTGGTGGTCCCTTAGTTACCACACAGGGTATCCCACAACTTGTTGGTGTTGTTTCATATGGTTCAGCCACCTGTGCCCAAGGCAGACCAGACGTCTACACAAGAGTCTCCAGTTTTCTTCCTTACATTAACAGAGTCATTACTCACGAAATACCATAACGTAGTAAAATCTAGAATACAAATACAAATAAAATACGAAAACTAAACATTTTACTATAAAACCTAAGAAAAATAGTGCATTTGTACGTAAAAATTAAAGCATGAAATTATTTCAAATCTATACATTGCGTTTTGGTCTGTATGGTGCGTATGGTCTGTTTACATTTATTTTAGATTTGCGTTAAATTAAAATTAAAGTGCAACGAAATGTACATACCCGTACATACATGCATATAAATATGTAAAATAAAGATGTTTTTAAAAATGCCTAGAAAAAAAAAAAAGAAAAAATACTTTAAACATGCGTTGCTACATTTCATCATCTATTGTGGCACAAGTTAGTTAATGGACAAAAAAGTACAAAAATAAAAAATAATGGCATTTAAAGTGTTCTTAGAACTTACACAAGTTAGTTACTTAAATAGAACGAAAAACCAATGATGCGTTTGAAACATATTTTTGTTTTAACGTTATTATAGCCCACATATCCAAAAGTATTGGGGAAGATGATATATTTTATGTGTGTTTTATGTTATGTACAAAGAAGACAGTCACAGATAGTCGTAGAAGACAGTCAAGTCATATCGAATTAAATTGAAATACGTTCGTTCGGTTATTTAGTAAAGCTAATTAAATGTGGCTTGAAATATTTTTTTTTTAATATACCACAGACAATAACTAAACAATTATGTCCATTATTGTAACTAAAAACAAAAAAAGAAAAGAAAAAAAAATGGCACGTATGGATCAAATATTATATACATAAGTACGTACACAATTGATCATTACAATCCTTCAGCCAGAATTACGATCTAGTTTCGCATACCACTAATGTTATGCGTGCGCGGAATCTACAGTTGAAAGTCGATTTCGGACGCCAGGTTTTCGCGAAACTTTTCATGACAATTTTTTTATTTACTCTCAAACTTTTTTTCAAGAAATCTGCTGAGAGGAAGTCGCCGAACAAATATTCTCCTTTTGTGAGAATAGTCTGACCTGGAGTTTGAACCGTGGCTCACCTCTAATAAGTCAACACATTACCTACTAGACTTCGAAATATGGACACTAAGAAATCTAGAAGAAGATTTAGAACCATAATGCCGCAATATGACTTCTCAAGGAAGTTCAAGACATATATTCCAGAAAGAAACGTGGTGTAGTGAACCTCATTAACGAGTCCGTTCTGATTCTCACTGATTTTCAGAACTAAATTGTAGAATCTTTACAGAATCGATAGGCTATGTTATGGGTTATGTCAATATTGAGTAGACGGCATCGGATACGAATAGAATCTGACGCGCAGAAAATTTGTCCAAAGCTTGATACTTGGAGCACGATCAGCGTGGTTGTATTGGTCTTTGATATATGGCTACCGACTTCTGCAGGATCCATAAAGAGGAAGATGAAATTTTTTTCACTTTTTTGGGAACATGGCAAGGAGTAGAGCTCAGTACTCACAATATACACTTATACATACATTGTTGGGGCGGATTGTGGACCAACGGAATCTTTAGAATATACCTATACAATGGAATTCACAGTTAATAGAGTAAAGTAACTGATGTTGAGTACCGTGCTATGATCACTGAATTTTTTTTCTTGCTCAAAATAAAAGCTTATTGAAAGGCTTGGTTTGTGACCATTGGCTGCCAGGACTACACGATTTAATAAAACCAGACTATTTTCATAGCTCATGTGCAGGGATGAGATCTTTTTCACGGAAGCAGCTTAAGATTATACAATCGCTCATCAGAAAAGCTTCAGTTGTGGACTTTGGCTTTTCTCATGTAAGATATTGTTTTAAAACATACGTCTTTGAAAAGCAAAACATGTTTCTTAATTACATTGCAAATGATGAAAAACGATTTCATTTCAATGTCTATTCCTTTTCGGTGTTTGACAGAGGCAATAGCTGTAGCCACCATAAATTAATTTAAATCAATCAAATCAATTTTTTCGTCATATATAAAATATAAAACTAATAAAGTAAAGTTTTATTCTTGTTGCTGTTGTTGTTATATTTTTTATATTTTTATTTAAACGAATTTTATTGACGACCCAATTGTACATGGCACTGCCATTCGTAAACTCAAAGTCACAGCCATAGAGAACTTTGGTTCGAAAGTGTACAAGAATTGAGTAATTCGAATAGATTGGAATGGTAACAAATAAATGAATTATTTATTCTTATTAAACATACTAACATATGTACATATAAAGTATATATGTATACATATATGTATGTACGTTTACGTAAATACATGCATTTTATCAAGTAGAGACGAATATTATTCCGAAGTGATCATTAAAAGCAATTAAAATTGATTTGTTTCTGGCAGTTTGTTCTTGTTAAAAGAATTTATAGTTGTGAGACTGAAATTTTACACTCAAAAGAATTGATCAGTGATTTATGAATAGATTTTTTTTTGTCCATTTCAACTTCACTTCCAAATGATAATCTTTAAATTCCAAGAATGTATTTAAAAAAAAAAAACCTATGAAAAGTTTTTATCGAAACTACAATATTAGTGTTGATGAGTGTATAACAGAAATCATTTCTTTATAGTATTGGATTCCATAGGCAATTCTGGAAAGCATGTGAAACAGTTCTTTAATTGACGGATGAGGAAAGTTTTCATTTGCGAGTGAATCATTGCATTTGAATAACTTTTAGCATTTTAGCGTGATTTTCATTGTTTCCCCCTTTACATACTATACATATGTCATTATCAATTAAATTTGTTCCTTTTTTTCCTGATTCGCTTGATTGTTATTTATGTTCATAAATTTGTTTAAATAAGTTTTTTATTTGGTTTTCGTTAATTGAAATGATTTTTGAAATGTTTTGGAGGTTTTCATTTCAAACAAATGACCCTTAAGTTGATGACCCTGTATCCATGTTGTCTCAAAATATTTTTGTTTCTTTGCTCTCAAAGTCATACTAATAACTATGTGATCGCAAATTAAATAATCAATAAAGTTTTTTTGTCAGCCAGAGAAAAATATCTCATACACTAGTACATATTTATGTACATACAATATGCAACATAAATATAAATTATACCCGAACTACAGTTACATGACATCAGATTAAGCTTTCACAGGTTAACATTACATGGGAATTAAGAGGAGACTGGTAATAAGTAAATTGAATACAATAATGTAAACAATGTATCTCCGCTTAATAAAAGTGGTAAAGTGTGCCAGTCAAAGGCTGCTGAAACCTGACGATTGTGCAACAGCCTTGATTCTCTAGTCCTGGGCTTTTGTAGACCACAAATTGGCGACTTTTGCTCCCCAACTAAGATAACAATGTGTATTCACTTAACGATCTCTCGACCAGCTTGTAAATGACCCTAATTTTCATCAGAATGGCATTTTTAGCGATGAGATTCATTGCTGGACGAATGGGTACGTGAAAATTTAAATGATCGAATTTGGGACAATGGCATTCAAGAGAGTCAAAAGCATTCCGTAAAAATTACTTTTTAGCGTGAAGTGTTGTCTGATGGTGCCGTTTATACATTTTTCTTTGAGATCAAAGTAGCATAATAGGTTCCCAACTACTACAGGGCTGAATGATTTGACCACCAATCACATGTGGTTTAAACAGTTAGTGTCGCATTGGATATTCTGATATCTCACGTGGAGGTGCTGTGAATTGACCACCGAAGTCATGCAATTTGCCATTGTTCTTATTGTGGGGTTTTCTTAACCGCAGATGCATGCAATTCAGTCTGGTTTGATAAACTTTGCACATATCGGATGCGCTCCAGAGAAACCGTGGCGAATATTCGATCGAAGTTATATTGCACAAGTAATGTTATCAATAGGTTTTTCAAACGATAAAAAAAAATTCCGATAATGCACACCATACTCATTTTGTCTTATTTAAGCTTATACATATAAATTCCGTATCTTTTATTATTATCGATAAATATTTTAACAAGATGCTCATAACTCATAATAGCTGTCACAATGTATCAAATTGAATTTTGAATTGACATCAATTTTATCTAAAAGTATTAGATGCATAAACATACATATTTTTAATTTGACTATAATGTAATAAATACATACCGTATGTACTTACTTCAAAAATCAATTAAACATAAAAGAAAAATCAATTTACAACAAGTATCGCTTTATCAGTCTAGATAGGCCATTAATAATACATGCAGACTTCAGTCTTTAGGTGAATAAAGTGGCGCTACCAATTAGTTGTTTAGTAACGGTATAAGACATTTAAGGTGGACACGCTTATGTATTTAAAAGCCTTCGGGGTTTCTTGGGACAACAATTTTTTAAGTTTTTAAACATGAGATTACCATTTTTGCATGTGATTATTAATGTTTTTATCATAGCATGTTATGTATTTGTTTAAACTGTTTTGAATGAATTGTTGGTTTTATGTTAAGAAATGATTGATACGATAACGTAAACAAAACTAATTAAAATATAGAAATCCTAAAAATGGTTACCCATAAGTAAACAGGGGGAGAATTGAACATTTTATAAAAATATAACATTTTATTAGGTACTGTGTGTTGGTTTGTTTGATAAGATTCCGGCGTCCAAGCCATAGCTGAAATATTTCGGATAGAACGCAATATGAAACAAATATTTATTAAACTCAATTTATTTTTAACTAGATATTCTTATTAGATCCCATATGATATTGTCTTATTGTTAGTGAGGCATATGATATCGTCTCATTGTCAGTTAGGCTAATTTACATTTATATAGGAGCTTACAATTCAAAACTATAGCTGAGTATAGTTCACAAACCTTGTCTTTATGCAAAAAAATTTCCTTTTTAACGTTGTGAAGGTTAATGTCAGGGACCTACACCACAATAGATCAGTGTTGACGACCATAAAGAAGACCTCCACCAGAGAAGTCATCCACGGATCTGAAGATCGAGGAAATGTTTTTGTTGTTGGATTAGAAAGCAGACTTGTCATCACAATTAGGTTTTGTAGGGCTGCCCAGGGTTTGGGGTCCTTTTTTAAAACTATGAGACAGAGGCTGCCTAAATATTAAGGTCTGTCGCATTTATTTCATTTTTCTAAGGCAGAATCCCCAATAAACTGTAACTACCTACGGATTGTCGTATTGAATAATTTCCAGCATCGCTTTTGGGTCGAAGGAATAATTTGATTCTGAGTTCATTGGCACAATTTAAACTAAAAAAATTGCAATTCAAAGTTACAATAACTAGAAGCCGTACAAATGCATCAAACGTCAATAAAACATTTCAAATCGTAAAATCTGTAATTTATATATCTGCGGGTTTTAGACCTTAAAAAGTCAACACTTAACCATTTTATTTTAACTACCCATGACTTTGTGAATATGTGAGAATAGCACGTATCTACTTTTGAATTTTTGGCTAAAATTTATTTTTATCCTTAAAATAATTAGCTTTTAAAAAGCGGATGTTATACTCACATATTCCTTCTTTGCCTCTACTAAGTGTAAACGGAAACAATTATGACAAAAGTTTGGCATTGTAACGAACGACTGTTTTTAGCACAGTTGGGGTAGAATATTAAGATGGAATATTAAAAAGAGGCGCGATGTGTCATGTCTTGCTGTATGTACGTATGTATGAATATGTTAAAAGTATTGTTATGCAAATCTCTAATGTAAAATTATTTAACGATAAAAGCCGGATGTTAACTTAGAAGCAATAATAATAACTTACATCCACCCCCGCTTAGCCCCCCCCCCCAAAAAAAAAAAAAAAACAGAATTACATACATTGTACATACATTTCGAACTTTATGTAACAAGAACGTATATGACTTTGTGGTTTTAACTTCCTTGTCATCCATAGGATAAGCTGCCACGTTTAACTTCAGTCAACCCTTTCTTTTAAACATCATCACCATAGAGTAGTTCAACATACTTATACAGCAGAAATAATTCATCTAACATATGTATGTATATGCATATGTGTTTGTACATGTATGTTTGTATGTATGTAGAATACATAATTCTTTACATGTTTACATGTGCATATGTAAATGTAAATAAACTTTAATTTTGCCATTAAAACTTGAGTTAAACACTTAAGTAATATTTTCTTTTGTTTTCTTATAAAATTAAATGTTTTGTTGTTATTATTGTTGTTATTTTCTTAGAAGTTTGTTTTACATTGAGCAGCATAATTTCGAAATTGTTATGGAAACTGTTTTGAATTTTCAAGACATTGGCATTCATTACATGTCGCGTTTATTGTTTTTTTTTTCTACTCAGTTATCTATCTCATTATTAGGTATGAGCATAAGTTGTTTTTTATTTTTTTTTTTTATTTATGAAAAGTGTCATTTGCTAAATTTGCAGAGTTCTTGATATATAGTATAGTTCTATATATACACATACATACATAATTGGCCATTACAACCCTTCAGTCAGGATTACGACCTAGCTTCTCACACCACTTATGCTGTGTGCGCTAATTTTTTATACATGAGTGGCGGGACCTACAGTTTAAAGTCGACTCCGAACGACAGATTTTTGAGAAGCTTTTCATGGCAATTTTTACTCTCAGAGTCTTTGCCAAAAATCTGCTGAGAGGAAGTCGCCGAAGAAATATTTTTCGTTTTGATGTATGACCTGGGATTCGAACCCGGGCCTTTCGTCTAATAAGCCAACACACTACCCACTAGACCACGGCGAGTTCTATATATATACATAACATAATTGGCCTTTACAACCCTTCAGTGAGGATTACGTCCTAGCTTCTCACACTACTTATGCTGTGTGAACGATATTAGTTGCATTTATTGTCAATGACGCTTAATTATTTTTGTGTTGCCAAACATATACTAAGTATCCATAAAATCAGTGAATAAGCCACATCATATTTTTCTATCGTTAATTAATTTAATTAATTGGTCAGTAGTCAGGTTTACAACTAAGCATATCTCGCCATCTATATCGCGTGTGTTCATAAGTTTAACTTCGTCTCCGAACTACAGGCTTTGGAAACCTTTCATAGCAATTTTATTTATTTTAAAATTTTTTTGATAGAGAACTGTTGAGAGGATGTCACTGATGGCAATACTTTTTAATATGCCAGTTTGTTCGAAATGTTTGAGCTGGGTTTTGAACCAAGGACTCTCGCATAATAAGCTAACACACAATCAACTAGACTTCAGTGAAGCATTTGCAAGCCTTCCGAAATGTGTGAAAAAGTGTTCGAAACCCATCCCAAAAGTATTGACTGCTGCAACTAACAAAAGGCAGTCATTTAAATTGCATTGTGTATCGTACAATGTCGAAGTCCAAGTATTATAATGAAATAAAAGTTTTATCAAATTCATATTTTTATGTGTGGTGATGATGCTACAGAGGTGTTATTCAGAACAGTATAACTCTCATTTTGAAATTTATTGTCTTTAGATGAAAGTACTTTTTAACCGTCCTAATACTGACAAGCATTACGTATTCATAGAAATGTTGTACAATGTTGGGATGTGATGGCGTATTTATTTCAATTTTATTTCGTATTTATTTAACCAGGCATGTAAATATGAAAATTATAACGCATTCACTCTTAGTTTTTTATTTATTCTTTTCATTTATTTTACGCTTTTATTCAGCATATGGCAAGGATGTGAGCAAATAATTGAAATATTTTTGTCTTTATAAATTGAAAAATAATTGCTACAACCATATGTGATGATTGTACAAGTGTGAGATTTACATGTGATAATGCCAAATTCTTGCGTGCATACATATGTATGTATATACATATGTATATACAGTAAATACATATATTTACATTTTTTGATACAAAATTCTGTGCTTAAAATTGAAAATTATGAATTATTGAAATGATTTTCAATTTGTAAAGCAATTTTCTTTAGTTAAACAAATTATGCAGGTGTCTTCCCAAAAACCGTTTCAAAATATTTACAAAATTTTTACTAAAATTATTTGCAGCTGTGTATGTATATATGTATGTATTGTATATATCTTTAATAAATATGTATATTAAAAATTAGTTTCATATTAAGACAGAAAAAAAACGTATTCAGATCATATACGAGTACAACACGTTTACATGAAAATCTTCATGCTAAAACACATGTTCAAGAAAGACCTTAAAAGAAAGGAGTAAAAAATAAAATAAAAATTTCTGCAATAAATAACGAAATTAGTAAAACAATGGCTAAAGAAAAACGAGTACAATGAAAGAAAAGTCGCTGAAACAATAAAAGCTAAAGAAGAAAAAAAATAAGAAAATGGAAAATATCGTATTTTGTCAAAGTTCATAGTTTAAAAACGTGCAGTATTTTCCTTTAGTAAAGTATCATCATCTCACAAAACATAAAATGAGTTTTAAACAGAAACAAAAAAAAACAACAACAAATGCAACAACTGATAGAGCATCATGTATAGTTGCAAATAAGTGAACTTACATGTATCGGTGGAGATGCCCCTTTAGTAGCCTTCGGTAGCTTAATTTTAAGCAGAAAAAAAAAATAAAAAAAATATTAAAATCTCATATTAATACGCTCAAAGAAAAACGTTAGTAAGTGAGCATTAAAAAGGATAATGTTTGTTTAGGAGAAATGCAATGAGAAAGAACATCTTTAGAAATTATTTTTTTTTATACAGATATCTAGGCAATTGGAATAATATTGAGTAATCCATCTAGTTATCTAGTTATTTATTCAGTGAAAGCCTCACCATTTACGAATATGGATACTTTAACGACCAAAGAACGCGTACAAAGAGCGAAACCTTGTAAAATCTGTAATTCAAACGTGGGCGCTATTCGAGTAAGTGAGAGACTTGTAATGTTATTCAAAGGCCATGGGAGCTTTACAGATGCGATCGTACTGTAAGAGAAAGTGTGATGCCATACTCTATAGTTCTAACACCAGCTCAAACATCCCGAACAAAACAAAAGAATAAATACCGTCAGTTCAAAATCCACACCAAACTGTATTTTTTTTTTTTTTTTGGCGAATTATACACCACAGTTTACTGGCTAACAATTCTGCCAAAAAATAAAACAACCATGAAAACTTACTCAAATCTATTGAATAAACACACTAAGATGGGTGGCATGAAAAGACCAATGGCCAACTAAGTAAGTAAGTATATAATAAAACTGCAAATTTCAATTATATTGAAACTTTTAATTAATGTTGCTTATAAGAAGTTTTATTAATTTTTTCTTTTGGGTGTGCTCAAATTTGTATTTACATAGATATCAGCGAGTATAAACCATCACATACATATCTCTGGACTTATGTTCGTATATGCGCTTACATGAATATTTATAAAAAAGAAAGAAAAAATAATAAAAATATCGCAATGAAAAACGTATTCTTTTGAGAAATCGATGTTATTGCCCGCCATAGTAGTCTCAAGATCATGTGCAAATTTACTATTGACACAAATGATTGCCAACAATAATTTTGATGATGATGATGCTGCCAGCAGTGTTACTGATGTTGGCCGAAGATGTGTTGTGTTTTTTTTGTTGCTAATGTATTTCCACAATTACTATATGATGGCGATTGCAATATGTGAAGTAAATGTCATCATCTGAACTCACGTAAATACCAACAAACTATAGATTTCGGTGTTTTTTGTTTTTGGTTGAAATAAAAAGGAATAAAATGTATTCACAAATAATTGCTGATGCATTAACAGTAGTTGTTTATAAAACAAAACGGTTATTTTCCTTAACAGTAACGAGAGGTTCAGTTTTGAAGTAAACAATCAATTTATTTACACTTAAAGATATTTGCAGTTCTAAATATTTTTACAGTGTATTGGCGTCTGTGATACACATGGATTTTAAACTTATCATGTACTTTACGATTGTAAGTACTAAAATATTAAAATTACTCTTGTTTTACTCCTTACTCTAAACACTCTCATATACGTATAAGAAGCAATTATTGTGGAGACGTGATTTAGTACTGCGACCACATGATCTATTGTACTCCCCTTACATTTTATAGGGTATCCCTTTCACCAAGCAAATTCCAGGATACTGCTCGCTGTAAACAATTATATTTCAATACACAGCAACTGATAACTTCAAGTTGATTCCTTCTGGTATGTATTAAGGCATCTTAGATTCAAAGATTGCGTTCCGATTGCCTACCTTAGGTTGTTTCTGGATGGTGTAATCTGCTTTTATTTCAATTTCCCAATAAATGATTGATTTGCCTCAAACCCCCCTGATTTGAAGATAGTCTTTGTCTTTCTTTATCTTCCTTTTCGTTGATTATTTCTTTCTGAACTTCTTCAGTCAGTTCTTTCCCTATCAATCAGTTTAGAATCTCCTATTCAAGTAGAATTGATGGCACAAATTTTCGCATAGGAATATTTTATTCCGGGACCAAAAACTGATACTACTATTTCAGGAGAAGTTCTTAAGCAATCTATACACAGCAAAATATTCAGTCTTTTGAAAAGGTACCCAATTTCAACATGGCTGAAAAGTTGTGTGAGAGTTCGAAAGGCTTTATTTTATCTCTTGTGATATTAAGTACAGGACCTACACTTTAAAGTCAACTCTGAACGACAGATTTTTGAGAAGCTTTTCATGGCAATTTTATTTTCTCTCAGAGTTTTTGACAGAAATCTGCTGAGAGGAAATCGCGAAGAAATATTTTTTGTATTTTGTTTTAATGTCTCGCCTGGTGCTCGAACCCTGGCTTTACGTCTAATAAGCCAACACACTACCTACTGAAAAATAGTTGCAGAGATACCAATCTATATTAAAATCGTTGAAAGGTTTCAACAAGAAACAGTTTGATATGCGACGTTTAAGTGCTGTCCATTGACGAGTACTAAACTGATTTTTTGTATAGATAAGTGAAGTCAACGACGATAAGTGTACAGGAATAAGTTATTCATAATTTCTATCAATTCCTTAACACAGTTGCCATTGGGAAGATACTTATATTTTCCGTAAATAACCTTTAGAAAGAATAATGGAGAAACCATTATTGTATTCTCCATTAAGGTTTTAAGAGATTGCTTTGCATTAAACGGGTTTGATTGAGATTAATCTATATATTTCAACAATATTAATTTGGAAATCGATAAGAATTTTGATTTTGCAAAAATTAATATCAGTTTATGTAGTGTGTCATAAGGTCGTCTTCTTGGAATTCTTCCTATTTATCTAGCCTGTGTTAAGTGCAAAACAATTACTGCAATTCGTTTTAATAAAGCAATTACTGGGTTTAAGTTCGTCATTAAAAGATCAATTTAAACGTTTTATAAATAAACATTTAATAAAACCTCAATAAGATAAAAAAGAACAACACATTATAAATAATTGCTTGAAGCGTGCCACATCTAACGAATTCAAAGGAAAAGTTCATTAAACAATTATCGAAAGAAATCGCGCGAAAACAAATCAATAAGTGCAAAGACGAAAACACAAATTCCAAAGAGAATTTAACCACAAAACAAAAAAAAAAAACTAAACAAAATAGGCTGAAAAAAACCGAGTAAAACGTAAGCAGCCTCAATTAATCTGTTTAAAAGCGCCTACACACTATTTTCACACAGCTATTGCAATGGTTGGTTGCAGCAGCAACAAATGTACACAAAATTAAAAGAAAATTTAATTTTTTTTTTTTTATGTTTAGTTTTTGCGTTATTTAAGATGAAAAAACCGCAAATGAAACGCACAGTCATGTTATAATGAAACTATAAAGAACTGCACACAAACTTTCAAATACAAGCCAGACAAAAGCCCAATTGACCTGAAAACGTAAAGAAATTTTCATTGAAGAAAAATTTTTTATTTTTTTTTCTGAAGCATTTGTTTGTTTATTTTAGATTTTTTTCTTTTAGTTTTGGTTGCAATTTATGGATGTGCAATTTAATTTTTTTTTTTGCGGAAAGAAAAAAAAAATAAGTTTTTAAGGTTTATTTACTCACAATAGACTGAAGCGCAGAACGACTGGAACTCTTTTTAAAACTTTTTAAATGGAAAAGATTGCAGATGAACTATAGCCACCTTGCACATGCAGCACGAATAGTTAAAGAAATGCACCTACTGCTTCTAACAAAAACAACAAAAAAAAAAAAGGTTTTTTTATGGTGGATTTAACTTCAATTGTAATTCAATTCCCAAAGTATTTTATATATTCGGGATAATGATTTGAGTCGAACAAAAAATACATGCACACACATCCATAATTGATCGTTACAGTCCTTCAGTAAGGATTAAGACCTAGCCTTCAACACCACCTATGTTGTATGCATTAATTTTATACACGAGTGTCGGGAGCTACAGTATTAAAGTCGACTTTTGAAAGATTTTTCATGGCAATTATATTTATTCACAGAGTTTTTGCCCGAAGTCTGCTGGTAGGAAGTCGCCGAAGAAATATTTTCATATTTTCGTTTTGATATCTGACCTGGGATTTGAAACCGGACTTTACGTCTAATAAGTCAACACACTTCTTACTACTTACTTCCCTTTAGTCAGGATTACAGTCTGAGTTTTATTGCTAGAACCACAGTAAGATAAAAAGTTCTCTTCTCATTCATACAAGTCCAGTCCAGTCTTGTAGTGCAAACGAGAAAGTTCACTACTCAGATATCGTGTACTTAGTAGAGAAATCTAGATCTGCCGCACTTAAAATTTTAACCTATGCACATACTTCTGTCATTCTATCATTCGTGGCGCAATATTTCCGAATTAATTAAAACAAAAGAAATAGAGCATCCATTGGGGTTACACATGTATTACTGCCTACTGTAGGGTATTTTGATTCAACGGTAAAATAACTTAGTCATCATTTAATACCTTTTCATACTATAAAATAATGATGATTATAATCATTAAATATCCAGTAAGTACGTAAGTAAAATTGTTATTGACCACAACAACACCAAAAAAAAAAAATAAAATAAAAGAAAAATTGAAAGAAAATGAGAATCCTTTATAAAAACCAAAAAGAAAAAAAAAAAACGAAATACAAAACAAAACTTGTAATTGTAAACTTTAACAGAATAAAAGTGTATATTGAAAAAAAAAAATCAAAATTTACTGTTTAATTTTGCCCAGAAGACCATCGAAATGGTAAGAAACCCACAACGAAACAGGCAAACACGCACTTGCTTATTATCCAATTTCTATGACCATCAAGCAGTATTAATTTTTTCCTTAGTTACGAGTGCATCATGTACGGCTGTATTGCCTTTTGGAACGAGTACATTTTCGTCTTTAAGTAAATGTACACTGAGCCCTATTTCACACACCTACTCTCTGTGTGTGCAAAGTGTGCGGTCAGTCAGTTCTGTTAGTTGGTTGGTTGGTTGGCTGGCTTTGTTGGAATACCTGTGGTCTTTGTAGTTAAGATTTCTTGGTCAAATACATGTCTGGCTAAGAGAAAAAGATTTAGTGATGCTGCAGTGGGGAAATGAGATTTACTTTAAGGGGCCATAAACAATTGAAAGAAAAAATAGAAAACTTTTGTAATCATTTAATAAGGCTTTGTATTAATCTTATTCAGTCTCACAGTAAAAGCCAACAGGTATATCTTATTGGCCACCTCTGCTGCTTTTTCATACCTTTAGTTTAAATTGTCTTCCTTTTTTAATTTGTGTTTTTTGTTTTGTTGTTGCTGTTGTATTTTTCGGTGTGGCATATACATACGATTGAATGAATGAATGAATGAATGCGAGTGTTTGTTTGTACTCGTATTGCTGTGTTGCTGTTTATTTATGCTTGCAACTTATGAGCTTTTCCTTAAGGCTATGAAATTTCATGAGTTTAAATCTTATCGCTGTAAAATTTATTTCAATTGTTTGTTTATTTAACTTTTTGATACTTTTACAAACACACTTTATGAGTTACAGTATTTCATAACATTTTATAAAAATTTATTTTTACAAATGATACTCTTTTTTTCTGATTTTTTTCTGAATACTTTAAATTACCAAATGCTAAACGAAGAAACTAAACTGAATGAAAGCCTTTATTGAAGTGGTGAGATAAGACAAGATCTATTGTATTTATTATAAAAGGCATTGCTATATGGGTGTTACGAATAAGCAAAGAAAACAAGAATGTTTTTCTTTTAAATCAGATAAATTTTAAAAACAAATCCAATTAAAGGTGTAGTGTGGAGTCCTTGCCATTAGATGGCGCTGTTCTTATGTGAACATAAAAGGTAGCATAAGAGTGCAAAAGATGACTAATTTTTAAATTTATTTAAAAATTTTATACAAAATTATTCCAGTTCCGACAGGAATCTAAATCTTTGTATTAGAAAGATGTAAGCTAACAACTTAAAATTAATTCAGGTCAATGCCAAGTCTATGGGTGTGTCCATTGGGACAATATCCCACGATACAGCACAGTATTGTTCTATGAATAAACATGTGATTTGAGAACAGAACCGGACGTCTACAACTGTAACAGAGTGTAGTATTATTGAACTTCAATAAAAAAT
Organism: Sarcophaga peregrina; assembly: GCA_014635995.1. Lineage (NCBI taxonomy): Eukaryota > Metazoa > Arthropoda > Insecta > Diptera > Sarcophagidae > Sarcophaga > Sarcophaga peregrina. The sequence continues at coordinate 104,276,964 of CM025789.1, read as the reverse complement.
CGGAAACAATCAATCTACCTATGCTCCAGAGCATGTGGGAGGTTGTTAGCCCCGCTCCGACCCTTGCCAGTGCATTAGCAGTGCAATTTCGGACGATATCCCTATGGTTTTGAATGAACCGAAGTTACATCAAGAAACACCTTGCATTCAGCAAGAAGATGGTTTTCGAGTAATCTGACATATTCTTAAGAAAAATTTTAGCTCAAAATTTGGAACGATACTACATACATACATAATTGGTCATTAGAACCCATCAGTCAGGATTATTGACCTAGTTTCTCACACCACTTATGTTGAGTGTGTTAATTTTATACATGAGTAGCGGGGCCAACAGTTTAAAGTCGACTCCGAACGACAGATTTTATGAGAAACTTTTCATGGTTATTTTATTTATTCTCAGAGATTTTGGCCGAAATCGTCGTTTGTATTTTGTTTTGATGTCTGGCCTGGGACTCGAACCCTGGCATTTACGTCTAATAAGCCAACACACTACCTACTGGGCCACGGCGACGATACTAACCCACATGAAATCCATGAGCGTCCATTGCACTCCGATAAAATCACTATTTGGCGTAGATTTCGTGCTGGCAGAGTCATCACTCCAATTTTTTTTAAGAACAACCATGGGCACAAGTCGCAGCTGTTTTCATACAATTCTTTTTAAGGAACCGTGGCTTTCTCAGACATTTAGTTTGTCCAGTTCTGACTTATAAGCTAAAATTGCCGTTTCCTCTCTGTGAATTCATTTACAACACTGACCAGATTGATGTGAGCAGAACAAGATTGGAAAACTAAAGGGTTCATGAATATTTGCTGTCTTAACAACGATTTGTATGAGATTAAAACGCAAGACTTCTATATCAAAGGCTTGTGGCAGGGCTTAGTATTATTTAGTGTCTTGCTTTTGTTCGTATATGATCACCATAATTGCTGTTCCAATACCAGACGTAGTCATTCTATAATTTGTATCCACCTCTGTCATCTTGCATACTATCGCACAAATTTTTCCATAAATTCTTCTGAAAAGGGGGAAAAAAAAATCAGCTGATTAAACATAAATACGAAAAGCCGAAAAACTATCATCACAATCATCTATCAAACTTTAAAAGTCATTAGTCGAATTGGAAGCAATCTCCAAGACTACACGAATGATTGTTAAAATCTTTTCCCGTTTTGCTACTGTTTACTTTTTCTATCCTGTATTTTGACAAATTGTTTTTAATGTATAAGGAAGAAGCATTTGACGAAAATCGATAATATTTTTGCACAAAACTCAATGCACACTGAAACAAATAAAATACCATCCGATTTGACATTTTAAAGGTGGTTTTTATTATCATTGCAAAGGTTTTAACATCAATTAAAACCAAGTCACATACATTTACTCACATAGCGAAAATTGAAAATATTCATAGGATCCTTCATGTCAAACTATTTGTCTGTCAATTTTCTTTTGTCGCTGACTATGGAAAGACATTTAACAAATGGTTTTCGTTAAGACCTTCTCCATGCACATACAGATTTAATGGAAGGTAGTGTAAAGTAAAGTAAAAGTGCCTTGTGAAACTTAAAAAATAAAAGAAATAAACATCATTAGTGCCTTTTAATACATAATGATTGAAGAAGGTTGGCTAATGTTCAATAAAATGTTCTTCAAAAACTTGTATAGAAAACTTCTTATTAATAGAGGTTTTTAAATCTAAAAATGGTTCTAGTTTACAGCTTATTCGCATGTACCATTTCTTTAAGAAAATTCCACAAGAAAAGATCTAACGGGATCAAATTACACAATTTCGATAGACACTTTGTATCACCTTACATAAGATGACCATGTCCCCAAATTGCTTCGACGCAGTATGCAATCGATGCCGACAGCCCAAATTCCATACCAAAAAATGACTTTTTCAGCATGAATTGAGCGCTGTTGAATCCCATGTGGATCGGCATCTTTCACGTAACCTTTCATCCCGAAATGGGTGTCGTATGTGAGAGGAATTGGCGGTTCCCTATATTGTGTAAAGTCGCCAATCTGATCTGCTCTGAAATATCAATCGAAGAATGCATAAAAATTCATAAAAGTTTTCATAAGAGTGGTGCCTCAAACATGGCCACTTTTCGACTTTTGTAAAGAAGTGGGATGATGGATTAGACTGAAAGTGTTACGGATGTGATCAGGCCTGTTCATTATTCCAATGTACGCGTTGCCGAATAGCAGTTGTGCTATTTTACTGCTCATTACGCTGTATTTTGCGTTTGCATTGACAGTTTCGTTCACTCAAAGTTAACTTATGCAACGAACAAAGCCGAAAGACTACTTAAAATTCCGAAGGTATGTTGTTTTACTGCTAACTAGACTTTCGACTAAAATTTTCTACTCACTGGGTATTTATTATGTCCACAACCAAAATTGTCACCTAAGGGATTCGGAAAAAGCCGAAAGCTACTACATATGAATAAAATTTGCTTCGCTGTGTTCTGGTGCTATCATTGGGCCCTTGGAAGAATCATCACTGCCAATTCAGACCGCTGTAGGCGCATTGCGTTGGTTACTTTTCAGTAGAAAGGGACAATAGAATTCGGTAAAAATCGGTAAGTTTATATACTATTTTCATTTACTTTGTCCTTTTATTAATTATGACGCAATTAAACATTTGCTGTAGTGTAACCAGCCTATAACTCTTTCTCTATCAGGCAATCATCGTATCTAATAGCTATGAATTTATTTAAACTTATTTAAACTAAACTGGTTATTATAATCCTTAAGTCAGGATTGTAACTTAGATTTGCATACCATCCTTGTCGGGCGTAAGTTTTGTCCATGGGTAAAGGTTGGACGTCTACTCCGAAGAAACGGCCTAGCTTCGCACTCTACCCACGTTGAGCGAAATTATTTTATGCGCGATTAGTAGGACCTACAGTTTAATGTCGATTCCGAAAGACAGCAAGAGCAGCTTGGTCTTGGCAATAAGTTGTAGTAAGACATCTTTTAGAACGTATTTATTTCACTTTTTGTTTAAGATGTTAAACCTCTGATTTAAACCAGAACCTTTTGTCTATAAAGCCAAAGCATCTCATAAAATCTCTAAAAAATTACACCGCAAAATAATTTCACTTTCAAAAGCGTATCAGGATATACATTGCGGATGAAACTGTTAAATGACATCGAGCAATTGGAAATTTAAAATAACTCTGTTAATCTGGCTGTTAATAACGTTTGAGCGTTATTTAAGTTTGCAATTTAGTTGCTACAAAACTCTGATAAGAATACAACTTAACGAAACTCTTTGTAAAATACTCAAAAGAAACAACCTCATAAATACGACTCAATAAAAATATACGCAACTCTCCCTTAAAGCCAAATAAGGTAAGACTCCGCCTTTAAATATTTCATGAGCATTTTACCATGAGTTAAGTATACCAAATAACTCAAGTTATTGTATCTGAGTATAATTTTTTTTTTTTTTTAAACTCATAGATACACTAGCATGGTCTGTATGGCTTTTAATAATGTATTGTATCGCTTGGGTTAATATGTTGTCTCGCTCTAATAAATATGGGGTCTCTAAAACGAGAGGAGAAACTAGTTAGTATGGCATTTAGTGACACATTAATACTTTTTTTCTTCTTTGTTAACTTTTTTCATATTTTTATTATTTTTTTTTTTGCGTATTTTTGTATTTTTCTATAAGCGATTTAATTTTTAAAGACGAAAGCAGAATATGGCATTTTTTAAAGATGCAATTTAAAATGTTGAAAGTGAAGAATGAACATTTAAAGGGTCTCAAGTGAAGAATGAAAAACATTTTAGGAAAGGGAGATTCAGTTGATTGATTATATCTTAGCAATAAATTTGAAAATTATTTTTCTAAATATCGTCTTAAATCTGCACGATTATTAAAAAAACATAGAATTTGGATACCCTTCTCATTATTATTTAATTATTATGCCATGCAATTACCAATTTTACTTTAATAATTATTAAAACAAAACAACTCTCTTATGAGAATTTACGATTTTTATTGCTTTATCTACTTTGAAAAATTTAAAAGTTTTCTTAGCCGAATGTCCTTCACAGTTCTGTAGTTCTCGAGGAATATTTTGAGTTGATATCTTGAGGATATTATTTCTTCACCTACATTATTGGGAATTACAATAAAGGCATAGCTTCTAACACCAGCCATGTTCTGTGCTACTTTTTGTCTATAGTGGTTCTTACAGCTTAACATAAATTCCGAACGAAAGGATAATCCAATACACGGCGATATCAGAATACTGAGCTTATAGTTTTCAGAGATTTGTTTACACACATTTCCTTTGTCATTGTAGTGAATTGGTTACTTTCTTTCATCGAAAACAGAAAGAAGGACAAATTTGATGTTTGATTCTGAGATAATTTATTCGCTAACAAGTACAAATCGCACAATATTAATACGTATCGATAATGCCGTCGGTTCCAATAATCCTTTTGTTATACGTAAAGCTTTCTAAGTTTCCATTTGTCTCGCTATTTTATTCTAAGGATGCAGAGTTTGAATTTTCCCTGAATTTGTCTTATTCAATTTAAAATCGTAGGTCATTGATCACCTTAATTAATTAATCGTGGAATCAAAAGTCAATTGAGTTCAATGTATGTGGCATTGTTAATGAAAAGGAAAAAAAACACCCAAAATCAACTCCTTTTCTAAATCGCAAACATTTTTGAAGTCTAAAAACACAATCAACTGAAGGCAATAACCCCTTGATTTTCTTTCGCCAGCATCTTTTCAATGCTATTTTGAGGTACAAAATACAAAAAAAAAAAAGAATATTAAAAAAATCTCTTTCAAACACCCCTTTTTGTAAGCATCTTAGGGTTAAATCTGGTTAAAGATCATTTAAAAAAAAAATATTGTTTGGGAAAATAAAGGATAAACTATTTATGGTTTGAAAACAAACAAACAAAATAATTCCGAAAATTTTAGGGTTAAATCCTGGGGGTTAAAAAATAGATTAATTGCAAATAAAATAATGAATTAATTCATTAACAGAGCATTTAGAATGGGCTATTTAAAATAGTAATTAGTTTTTTTTCAACTAGTAACACCACTCAGAGACGAATCTACAGGCTTATCAAGTACATTGATGGCTAGGAAAGTTTGCAGCAAACTGCTACTTTTTTTTTTGATAACGAGTTTTATATTATCTTCAACGTAATTGTATTTTTTAAAATTTTTTTAATACGTTGCTGGCAATCGAAGCTCACATTAACAGATTAACATCTTACTCACTAGATCAACACTCATTGGTCAGTCTACACTTGCCCATTGCATTGAGTTTGAATTCGAAAGATATAGTAAAGGATGAGGGTACAAGATCTTTTTATGCTTTCGTTATGTTTTTTTTTTTCAGTGTCGATAAACATAATCCAAGGTAGCCTTATTAATATCACAAATTGTGGTGACCATAATGGAATGAAACCATCATTTTTCAAGATTTCTTTACAAACTACATAGTTGGAACTTATGGTACATTAGTATACATCTTAGCAATGGTCGAAAATATTTTTCTGAGTTCATATGACTTTCTAGGTCTACCAGAGTAAAATAAAACAGAAATAAATTTGTATATTTGCAGGAGAATTGAAGCTTCCACCTTCTAAAAATTTGTGAATTCGAACTTGAATTGTTTGTGGCTTGTAGTAACATATTTTTATTAATACCTATATAACCTACTTTCTTCTTCTGTCTCTGTCAATGAAAATGCTTCATATACCGTAAAAAAAAATCTACAAATAGTAGTGTATGTAATGGAATTTTTCTTACTTTAGATCAGTTTCATTGGTCAAGTTTTTATAAGGGAACAGATAATTAGTCCGCAGACTTAGCAAGATTCATATGGTTGTAGATGGTTTTCGGAAGAGCTGGCGTTACTTGATACTCTTATAGTGTTCTTTATTGATTTTACTGGCTTAAGACTATAATTTGCTATAGAAAACTATAATTTCGTATAATAAAATTTTCTGATAACTACAGATGTTCTATAACTGTAATGTTCTATTGAAAAGTATTCGATAATAAATCAACAATTTTCTATAACATCAATTTTCTGTAGAAAATCTTTCGATTTTATATTGAGAATCTTTCGATAACAACAATTTTTTATAGAAAATTTTTCAATGAAAATATTTTAATATAGAATATTGTTTCGTGAGCAATGTTTTATGTAGCAAATCTGCCGATAACAATAACTATGTGTTTAAAATCAATAGAATTTTTGGTAAAATCCGGAATTTTGCACAATTTTCTGGTAGAATTGCAAATTCTAACTACAAATTTGTTGTATAGTAATCGTTTTTAATATAAAAAAAAACAAATTTTGATCCTATATTAGATTTCTTTGTATGTAGATTTTTTATAATATTTCTTAAAGAGTACAATAAACCAAGAATTTTCTTCACATATGCAATTCAATTTTTTTTTTTTAAATAATTCTTTTAAAAGATTAATGAACATTTGGAACAATATGCGGTATATAGCGCCAGGGTGTTATTCACACAGTTTAGGGATTACTCTACAATAATCTTTAGAATTTTCTTAACAAATCAAAGATCTTAATTAAAATTTTCCCCATGAATGAATTGCCATTTATAAAATGAATTCGAAAATCTTTTATTATTTCTAATAAAAAAAATCTTAGAAAAAACAAAATAGAGAAAAAGAAAAATCAGAAATTTTTAGGAAAATTCGCATGCTTAGCAAATTTTTATATATGCAAACGGAAACTACAACAGAATATCATCAATAGAGATTACAAACAAAGGCGAAACAATAGGCATCGTAAAAAGAAAAACTGCTAAAAACTTTGCAATGCAAACATACAGAGTGAAGAAACTACTAAAGACTTGAACAATAATTTGAATAGAACACAACGGAGTGCCATTTTTTTTTTGCGAGTAACAGGTCAAAGGTGAATATTGAACAGGGATGGGTGTTTGCCGTACATATTTTGGCATATGATTACTTTTTATTATGCAGTGAATCTTATTTGAAAGGCAACCGAAAATATGGCGCAATCATTAACACCATACCATCGTAGAACATACCTCGTATACGTACTATGTATGTAACATAAGGGTGTCATGTACTGTTAATGAAACAATTTTTTTTTTATATGGGGTGGCGAGAAAATATGCAACAATTTTCCATGCCACTGCCAGCGTGTTGCTGTTGTATGCAAAGATATTTCGATTTCATAGCATTTTTTCCTATGTTCTGCCATTTTAAAGGGACATTTTCTTTTATTTTTATAATTGCTGCACTTAACGCTTTTCGGTATGAAAAATGATTTTTATTTTTTCCTTCTTTTTAGTGAGTTTTTAACATTAAAAATCGGTGAAGTTTGTTCTTTTTTTCGGTCTCAAATGATTCGAAATTTTAATTTGTAACGACATTTTTTTTCTGCTTTACCTTGGCTTCTGTTTTATTATCGATTTTAGGGTGTATCCTATTGATGTTCAATACGGTTTTGGTTGCATGTTAGCAAATGAAGAAAATAGGTGGTTTGTTTTAATTGAAAGTGTAACTAATTTAAATTTTATTACTTGACATAAAACGAAATTTGCTGTTTTAAAACATAATTTAACAAAAGTATAAAGGTTTTTCTTTATTGAATAAAGTAACGAACAATTTTAGTTTACCAAGCAAAATGAAATCTGATCGTGATAGATAATTATGTTGGAACTTTTATTTTTCTACCAATTCTGCGAAAGCAAAATAATTCCTTTTTTTTTTTTTGGTAAACAAATTAGTTATCTCTGAAGATGATATTATGATTAATATGTATTAGGATCATTCAACAACTGCCAAAGTTCATTCTGTCTAACAAATTTCTTTGTATAGCCATGGTCTGGTCTGATCCATGGTGATTTGGTAAAACATTTTGAATAAATAAGAACTTATTTAACAGATTAAGATTCTACCACATGGCAGCTATCGGGATAATTCCACATTCAAAATTTTCAGGATCGAACTTTCGAATTAAATTAATTCGCATCAAAATATCCTGAAATATTTCAAGTTTTCGGGTTTTCAAATATTTTTAAAAATCCCTCCCATGTGACATTCTTAGTGTGTACGATCAGTTTAAAAAGCGTGAACACTAAAAAAAAGTAGGCATTAAATGCTAATGAATTTGTTACACATCATAAAACTAAAATAACAAATACATAACCAAGTAGTATGTGTTAATTAAATTATGCAACCGGAAAACAAAAAGAAAAAGAAAAAAGACGAAGTATGTGCTAATTTTTGATTAGTGCTAGACATGCAACAGCTGCAACACTCACCATCATATTATCTACTAAAATCAAATTGACTCAAAGAAATTGCTGGACTCTATCAAATGAATATTATTTTCAAATTTATAACAATTTCAAAATGTTTTATTTTTTTTTTATTCTTGTATTCTATTTTTATAGCTGTCACACATTTATAAACTCTTCATTCTATAGCCGAAGCCAAAGATACCAAATCATGATGATTTGAACGTTTTTGCGATTCTTAAGAATTTCTAGGCATCTCTTTGAATACAAATCGAAGTGGAAAGTAAAATTTTTATCACATTTATGCAAGATTATTTTGATTTATTATTTCATGTTGTTGTTGCTTTTATATTACAATACAAATATAGAAAACCACACACCTGGACAGTATCTATGATAGAGATTTTGTTGGAAAACTCAACAAAATCAGAGAAAAAGCACCCCTTTTCGAAATGATAAGCGTATAGAAATTTTGAAATTTTAACAGAAATACACCCAAAAACGAATAACAAAAAAAAAAAAGAAAACAATATCTTACGACAAAAGGTAAGACAAGATTGTTTTCCTAAACATTTTCGGTGTTGTACGGAAATGACCAGTAGTGACCTTAGATGACCTTAAGATATGTTTTCTTTCTTTGAAATGATGTTTCTTCTTGTCTTTTCAAACATATTTTTGCATTTGCATACCACTTCTAAAGAATTCTATGGGTGAGAATGTATGCAGATGTTTTGATTTAGCATTTGAATAGCCGTAATTTAAAAACTTATTTCATAAAAAGCCGCTTTAGTATGTAAAAAATGAAGGTATTTTTGTGTAGTTTCTCTTTTTAAATTTATCAATTAAAATTAGGGCAATAATTGTAAGAGTTTTGGGTAGTTTTCTTAAGAAAAATAACGAAAATTAATTACAATTTGATTCTCTACAAACTGAATAATTTGAGAACAGAGAAAAGCTAGTTCAACAATTTTTTACAAAAAATTCTGGTCCATATACAGTTTTTAACAAACGTTATACGTTCTACTTTCTTTCGACTCTTTAATTAAAACTTGACTGCCAATGTTACTTTATATTAAAAATTTTCAAATTTCCTTTTATCCGTTGAACCATTTGATTTTCTTTAAAAAATTTCTTAAAGTTTTTAATTATTTGATCTTTCCTATGATCTGCTCTCTGCCATAAGCAATAAAATTGCATTATTTTTCCGTTTAAATCAAAATATGATTGACATTTTTCCTTCAATATATCAATCAAGTTACTTTCGGCCTTCTATGCAATTAATATCCATTAATTGTTTGAACAAACTTTAACCTCAGGGGTAGTTTTTACGATCGACGATAATGATTCTGTATTTAATTCCTTCTTTAAAGAAAAACCGTTATATTTTTTAATTAATGATTAACCCCTCATAACTTTGTTTCATAAATTTTGCTTTTTCATTGCAAGTCGAAGTTCACACATAAAATTCTATAGCAATAGACATAAAGAGTTGACCATTTCGAAATGGCTATTCATACGGATGCTGTTTGACCGTTGTATTATCTTAAAATAATGTCAGAGCTTTTGGTTAAAAGGGTTGCTAGCAATTAGTGTTTCAAAATCAGAGTCCTTAGGTCGCGTTTGCGATGTCACATTTTGGTTGTAGAGAAGAAAGAAGGGTAAAACGAAGATATAATTCCTGTTTTTCATGAGTATTTTTCATATTATTATTTTAAAATAATTTTATTTTTCATTGTTTCACATTATTTTTTTCCGTCCAAGAAATTTAAGACAAGGTGAATAGCATTTTGTGCATAGTTGGATTATATGCAACCAGCGGCCAGTAACTAGAGCTTGTGTATAACCATGGTCAGAAAATTATGAGAATTAATGCTAAATCTAAAGTACGTCTTCAAATTTTGCGTAAAAATTTGGAAGATCCTATATTCTTTTGGTATCTTACTTTAACGATTGTTACTTACTTTACGATTGTAACGGTGCTTCAATCGCCGATCGATTAACTGATTGAATTTAAGCAATTAATCTTTCCATTTATTGAGTTGTATGTACATGCTGTATCAAATCTGCTGACCGATATCAGTTGACTGTTCTGCAAAACATCAAATTCCAAAGAGTTCAATAATCGTTCATACTAATTGTTAGTTTAAATAAGTATGGATAAAACGAATTGAAACTTTTAAACTTTCAAGCTCCTTAAATGAAATTTTCCATATTGAGGGTTATGTAAGTAATGTTTCTGTTAGCTTGGGAACTATAAATGAAAATGAAAGCCAAAATAATTGTAATTTATTACATTCAATGGATTTCTAATGGTTAAATTTATCAAACGCTGTTGGGTTGTATATTCTCAATAGGACTCTCTGGAAATTGGGGGGTATTCTTGGATATTGCTTCAGGTCTGGGTTCTAGTAAATTTATGTCTTTTTTTAGTTTTCTTCAATCGACTCCGTAAAGTTTAAGTATTCTGCTGTTGCATAAGTTTATCCATGGATTATGCTACATCTGGCCTTATGGTAATATTGATTTCTTCTAGGTTATCTGTTAGTAAAAGGGCGTTGCTATTGTGATTTAAGAATGTTGCATTAATTTCAATTGGTTTTAAAAAATTATGAAATTTAATATTTTTTTTCAACTATCTACCAAAGCGAAACCATATCACCCAAAACTAATCAACTAAATCTTGATACATTTCTTATCTGAAATCAATGGCACGCGAGTTAATATTTTCATTATTCTACCAACAAATTCCAACCCTTTGTAGCATCCTTTATCGAACATACTACTTCTGGAAAACAAACATAAAATCACAAATTGCCCCTTTAAAAACAGAAAAAAAAAAAACTATTAATTGACATGACATTATTAGCAATAACAATAATAACCAAACTTTTTGACATTTGCTACAAAAAGCAGCACAAATAAACCGCAATAATGTTTATCAATGGGAACGTATAAGGTTGCAATCTTTCGTGGAAATTTGATACAAGTTTGTATATACATTGGAATCCTTTTTTTGTGTTCTGAGTTTCTTATCCTTTAGCTAAGATCTAAGAAACAAATGTTAAATAATTGTCAACATAATTTGAAAATGATACTTGCCACTCACTGTTACTCTTAAACGCATACAAACGTACACACACTCGTACACTTAAAATTGTGTTGCATGAAGTGAAAGAAAAAAAATGTTACAGTTTCCCATTCACCAAAAATATTATACGTAACTCCAAGTGTTTGAGAAACACCCTTTCTATGGTTTATTAAAAAAAAAAAGAAATCATTTCGTATCTTAACTGTCTGAAAAAGGTTTAAATTTCAGCATCTCTTCTTGTGACTGTGGCCTGTTTCAGAAGTTTTTGTATTTTGTTTTTATTTAAATTTCTTTTTATTATAATTTAAATGTAACATTATAAAACAATTTGTTTTCTTCAAATTACTTTTGTTTCTATTGTTGTTGTTGTTGTTGTTGTGGTATAATTAAGAGCATATTTCCTTTATATTTAAATATAATCCTTTATATATGGTTGTGTGGCAAGTATTCGTTTGTAGGTCATAAAATACACCGGCGTTATAATAATAAAAGTCTTCCAGAAGCAAACCTTGTCGAATAGGAACAAAAATAATTTTATTATCCTTAGATATGAACATTTTTAATTGCAAAAAATTCATTGTCATTAAAAAGTACTCTTTTGTAATACAAAACAAGCTTAATTACAAAGTTATTCTCAAATTAATGTTTGGCTAAGAAACAAAAAATCGATTTAGTCTACACTTTTCAAAAAATATGGAAAACATTTCTTAATTTTTGAAAATAATACGATAGAAAACGAGAAATTTTTTCTGAATGTAGAAACATCTAGGGCACTGGCACGTCATCAGTAGAGTAGACATCTCACTAAACATAACTTCTTCAGAAAAACGCCACAGTTGGAAGATAGCTTTATCACGCAAGCTGTACCTGCCGACTTTCGAAAATTTATATTCAAATCGTTTGTGAAATTTTTTTTTATAATTTTCAAACCCCTTTTTGGCAGAATAATGATTTGGGACTTTTTCGAGAATACCTAAATTGCGACATGCTGTTGATAATTTTAAGTCTTTGGAATCACAAATGTTATCCTTTTTTTAAATTCGAATCGATTCTTCAATTGATTCATTACGATTTCGATAACTGAAGACAATTTTGAAATTTATTACGCTGCTCACTACAACTTAACACCTTCTTAAATATCTTGTACCACAGTCACGACCAATGGCACGCAAGGATATCGATTAGTTGAACCATATAAATTTCAATGCATATGAATATTAGAACAAGTGTTTGCTTCTTTACTGATAAGAAATCCCAAATTATCTATACATTCTGAAGACGATGGACACACTTAGGCAATAAGTTGCTGTGGCTTGATTTTGCTTTTATGGTGAAATTTGAGTTTCGACAAAAACAATCTGTGAAACTGATAAAAATGAAATGAATTTTTAAGAAGTACTAATACAAATGCTTATCGCTTTTCTTCAAATACAATAAAATATTTATTAAAACAAATATTTCTTCTTTCTAAAGAAGACGAAAATAAAAATTTATTGTTTTTTTTATGATTTTCGAAAGTAATGTGAAAACATTAAAAATATTGTTCAATTAAATAATTTTACTTTCAAAGAATATGTACACAAAATATTTTATTTATTCTGTTTGATATATTTTAAATTGAAAAATTTTAAAAATTTTTACAAAAATACATATTTTAGGTTGCCTCAAAGAAGTTAAAATTTTCCCACATACAAGTGCCTTGAAAAACACCCTTTAGCAAGGAAAACTAGTGCCAAATCTAAATCGAATTTCACACAAAATTAATTTTATTTTCCTTTTCACAAACTTGTCAATATATTAGACGCATAAATATCAATAACCACAAATAACGATACGATATTAATAATTATTGTTGTAAATAATAATTTTAGCCCATTTCGTATTAAAAATAAAGTCGAATGATTTCAAGTAATCAACCCTTCAGTGCAGGAAACCTTAAATACAGCGGAAGTGGAAATAATATTTCAGCTACCCTTTCCCTTTGTTTAAGTGTGAAACACTGTAACATTTTATGAATATCGTATTACGTGAGTGAGTATTACAAAATTACACGTAAAAGGAGTTGAAAAATCGAAATCAATCACGCTTAATAACTATTACATGTACGTTTAGCAGTTAAGAGGGATAATCAAAGAAGCTCAACAGCGATAATTATTCGGGCAGAAAACTGAGGTAATTTATTAGCAATTAAAGGAAGGAATTTTATGTTATTGACTTGAAGGTTTCATTGAGAATTATTTTCCTCTTTTCATTTTCTGCAAAACTAAGAATTTTGAATGGGAATTCGAAATACCTTACATTATATAATGCATAAGGGATTTCACCATGAATAGACAAACAATGCTTGTAAATCAGTTTTTGTTCAAAAATTATATTCGTTGACAAAATCAATTTTTGGCATATGGATACGCCAATCCAGTTCAAGAGCTGCCAATGCATCTTGAAAGATGCAATATTTACCACAGTTTGCGTTTGGATCCCGCAATAAATACGTACTTTATTTTACTCAAATTTGAAGAGTTTGATTGGAACGAAACTAAACTTTTAAATATTTAAGAAATCAAACACACGCAATTTGTAGGGATAATTAAAGTTTCTCTTGTACAGAGACAAGGAAGTTACAATTCTAGTTCTCAAAAAATAATCCTACAGTTACCTTTAGTGATATGTCGCTCGGAAGATAAGAAAAATATGTCAAAATTGGAGCTTGTGACGTCTTATTTTTAAATTTACATAAAACAAAGTGTTAGTAAGATATCAGGAACTTTTTTTATTTATTTGAAAGACCTATTATGCCATTATTTTCGAAATATAACCAACAAATATATGTTGGCCAATGCTTTCCTGACTGTATAATTTTCTATGACCCTAACGCATTAGTCAGCTGAATTTGAACGCCCTAAAATCATACGTGCTGAACTTTCAATACGACCATTGGGTACCAGATCAGTTAATTCAATGCAACAGAAGTTGGCAATCATCGATCTATTATGCTCGCGGTTGACAATTACGGCCTGACAAGGTCATTCTCGCAGAAATATGAAATAAAGACGCTTTTTACATTAACTCCAAACCGTAACTTTTTCGGTAGACATTGGGCGTAACTATTCAGAAATAGGCGTCGTTCATTAAAATGATTTTCAAAGTTCGTAAATCCCTACATAATATTCTTGGATTATTCCATCTTATAATTAATCGTAATCGATCATATTTATAATCTTTTTTTCCTTTAATTGATATCACAAGAATTAATAATTTTTTTTAAGAACTTATTATTTAGACCGTTGTGAATTTTCAATGAGAAAGTGTAAGAACTAGGGATGCCATACGGGATCGATTTTTAAAAATTCCGGGATAATTCGAGATCCAAATATTTTGTTAACAAAATCATTTGTATTCCAATTATGTATATCAGAATTATTTATCATTAACAATAAAATATAAATACAGCAAGACAAAATGTAACAAAAAAGCCTAAATTAACAAAAATAAAAATTGTTCATACATATGCAAATTCATTAGTTTTAAGAAAATTATTTGGATTCCAACAAAAAGATTAAAGCATCTAACATGTAATGTGATTGGCTTGAACGAAATTTGGTGTCAACACACCCTGCCGTTGAAAAACACTTCTCGCAATCAACATTTGTTGGTAAAATAGTTCCAAGATAGCTGTATGCAGCTTGTAAATATTCACTTCTACCACCTCCTGGTGTAAATAAATCTATTCCTTTGAACAGTTGAGTATTTAAATCAGTTACCCTTTTAATTAATTTTATAGGGCTTTTGCATTCTTCGATGCCATCAAATAATTTTTATCACAGGAAGTAGCATTTTCCTCATCTGAGATGCTAGTTTTTAGAAATCCCGGGACAAGTTTTTAGAAATCCCGGGATTCGGGATTTTGTGAATCTCGAAAATCCCGGGATTTCGGGGTTCGAGATTTCCCGATTGGCATCCCTAGTAAGAACCTATTTAAAGACTTTATTACACGAGACTGTGTTTGTATTTCTCATCATATTTTGAGGATTTTTCTTTATAATATTAAAGAATTCTTGAGTTATTTTTTTTTTTGTTTCTGCTTTAATCTGATTTCATTCGGTTAAATTATCTTACAATATTTAATAATATTATTGTCATTTTGAAATTATTTCAATATTTTTCAAATATTTCTGGCACAATATTGTAACTGAAAATATTCAAATTGGAAAACATCATAAATCATTCGCCCTTCTGCTTAAACACAATACAATATTTACGTTACATTCACTTTAAAATCAATGACCGGAAAATAGTTTTTAAAATTAGGCATTACGAAAACCAGAAGCACACAGTTTCACATCTTTTTTTTTGTTAAACAAATTCAATACCGTTTTTATGAAAATACACAAATTAGCTGAGTATCCTACAGCTAGGAAAACTGTGAGAACAATCTGACAAATTTTTACCATTGCATTGGATTTTTTTAATCACACTGCCTAAAATAAGAAAAGAAAAAACAGAAGGAAAACCATGGTAAACGAACAGAAGAACGTTTAACATCTGGTATGAAAATTCTTTTCTTGGCTTTTCTTGGAGCAATACAAGGATGTAAATGACAAGTTTTTTCATTTAATATTTTACTGCATAATAAAAAAAAAAATGAAAAAAACTGTCATTGATGTGGGGAAATTGGAAATAATTTTTGTGAAGCTATAAAATTGAGATGCTCTTTTTATAGTTAAAAATTCGTTTATTATGGAAGCACAACATAATTGGAAAATTCTACGTTTATATAAAGTAATATGGGAACCAAGTAATTAAAAAATATTTTCCTTTTTTAAATGAAGGAATTCAAAGGATTTTCTTTGGAAACAGGAAGTACTATTTTTGTTTCGTATGACAAATCAAATTATAGTTCTTCATAGAGGGGTAATATTTAGAATTATATTGGAATTAACATATGTGTGGTTTTTATTTCTTACACCACAAGAAGTATCTGAGGGTTTATAGAACTCAAAGGACTTGAAATTGTAGGTGCACAAATAGGGATAACAGTGTGTTCTCTATATGAAATTTTTGTAGTCTAAGTACACTAGTGGGTAGACGTAAAGCAATGATTAAACCCCTAGATCAGATATCTTGAACAAAACGAAATGTGCAGATTTCTCAAAATCAAATTGCCATGAAAAGTTTCTCCAAAATCTATCGTTCGGAATTCACTTTAAACTATAGGTTCCGTCAATCATTGATAAAATTAACACACACAATATTCGCGGTCGTCATCCTGATTGAAGGATGGTGATGATCAGTTATATATGTACGTACTTATGTATATGCTATCGGTTTGGGCAATTAGCTTTTGTATGCACAGCTTTTGCAGCCCATTTATCATCCCATTCCAGAGTAAATAGAAGCACTAAGCACATTCTACTGCTAAGCAGTAGTTTCCTTGATTCTTACGATGTCCATTAGTTAAGATTATATTCGTCGGAAACTTATATTAAAGTCCTCTTTGATGTCTAATGACCAGATTTATTAGAAAAAGTAATCAAAAATTCGCCGGAAAACATATTTAAAAAATAAATATCATGCAGTGATGATAATTTAAAAACATTTCATTCCAATTATCACAACCTAATATAGTATTGGTATATAAAGTTCAAATATAACTTTTTCTTATCTCTTGACTTGTATGTCTTCCGTTGCTGCTTACTTACTACGAAGGTATGAATATATTGAATAGTATCCTTTATGGCATTTTAATTGATATGTTAAGAAGAAAGTTTATATTACTTTGTAGCATACCAATACTGTTTTTTTCATTCATTATTCATTAAAACTATAACAATACAGATATTCTTTGGTAATGTCCATAAAATTATTTTCGGAAGTTCAGATGTTAGAAAAACACAGTACAAAAACAATTTATTTAAAACAAAAAAAGACAAAGATTGACCACAAAAACAGGACATTTAAAACCAACAATATGTTGTACCGAACTCATCTAAATGTGCCATAGAATTATTTACTACAATAGGGCTAAAATCAAACTATAAATATGGACAATAAGTTTGTTTTTTTTAAATGGCCTTTAATGTGGCCAACAAAAAGTGTCCTGGGCAGACAACAGAAATGATTACCTTTGTTCTTATTTTATAACTAAGAAGTTCTGACTTTTTATGTAGCAAATGTCCTTTCAGCAGTCCACAAATCACACTAAAAATGTGAAAATGAGAAAGTAATCTATTGAAAGGTAGTAAAGCGCATTAAACTATTAGTAGGCGTATAAGTAAGTGAAATAACTCCAGCTGTTTTACACCAACAACTTGTAATAACCATTGATGACACCTTCTTCCTCTACAGTCGTATGCCAGTCTAAATGATTTTGTTGTGTTATTGTCTTAAGGATTCACAGTGCCCTGAATTTATGCCGACAAAGCATCTTACGTAGTGGCATACTACTTAGTAGTAGTAGTAGAGTAGTAATTACTAGTTATTCATTATTCCTTCAATTCCATTGCTATTTAAGGATTTTGTTTTATTTTTTTTTATTATTTTTATGGGTAAAACTAAAATGTTTGTATTTTTCTTTTTCCTGTGCCCATAACACTTTCATTACAATGGCAAATGTACCATTTGTTAATGTCCTTGTTTGGCTGTCGTTAAGCAGACTCTGTTTTCATTTTTTTTATGCACTACTTTTAAGGCCCTTTTTGTTAACCATACCTCGCCCCCGTAACCATTTATTGTTCTTCTGTTTTTGGTTTTTTTTCCGGTATGTAAGTCACACATTGACCAGATGTTTGGCTTATAATTGACTTCTGTTTGTTTCTTTCTTTGTAATGAGATAATTGGTTTTTGTGGTTGTTGTGATTTTCTTATGACACGTACGTAATATTTAATTTAAGAAATAGAAAGAACAAATAGATCAAAAATTTTTCAAAATACGCGTTTATCATGCCTTTTAGCTAATTAAAAAAAAATTATAATGAAGTCGCCATAGTCCGGTAGGTAGTATGTTAGCATATTAGACGTGAGACAGAGGTTCAAACCGCAGTCCAGAGATCTCGAACAAAACGAAATGTGAAAAAATATTTCTTTTGCGATTACCTCCCAGTACAGTAAATAAAATTGCTATGAAAACTTTGTTTAAAATTGTGTCGTTCGGAGTTGAGTTTAAACTGTTGGTCCCACTCTACTTACGTATGGAATTAACACAGAAAACATGGGTGGTGTGATAAGCTATGCCGTAGTCCTGACTGAAGGGTTGTAAGTAAGTATAATAGGCCAAAACTAGCAAATAATAATTGATTGAAAATTTAACATGTCAACTTATCTCAACTGGCATTAGGAAAGTCCATATGACTTTCAATTGAATGTTTGAAGGCTCCAAAGATCCGTGTAACAATTTTTCAGCTGTCGTATATGGGAGAACGAGCCTTATGAGTGAAACAACTTTTTTTTAGTTTAAAAAAATATATTTTTTGATGCAATTTCTTTTAAAACTGTTCGATAGTCTGAGTACATCGCTTGATAAACATTATTCGTACTGTGGATTGCTAAAGTTAAACCAAGTAAAATGAGTGTGAGTGACGATGCAAGCTATGGACACCTTAAAGAGGCAATTTCTGATTAGAAGATCATTCATAAGACCACGAAATTATTTTGGATATAAGCATAAAGAAGTTATTTGAAATTGCTGAGGGTGTAAAGATATCAGATGAAAAAGCTGGATGTGAAATATTTAAAAGTTCTGTTCAAAGTGGGTACTGCACCAACAATGATATGGGTTCTCAATGGATTCAGGATATGAAACGAATCTTGTATAAGTGGTTCGTAGAAACAAAAAGTCGAATATGCTAAATGAATAAAAGGTCTCTTGCCAGGATTTCATCAGAAACTATCGATTAAGTTGTTTAAGGTCATATAGTATGAATGGATGTAACAATCCTATGATTAGAGGGTGTACGCAAGTAAGAATGACCAAAAAATCGCTTAAAAGATCAGATTGAACAGTATTGCAAATACTTTGATATTCGAGATCCTGGGAATAGTACATGAAAATCTATTTTAAATTCTGCCTAAATTCTATTAAGTAGTTTAGATATTGGCAAAATGTTATAAATATTAACAGAAACATTTCAGTAATAAAGAAGAATAATTATTTATATGCGAATTTATAGATTTTTAACACCCTCCCTTATTTAATGCAATGAAACTATATTAGTGATTAGGTGAATATTAAAAATTCATTAATTTGTAGTTAATATCTTTGCAGAAATAAATTTTAAAACAGTAGATACGATTATATTTTGTCTTTTCACACATTTTTATTTATAATTGTGAAATATTAATTCCCTTCCTCTAAAAAACATTTTACCAAGGCGGATGTTATTGATTTAAAATCGAAGCATTTGCATTTGTCATTCAATTACAATATTTTCCATACCAGCTCGAAAATAATCCACTTTATAAATTTAATATCCCCCAATTGCCGTCTATATTTGCATGTTGCACCATTAAGGAATCATTAAAATATTGTGTCTGTAATGGAATAAGTAGCATTTTTATGCAAAACACTCATTATACACTCAACAGTTTGTTATTAATAATGAATACACGATTTCAACCCTTTTTTTTATTCATGCCACTTAATTTAATCTTTATATACTCACCAAGTAAATACAAAAAAAAGTAAATTTAATGCAACTTTTTTATAGTGAAATTAAAACAATTGCATGCGGTAATCATGTGTCTGTGACTGTGTGTGTGTGGAAAGAACGTATTTTTAACTACTACAACAAGGATTGAATGTAATTAGTTCGGAATTAGGGTTGCAATATGAAAAATAATATCGTTTGAGTATCAATTATTATTATTATTAAAGTTTGTTACCGATTAAAATATAAATTTTATGAAACAAACATTTTAATTAAAATGTTATAACAATACTAATCATAATACAGTGTAACTTTAAATTAAAAACTATTACTTTACAGTCGTTAAAGTCAGGATTACAACCTAGCTTCCGACACCATAAATTTAAAAAAATTAACCTACCTGTTTAACATCGACTCCGAACGAGAGATTTTTGGATTTTTCCGCTAAGAGGAAGAAGGAAATATTTTTTTTAATATTTTATTGTTTTTTATTGTTTCATCTAATAAGCCAATACACTGCCTACTAGACTATGGCGGTTTCAGAATTGGACTGAGATAATTCAGAGCACTTGGTTTTCAAGAACGAGTTACTATCTCTTAAAAGTGCCAGTGTTGAATCTTATTTCGCAAACATTACTGGTTGTAATGTAATGTACTTAAAACTAATTTAGGAATACGAGTTTAGTGCAGAATTTTTGAAGTTCAGCATAAACTTGCCTTGATGTGAAGGAAACGGAATCGGTGTAACACCTTTTATGCGAGTGCTCTGCTCTTCAAGATGATGTCATCGGTTTTTGAGTGGCAGAAAGCTTAAAGGTTTGGGGATGGTGGAGAACGAGTCACTAAGCGAACTGACCAGTCCCAGGGGTCTACCTTCTACTGGGTAAACAATGGGTCATATGGAAAACCATATCCCATTCACAGGCAAGTTATTCGTTAATCTAAGCTAACTTTGGAATAAACCGTGAACACTAACCGGAATTTAATATCATTTTGATGGGAAAGAAATTATCTACCATGAGCTGTTATTCTATGAGTGCTTTGAATCTCCGAAAGATCTATTGCCAGGTTTTTAAGTATCCAATTTTTAGCTCGAATCCAGCAGATAATGACTATTAATTGTTCCTGCATATGGCGAACAATTTTTTAGAAGAAACCTTCATTCTAATAGCTTCATTCGAATAACTGACAATATTCAATTTTTACAGCCGTATTTTATTTAGGCAGCGAATATTTTCATATTTTAATACTACATGAACACTATGTAATGGTTATTTGATAAAGTTTTTCTCTCTGAGAAAATAAAACTTTAAATTTTCCAAAAAATATGACCCATCATGAAGAAAAAATTTTTTTTGAATTATATTCGTTGTATGCGAATTGGAAAGGTTTGTGTTTGTAGTCAATTACTTTAACCACAATATTATTATGGCCATTTTAATGCATTTATTTTACTATCTCTTTTAAAAAATTTAAAGAAATGAAATAAAAATGCGTTTTACTTTCCGTTCCTAAGTACGTTTTACAAAGTTATTATGATTAAAAAGAAATACCAAATCAGTAGCAAATATGTGTGTGAAATACGGTTTTATATGCAGTATTTATAACTTTTCCCATGAAGAAATACACTGAAAAAGATTCAACAAATTGAAACTCTTTTAAGCATAAACAATTATTTAATTTTCTCATGAGTCTAATCTTCCTTTAGACTAATTGATTAACATGTATGTAGCACGTATACTTATACGTTTCATATAAAATATTACTCGTATATTATGAAGTACTTCACCTCTGGTTACCAGTTAAGTTCTTTTTAAATATGACCCTAATCTAGCGCTTCTGTATTTTTTCCGTGCCTGTTTCTTTATTATTCCACTGACAATGCAAATAAAAAACAATTGTTTAAAATTAAATTTAAATTTGAATTTTTTTTTATTTAAACGATTCGTAAGTAAGACGGTCGAAACGCATTTATTTATTTACATTTTTACCGTATTACGCATTTTAGCTTACAATTTCATTCATAATGAAAATATAATAAAAATAATTCTTCATTTAGTTTTTTGAGATTTTAAGAAAAGAATTTTATTTTTTTTATTCTCAACTTTCCAGATTATTTTGTTATCTATAGTTTTATGTTAATATTTATTTTAAGTACAAAAAACTATAAAAAATTATCTGAAACGCTGCTGCCGTTGACAAATAAATCAGATATCTTTATCAAGATTTACACATGAAACAGAATCCAGACTCCGATAAGAATAAATACTTTTAAATATTCGGAGGTCATTGAGATCGTGGAGAAATTTAGTAATGAAAGACACATTTTTTGAAAAAAATTTACTTTCATCTTCACATGTGTAAATAGAATTTTTCATTTTTATCCCAACGTACTGTCTTATAGGAGTTTTTTTTTCTAATTACAGACAGAAGTTTTAATCAGTGTTAGCTTTACATATTTAGATTTAGACGAGACGCCTTTGCTCTGGAAAACATGGTTTTCCATGTAGAATGCTTTCATGTACGCACCACAATGTTTTGTTTGACGATTTTCATGTTTGCATTCTAATGCACCGATAGTAGTATCTATCTAATTTACAGTGAGCGTCAAAAGTAATTGTACACTAAAGATAAAATTCTAACAATCACCAAACTCAACTTTTATCAATTAAGGAGAGTGCTTGAAAAAATTCACAATACAAACTTCGAAATTTTTTGTAATTTTTGTTGTTTCAATTTTGAAAACTAGTAATAAAACAATTTTAAAATAAAAATAACGGTAATTTATAAATGCATATTATTTTACTGTACAGTTCCTTTTGACGCTCACTGTATAACAGTGACCGTGAAGTTCGTATATTTTCTTGTTTGACTGAACTATTAAACGGTATTCAGCTTTTGAAAATAAAAGCAAAGTTTTATTTTCGTTTTTTGCTTATAAATCGGTCGAAAGGGTTTAATCGCACGATCTCGGTGGCTGTTTCACAAGACATCCCCCATATCTCTCGCGCAGAATATCCAATGGGTCATGCGTTAATTTCAACCAAAAGATCTCGGTAATCATCAATCTCATAATCATCAATCCCATTTCGACAAATTCACAATTAGACAATTTTGTTTATTCACATACCCATTCATCCAGAAATGGTGGTCATCGCTGAAGATTAGGGTCATACTGAACACAAACTTTGGTAAAATAATTCTATTGTTTGCAATTTTATGATTTGTTATTAGCTATGGAGAATTATACACTAATTTAACAGAAGTATCTTCAAAAAATTGTCCATTATCAACTGCCGAACTTCAGGAATACCAGTTGGATGACCCTATAGAATTTAAGATGAATTTTCTAACACCCACAATATGGTGGGTGTAAGGAAGTGGGTCATAATCCGAACTGAAAGATTGTAATGACCAATTAAGGAAGTAAATTAATAAGTAGGAAAGCATTCATTCTATTTATTATGCGTCAACGAAAATACAAATTCAATTAAATAGCTCGAAACTATTTTCCATTACACAAAACTAAATAGTCATAATATTTTTTCTTGTGAATTAATACAATGAAAGACGTAACATAGAGTAGGTGCCAAGAAAGAAAAGAGAATCCTCCCACTTCTAACATCTTCCATGGACTTTAAACTATACATTTTGTAGAGTAACTCATCTATTAGGGTTTGTATTTAAGTTCACGTTTCATTTTAATTTTACCATAAACATCTAAAAAACATTAAAAACAGTCATAAAATTACTTGGGTGGCAGTTTGGTAAAAACAGAAATTGTATTTATTTTTGTCTAACGTCAAAATAGTCATTAAAAATCGTCTTAAATCAAACAGCTTACACTCTAGTAACAAATTGTAAATTTTCCTTTTGACCATGAAATTGTTCTAATGCGGCCACTAAAGGTTGAACCAGGAAGTTTTTTTAAACTAATATTTCTAATTTATAGCATTTTAAGGTTTAGTTTAGACTTTAAAGACAAATATGGAGAGATAAAGTAGATCAACTGGATGCTAGAGGGTCATAAATTTAATATTGCCAACAAACTTAAGACTTTAAACAAAGCTCTCATAAATATCTTTCATTTATGAGCCAAATATCTAACATTGTTCATATGTACATACATATGTATATACGGTATTTAAAGGTACTACATATGTACGTTTAAGCAATAACGCGTTTCAAGTCCAATCGTTTACTTTTATGCGCATTGGGTTAAACAAAAAGGTTAAAATTCATTTCATTCAAAAGTAATAACACAATATTAAATAAAATAAATTTTTAACAACAAAATTTTTTTAAATTTTCTTTTTAAAAAATTTAAATTTGAATTTTCGATGCAAATAATTTTTTTTTCTTAAAAGAACTTGTTTTTTTAATGAGTTTTCTACTTCAATTTTTATTTAAGGTCATTGCATTAGAACGTTATCTACCATGACATGGCATATATAGTTTTGGGGTAGTTTTGTTTTTCTGTATGCTTATGGTCAAAGGTCAGATTTGACCAGAAATTTCTCAGGCTTTTGCTAGGACGTATTTGATTAAAAGTACGTTTTTGATAGAAAAACTTTCTGTAACTATTCTTAGGGTTATAGATAAACCGGATTTATTGACCTTATGAACTTAACGTTCTTTTGCTAAGAAAATTTTTATAGGAACTTTGAAAGAAATACAGAAATTTTGATGAGACTTGTTTTTTAAGAATTTAGTTGAAGATGTTAAAGGATTTCATTCATGATTTATTTCGTGAAAATTGAACATTTAGTAAAATTTATCTAAAATTTATATAGAAATAATAAAAACTATTATATTACAACAGCAATTAAAACAACACTGGTTAAATGCACTACATAGTGTTGTTAAGGTATAATATTCGATGTCTGAAATACTAATTGGTGACAGATGGACATTTCGGATGCATTTCATATGTTAGAAAATGCAATGACACCCAGGAAAGTAATACATTGTTCTGAAAATATTAGAATGCAATTACTCATTGTGGTATTTAATAAGCAGATGGAATTGATCAATAGAGAAGTTATATATGTATGTCTCAGCTTGGGTGAGAAGTTCTGATGCATTCATAGTCCCCATCTTACCTTCAGATTATTAGTTGTTTCCATCACATGATCTCTTTTCATTGTACAAATTTAAATTTCGCTCAGTAATTTTAGAATTTCAAACAAAACTGTTATGCCAATTACGAAGCTAGATTTCGGTCAATTTAATTACAAATAAGTTATGGACTGTTATTCGTTTTATTTCTTTAAATTTTAACGAATACCAAAATTCAAACAAATGTATTTCAATGAACTATATTTTATTCTGAATTATTTAATTGTAGCGTTTGTCCCCTAAGTAAAATCAAATCATGAAATGCGCTCCTCTATACATTAAAATTTTAAAATTCTCTTACGTGTCCTTAAACTGTCTTTCCGTATATGTTGTAGTTTTCAATTTTAGTGCAGGTGGTTTTTTTTATTAAATATACCCCGTACTTATTTGTTCCGCTGAGATGCAATGTATAAAATAACATACAACACTCAATAATGCCACAACATCCCCTTTTCACATGCTCGAATAGTGAAATTAGTTGCTCATAGCGTGGACGTTAAGGAAGCAAGAAAGCAAGGAAAACATGTTCATAATTTTGTATGATTGTTTCCGGATCAAAAGATCACTTCCTGACAGGATATAAACAGGAGTAAATAAAATCAAATTGTACAAATGTTAAGATTTCTATGGGAAAATGTTGTTGATGATAAAAACAAAAATTTAAACTTTTAATATAAAAAATGATTACAATGACCCAAACAAATTGGACAAATATTTTTAACGGTCAAACACTCATTTTTTTTTAATTTTTTACAAAAAAAAATCCTGTTATTTTCTTTTTCCTTTAAAAATTTTCTTAAAAAACTGCTTTTAATGTCAAACAAACATTAGGAAAATGTTTTAGAAAATCTTTGAACCCATTGTTAGACTAAAAAAAAGAAGAGCTTGACATTTAAGATCAACCCTATTTTTCTTTCAAATCTTTGGTTACTGATGCTGATGCTGCTGCTGTTGGTGCTTTATGACATGCTTTTATATCTTTTAAGATGCTGGCTGATGTTAAGATCATCGCTTTTTAACCCTTTTTTTGTGATGTGTTTATGAGTTGTTTCAAACAATTAATTTAAAATTCATTTTCTTAATGTAGATCAGAGTACAAGTATTTTATCGTATGAAATTATATTTTTGCTTACCAAGCAATCACATTAAAAATGTTGAGTTCATGTTCGGTGACATTTCTTTTGAACTTAAATGTCAATTTGTTAAACTCTTTTGTATTTCCATTTAAAAGTCTTTTATTTCAGTTTTTCTAAATTTTTTAACATCATTTAACTGTTTCGTTTACTTGTCTTTTGACAACAAACTGCTTAAACAGTGCTGGGGTTATGAAAGATGTGCTCATGAGTTGTATTGTTTGCAAATGTAACGGCTACTAGAAATTCTTCAAGGCTTTAATAACACTGTAGTAATTATATGTACATACATATTCGTATAACTAAAACAGACTTTGTGCTAGACCAAGTACCAACGGGTTAGCTCCCACTCCATGCAATAGCGTTATCAATATTAGAGAAAACTAAACTGGAACATCAATACACAATCCAGAAGCAGTAGATCTTAACTGGCGTTTTTGTTACTAAAAATATATAAACAAACCAAGGGCCCATTTTGAAGGTTGAGTTTAAGCGGGGATATCAGAGATCTAGTGCAATGTGGAAACTATGTTTATACCAAATCCTTTTGTATATTTAATTAGAATATATCTGTCGACCGCTATATTCCTGTATTTAATTTCGATTGGAAGGAAAATACCGATTGGATAGTCGCGTAAAAACCAATTGCTAGGGCTTCTGTTAAGATATAAAATATAACTGAAAAAATATAATTTTAGCTACTATAATTTAGGGAATCACTTTATATAAGCTTTTGGAGTCGTAACATTGTAATTGTTCAATAATTTCACTTTGTCAGCTCTGACTACTACACAATGTAAACAGCACCGTCTATTGCAATTTTGTTGTAAGACAATTTTTGCTTCCTAAATTCAAAAAGTTTAATTTGCTTTGCTTGCTGTTTTACTTCGTATTCAAGATTATGCCCTTTGTTGGTAATGATTATTGTTTGCGTTTAATTTTTCTTGAGTCCTCTCCTTTTGCAATCCAGAATTGTATGTCATGTTCAATTAGTATTTGCTTAATTAAAATTAAATTCAATTCATTATCGAGTAATATTGGGTGGTCTTAATTCAATTCGATTTCCTATAATCAATTGCCAACTTTTGTTGTTCACTGCAGACAATTTAGCTTTGCTTTTGTTTTTTTTTTTTGTTTTATTTTTCCACAATATTTCTTTTTAGAAGTTTACCGATATTAGCGTGTTAATTACGATTTAAATGGTTGGTTGAGGCCCCTGTTTAGCAAGATGGTCAGTCATTGTGCCAATTTAAGTTGAACTCTATGAGTGATGATGGGATAAATGAATTTTGCTTTTCTCTCTTTATTGTTGAATGAATTTTGACTTCCTATGGTGTTTTTGATTTGCAAGATAAAAGAAGACGATAAATTCATTCATGTATTTTGTTTTTTTTTTTTTTTTGTATGAAATATTATGAATATATTGAGTTTCTTTTCATATTATTATTCTTCTTTTCAATTAATTTTAAGCCAATTGATATTTTATTGATTTTTTTTTTGTTCTTAATCTCTAATAGAGTTAATTAAATTTTAAATAATTTTTAATGCGGAAATAAATAGAAAATTAATTTATTCAACGGCCGGTTAAGGTTTTTCCCGCTGCAATTACACGCAATATATTGAAGATGATGAGTTTGTGGGGTTTTCTTATTTTACTAGTGCATTTACGGTAACAAATTAAGAAATACTGATATGGGCCGCTATTAGGGATGCCAATCGGGAAATTCCGAAACTCGAATTCGGGATTTTCGGGATTGTGAATACGTATGTATTTTGACCCTACAAAAGGTCCTGAAAATAAAAATTCTATATCACTAAATTTCGATAATAGATTCTCAGATGAGGAAAACCCCACTTCCACTGATAAAAAGTTATTTGATGCCATTGAATGCAAAAGCTCTATAAAACGAATGAATAGTGTAACTGATTTAGATATTCAACTGTCCAAAGAAATAGATTTATTTAGATCAGGAGGTAGTAGAGGTGAATATTTACAAGGTGCATACAGCTATCTTGGAACTATTTTACCAACAAATGTTGATTGCGAAAAATGTTTCCCGACGGCAGCGTATGTTTACAACTAAATTCGTTCAAGCCTTTCAGATCACATGTTAGATGATTTAATCGTTTTGTCGGAATCCAAATAATTTTCTTAAAACTAATGCATTTGCATACGTAGTATGAATAATTTTTATTTTTGTTAGTTTACGCTTTTTTTTTAACTTTTTGTCTTGCTGTTTTAAAATTTTATTTTTAATGACATGTAATCTGATATTTGCCATGAAAAGTTTCTCAAATATCTGTCTTTCGGAGTCGACTTTAAACTGTAGGTCCCGCCACTCGTGTATAAAATTAACGCACACAACATAAATAGTGTGAGAAAGTAGGTCAATAATCCTGACTGAAGTGTTGTAATGACCATTTATGTATGTATATGTATATATATAATCCTGATATACATACATAATTGGAATACAAATGATTTTGTTAACGAAATATTTTTATTATTAAGAGAAAATCGCGATTTAACCTATAATTTTTCGGGATTTTTGGATCCCGAATTATCCCGAAATATCCCGGGATTTCGGGATCGGGATTCACAAAATCCCGAATCCCGGGATTTTTAAAAACCGATCCCGTTTGGCATCCCTAGCCGCTATGCATTGTGATGGATGCCACGGGTAAACGCAGTACCTGTACTGACCAAGTGCAAACAAAATCAGAGAAAAGGAAGAAGTTGGTCAGTGCAAGGGCTGTACGACATTGCAATACTTCTTGACGTTTTTTTTTTATTAAATTCACTTCAAAATCATAAAAGCAAAAGTTGTAAGCATGTTCTAATGTGAACGTTTAGAAAAACATATAAAAAACGTTCGAAATTGAATTCCGTTTCAAGCACACTTATAAACTAATAGCCTGTAAAAATAGTACAACATTAAACTTTACTACTGCCACAGATAGTGGGATAAACTTTATTACTTGATCTTGAAATTATACTCACATAAACGTGTTAGAAGTTATTATTATTATCATTGTATTATGATCATTATAATCTTTTATTCAGGATTACGATCTAGTTCCTGGCATCACCCATGTTAGGTGTGTGAATTTTATTCATAATTGGCGGGGCCTACAGTGTAAAGTCAACTCGAACAATAGATAAACTCTTCATGGTAATTTTATTTGCTCTCACAGTTATTGCCAAAATACTACTGAGAGATAGTTGCCGAAAGAAATATATCTGTTCGAGATATCCCAGTTATGATATTTGAATCACTATCTCTTGTCTAATAAGTCAACACACTATCTGGTATACTACGGTATTTTGTTATTTGGATTATATTACGTCTTTAATAAAGCAAACGTAAGATTTTCGTTACAATTAAGCACTGAACGGCACCAGTAATCTTTTCTATAAATACATCCAGATTATGAGGACTAAAACTCGAATGAATACGCAGGATTCATGCAGTACATTACGTTGAAATAGTGAAAAGGGAAAATACAATCAATTAACAATCACACTACACAGAGTTTCTGATAGGAACTAAACTTACGCCTTCGATACTTGCAGTTTTGCATACTACCAAGTAGACCATTAAGCTACCCAATCTCAACTTGAAGGATAATTTTCAATTTAAAATAAGAACAGGTTGACATTTATTTATTTTTCCATTTATTTAAAGCAGATTTATTTAAATTCTTAACTAATTTACCTTCCGTCAACAAAAACCACAAGCGTACACATGTCAAAAACCAAAATTGGACCTGATGTCTGGCAAAGCATGAACACGCTTACTTATGGTGAAAAGGACAACAAATTGAAAGGCGAGTAAACTAACTCAAGTGCAGAAAACACTTGTGTGTAATGCAACACTTGAGCACACAAAAATGTTGCGGCTGCGCAATAAAAACAATAAAAGAAACACAAAAATACCCACAGAAAATACGAAACTGACTTTGCTGACCTTCCGACAATTGTTTTCGTAAATGCTACAGTGAACAACAATGGCAAGAGAAGTAATGTTGGTGGCAGTTAAGGGTCCTTTTTAAACAATAGTGGGCATACAGCACTTGTTAATTTTTATTGTCTTTCTTTTTTTTTTTGATTTTTGTTTTTGAAATAACATTACAAAGCAATTGAGTGGATATGAATGTGAATACAGGAAGAAATGTAACGTATTGAATAACGTATTTTTGTTGTGATTTTTTTTTTCTTTTGGTCTCAAATCACTAGATTTTAGTTTCCCAGGAAAACCACAAAAGGCAAGGTGTTGTAACAGTAAGCATAAATGTAGCAAAAGATTTTATATCAAACGACAGGATATAAAGTATACTCAATAAAAGGGAACAATTCAAATATGTGGTCTGATCTATTAAAATATGAAAACGAAAACAAAAATAAAAACTTAAATAAATTTCTCTTTTTTTTTATAAAAAAAACTTACAAAAAAAATTCCAAGCAATTGGTGAAGTAAATGAAATCTGATCTACTTTGATTGTTTTTCTTAGAGAAAAACTAATTAAGCATAAATCGTGTTGAAGTTTTCTTTTTCTAAGGTTTCCCCCAATTTGAAAATAAAGAATACAATATAAAAATAGTTTCTGGTTTTTTTTTGTTTTTTTAAATGAAAATACACTGTGTATTAAGAATTATTCACGTATTTTACAGAAGCACACTATACATACGGATGTGCTACAAAATGGTAAGTGTGGGAAAATAATCTTAAACTAAATCCCCACAAATGTAAAGAAAAGTATGTGTTTCAAATTCAAATTAGTCGTACATCATGTTTAGTTTTATTATGAATAATGTTATGTAGATTTGTCCCAAAAGAGTGTAAAGAAAACCAACCAAAATCAAAACGCTGTGCTATGCCACACAAATTAGAGCTGCAACATATTACGTTTGTAAACCAAGAAAAATTCTCGCGGTAATCAAATTACTTTGTAGCCTTCTGCGACTACATTTGGTAATTGTATGGCACCTAGTTTTCCTTAAGGCACGTATGTGCGCAGGCGTAATTGTGATCTGAGGACATTACACTCGCATTCAGTCATCCTTATGCAACGCTTGTGTTCATCTAATAGATTTATTTTTATATCCTTGGGAAAATGTTTTGCTTTGTTGGTTTTTTTTTGTTGTGTTTTACAATGCAATGCAACTGCGGTTTAGTTGAAAATAAAAATTTTGTTCTTAACAGGGGTTTTGGTTAATTTGAAAGATTTAAAGAGCTTGACATCCGTTATTGTAAGTCTTAGGTTATAAATACAATAAATTTTTAAAACAAGCAGGTTGTCCAATAAAAGTATTTCGTTATCGTTATATAAAATATGTAATTAACATCGGGCCTTACAACAGGTACTTCCAAATTTTTTTAAGGGTCATATTGTTGAAGCTACATCTATCAAATTAGTTGCCGTTTATTCAGCCTGTTCTAACACATCCTTATGAATGGATATAGCATTCAACAACAAGAGTAAATGATAAATTTTTTTTTATCAAAATCGGTGCTTTGTTTGGCCAACATACTGCGCGCTACTCCTATTTCGCCCTATTGAACGGACTATTCGCAATACGGTCGATAAATTGGGGACCTCTGATTCACTAAACAATTAACAGTTAAAATTAAAAACAACGCCAATGATAGTAAAAATATGCAGGAGATTCATTTAAAGGCAGTGACAGAGTTCACAAGATCTCTGCCTTCCGCAAACGGAAACATGGGGAATTTTTAGTGCTAACTGACCTAGAAACTGAAAGTAAACGACCATTAACAACGACCCTAATCTTTATCGAAAAATTATTTTCAGCAATGGGTTGGCAGCGTTATCAGTCCATGCTTCTTTTCGCCAGGCCATCATTGTCAACGGCGAGAACTATAGATTGATGATTTCCAATTTCTTTTGGCCTCAATTGTGGTTTCAACTTGTTGGCGATGTTAGATATTTTGTACGAGCGATTTGAGGCCTTGGTCATCTCACGTGGACTTGATGTAAAAACTAGATATGACTAACGAGTCATAGTCTTTTTATTGTGGTGATTTTTAATTCACAGGTGTAGGCCAAGAAGCCACAAATGCAGGGTCCACAATTGCCAACGGTCCAATTTAGCCTGATATATGCGCCAGAGTCATGAAAATTTGGAAGGTTCGGATGTGCTTAACTCAGGAAAGCTATAACGGACATTTAAACTTTGCAATATTCCACGTATAAAATGGACAGACTAAACAATTGACAACCACTTGCATAAACAAGATAACACTTAGCAATTGTCCAAGTTTCGGAAGTCCCTGTTAAAAGACCATTTTATCAATAATATAAAAATATTCTCATCTGAAATGTTTCCACTAAATAAAATTTAAACAATCCCTTATTTTTTTACTCTTTTCTTGAAATGTCAAAAATGTTTACAGATTTTTTAATATAAAATAAAAGTGTTCTAAATCTATTTATAATTTAAATCAAAAACTAAACACTCAATCAGTTGTTGACTATATTTACATTCCAATTAATTCCTTAAAGGAAATCGTATTAATTTTTCAAAACCTAAATACTTTGAATATCTCCACAGATATTTCCCCTCACGCAGTTTGTTTGTTTTCAACCACAACACAAATGTTTGAAACTCTTTTTATATCTTTTAATCACTGTTGACACAACATAAATATTCACGAAAATCTTCGGCATGAAACTCTTTTATGTCACAATTTTGATTTCCAATTGATAGTTTTTTAAGAAACTTAAAATAAATGAAGGCATTCCCCCTTATGCTCGATTACAAAGATTTCCTTCTTGGTTTGGTAAGAATGCTTTGTTAGCGTGAATCTTTTTAACACGCAGAACTACAAATTTTTGTTTTTTCTCGATGTTTGCATGATATGGAAAGAGAGAGAGAGAGGTTGAAAGAAATATGATCTTTTGATCGGTATCATAACACTAAAATTAGCACTCTCAATGCATGCATGTCGTGATTGTTTTTGATGTTGCCATTCATATTTATTTCATGCTTTAAATGACATCAAAAACGTTTTAAATTACGTGCTTAATTTGTCCAAATTCATAAGCAGCATAGTACTACTGTGTGACAACTAAACAAAGGGTGACAGTAGAAGTTGAAGAACTTTATTGGTTTCAAAAAGTTGTAAATATTTTGAAATTGATCGTATTCGTTTTGGATATTGAGAGCATTCGAATGGAAGTTTTGTTAAATGTGAGAATGATTTTACGGAACTAAAGCCTTTAAAAGAGAGAGATTGGATATTAATTTCGCTACTTAAAACTATACTAAACAACGAACTGTGGGGAAAATGGTTTAGGTTCTCACAGTCGACTGCTCTATTTGCAAGCATTCCCTTGTAGGGAATTATTTCATAACATTGGTACTGATGATACCACCATCTGTCGCTATAGGTGGTGTAAATATTTAAATATCGGTAGTTCTTTTACGAATATCCCATTCAATACGAATCGGAAGGAATGTACTTTTTGTATCATAATATGCACTGATGGCACTGATTTCTCTTGAGTACTTGTTAATGGTAGTGTTTCAGGAACTCAAATTTATTAAAAGAATCGCGCTAAAGGTGCTAATACCGCAAGAAATTTCTTTGTTTATTCATATTTTTTTTCTTCAAAATATTATAATCTTTTTCTTTTTATTCCATATACAGAAATCTAACTGAAACTTATGGGTATTATGATGATCTTAACCGTGTTTACATTATCACACATACATAGTTTATAACTCACTCATCCTTGACGTCGTTTAAACACATTTAGTTAAACTAGTAATAAACCAACGGCTTAAATAAGCCATAGTAAAAGGAAAAACACCAGAAAATCCTTTAATAACATTTGTCAACATAACGTCTAACCCTTTCTGTCAATGATAAAATCACTCTTCCACTGTGTCTGGTCAAAGACAAAGTGAAATTGTTAAACAGAGGAGAAATGGATATTTTGCAAACATAAACTATAAAAGTAAATATCCTTTGAGATACAATTACACAATACAACCACATTCATGCATACGTACATATAAGGAGCTCATACATGTGGGTATGTGGATAGTGGAAATGGGCTTATGTACGTAAACTAATGCTTTTTACAGATAAAAAAAATATATACAAACATTATGCATATGCAGAAGCAAATTTATATGTTTGTAGCGTTCGTATGATACATAAAACATCATGAGAGACCAAAGCTACACGCGTAACTATAATATCCTTGTGAATCCTTTTAATAGTCGGAATAAAATCAGGTCCACATACATATTTTGCAAATGAAATAAAAAAGAAAATTTTTATGATTTGTTGACAACGAATTGTTAGATACACTATTTGTAGTGAGTATTACATACTTACTTACTTAAGTGGTCATTACAACGCTTAAGTCAAGATTACAATCTAGCTACTCACGTCACCTATGGTGTATATGTTAATTTTATCTATGACTGGAGGGCTCTACCGTTTGAAAGTCCGACTCCGAACAACATATATTTAAGAAACTTTTCATGGTAATTTAATTTATTTTTTCAGTTTCTGCCAGAAGATCTATTCGGGTTTCTTAGGCAGGAAAGGTTTGTAATCAATTGTCACAGGCTATGTAATGATGAAATAAGGAAGTACTAGATGTTGGTAAGAAAAAAGTATATGACAATTTATATAGTGACTAAGCTTGTCGTTTATGTTATCAAACTATACATTTTCTCTTTACTGGAATTATAAATATCGAAACATATCAAATGCTCTCAGTACAGACACCTATTTTGGGCTCTATAGTGTTACATTTTATTCACACACAGACAATAAACAACAAACTACCAAAAAAAAATATGCAGACCTTAAACTACAAGTACACAAATCGTAAATGATATCCCGTAGCGAAAGAATGTCATAAAAAATCTATGGAGTTTTGCACATTAACCATGCTCTCTCAAAACTCATAAAAGGATTGTTTGTTTTAGACGAAGTGATGCTCATCACCTCACTGAATGTCAATGTGCCATAGTATGTTTGCATAAACAACCCTTTAAGGAGAAAACGACTGACGAATATATGTTAAGTAAGTTTACATAATTTTTTTTCTTCTTTTTTTTGCATGGTAATAAAAATGATCATTATATTGCCCTATTCATATATATTCTTTCATTCTATGTTGTATACTGGACGGTCCAAAGGTAAATATGTTTATATTTTAAATTTTTTTCTTGGTCATTTATCATAATTTTTCAATTCACTATTCAAATATTCAATTTACTTGTCTATGGGGAGCAATCGTTTTATCATTTTACCAAGAATTTTTGTATATTAACTTATGACTGTACCCATGTACTTTGAGTCAAAAAGTGGACATTATTAATTGATATGTAGAAAGAATGAAATGAAATAAAATGCAATTTTATTATCCTGAGCTCTCAAGGAATAATTTAATTTTCCTTCCCTATCTTTCGTAACTGTAGCTCATTCCGTGGCCTTTTTAAACCTTTTCTAATACTTTCCATAAGTATATCTAAGAGCATGATTTTGCATTGTCCATTTCCTTTTTGTTTTTTTTTCTTCTCAAAACTTTTAATGTTTGACATTTTGTCTTTCATTCATTCACTTTACATTTTTTTTTTTGCATTTCCATCAATTTATCTTTTTCT
Source organism: Sarcophaga peregrina (assembly GCA_014635995.1). Lineage (NCBI taxonomy): Eukaryota > Metazoa > Arthropoda > Insecta > Diptera > Sarcophagidae > Sarcophaga > Sarcophaga peregrina. Next base: position 104,241,032 of record CM025789.1, on the reverse strand, counting down.
TCTTCTGGCAAGCCAGACAAGAACTACAACGTATCGGTGAAATGCCAATGTTGTTTATTTTAAGCATCGTCTTGTCGTATGTTTGAGTTTGTTAATGTGATTATTAATGATAATTTTGACACTTTCAGCGTCTTTCTTTTGACTGTTCTACGCAACGTTTGAACAGCTGCCAAGCCAAGCCGAGCCAAGCTAAACGGATATGCAATGTTTGGTCATTGATAATGAAAATGTAAAAAAGAAAAAAAAAATTTGAATTTTTCTATTCTATTCTGTCAGAAAGGTCAACAAGAGGTTGTAGGCAAAAGGTGTTTGGATATAATTTTAGATTGAATATTTGAATAAAAAAGTAATTATATTACTTCAATGGAGATTCATACATATTTTGATTATGTCAACTGGAAAAACTGTTATTCATTCATTGCCTTAACAAAAGATAACAATTTTAGACACTCTTTGTTAAGAGTTCAGAAAAATTTTGTTTTTCTTTGAGAAAATTAAATTTAGAGGAAAGGTGGGCAGAGCGTTATTAAATTGATTTCTATTTCTATAGGGTGATTCATCTATCGGTTTAAACTTGAACCATCGGTTATTACAAAGCTGGCAATACTAATGTTATTCTATTCTGTCACAAAATTTAGTATATTATCCCCACGGAACTTAATGATTTAATTTACGCTTGATCAACAATGCCATTTATTGGAAATTTATTTCCAAAACAAGGACAATTGTTCGGAATCTCGATAATCTCGATGTGACGACTTACACAGCCAAGTTTTCGATTTTTCCAAAAAAAAACATCTTTTCGGGTGACGCTGATTTCATCTTGGTCAACAAGCAAAATTGCTGTATTTGGGGCTTAGAAAACTCACACGTGGTCTTTAGACATCACATTACGAGTGACTGTTTGGAGAGACTTGTGGAGCGAAGCTCATTTGTCCATATTTCAGTGAAAATGAAAACTGCTTAACCATTACGGGCGATGAAGACACTTATTGCACTATGATAACCGATTTTTTTGTACCGGCTCTTAATGGTACTAAATTAAAATTTTATATCCCAGAATCAAATATTTCGAGCCCAAGAAGATATTTGGAAAGATATGGAGAATGTGTAGTCTTCTCCCAAGAGAGTGCGGTTTTTTTTTTTTTGGAAAATTTTGCTTTGTAGTCGGACTTTAGACAGGACACAGAGTATACTTATTCACAATGGAGATTGATTCGAACCCAAGATGTAGATTTAATAACGATGAGAATGCATCATTGGAATATATCCTTCGAAGCTGTGAGGCGTTAAAAGAAACCAGAAGGGAATATCCTGCTGTCTACATTGACACCAAGCACCGTACTGAAGTTTGTCAGAATATTGAAGGAGATATTATGCATACATAATTGGTCATTACAACCCTCCAGTCCGGATTATTGACCAAGTTTCAGACACCACTTATGTTGTGTGTGTTAATTTTATACATAAGTGGCGGGACCTACAGTTTAAAGTCGACTCCGAACGACAGATTGTTTTGAGAAACTTTTCGTGGCAATTTTATTTACTCTCAGAGTTTTTGCCAGAAATCTGCTGAGAAGAAATCGTCGAAGACACACTTTCGGTATTTTGTTTTAATGCCTGGCCTGGGGCTCGAACCCTGCCTTTAAGTCTAATAAGCCAACACACTTCAAGGAGGAAATATTATAGGGATACTATAAAAAAGTATGATGGTAATATTGGTATGGTACTAGATCACGGTCGGTACTAGACCACGATAATCATATTAACTGGTGTTGTGAAAAGCTACGTTATAATTCTGGTTTAGTACTTTGGATTTTATATAATTTATATGCAATTTATGTTTGTAGCATTATACTTCTAAATTCAAAATGTTAATAAAAGTATATCATAAAAGGAAAAGTAACGGTTTTTCTTTTTAAATCTTTTACATTTTTTTATGACGAGTATTATTATTATTTATTGGATTGAATTAATGGCCTATGAAATTAAACGACTATATTTGAGAAAGAAGGAAAACCGGGAGAGAGAGCGAGAGAGACAGAACGTAAGTTATTACATATTGTAACCTTTTCCACAAGATGTTGCCTGAAAGTTAAAAAGTTCATGCCTTCATCTTACGAAGCACAGAATCCATAAAAAGAGCAGCCATAAAAAGTCATAAGTACCAATGAAAGGGCAATGAAAACCCTTAACAGTTAAATATCCCATAAGCGAATAAATACAGTAAAACTGACCATTTATGCGACATGCAAAGTTTGCTATCGAATGGTCGGTCAGTACAAGAAAAGCAGATGTGCTCTGACAAAAAGGAAATTTACCTCTTATTAAGCACGTTTGCTATGCTAAATTCTTAAAAATGAAAAACGAAAATGAAAAAGAGAAATTAATGTCCGGCAAAAAGTATTTTTTTAATGTTATTGTTTGTGTTGTTTTTCTTACTTCAAAAGGATTATTTTACTGGTAAATTTGACTATAAACCATAATTTATAATTTTTTCTTGTCTTCTTTTGTTTCCATCTTTGAGAAGAATAGGAAAAACACACACAATCTTAAAAAAAAGAGAAGCGTCAAGGATTATTGATTATGCAAAGTAGTTGGCATTGTGCGTTTCTTATCCTGCCAAAGGACACAACTGGACACTACAAACATTCTACCACATTAACAAAACTGCATCAGCGCAAAAGATTCAACTGACCACTGATTTCGGACGATGACACAACGCAATATCAAACCACACTACATCAAAGGAGTAAGGGGTTGATTTTTTCTTTTTTTGACTGGACATTGCAAGTAATCTTTACCTGAAATTTTGATTGTTATTGTTGACGTCTTCAAAGATCTCAAATTTCCTAAGAATCCTTTTCATCAAAGAGTGTGTGTTTTGAGTTATTAGCGAGATAATGGTTTTTGACATTTACTGACCGTTAGAATATAATACAACGTTCTATACCCCTTTTGTCTACTCATCAACGCAAGGAAGGACAATGCCAAAGCATGAATGTATTTGAAAAGAAAAAGGGGTGTCAAAAACGCCTTGGCATTAATGGTCAGTTTAAGAATGGCAAAGACAAACGAACAATTTTTCATGGTTAATTATTTATAATTTTCATTATTTGAGTTTTCTGTTAAAGAATGTTTGTGAGAAAATTTAAATTCCTTTTAATGATCACAACACTCACTAACTAATACTGACCAGTTTGACTTGATCGTTTCTTTTTGACCAGCGTATGCGTTGATCGATGCTGATGGATTACAACGATAATTAATGATTGTTTCTGTACATAATGTCATCCAGTAATTTAATTTTTTTCTATTCTCTCCAGAGTAAGTGTGATGATTAATTAATCGTCATGGATATTATAAGCATTAGAGGTGTGAAAATGGTTCAGCATTTAAATCCTTTCACACATTTAACAATATTCGCTCGTACTGACCTTTAATTTGTGTGAAAATATGTGTGCATAAAAAGGAGCACTTGGAAACATTTTAACGGAAATCAAAGAAATCTGTGGAAATTGGGAGAAGATTCAGCAGGGATTTTCGAATTTTGATAACAGCCGTTTTGTTGTAGCAACATCTGTCGATTTTCTGACAGACAGGTTCTAACTGATCCTAATCTACTTGAAAAACCTTCTTCAACAATGCGATATATTTATGGATTAATGGTTAAGATCCAAAATTCTCCGAAAAATCAGTGTTTGGTGTGTATTTTGCGTTAGCAGCGTCTTTGGGTCATATTTCTTTGAGAACGACGTTGGTCAGGCCATCACTATTTACGGTGTGCTTGTGTGCGTTTTTCTAAAGTAACAGGTATATACGATAAAATTATCGCACTCAACATAAGTGATGTGAGAAGCTAGGTTGTAATCCTGACTAAAGGTGCCCGTAATGAACAATAAAATCATTATAACACAATCTTTGCGCGTTTTCTTTTGCTTCCAGAAATTGTATTTTTTTTTTTGTATTTGTTTAAATACGTTTTATTTAAATATTTTTTTAAAAATATCGTATATTTAGCCGAAACAGCGCTCTTAACAAAATGTTTAAGATAAGAATTATTTTTGAATTATTATGAATATTGACTGGCGATAAGGCTCATTTCAAATGATAGAGGTCGATTGACCTCCTTTATATTTTAAAATATAGTCTGAGAATAATTTTAAAATTAAAAACGAAATATAGCAACATACCAATACATTCGTAAACTGATAAAATGAACAGAATTATTTTATATTTTCTATATCAGTAGAATTATATGATGAGTTAGGGGAGTATAAAAGAAATAAAAAATATTTTGTTTTTCTTATAAAAATATAATATATTTTTTGTATTTTTATTTACAGGCACGTTATCTTTTAAAGTCATAAACAAGCTGTATGCGCATATACTTTATATATAAATGTACATACATATGTTTGTAAATAATTTAAAATTTTAATAGCACCCTATAACTTATCCTTCAGGATGCAGTACAAAATTCATAAAATAAAATAAATTAAATACAATTTTTTGTGAAGTGATCTCTTTCTTTTTGAATATTCGGATCAGTTATTCTTTAATGAAGATATGTAAAGAAATGGAGGACAAGAAGTACGTGTGGACATATATTTTGAATTGAATATTCAGCAGATGTGGGCCCTGCTACGGAACAACGACTCTACGCCTAGAACGTAATGCTTAAGAAGTTTTAATTTTCAGCAATGATTAGATTTCCAAAATTTTAGTTTCGTTTCAGGATTATTAGTGGAAGATAGAAGAAGAGTTATCACCAGGCATGAAAATAAAACACTAATTTTTATGGAGCAATTTAAAGAAACATTTAACTCAAGCTGGCCATACATTTTTTCCATCTCTCAGACAATTTGTGGATTGGACGCCACTGACGCTGTTCGTTCAATTAGGGAATGAAATGCTTCTCAACCAATAAGTTTCCCTTCGGCGAAAATAGCCAAGTCTCGAAAATACACTTTGATTTTATTTGGAATCGGTTTTTCTTTGTGAGCAGGTACATTCATGTTGCAAAATTACCTCGCCGAGAATTGTAATCCATTCTTTAATGTATAATGAATATGTTTAACAGAAGACATCGCCAGCACAACAAAAATAGTTTCCGTTCACAATTTCCTATGCAGATACTCCCTTTAAACAACTTCCCAGATTATTGTAGCGCAGGGCAAAGTCACCACCAACAATCTTATATTTTCGCTTTTAATATTTATTTCCCTCTGGTTTTTGTTTTCTTTTTTAATTATTTCATTTATATTTGTTCTTTAGAATTCCATAATTTAATTGAAATTATTGTTTATAATATTTGCAATCAATAATATTGCTTTATGAATGTGGCTGCTGATGTTGTTTGTCTCATTTTTGCTATTTAAACAAGTCTATTTTAAAATATAATTTTTATTGATAATGTCGAAATTAAATTGCTGTTATTGCTACTGATCTATGAATTGAACTTTTGTCCTTATTTGTTGAACGTTTTGGTGTGTGTTTTTCTGGTGATCTTTGTCGACATTAATTTCTGGGTTGACTAATTATTTCAATAAGGATCAGAAATTAATGCACACTCTTGTGTTAATTTAATCACTTTAACATAAGTAGTCATGATTAATATATACGACATTGTAGCTATGCCATAGAGTCCAATTATTTCTTTCACAAAGTAACAATGAAAAATATTTTTAATAAGACATTTTAGTTGTTATAATTAAAGAATAATCATTTAACTAAAATCAATATTACTATCACGTCTTTTACGTTAAGATACAGGATAAATAAAATGCAAAAGTATGCTGGAATCAAAGGTATAAATAATGTAATATGAGATAGGATTCATATATCGTATGTGGAGAAAGTAAAAACACGGAGTATTTTTCTAGAAAAATATGTAGAAAGAGCAAGAATAACGGGCGATAAAAAACAACAAAGAAATTATGAAAATTGTCACAAGCAAGGAACAAATAACAATAATAAAAGCTCATTGAAACACTATGAATGCTAAGAGAAAAAAAGAAAACAAAACAACACTAAGGTTCTAGAAGTTGCCGAAGCTAAGCAAAATGAATTATAAATTAGCCGAAAGTAAAGTGAGCAGGGAATTGTAGTGTCTTAAATATATTAATTTATATATAATTAGAGTAAATAGTTCCATTTTTTTTTTCAATTCAAATAGCAATTCTCCCATCTTAAATGTCGAAACGTTAAATGATGAAGTATAATAGATATAAAAAAATTAATAAAAAAACAAAAAGAAAAGAATTCCGTTTTTAAAAGAAGGTAAAAATTGCTAATATTGACATGAATCCTAGGTAAATGAGGAGTTCTATCCCACCGCTATACTCACTTGGCTTTTGATAAATAGAAGGCGCACCAACCAGTTACTCGCACTTGGCCGTAACGTCATATCAATCACAGTGGCCTTGCTTACATACAGGTCGTTGCGTTATTGGAAGAAATGCGGAAAGAATGCAACACTCATTTAACGACTTCTGCAGTGGGTACAAACCCGCTAAATAGGAATTATCCGACAATCAATTGAATAATTTTAATACCAGATTGACTTTCTTAATTGGATTCCTTCCTATAGCTCTATATACAACGAGATGGAATGGAATTGGGTGTCTATATACAAGAGCCAGAAACCAAAATAGGCTTCTTATTACCGGACCGTAATGCTAGCCGGAACGATTACTGAATATCTGATCATTTGGTAAACTCGACATATAGCGATTTTAATAACTTCACTGAAACTAATAGTATATTGAAATTGAATAAAGATATTGTGGGTACACTGATGAACATTCTTATGCTATACTTTACCTTGCGGGTACCCCTAAACCTAGAATGCGCAGTTTGTAATAATTATAGGATAAATGTGGGATATACCAGACATTACTCACCTCAGAAGAGTACAGTGCAAGAAGATAATTAAGAACAAATCCGCCGCGAAATATGTCGACACACAATGTACTATATGTACATATACAACACGATATGATGGATGGAAAGATATTGGATATATTTTAAAAGTAATTTATATTATGTTTATTTGCTTTTAGTATCATAAGGAAAACTGAAATCAAAATTGTAAATTTTAATACTAGGGATTTAATATTAGTAAGGAATTACAACCTAGCTTCTCAGGAGTAAAATAAATAGAATTCAAAATATGAAAAATAGGTTTTGATCGACACATGGTTTCAAAAAATGTATGTTAATTCTAAACACTATTGTCTGTAGTAGAAATGGCGTACAGGAAATAAACTATAAATCCTACTTTTCTTGATAATACCTATTTGTGTAGCTCCACTTATCTCGACAATAATTATTTTAATAATAAAATTGTTTAGATTTTAAATGCAACTTAAATGTCATAATAAAAAAAAGTAATTTAAATGCTGCCTTAGGAAAGAAAAAAAAAGCATAAAATAAAACATAAACAAAAAATCAAATAAAGAGGCTTCTGAATTACATTTAAATATTTTAAAAGCATTTGTTAACTTCAAGAGTGTTAAAATAACCCCGTTGCTACAATGACCATTTAGTAGCAGTAATTTATGCAGCAAGAAAGACTACTGTTTCCTCAATGTTGTTATGCTAAGCATCGTTTATTTTTATATGTTTTGGAGAAGCTTTAAAATATTATAATACAATATTTCAATACATTTTCCTTTATTTCTACAATTGCAGAGCATGGATGTACATTTAGTTGATGGGTCTCAAGTACTTAAGTATTATCCTTTTTATGGTTACTCTATGCTTCTTTAACCATCAATGCCCTTGTCCCCTTCATGCTGTATCCATACATTTTATGTAACCACTTACATACTCAATGCTGCCTGCCTTTCAATGCTGTTAACAAACTGATGCGATTTTATGCTTTTTGCACTTTGGCTATAAAAAAAAAAAAAAAATAATATAAACCACAAGATACTTAACAACAACGACAATGTCGGTTCGACGACATTTGCAGGCCTTTTCTCCATGAATGGCAGCTACAAAAAAGGATAACATCATTATCTATAGCTCAACGACACTTGATGGTTCTGTTTTTTTTTAATTCTTTTATCTTTTTAGGATTTTTTTTCTTATTTAATTTCTTTTCTTCTTCTTTTTTATTTTAAGTTCCTCATCATCATCTTTTTGCCCATATGAATATGAAACATTTAAATGCGATTTTTTTCTTATATTTGGTGTACAGCCTCAAGTGTAAAATGTATGCTCTCTACAAAATTGAAAAGGTATGAGAGGGCGTGCCAGAGGAGGGAGGAAGCATACATTCTCTACTACATATTCATTTAAAATACTTACATACATATATATATTACATAATAATTTTTTAATAAGTTAGCTGTGAGTGTATATGCATTGTATTGAGCAATTTTGCAAGTTAAGTATTCTTATAGAATAGAAAAGAAACAATTTCTTTTTGTAAGAAATTTATAACAACACATACGCTGAGATTTAAATGTTGCGGAATTATTAAAATTGCTTAAATAAAGGAACGTTTTACAGATACAGTGGTTGAAAAGAAAACAAAATTAATAAAATAAAAAGGAATTAATATTATGTCTTAAATTCACAACAAATTCTACAGCATTTTAGGGATTCTTTTTAACAGCCTTCCTTGCAGAAAATCATGTTGAACTATGAAAATCTGTCTCAGTTTTATATGAAAAGATCTGTTCTTAACGTTCGCCTTAACTATAAATGTTATAAACTATGTCTCGCTTTTTGTTCGCTTTACCAGTCACCCAGATATCATTAACAGTCTTCATGCCTCCACAATGGGATATACGTAGATATGGGAGCGAATATTGCTTCTGAGTATTCATTCTTTAGGCTGAAGCTTATTTTTTTTTTTTTGTAAATTTCCCTAAATCCTAACTAAAATTTATATACGATAGGAAATATTTTAAGGCAATCACTATCGTCATCGCGAAAATAAATTGCAGAGGGATCACTCCTGCTAGTATATAATCTTCCCACATGAACTTTCCAACTTAAACAGTGAACATCTTTTTCGGGGACTTCTTCGTAATAGTGTTTTGGCAAAAATTCTGGGAGTCAATTAACTTGCCACGAAAAGTTTCTTAAATAAATTTTTCATGGATAAAATTAACATACGCATGGATGGTGACTTTATTATTATTTTTCAGTCGTTATTATAAAAATTTTCGTTGATCTGATATCACTTGTTTTACAAAAACTGAACGTTATTTTCTAAAATACAAAGTGTAACCACTGTCTCCTAGAGAAAATTACCAAAAGAAAAAGATTTTTCACATATGTATGTATGTACCAAAAGTACATTCGTTAGCTTACAAGGATAATTTTTTTTTAAATAATAAAAGCTTTAAATACATAACGATAATAATACTTTATTAAGGATACAAAATATAAATAAAACTTATGCAAAAAAAGAACGAAAAACATTTTTAACAGAAGAAAAGAAAATTGGGAATGCTGATAAACTGCTTAAGTTGCATATTAAGTAACATACCTTTATGTGGTTGGGAAAAAAATTACAAAATTCAACGGAAGATACATCCTTTGTAAAATCTTAAAATTTATTGATTTTGCTTAACACTTTAGATTTTCCATTCTGCAGCTGTTAGAAAAGTTAGTTTCAAGTATCCTTTTCCATCCATTTGAGAGATGAGAAATCAAAGGGATACCTATCGATTACCTTGATCTTTATCGTGTAAACCACAAAACATCTAAACATTTTAGTCATTTGTATTGTTAAAATCTATTCTGTTTTGTATTGTTTTTGTTTTTGTTTTTCGGCAATACAATAGTAGTTATGATCGTTTAAGTCAAGCTGAGAGTTTTCTGGCAACTCATTAAACGGTATTTTTATAGCCATTTACGCAATGTGTCTTTAAGATAGACGGCATTATATCAGCAAAAGGGACAAAGACAATGATTTTTCTTCTTGTTATCTTCTATTTTCTTTTTTTACTTTTTGTTGACTATTGTGCTCCTACACATTAACCACCAACAAAACAAAATATGGATGAATATACTGCTACTACTGCTGTTACCATATTGTTTTTCCCTTGTTTCCCAGTCGTATCCATCATTTAAGTTTATCTTGTTCCCAATTTTACTGATACTTTTTCCTCAGCATTCTGAGCATGTTCTTTGTGATTTTATGTTTGCAGTACCACGGCGCTGTATGTCCGTCTGCCACGTACGAGTACCTACTATATCTGTCTTTTTGTTAAATACAAAAACATCTTTTGTCATGTATCTATGCATGTCGCATCTTAAGAATACATACAAACATTCATATGTAGATATGCAAGTATGAAGAATATCTTATGATGACGCTTTCTTTTGCTTTTTGTTGTTGTTATTATTTTGGATTTTTGCGCATCTTTTGTTTTCTCGGTTGCATAACCACATCTTTAATGGCTCTGCAATGCTAGGCAAGTTCGCTGTACGTTTGAGTGGGTTCTAATGTATTTCTAATAGTTTGACATACCACATGGTGTATACCATACTGATGACAATGTGATTATGCTTGTTTGTACTTTATTTTAGGAGCTGTTCATTTCATTTCGTTTCTTTTGCTAGTTAAACAAAGATTTTCTTTGTTCTTTTCATAATACGTGAATGCATGAATTTAGATTTGTTATACAAATAAAAACGTAGAAAAATAAAATCAAATATTTGCAAGGAACAAAGCAGAAGAATATTCTACCATGAAAGCTTTCGGAATGTAGTCAGTAAAACTCTAATTATTTAATATTTCAAAAAATAATAAATGATAAATGGTTTACCTCTATTTGGAATCACTTGCCACCAAAGTCTAGTTTTTCCAGTTTTGTCAAAAAAACCTTAATATCGTACCTTTCTTGTTCTCTCTCAGAAAACGTTTCTGAAACTATTAAACAGAAGTACAGGAAATAAGTCCAAATCCTACTTAACCTTCTGACTCACACTCATATGAACTAAACTGATCTTAAATGGACGAAAACTCTGCAAGATAAAGTTTAAAGGAGTTATATCGCAACAACCTCGATAGATAACTGACATTACTTTTACCTGAGATGACCATGTCCTCAAATCACATCTACGGAATATGCATGCGGCACCAGTGCCGTCCTATTGAAACCACATGTCGTTGGTATCCAGATCACCCAAATTAGATCGACAGAAGTAGGTAATCATCAATCTATAATGCTCTCCGTTGAAAGCGATGGCCTGACCAACGTTGTTCTTTCTCAGAGAAATGATACCACCGCCAAATAAAAATCCACACCAAACAACGACTTTTTCGGGATGCATTGGATCCTCTTCGATCTTATCCGGATTGGTATCGTCCCAAATGCCACAATTTTTTGTCTTCACATACCCATGCATTAACTGCTCCAGAATCTATTCAGTAAATACACGTCGTTTTTTATCAGCATTGAAGTACAGTTCCTGGGCCAATGAATATGTTCGAAATGCAGGCTCCAGGCACAATGCAACGTTCGCCAAGTTGTCACGAATAAGAGGTGACTGCTTACTCTCACGGACGATGACATGTTTTTGTCAGGTCTTGTCGACAACGCGAATAGTCCTCTCATTACCTCAATTATGACGTTTGTAATATGAACGTATTGCTGAATGCCATATCCATACATACATACATTATTGGCCATTACAACTCTTTAGTCTGGATTACGGCCCAGCTCCTCATACCACTCATTTGTGCGTTAATTTTATACGTGAGTTGCGGGACGCCTAACGCTTACTCCGAACGACAGATTTTTGAGAACTTTTTCATGGCAGAGTATTTGTCAGAAATCAGCAGAAGACATATTTTTTTTCATATTACGTTTTGACGCCTGACTTGGGATAAACCAACACACTACCTACTAGACTACGACGACTTCAATATAGTTACAAAATTAAAATAGGCAAATTATGCAGCTTAATTTGCCATAATAAGGATCATTTGACTTGGGAATCCAGGAGGCATGAAAGTTATGAGCGTCAATGGATAGCTGACCAGACTATAAATGGTTGAATATGAATGAATAGAAGTTAGGGAAACTGAAGGGAATTTAACAAATATGTTGTTAATGAACAGGGCTGTATCGGGAAGTAAGATAAAATTAAAAAATATTAAAAAACGAATCAAGAACAAATAACCACTACAAATTGTATAATACTATTGGGTATTCATAAAAGTATAGATTTGGTATAAATTTAATCCTTTCGTTAAACCTATTACTTAAATGAGGAGGGTATAACATTTTATTAAAACACATCTCCAACAAATCATCATTAGGAAATTTGCACTTGAACGCTTTTCAAATGCCACTTATCGTTCTCAATTTAATAAAGGTTTTTGCAATGAATAGAACAACCTAAGCACGTTAAATGTGGGAAATTTGTCACCATAACAATCAATGCATGTCAACACAAAAGCCACTTGTTAAACTGACAAATCTAGTAAATGAAATGAAAAAGACAGGGGGGATGTAGATATTAGGCATTATAGAATAGGAAAAAAACACACCCACCCCAAATCAAAAAACACACAACAAATGGATAAGTGTGTGAAAAGTAACACTTCAAAACTAAATACATCATTTGTTAGAGTTTTTAAGTACGAAACAGAAAAAAATTACAAAAACGTGGCTCTGCGAAAACCTCAATAACAATACGAGCAGATAGATATATGCAATGTTGTGCGATTTAAAAAGTTACAAAACAATATCCTTTACAATCGGATTGTAATGCTAATCACAGCTCATTTAAACAAAAAAACAAACAAAAAAAAAAATAAAAGAGTTCGAAAAGAAATACTTTACGGATGAAATATTTATCCTAAAAGCAGATAAACTACGCAGAAAGCGTGTTGATGAAGACAATAAGACTGTTTGCGTGTAAATGCGCACACGCAGCAGGATGCCTTTTCCTATTATTAGACAACGCAGTACACAAAAGAATAGTAAAAATACAAATACAGCCTCTGTTTACAAACCACACACACACACACACACACACATACAAACACAAAGGAGATAATAATCCTTTCAATATGCCACTTAAGCAGATCATTTCAAAATTTCATTTCATTCGTATCTCGGGCAACAGTAACAACAAAAACTTAGTATGAATGAGAAAGGCTACACAGAAAGAAAGGATCATTTTGTTCTTTATTACCTGTTATACTCCTGGTTTTGCTATGGGATGCTCTATTTCTTTTATTTTTGTAGTTTACCTGTAGAAAAAAACCTTTACTTCAACAAGGTATTTAACCAATTTAAGGGTTTGATCTGGTTTTTGTGTGTTTTTCACCGTAGTACGTGTTTAAATTTAGGGCTTAAATGATCCTGTCATCGTTATCAGCATCATTGGCTTGTAAAATTATTGAGGTCGTTTCATTTATTGTTTCCGGCATTATTTTAAGATCAAAATGTTTGTACTGAAGGGTTGTTTGTTTTTTCATTTTCCTTAATTTGATCTGATTTCATTTATCCTTTCGTGTATAAATTTTTTTCCATTTTGTACTGAGCTGGGATGCTGATGATTACATTTGACTTTTGCACTTTCGCTTATGGTTTTACATGTCTTAGGCTGTTTTTGATTTTTTTCTTATAAAAAATGTGAATGTTTTTTAATTTGGAAAAATTAAATGATTGATGAAAACCCACGTGTCGGTACTTATCAGCCAGCCAAAACAGGAACCAGTCCTGACACGGCTCCTTTTTTAAGGGAATTTTTGGGGGAAAACAAATATAATTAAATTGATTTAAAACTGTCTTGTGGTGGTGTGAGATGAATTAATAATTGTAGCAAAAAATTTTAAGCACTTAATAGATTATCATCATCTGATCATCTAATGTCGCTACATTCAATAATTTATCTGAAAACCAATTTTATACTGAGCGTATCTCTACCACGGAACATGTTACCATTACTTCCAATTTAGGGAATCAATAATTAAATCGGCATATTAGACGTAAGGCCACGGATTAAATCCCCGGTCAGACATCAAAACGAAATTATGAAAAAATATTGTTTCGACGACTGTCTCCCAGAAGATTTCGGGCAAAAACTTCTGAGAGCAAATAAATTGTAAAGTTTGTCAAAAAATCAGCCGTTCGGAGTCAACTTTAAACTGTAGGTGCCGCTACTCATGTGTGAAATTAACGCTCACAACATAAATGGTGTGAGAAGCTAGATCATAATCCTGATTGAGATTATCTGGGACCTAAGGTAATGTTTTAGAGAACATTGTAAAGGGTTCACCCGGTTGGTATGGCTTGACAATTATATTTTAATTCGGACACGCCTAAAACTCGATTCAGTCTAGCAAATTAGACTTGATTTTGAAAATTTCATTCTTATGAAAAAAAAAAAAAATTGTAATCCAGAAATCTGTATTAAAATGATTCCTAATTAAAAATTGCGTATTTAATTTTAATTTAATTTTACATATGTACATATGTATGTTTATATTTACATACGTACTCGTATGCACACAAATGTACATATTTCTTCAATCAATATGAACGTAATTAAAACTAAATTTCAATACAAATGTTGTGTCTTGTACTAGTATGAGAAACGTTTATTTGCAAAGGATGTGTGTAGAAATATGAAAGGATAAACTGCAATATACATACATTTGATATGATTGATACGAATATTAATTCAAATGGACATTTGTTTGTTTATTTTATCAATAGCTTCTAGTTTCAAATGGCCTTTACAATACTATAGACGACTTCAAAGAGATTTTATTTTTGAATAGACAGCAGATTACATAGAATTGTACTTTTAAATTCATTAATAACGCTTATTAATTATCTTTAACATGACATATTGCAAACAATATTTGAAAAGATATCAAAAGCCTTTCAATTTCTTCCTTTTTTTTGGCAAGAAAATTAAAAAAAATCTTTAAAGGAAAACCAACATGATAATATCCAACTGTGATTTTGTAAGCATTTTTTTTTTGATTTTATTTTTCTTGTTTTGACTCTCTTTCTCTTTTTGGTTAAACCTTTTTGAAGGATAACAAGTTTCTGGTTGTTTTTCTTTCAATATTTTTTTCCAACATGTTTCATTGCAGAACATTGGAGAACATTACGCAAAGGGATGTTTTGCATATGACAGGATAGTATGATAGTAAATGGTCAGTCTGTTTATGTAGCATGTAAATATTCTATAATAGGACTACTAGCCATCAGTATTGGTCACTACAGCCTTTGGTGCTCTACACAGGAATATCTTGAAATAAGAATGACCAAGCTTTTCACTTCAATTGAAAAAAAGGGGGAAAAGAATATCTAACATTGTCCTTGTAGTCTTAAAGGTTATAGGTCATTACCGTACTTTTAAGCATATCTTCTCACAGTTTTCGAGTTTCATAGCATGTCTATGTATGTATTTATGTATAATTTTTTAGTTTTTTAACATTATTTCCATGAATTTTAATGAATTTACAAGATTTTCTATGTATGTTGGTTTTGGGTAAAGGCTATAAATGCTATTCATTTATTATTCTCCTCAGGTATTTAAGAGGGGAGTGTCCAGTTTAACGAATATCCTTAGAATCTTTCAACAAAATTTTTTAAAAATGGCAAAACTTAAACAATTTCAAAATAAAAACCAAAAACAAAAAAAAAAACAGAAATGATTTTAATAAAGGTATTGTATAGCCAAAGAGGTCATTTTTAAATTTTGACCCCTTACAACTGACTGCTTAGCAGCGAAGCAACGAGCACGACGCCATTTTCTTTTTATTTTTTCAACAACTATAAAATACTGTAAATATACTGGTTTGGAAATAACGATTATGTTACTTCAATGAGACATTAGGTACTATATTCATCGTTTCCATTCTATACTCGTATATGTTATAATCAGTGTTGTTGTTGTGCCGGAACGATCCGGAACCTCGTTTCGGTACTTCCTTTTTAGATAGGAACGCGTTCCGGAACTAAAGATGATTTCTGATAACGAGAATTTTTATAAACAAGGATTTGAACCGAACCCGAAACGGAACAAAACCCGGAACGAACCGGCTTGTTTTTCGGAACCGTGAACAGGAAGTCCGGAACGCGTTCCAATAAAACACAAATTAGCACAACACCACTGGTTATAATTGTTAAATTTCATCTAATTTGTAACAAATTCAAATGAATACATCAGCAGATAAACAAACTAAATTATGCAACTATATAGCTTCCATCTAACCAGTAGGCTATTCTGTTAATGATGTAAATGCGACCCAAACATCGCCATATGATTTAAGGGTAGAGTCTAGCCACCTTGCCTGTCCCCTATTGTTCCGAACGGAATTGAGGCTCCTTGTAAAATGAGTGTATAGTATGCAATCTTTGGCAATCGAAATACATATGCCAAGTAACATTTCGGAGATTACGAGCTGCGTACCTGTCATGGCCAACTCATCAACAGTGCAATTTCCAACGTACAAGTACCGACGTTGAAACTACTTTCGTTAGGAACTTAATCGCGCCTAGTTGTTAATGTAAATCAAGAGATTTTGAGAGAAAATCACACCACTCACCACCATGCATTGTAAGCTTTCTAAATGGCCAATGACTAATGTGTTCTGTATAGTCTCTGTGTATCTGCCATTAGCACAGGCACGTTGATCACTACAGGCGAGAGCATTAAGGTTGGTTTACCTATTCCTGCTGTCCAGAATTCTTTCTAGTTTCTGTCTTGAGGACGAAAAAGATTAGACTAATAGGTCTGAGATCATTTTGAACATAGATTAGATAATATTAAACATCCTAAACTACATACATTCAAATTCTTAATGATAAATCCGATTTGCTTAAACCTTTGTAAATCGTCTCATTTAATTTCTCTTTACCAAGGTGGTCACTGCATCCTTAGCAGTAAATGAAAATCTTCAGTTTCAATCCTGTTTGTCTGTATCCTTTTTTCCTTTTGTGATTAATTGCTCTTAATATCTAAACAATAAAAAACAAACAAAAACACACGTTTTGGTTTCTAGAATACATATGATGCAGAGCAAAAGCTATATGACTGCGCAATCTCAAAACAGGACATAAGGGTTATTGCCAAAGAGACGCAGCATCCTTATAACATACGCCATAATGTGAAAAGGTAAGGGTTGAGTGAGGGTCAGAGGACGCTTATCGATAAGAAAACTAAAATTCATATGCAAATTATTTTTGTGGAAATAAATTTAAATGCGATATACACTACTGAGACGTCTCATGTTTTAAATAATTTATGCATAAAATATCCATGTTCAGGATATGGAAACAGCCAAAGGACGACAGTGATTCATTTGTGTCATCAGTCAAGTTGATGAGGTAATTATTAACACCGTCTACTTTTTGTTTTCTCGCTTTTCTGTTTTTTTTTTTTTGTTTGTAACATTTGGTTTTATGAAGTTTCAGTTTTAATGAAGAGGTTTAAAATTTCGTAATTGTAAATTACAGGGTATACACATAATATGCTACAGGGCTTTCTTTGCATACATATTCAATTAGACATCTTGTAGGTTATTAATTTAATTGTCAGTTTATTTATTTATTTTTTTTTTTCATAGCATTGTGGGCTACTGATAAAGGTTTGATGTCAAAAGGTGAAATTTTATACCAAAAGAAACACAATTTTTTTTCGATTATTTTCTGTCTCAAATTAAATGCTGCGGTGGAAGATGTAAGTTTAAAAGAGTTTCCATTTTGAATTGTTTTGTGGTTGGAACATTTAAATAAATAAATAAATTTTAATTTAAAATAATTTTTTTCTTTTTAGAAAATTTTTTATTTTATTTCAATTGTCGCCAGCTTCTTTAATTTAAACATCTAAACTAATATTCTTTTGAAGTTCTTTCACATTTCGTAATACTTCTAATCTATATATGTTTATAAATGTCGGTAGTAAAAACAAATAAAAAAAAAATACTCTCACGCACTTTTATGCCCTCAAAGGTATCCGGAAGTAAAATACCTTTTTGTTTTAACAACTTTCGTACCTTTAAACATGTGTGTACGATTATTATTTTTGTTGTTCTTCAAACAATCAAATCTATTCAGACAGTAAGACGTACAGGTGTCGGTTAAGATAAAAAACCATATGAAAATTATATGAAAACACAACAGCATTACAACACAACCAATGAAATGAAAATGTACCCCACATCATAAGAAAAAAAGTGAATTCTAAAATGCTCAGATTTAGTTGTGATAACTGAGACAACAACAGCGTTTGTAAGAAGTGAAATAGCAGAGTAACTTTGTTTTCCAACATGAAATTCTTGCAGCAGGTTGGTTTAACAAAGCAAAACATACCACAAAGTTTCTTTTTTTTTTGAAAGGGAAGTAAAAGAATTCAATCCATTTAATATCCACAGTTGAGTTGTCGATACAAACACCATTGTATGTTTGCTATAATGATTATGGCTGTAGTTTTTTTTTTATTTTAATGCCAGCAAAAATTAATTATAAGATTAAAAACATTTTATCCAAAACTAAGGGAGTGAAACTAGTGGGAAATCCACGACGTCGACCTGTGACTTGAGAAAATCACACAAGAAAAAGTCTAATTGCACGGTCTCAGTTGCCTGATTACATGCTGGTGCAAGGAGTTGGCAGCGATGTCCTGGTTAACGC
This sequence comes from Sarcophaga peregrina, assembly GCA_014635995.1. Taxonomy (NCBI): domain Eukaryota; kingdom Metazoa; phylum Arthropoda; class Insecta; order Diptera; family Sarcophagidae; genus Sarcophaga; species Sarcophaga peregrina. The sequence goes on along the minus strand of CM025789.1, from coordinate 104,222,397 downwards.
TGTTCTCAAAGGAACCAGCTCTTAATGGACCCCAGATAGTAACTTTTTCAGGTTGCATCGGACGCTCATTATTCCTAATTCGATATTTTTGTTTGTTTACATACTCATCTAGAAATGGGGCTCATGACTGAGGATAACTTCAGCGAATACGCGGCTTTGTAGATGGTAATTTTAGCGTTAGTTCTTGGGTCAGTTGGGTTTTATATGGCTTCAACAAATATAAGCAAATTCTCTAATTTGAGGTCTACGACAGCGTCTTCTTGAATTGTCCTGTATACTTTCGAATACAGCAATAATGTTTTCGGCATATATTTTGCCTTTCGTCATCGTACTAACATTCGACGACCGCTTTGTAAATCAATGAATTTATACATCACATTGTGCGTAGTCCTCTCATTAGAACGATTATGTCATTCTGATGAAATATTATTTATACTTGTTGTTGAATGATATATTGGCCATAGTAATATTGTCTGGAAAAATTACAAGTAATTTCACCGATGCCCGTTGTCAACTGTTAAAGTTCTAACGACACTATGGAAGGATCAAATATTAAATAGATTTTAATATTATTACTCTGTTTTTTTATTTTGATGTCTGCTTAAGTATATTAAGTCCATTTGCAAGTTTTTAGCTCTCATAGTATTAGGTGTGGTGGTGGAACCCTTCAAAGGAAGGTAACAAGTCTTTTCATTCTTTTATATATCTGCTTTAGCATATATTCGTTCAAAACGCAGTTGTAATGTTAAGTGACTGACAAGTATGGGTCAAAAACTGGCAAGACACAAACATCTACATCAACTCTGTATTCCAAGTATGAAAGCCCATTTTGATATTTTGCAAAATATCACAGTATAACCGCATGGTTATGTATTTTTACTTTGAATGGATCTTGTAGTTCGTCGTTTGATGGAAAATATACACATGCAAACTCGAAGAATAACAAAAAAAAAAATAGAATTAAAATAAAATTTGAACGTGAGAAAATTAGCGAACACCGACGTGTTATGATTTATAATATTCACGATCTGAGTACATTATTTCACTATGAAATGTTTTTGCCGTTTTCTTTTTTTTTTTATTCTCATTTTTTGCTTTCAACTGAAATTCTTAAAATTCTTCCAAAAAAATATTTAAACAACAACAAATACAACAGATAAATTAACCTCGCTTATAGGTATTGGCCTCATTCTTAATGGCTTTTACGGGTTTCCACTCAGGTGGTCAACTCATATGTACACATTTGTACTCAAAAAAAAAAAAAAAAACAACAAAAAACTTCATTCTTATGAATTTTATTGCTGGTGAGACCTACGGATATTATGGACCTTTTCTATGATGACAATTTAATTAGAAATACTTAGACCGAGTTTTTATGGCTTTTAAAAATCAAGTACATATTGTATTTGCTTTTTGTAGACAGATTTGTAGCGGTTTCCTTTAAGGTATTTACCTGTTAACACACATTCGGAATCATGGTACACTGTTCGGTGTTAATATCCATAAAAGAAAAGAATTTCAAATTTAATGTGCACTTCCAAGCGGATGTTTTTGTTTTAGTATTGCTTTCGTCTTTATAACAGACAAGACAAGCCAAAGGTGAGCGCACGCGCTTAATAGTCAAGTTAGGATTTTTTAATTAAGCTTTTTAGTATTTATTTAATATATTGTCTTACCGACAAAGTTCACATTAAATGGCGTATGGGTTGAGTAATTGCTTTTTAGAAAAAAATTCTATTTTAAATACGTAACGATAATAACAAATACTTTAGGCGTTAAACGAAAATTCTAAATTTCACTGGAAGCTTTTAATGCGGGCATACAATAAGTGAATAATGTATTCTGGACTTTAATTTTCAGCAAAGCAAAAAAAAGCAAAAAGTCTTAACAATAAGTTTTTTTTATGTAACAGGTATCCATACAAGATAATTATTCGCATCCCCATTTCCGATCAATCCCTGATGGCCAGGCGTTTATAAAACTGGTATCGTGCCAAGCCTGGACCAATTATTAAATTAAAGTAAATTATTATTTACATTCTAGTAAAGTTCTTGCTCTCATATTCCTGGATGTTATTAATCTATTTGTTATTGCACTATCAGTAGGACGTTAAAATTTTTAAATTTTAAATAAATTCAAGAAATATTGTATTACGGTATGGTGGCTTATGCCCTCTGTTATATATGGAGCAATAACCCCATGCTCGACCTGGATCAGAGCGATGCGATTGTTCGAGACTAATACGTTTACCATCGTGTCGAATAATACTTTATTAAACGAGTGCCCATCCAGTTCCATCCAGTGCCCCAATTATATTCTCGAAACAAATGGTACATAGGTTGTGAGACATCCTTTTAAGCAGAAATTTGAAATAGTTTCCCATGAAAGAAAAAAAAAAGGTAACAAACAAATTGTATTTAATTGATTGCGGTTAAAATCTTACAAATTTTTAGGGATAAATTCTGTTTAGCATGTGTAAACTAAACGCATGAGCAAAACTAAGTAAAAAGGATTCTGTAATAAAAAATTCCCATACAACGATAGCAAATGCAATCAAACTGCAGTTTGTAATAACAGCTCTAAGGACAACAACAATAACTACAATTAAAATAAGAGGGGGAGGAAATTAAAGTTTTCTGTACAGATGTAAACGGTGGTTGTTGGTTTTTGGTTATAAAAAAGGTACAATATCCTGATTACGGTAAGTACTTTAAGGGTGGCCTGTTTCATATTGTTTGTGTTGATTTTTAAACACTCATTCATATGTATTAAGTTGTATGTATGATTGACTTTTAAACATTTTAACATGAAATTTTCATGTTGTTTAGCGGAAAATAGTTGACAATTTTTATTCATTATTCAGTCATAATGATTTGATGTTGGAACAGCAAATGTCCTGGCAAACAAAAAAGAGGAAAAATAACTGTGAGAAAACATGACTTTGTGATTTTAGTCATTTGATTGTTTTCAATCGGCTTTTTTCTATTTCTGCATGTTAACCGGAAGCTATCATTGTTTATTAAGGGAAAAATAAGTTTTTTTTTACTGTCAAAGTAGGTGATTTTCTATACTTTTTCTATATTCTTTCAACTCTTTTCTACCGTTGTGAGGGACATATGTCTATCATAAGCAGTGGAACTAGGCTTTTATATTTTCTGTTATTCCTGAGGAAAAAACAACTACGACAATACGAACTAAAAAAAAAGGTAAAAATAAAGGACAGGTGATGTTTTTCACAAAATATCAAACAACATAACATTGTATTGAAGACAATCATGTATAAAAATATGCTGAGTTGTGTCCTGTTTTGTGATAGCTGTTCTTTTGACACAATATTAAATCATATTTTAATCCTCTTAAATTTTTAATTTTTGACTTTTTATTTAAAAGATTTGCTTTAAATTTCTTTTGTAATTGTAAAGAAATCAATAGTTATTGAACATCATCATATTAGTAATTTGTGCAGAATTCGAATTGGAGGAGAGCATGTGCTTCTTGCATAAGTTGTTTCTGGCGCGTGCATAAACCGATCTGTCATTTAACAATTGAAATGTCAAAAATTTTGACAGTTCAATTTCTTGGCAAGCAAAAAGAACAAATAACCTGAGAAGAAAAAAAAGAAATACGGTAGTAAAATACAATTACTTACTACCACATGCAAGAAATGCGTAGCAGCATATGATGACACCAAGAATTCATACATTTTATGACTTGGGACTTTAGATGTGCACAGCACCAACGACTTATGAAGGTGGTTTAAATTATCTGCTGTAAATGCACAGTGGGACAGAATAAGAAATTTGGTTGGTTAAATTTTTAAAAAGTATTTGCGTTATTGAGCAATAAAATGATTCACAAATCTATCGTTCTGATTCCACATTGAGCCTGTAGGAAAAAATATGAAACAGACGTTGCCATTACAAGTTCCTTGGTTCATTCCATGACTCTACTTTTTGAATATTTCATCTAATAAATCGGGCCTTGGGCGTAAATGGTTACTTGAATATTGATGCCTAGTGATTGATGTCAAATACTAACACAAATAAAAATCAATTCAGACGCTTTAATCGCACAAATGAAGCGGAATGTGAAATTAATTCTGGAAAAATTGATCTCCAAGTTAAGATTTACAAAAAATCAGTAGCTAAACGCGCCGCCTTGATGTTTAGGTGATTAATTTTTTATAACAAAAATCCAGTTGGCATGCATTTCGAAAGAAATGAATGTCGATATCAGAGTCATTAATAGACTACAACGATTTTAAACTGCGACTTATTGCTCATACTTAGAGAAAAAATATTTGCTGTGTTGAATAAATAAATAAAAAAAATATTGTCGCATACTATCCCTCTTTCTTTTCTCCTACTATTATCTTTCCTATGTTCAAAGGTAATGTTTAGCATGGACAGCAGATATCTCCTGGCTGATGCTTTAAAAAATAAGAAAACATGTTGAACAAGACTTTGTAACTCAATTGCCAATTGAGCCCTGAATACCTAATTCTCAACCATAGTTGATATTATATTCAGTCTAAATATATCAAAATTTGGGCATGTACATAGTATACTCGTCAACCTGCAAGTCTAAAAAATCTTAGACTGATTACAGAACATGCCTGCGTTACTCTTGTGTTTCCATGAATCACTTCAAATTGAAAACATGTCTGCAAATAAAGTACGCACTTTAACTATTATTAGAGTATTAGCATAGGCTGAGGCTTATTGTAATCTGAAGACGGATATATTAATTTCATTTTAGATGTTGTGATTATTAATGGCATTCATCTTTTGCTTGCGCGAATCTAAAATCTAAAGCTGAGAGAATGTAGCAAGATTTTATTAAGCATACAATGGATACCCTTTACATTTAACAAAACCACTGTAAGCGTATATCCTTAAGCAAATGTTGAAATTCAAACACTTTGAAGAAATGTCAGGCATGCGTCATACGTTCATCATCAACACCAAAAAAAAAAAACAGAAAATAAAAGTAAAATTTTAGCAACAAAAGAATAAAAAGTAAATCACCTAAAGTAACACAAGCAGCATAAAGAAAACAAAATAAAAATAAATTGAAAATTCATTTTAAAGTCAGGAAAGAAAATGAAATAAAATACGTTTGTATATATGTAAAGAACAAAAAAAAAGCAAAAACAAAAAAAAAAGAAAACAAAATCAGTTCGAAAAAAAACCTATCCACAGAGTATAAATGTCATCATTCAAACGCACAAACATTCGTATTTTTTGCCACATTTCACGTTTTATTTTGTCAACGTTAACATCCTCTTTGAAATACTTTCCAACATACATAATATGTGTGTGTATACGTTTTATTTCATTTTACCCTACTCATATACAGATACATCCACACGTACACACACACACACATATATTACAAAAGTATCTGCAATTTTTTTTTTCTGTAAAATTTTTATTTTGCCATGACACCCGCGCATAAAGGGAACCATCCGTTTCCGCTTTTATTTCACTGTAAATAATTTTTTCTTTACCGTGGTTTTATTAAAGGACTCATTTGCGGCAGGAAGGTATACGTGTCGCTTTGCAACATCATATGATTGCAAAAGATACACTCGGTTTTGTTAATGAATTGTATACGTTACATAAAGGTAACAGGCATTGTGTGCATGAGTTGAAATACTCAGAAACATCAAGAGATGAACCTAAAAAGTCGTTTATTTTTATCATTTCGTTTGTCACATTATTCTGGTGATACGTCAACATTTTTATGAAATATTTATACATTTCATTAACCCATTTTTTTACTTTTCAGATCACATCTAAATGAAATAAATAAAATTTTTCCTTAAATACAATTTGTGTTGGAGTTTTAATAAATCTGAGCTTTTAATTTACATCGGCCAATAAGGATTAAAAGGAATAAATCTTTGGAATTCACAATAAAAGTTAATTAGAACTGTCAGATATTCTACCCTTTAAAGTCCAATTTTGCACAGTTTCTTAAACGTTTCCTCTGTTTAAATTTAAATAAAACATTGTCTATGTGAGATATAATCGAAATTTTTCATTTATGTGAGAGTCCGCTTGCGACTCCAGACGAAAAAATCGAACGTCGTCACATTGCACTATCTTGATATGGGGTAATCATGTCCTCAATTTGCTTGCATGAGCTGTGGGGCCATCACTTCTCTCACCGAACTGAAGATCTTAAGTAAGATCGTTTTTCCGAATACTGTCAAACCTGCTACCTTGGTGTTTAATAGCGTCCATACTTTTGCTCCACAAAGAAGTACAGGGTACGACTTAAAAAGTATTAGTTTTTTCCAACGAGAGCGAGATCACTGCTACTAAATTACCTATTGAGACAATAGCAGCAATTGTTGCTAAGAATAGTCCTACGCTTGATCTGCAAATTGATAGAATTTTTAGCTTGCAAGGTTTAAACTACAGAAGTCGACTTGCATTTCCAGACTAATGAACGATTAAGTAATAAGCTCTTAAGAGTCAAATTAAAAAATATTTTTTTGATTTATTTTTATTGTTGGAAATTCCGTTCCATTACCATTTAGAAGGGATTGTGGGCTTGTCAAAGCTTAAGCCGAAGCAAATATCAAACGAATATTGCATCTGCATCTTTCGTAAATGCTGGCCTGTTTTAACAGTAGAATTTATGTTCCTCTACAATTTCTTATAATTTTTGGATTTTCTACAAATGAAATTTATAACAACGGAATGCAATTAAGAAAATGTAACACATTTTCAGCAAAAAAAAAAGAAACTGAAAAATTTAATTATAACGGCTGCAGTAAAGAAAACGAAAATTTAAATCTTCCACAATATCTTTCTATGTACATATTGAAAAACAAATTTTTATGATTTGTCTGATACGCAAATAAACTACGTTTTCCTTTGGCCGTCCGTATTGTTTAAGATCGAACAATAGATTTTTGCATAATAGTTTGATTTTATTTTACCTATTGATTTGGATTTTCTTTGCTTTTGTTTCACCCTTCGCATAACTTTCCATATAAAGAAAGAGGCTGAAATTCAGTTAAATTTCCTTAAAGATTATATCCCTTGAAGGGGGTTGAATTTTCTCACATTACTGCAATAGATTTGGGAGTTTATTTGCTTTAGATTTAAAGTAAATAAGACTCACAACAAAAGGTTGAAATTTTAAGAAAACAAAAAAAAGCAATAATTCCTTAAGATTTAGGTAAGGATTTGAAACAAAGACCCACGCTCAGCTGGACATATCATGCAATGGCTTACGTATAGGAATTGTTTTACATTTATAAGAGGAGGCTGGCAGTTAGGGTGACTTATTTATCTAAGCAATCTTTTTCTTCTTTGAAAATTTGCATTAATTTTAATGTTTTTTTAACGAATTTTTTGCATACTATTTTCATTTTTTTGGGAAATATTTGCTTTTTATGTAAAATATTTGTCACCTTTTTTTTCGTTTTGAAGAGATTTGCACTCACTTCTGTAGATGATAATTTTCTTATGTTTACTGAAAGGCCTTTGAATGTGTCATAATAAGGCGTAAAGTGTGGCAAATGTAGTTTTTTTTTTATCGTTACCACATTTTGAGGAAGATTTTTTCTAATCAAAATCAAGATATTTCTTGTTTGTTGGATTGTACATAGTTGAGGGTTTACTTATCGAAAACGCCCAAGAATAAATATTTTTTTTACTTGTGAAATGTTTTTTTTTTGCCATCACCAATATATTCCACATACTTGCTGAATAAAATCGCCTTAAATTCTTACAATTGCATTCAAGATTTGCTTTCAATACCTTGCAGTTTAATTGTGTACAATTAAAATAATATAAAATTTTGCATCTCCTCCTCCCCTCACGCCATAAAACGTATTTATTTGTTTCTGATTATCACAGATTGCTTTGATCTTCGAATAAATTAAGTTCTCAAAATAGATAGAAACGTGCTGATGGCGTTGTTGTTAATGATCACACAGAAATTATAGTCGTTTTATTGAGAATTTATAATGTGTGTAGGCGTGCAAAGGGGCTGTATTTTAAATAATTTTATAACATAATAAACAATTCAATGACATTTTCAACAACATACTATTTAGTAAATCGCATAAATTAAAGCTACTGACGTTTTATACTTTTTTTGTTTGTTAAATATTCATTACTCGATATTCAGTATTTCAGTTAAACAAAATATTTTAATATTTATTATCAATTAACTGTAAAGAACATGTTCTTATTGAGTACGGAATAAGTGAAATGAAATATTCATCAAATGGTCGCCTCGGCTCCAATGATAGGCCATTTCTCTTTTAGTAAAATATTCTATTACACAGTACATATCTACATGTGGCCGTGTCTCAACGATGACGAGTTCGATCCTGGATAAGAGGTCAGGGATCATTTCAAGTTTATTCGCATAAACCAGAGATTTTACAAAACCCCGAAGAAAGGACCCCTAATCTCAGCGCCAACTTGTCAACAGAAGTAATTTGTTCTCGAAATCAATAGTTCAATAAATCTATTGTTATACCTGCAGTATGGCAACTGACATCGTCTCAATGTTGAAACCACATAGCGTCCAATTGAAGCCCTCTTCAAAAAAATTAAATCCAATCACGTCGCTTGTCAAAAAACTGGATTATGGATGCATTTTGCATTTCATTTTCACAGATTGTGTAAGGATTTTCTAAGTCCCAGTCCAAATTGATATAACTTTTTGTGTTCCAACATTGTTTAGATCCTGGCCAAGACATATGCTCATTGTGGATGCATTTGTTTCTCAGGTATGAAATAAGGTATTGAAATAAGTTTCCATTACTTCTAAATTTCAGACATACTATATCAATTTAAAAATTGGCAAAGTAAATAATATCTTTTAACTTTCTCAAACGAAGTTTGTATGTTCGTGATCCAAATACTAATTTATTTATCCGTTCATAATTTAAAAGTGGTGTAACGTATAGGTGCAATTCGATTTGTAACTTCCTTACATGAAGTTTCATTAAAATCGCATGGCCATACATCATCGCGCTATTTGTTGCGTGATCATCACCGGCCACTGTCATTGCCATTACGTCAAATGACTTGTGCTAGAGCGTTGGATCTGTTTTGCATCCAATGAGTTGTGTCAGTGCCCTGATCTCGTCGTAAAAAGGTGGAAGTTTTTAACCTCTCACTTTCTGACTGAGGTCTTTAATATAAGAAATGCTGCATGAGCACGATTTATTTTTTATTGCAAAAGATTTTCACAAGGCAATATTTGTTGTGACACCATAATAGACCTAAATGTGTCCTAAGTAGAACTCTTGTTTTAAGGAGGACTCGACCACATACCTAACCCATCTTAGGCCAGGTCTTTTTGTATCTGACAAAGATTACTCTTCTCAGGGCGTTTGAGGCCATAATTGTTATCGGCTCCAGAATATTGAGTATACCACAAACAAACACATTTTACATACATATCACTCCTATATTGCAACATAGTCATATCTCAAAAAAACTTGAACTTGGCAAAATGCGAGACATAAGTCCTATTATCTAATTGCCGCAAACACTTTTTGATATAACTTCGGTTCAGCTTGGGATAAAAAACTTATTTTTTTTTCAACATGTACGGAAGGTCTAAAAGAGCAGTTTTGCTTAAGTAAATACAAATTTTAAAATTTTTGTGATATGACTATGTTGCAATAAAGGAGCGATACGTTTTGAAAATTTTGTTTGTTGCATTTGATAATTAAATTGATTTAAAAACTTTTTTTTATTTATTATTTGAAAATGTTAACAAGAAAAAACACTTTGAAAGCAAAGAGAACACAAAGAGAATAAAAAAAAATTTAAACATGAAGAAACCAAAAAATTTTAATGGCCAAAAATGATCAATTCAAATAGGCAACTATTTATATAGAATCGAACAAGAACCCCTTTCCGGAGGTGGTATTTTAATGAAACACAAAAAAGGGAAAAGCTAATAAAAATTATGAGTTTATTAAAATCCAATAGCATCGTAGCTATCGTATAATCAAAATATAAATTCATAAAAATAAAATTTTATTACCATATTTCAAGTGGTTCTATAATAATTAAAATTTTACTTCTTTTTTTTGTTTACTGAAATGCATTTTAAACATTCCGTGAAAGCATTTCGTTTGGGAATTTTTAACAACCCCTTTCACATTTCATTGGCTTGCTTGCTTTAATTTTATTTGATTTGATTTTGGGAAATTAGAAAAATTTTTAAAACTTGACAAATATTATGTTTTTATCAATATTTTGAGTGTATGATTTAAACAGTTTGTTTTAAAGTGTTGACATAATATTGTTAGCATAGCACGAGCCATTTTGGCTGATTGGGATACAAAAAGGGGTGCATAAGTTTGCCATCAAACTGCCAAATGTTTGGAATTTTAGTTGCAGATGTGTCATGGTAGGAGTAAAATCACTTGAGCGTACATACTCAACATGATACAATAATCAGACATACTTAAACGCTAATAAGCTTCTTAGACAATAAAGTCATTTTCCAAAAATTATGTCTCCCAGTTATATTTCTTTTGGCTTCCCATTCATTGTCAGGCATTAAGTACTTTAACGTTTGTATATTTTCGTTTTTCTTTTCCTTTAAGTATTATAAGATTAGATTTTTCTATTTTTTCTTTTTGATATTGTCGTCTCTCTGCTTTACAATTTTGAAATTTATATTGGCTTGATACTTAAGATATTCGAAAATTTATTAGCACATTAAGATAAAAATTCATTTATACTTCCAATCAAATTGTCACCGCCTGCTGTTGGCTGGAGTATGATGTTTCCTACATATATTTCACTCTTGTAAAGTTTTAACATAAAATTTTATTGTCGATTTTCTATGAGCGTAAATTAAATACCGCGTGTGAGAGTGCGTGTATATGTTGATTCAAGTTGATGCTTGCTTCCATGGAATTTAAAATATTTTTAATGGAATGTCTTAAAGCATATTTGGTTTTGTAAGAGATAATTTATTACCGTATCTAAAGATACATACAATCTATGCTGTAAAATAAAAGTGTGGCTATTGGTTGTAATATTGACAGGTGATTGCTTACAAATATGCTGTTGTTGTTGTCATATATATTTATAAGACGTTTAATTATTATTTTTACTAAATTTCATAAGTAAAACAAAATGTCATTATAGAAATAATAACATTCTTTTGAATATCACACAATATGCCGTCATATTCTGACAGTAAACTATGAAACGACTGGTCTTTATTGCTACAAGAATGGAAGAGATCCAAACTAAGGTATCAGCCCCAAAGCGTAGCCTGGCTGCATGGCTTTCTAAATCAAACCAACTATAATCTAAGAGATCACACTTACGTTGTTTATCTTGTTGAAAAGAAATCATCAAATCCATTTTGAAGGAAATAATGTGGATGGTAAAGTCATGATAAAACCTCTCCTTTTGAAACCATATGTCGATGATATCCAGTTCACTGAAAAACAAAGTTCTCAATGACCTATACTAATCTAGTCACTTGTGTTCTTAAAGAAATACGGATCGATGAATTTCTAGCCCAAAATCTACAGACCTACCAGATATTATTAGGACTTTATTAGAACTGAAGTATGCTCCTCGCCAGCATAAGGCAACCACCAGAGTTGAAGTATACACTTTGCTTGGAAGTAAACAAAGCTTCTTATTCATTTCATACAATTAAAAATTTCTGATTGTTACTAGATAAACATAAAGATCTTCGGATTTAGAAAATTATAAAAAAAAAGAAAAAATCGTTTGCCACCATGTGTCAGTTGTGTTAAATGAAAATAAAAACAATCAAAAATTTCCTTACATTTTTCAATTTTTAAATTATGAACGAAAGAGAAAAAACTCATTAAAACTGTAACGTATGTGTGTATGTCAGCTCTTCACGCCTATTAAAATAATGTCTTATAGTTTTACAAAATTTCATTTCTCACATAGATTTTCAAGTAATTCTTCTTTTGTATTTCAATAATTTATAACCAACAACAGTTTACGACAACAAAAAAAAAAAAAAAAAATAAAATGCAAAATTGCAATATTCTTTACATACAAAACTGGCGCTCATAAATTTTAAAAACCGGAGCAACATTTGAAAACAAAAACAAATTAAAAATCTATAGACCAACAATATTACAATACCGTAGTGTAAACATTGATCTTTTGACCTTTACGCATGAAAGCAATAAATATGCAAAGAATACAGAAGAGTTCCATAGGGAAAGAAATTGCATTAAAAAATATGCAAAATTAATGCCAGCATTTGTTCGATAAGAAAAGGGAAATCAACGGGACAAATACACTAATCTTGAGTAAAATACAAGAATGGAAATAATGATGGAAAAGAATTAAACGAAATAAAATAAAATCAATGTGTAGCAAAGGCAAAAGCAATACATTTTTAAAGTAGGGTTACTAGAGCCGTGTAATGAAATGTCATATCAAGGGGTGGAACTGGATGAAAGACGGTAAAAAAGTAATTTTATTTTTGTTTTAAAATTATTGTGTTAATATTTTATTATTGTCGAATAGGGAAAACATAGTACGACGACCACACGAACTATTGTACTCCAATGCCTATAACCCGGACAAACTTTAGGACGCTGGTCGACGTACACACCTAATTGGTCATTACAACTCTTCCGTCCGACCTATCTTCTCACACCACTTATGCTGTGTATGTTAACTTTATCCCCAAGTGGCGAGACTTACAATTAATGTCCTCGACTCAGGACTGCAAATATTTGGAGAAACTTTTCATGGCAATTTTTATTTACTTTCAGAGTTTATCCCGGAAATTTGTTGAGAGGCATTTTCCAAAGCATTATTTTGGTGGTTTCAATCGTGGCCTCATGGCTAATAAGCCACGACCTACTAGACTACTGATCGGTTTGAGCAAGAACAATTCCCTGCCCTAGCACTTGGTGGCTTACAGGTTTCAAATATGGCTGTCGATAGCATTGTTATGTCCCTTCCTTAGTAAATTCTAAGTTTAATGACGAAATCTCCCTGATGAATCATGTAGTAGACTTGTCTTCCATTATTCTAACCATAGTGTTCAAGCTTTTGATCATCTATGCTATGCGCCACAGTCTTAAATCCAATAAGGCCTCCAGTACTGCGTTGCCACTATTGTACCTAATCTCGATAGACTCTATATCGTGTCTAACTCTACTGGAGCACTATTCGATTTGTTCTGTCGAATCCCCGATAAGTATTCTGCATATCCTTTTTGGAATAATTGCTCTTTTCTAAAATGGTGCCAATATGAAGCGTCCATTTACGATCTCGTGAAATTCGAAATATTTCACCGATGAATTTAATATTTTCCTATTTAATAAGATTATCTTTTGCCTGGCACTATTGTGGAATTACCTAGATTTATCCTTAACGCCAGTGACGTGTACCAACGGCTTCCAATATATTAATCTATGTGAGAAATGTGTAAGAGTCTCTTGCAATTATCTTTTAGCCACCGAAACTACTCATGTAGGTACACTTGACAAGACTACTTCCACAATCAATCAATCCAATTAATAGTGAAAGTTTGCCGTCGTGTAAGTATTCTCTGATTGTGCCAACTCGATTTATTTCGTTCCCTTGAAATGTTTACTCGGATCGAGTATATAAGGCCTCTAAACTATACATCCTTCCATCCATCCAAGAAAAGGGCAGTTAGTTAGCTGCTTCACGTTCAAAAAGTCTTAAATAGTTCACAGTGAGTTTACACAAGCAGTCTCAAGCGACATACCCGAACTATATGCGTGTTGCCTAGGATGTAGCGGCTCCCTTTGCAAAATCTTATATCTTATATATGTAGTTGTCAAGAGCTTTCTCGATTGTTTATAACATGTTGTTTACAGAACATGAGGCTACTCGATCTTAGGATTGGGATTTTATGTGTGTGTGTGAACATAACCTCATCCTTTTCCAGACTGTTCGTATATACCCAAGAGCTAGACTACTACGCCGTATTTTTATTAGGTACAACAGAAAAAAATTGCATTTCTTTCCGCAGTTTTATAAGGTAATAATGTTCTAAAAGCCGATTTCAGTCTTTCTCAGGAACATAGAGATGGAACACGTGTGTTTACACTTGCAGAATTGACTTGTTTTCTAACTGTCCTTAACACTTTGGGGAAAGTGTGATCGAGCAGCATTTCTGCTTTCCAGTTATCAGCGAAAGTGTTAAAGAGAACTTGGTTGAAAATATTATTACCGGTTTTACAATGGGACCTTATAACACCCAAGTAATCCGTGCCTATTGAGCTTTGCCTTACCTAACCTAACAATTTATTATTGTATTTATCTGGCATTGTGTATGAATGTAATATTATTTTTTTTATTAAACAATTTTTGGTATTTTAAATAAAGTTCTATTAATTGTTTTCACACAATTAATCAAACGTTGATTTCTTTAATTTTTTTGTCTACTGTGTTTGACTTAAGGGGGCCGTACTAAAACAATAAATATCATTTTACGATTTTGTAACACATGAAAAACCTGCTGAGCATTAAAAAATATTTGTAAAATTCAAATAAGTTCCCAAAACAATAAAACTCATGTGGATTTTTGAAAATATCAAATCAAATGTCGGTAACACCCGTACATTTTTTCCACATCAAATAAAAACACAAAAAAATCGATTTTTTTTAATATCTTTAGCTCCCATATAATTGAGTGATCAGTGGAAGTTTCATCAAAAATGTTCAACTTAATTTTTTACTGTCTCTTCGAAAAGTATTTTAATTTTTTTTATTCTTTTCGTTTAGTTTCGTGTCTTTTTTTTTTTTTTTTGTTTATTATAAAAAAATCTTAAGAATTGATCGTTTGAACAAACTGTCTTACAATGGCAACTCGTTTGCAGCGATTCTTCGTTATTAATGATAAATGATCTCATCACGAGGTGTCTGTCAGACTACTCATCAGTGGTTGGTGGGGTAATGGTGTAAAGAATTTTTACTTTTTATTAGTTTCTTAAATTTTGTTTCACTTAAGCCCAGATATTTGATACCCTAAAATACCAACAGTAGCTATGGATGTATAAGATAGTATTGCTGGTTTAAAATCTAACTAAAATTTTAGGATCGTTTAGTAATCGAAAAATGCCTAAAAATACAAAAATATACTAAAAGTGAAAATTAAAATATGTTTTCGATGATTACGGCTTGATTCTAGTGATTGTAATAAAATTACTGCGCAAGAAATAAAGAAACTTAAAGAGTCTTACGTGATCAGGTCTGTGCAGTATTGCAATTAACACTAACTGATAATTTAAAACGCCTAAGATAAGCTAAGAGGATGCTAGAGAATGAGGATTTTAATCGTGAGTTTGTTAAACAAATCAAATTTTTTTGTACAAAATTCTTGTGTTAGAAATTGAGACAAACTAGAGGTGATTGTAGAAAATTTATTTCATTCAGAAATATTTTATATTTTAGTTATGGTTTGGAGATGCAGGTGTGGATTTTTCCCACATCACCTTTTGCTAGACATATTTCGCCAATAAATTTTGAGAGTTCTTGACTACGGCGACATCCATAGCTTTACGTATTTTATTTAAATTTATATTGATAAATCAAACACAAAACAAAAAAGATGAAATTTTAGACCAAAAAAAAAAAAAAGAAAATATTCTAATTACCTACATACTATGCTGTCGTAGGGTGCAAACAATCTTAATAAAGTTTTTTA
Organism: Sarcophaga peregrina; assembly: GCA_014635995.1. Lineage (NCBI taxonomy): Eukaryota > Metazoa > Arthropoda > Insecta > Diptera > Sarcophagidae > Sarcophaga > Sarcophaga peregrina. The sequence continues at coordinate 104,206,704 of CM025789.1, read as the reverse complement.
ACTTTAAAATTGCAACCGTCAAATCAATTGTTTTGTTTTGTTTCTTAATTACTTGATATTGTGTGATTTGATTTTTGTTAGTAACACAAGATGAATTCATATTTTTCTGATAAACTGTGTAAGTATTTCTTAAACTATTCAAGTATTGAGCATAAAATAATTTGTTTAAATGCTATGACATTTCAGTACTTTGGTTACCATATGTTACTATATGTAAATTCAAAACAAACTTAATAATACCATCAGGTTCAGTACACAAAAGCAATGGAAATGATCTTATTGTGGGATAATTATATTTTCTGCAAAACTACACCTTAAGAGACAAAATCTTATATGGTATATACAGGTCTCAGAATATGGCTGATAACTTTTGATATTGTCAGTGAATTTGCCTATCTTGGCTCCACCGCTAACATGGAAAATAAAATCAATCTGGAGATCGAGCATACGATTGCTTCTAGTAACAGATACCACAATGACCTCAATAGGCAATTGAGTAGAAGCAACGAAACTAATGCTGTGTTTCTATGTGGAACAGAAGGAATCGAAGGAGCAGCTTTAAGTCTCTCCTAGTAGATTGCAAAGACCCTTTGGATTTCACTTCAATGCAATACAACTACTATAAGGTTTTCTCATGATATACTGACCGATTAATATTCATTTTCGACATTAGGTTTGCTTCAGTATAGATTTCTTGATAGCTAAGTTCGGGATATACGTGTTGTTTTTTTATCCAAGTTTCGCTTCAGTAAAGTTTCCTATCTAGTTAAGCTCTATGTATTCAGGTTGTTGTGGTCTAGTGGTCGCCGTGGTCTAGTGGGTAGTGTGTTGGCTTATTAGTATCCCAGGTCAGACATCAAAAACGAAAAAATATTTCTTCGGCGACTTCCTCTCAGCAGATTTCTGGTAAAGACTCTGAGAGTAAAAATTGCCATGAAAAGCTTCTCAAAAATCTGTCGTTCGGAGTCGACTTTAAACTGTAGGTCCCGCCACTCATGCATAAAATTAACGCACACAACATAAGTGGTGTGAGAAGCTAGGTCGTAATCCTGACTGAAGGGTTGTAATGGCCAATTATGTATGTATGTATGTATTCAGGTTGTTGTTTGTGTTGAATTGATCACTAGACAGATTTCGTGTCAGTAAAGTAAGGTAAAGTCTTTTATTTTACTTATGAAAGTATTTTACTTATGAAAGTATTGTACTTTACTTATTAAAGTATTTTAATCATTTATACTAATTCAGGAAAAATATAGAAATTTTTAATTAAATTTTATTTGAAATAAATTTCTTTAAAAAAATTTTTTCATTTCTTTTAAGTCAATATTTTGTATTAATTTTTTTTATGTTTGATTTTATTTATTTCGTCTTAATTTTCTATATATTCCATAGCATTCATGTTCATGCCTTCCTTCCTTCTACGGCTGATGATTAATGATGTTAAATTTTTAACCAACATTGTTCTGTAAATGACCTGCCAGTCAATCATGTGGTATTTTGTTTTATAAAAGAACAGGCAGTAATAAGATCAACTGAAGGCATGATTTTTCTGGAGGCTTGAATAATAACAAGAGTAAAAACGAGAAACAAAAAGAAAGAAAAAAAAAAGGAGAAATAATAAAGGGTGTAAGGAATCAGTTTTGTTAATAAGCCAAGAAAAATGACTTTATTAAATTCATTAGCGCCCATGTGTGAAATTCAATCGATTGTTTTTTAATTATATTGAACAAAAGGAGTTCAATACTGGTTGTGTTTAACCAGTATGAATTTTTATTATCATTATCCATTATCCATTGTGTTACAATGTAAATGTAATTTAATAAATTATATTGTTAATCGTTTTGAACTGGCATTCAATTAAAAGTATTTCAAAGAATACTGTGCTTTAACAAAGACACGATATTTCTTTTTTACTTTTAAATTATTTTCTGTGTAACATTATTTAAATTCCTCACATTGACTTACACAGAATAAATTCGGATTATTTTACTAGTCGAAATTTGATAATAGGAAATCGAATCAATGAAACAATGTAAATGTAAACAGGATGCAAAAATAATTCAGTTTTAATATTTTCTTTTTTTCTGAAGTTCTATTTATCTGGAGCTTTTAATTTAAACCTTTAAGGGTTAAACTTGGGTTTAGTTAAAGGTTACTTTAGCTAAACGAAACTGTAAAGTTACCTATAACTTACAAATCTTTGTTATTACAACTTACAGATAAAATAATGTTAACTTTTTCCAAAAATATGGGAGTGCCGGAGCAATATGCACATTTTGTTTATATTTGACGTTGCCATATTGAAAAAAATATATAATATGGCAAGTTGAAACTTAAACTTTACTTCAAAATTTTCCGGTAAGATGATCCTCCCTATAGCTTAATGATCACTGCTACCATATTGTCTACTTATAATAATGAAAAACAATTTATCTGCCCCTAAAATCCAAGTTGTAATAATGGCCCTAATAGAGTCGTGAAGGGATCGAAAGAAAGATAATCTGAAGTTGCAAAAACCTATTTAAAATTTTCGAACTAAGCTCTTTCAAATTCTTGCTTGTTTCAATCTCATTAGCACTGCTACTGCCTGCAAAGTTATTGCCTATAATTATTCGCTTCAGAAATGTTCGAATTTTTCAATTCGTTGGTCTAATAGGTAATCTGTTGGATTATTGGAAGAGATCTTGTGGTTCAAACCCCAGCTTAGGTATCTCGAACAAAAAGAAATTAGAAAAAATATATTTTCGGCGATTTCCTCCCAGCAGTCTTGTGTCAAAAACTCTGCGAGTAAAATTTATCGTTCGGAGTTGATTTTAAACTGTAGGTAATAGCGGGACCACAGATAAAGTTAATACATATAATATGTGTCCTGTCCAACTAATGACCAATTAAATATATAATCCATGTAGCATCCAAAAATAGAGTGCCACATGGCATTCGAACTAAACCGTATAACTAATATGTTGCAAATGTAGTTTGCTTCTTCATGTGGTAAGTAGGTATGATGGTAATTTAGAGCAGCAGAGAGAATAATCAATATAAAGTAGAAGATTGAATAGAACTTTGTAATAGCACTGACTTGAATTTTCAGTTTTGGAACATAGAAGACACTAGAAAACTGACTATTGAACACGCAAGCGTCGAATACATGTTATGAAATACAATCCGGCTAAATGTCTAGTATAAATAATTAATTCAAAAGCCGAACTACTGATTTTCATTTTCATATGAACTACTAAGTATAGGTGTTTTAACTGTAAAAATATTTTTAATTCTCTGTTTTATAAAATTATACAGAAAATTTTCTCAAATAGAAAACATTATAGTGACAAATAATTTAATTTCCTTTTTGACATAAGAAACCATTTAAAGATATTCAGAAAATTGCTCATTAAATTCATTGCATTAACAAACTGCTAACAAGAGGAATGAATGTCTGTAACACCAACGCAATTGCCACATTCTTAAATCCACAATAAGCAGTTACTATAACCAGCCTGTAATATGTGAAACCACAGCGGCTAGAGTGGAAACATTTGTAGAAATAAATTCACTCTGTCCAATTCTCTGCCAGTCTGTTTGTGTCTGTCCGTAGAAATCAAGATTTTATTTACAAATATTTCTTGTATTAATTCTATGGATTCTCTATAAATTTTCAGAAATCCTATGCTTTTGTTGGCAAGAATACGAGGGACAGACAAAAAGACAAACTTTTTTGTTGTTGTGTTTGTCAGTGTATGTCCGAGTATGTGTTTAGATCCAGACATGCTGAACCTTTTTAACCGTTGTACGGTCAAGAGTTGTTAACCATATTAAAGTGTTCAATGATTAATTACACGCGTCTAAGATTAATTGAAATCAATCAAAGCTGAAGTTAACTAATGGCAACACGTTTGTAATGCTCAAGTTAATACTTTTATTTCTTATTGATGCCTCCTCATGTTTTGGTTTGCTAAGGCCGCCCGCTATAGCCATTGCCTTTATTTTTTGGTTGTTGCCGTTTGGTAATGCTCTTTTATTAAAAATATTTTATTTTTTTTTTTTTTTTGTTTTTAGAAAAAGAAGTTCTTATTGTTGTTGGGGTTACCATTAACAGATATTTCTTGTTGCTTTTATAAAAAAAAACAGCCGGATTCTACTACTTAATGCTTTGAAAACTAATGATAAAAACGAAGTGCTTGCAATCAAAGTGACAATATGGTTTTAGAAAAAAAACAAAAGAATAATTTAATATTTTCATATGTAAGTGTCATTTGTTTTTAAAGTATTTTTTTGTTTTTGTTTTTATGCAGAATATCCATAAAGTAATTACATTTTACATACATTGTTAATTTATTGTCGTTTAACCAAAAGCCAATTACATGTCAATGCCTGACTGTGACATTTGAAATTAGTGGTCTCTACTCCATTTTGTTTATAACCCCAAACAGTGTACTACGCATTCATACACAATTTGTTTGCTCAGTAGAAATACACACTCTCTACAAATATAATGTTGAAATGAAAGTTCATTGTCTATAATAAATTGGCTAAAAATAAAGCAGACTGAAAATAATTGTAGACCATGGATTTGGATGTATTCATGACATACTGAATTGTCGAGAATATTAAAATACAGTAAAATCTCGTTATGCTTAATATTTCTTAGTATTCTTGGTTAAGTTCAGTTATAAATTTTACCAAAAATTTACCGATATTCGTTAAAACTGCGCTTCTTATCTTTTAAATAAAGATAGGAATTTCACTTTTCTCCGTTAGTCTTTGTACGAATTGCCAGTGATTTCCATGGTTTCAAGCTCCTAAGTAAACAAAATTTTATCTACATGAAGGTGGATGGCTTTATATCAAACTGTAGAAATAAACTCTTAATTTCGGCCCTGTCATCAGTGATGTGTGTGTACCTTTTTGCGACAAAAAAGCAAAATGTAACGCTATGTTCCAAATTTTCATTAATTTGTAAACGAAACCATTTAAATAACCTATACTGTTGCCAGAAGAAATTAATATTGCCAAAGCTTTTACATATTAACAAACATTTACGGACAATTTTCCATTACTATTTTATCATTTTGGTTTCCACTGTTTATTTATGAAACAATTGTTATACCAGAAATTAATTGGTAGTTATACAACGATCGATGATATTCGGTAGACACACAAATAATAGTTTGACTGACATTTAGCTGTCACTACTCGTGCTCAATTAACTTCTGCATCTCCAACTCTTGTGCTCGCCATAGAGAAAACAAGAACTTGTGACCATTAAACTGACACTGACTGTCAGTGATGACCATTGGTGGGTGTTATTCAAGTTGGGGTTGAATGTTGCGTGTCTTGTTCAAAATGTTAATGTGACAATGAGTTGAAAGTGTTATGGACACATAAACAATGATGAAAATTATATCTACTCTACGGAAAATTTATTATTTAATTGCGGTTTATGGGTCACTATTGATTACCATACAGTATAAATAATTGAATACACCTGATTAGAATTTTATACGGCGTAAAGATTACTTTTTTATGTTTTCTATGTATGTACACCCTATGCCATCGAATGTGTTTGAGGCGCCTACAAATATAATTCATATGGATTTCTTGTTAATAAATATTATCAAAAAAATTAAATAATAAAAATAAATTCTATTTTTTTAATACATTTTTGAAAGGAACTCAAAATGTGTTGGATGAGATACTGAGACAGGTTTGAGTTGACATAACCATGGCAATGTGATCTGTGATACTAGGGCTAAGCAGGCTCTCTAGGATTGTAATAGCGAGAATCAGTGAATATGGGTGCAATAATGGAAGGCCAATGTATTCAAAGATTTATCATTGGCATCATGAATGGCTGTCAGTTAAATCCATAACTGTCGCCCAAATAACAACCGTAAGAGTGCAGCTAACAGTTTGGTTGAAATAGCCGTAGTTCAGTAAGCGGTGTGTTTGCTTATTACACGTGAGCGTTTAGTTCAAGCTCTTGCTTAAGCAAGTCGAACAAAACGAAATAAGAAAGACGACATCCTCTCAAAAGTCTTTTGGCAAAAACTCTGATACTAAATGAAACGACTGGAGAAGTTTCTCAATCATCTGTCGGTCAAAGTCATGTCATGGATAAAATGACCACACTAAACATGGGTGGTGTGAGAAGCTAAGTTGTAACCCTCACTAAAGGGTTGTAAACACTAATTAAGTAAGTACGAGTTTTATTGCTACATACCTTTTAGTGATGTACATATGGTGTTACCAAGATCATCTAGTGGGGCACGCTTTGTCTAAAACGTTTAAAAATTTTAGGCCTTCTGGCATACCTCGCCACTGACAGATAAAGAGCAGATAGTTTAAAACTATGATGTTTTCTTTTATTTATGCAGTGCAATCGGTTAATATGGTGAATAATTAAAATTATAGTGGAGCTGTCATTATAGGTTGACCTATTTTCTCATACTACTTATGTTGTGTGTGTTAATTTTATACATAAGTGGCGGAACCTACAGTTCAAAGTCGACTCCGAACGACAGATTTTTGAGAAACTTTTCATGGCAAGTTTATTTACTCTCAGAGTTTTTGTCAGAAATCTGTTAAGAGGAAATCGCCGAAGAAATACTTTTTGTATTTGGTTTTGATGTCTGGCCTGGGACTCGTACCCTGGCTTTACGTCTAATAAGCCAAAACTAGGTCAATAATCCTGACTGAAGCGTTGTAATGATCAATTATGTATGTATGTATGTCATTACAGGTTAAAATCTAAACTTCTTAATTGTTGTACAGTTTGAATCTAAGGCCAAAACTACCGAAGAGAGCTAAAAATGTATGATGCAAATGCTGAAGCTAAAAATATAAAGCTATGAAATCCGTAGAACTAAATGAAAGTCCACTGTCATAAAAAGTTTCTCAAATCTGTCCTTTGGCGTCGTTAAGCGACAATTGAAGGAGGTCTACGTTATGAAATTCATGATTAGTTTTTTTTTACATTGTTTAAATTCTTTTTATTGTTTATGGGTTCAATTCCCATCAAAGACCCTGGTCTCTTACATTACACCGAGCACAAGATTGTAGTTACTCTGTTCGTAAATAATTAAATATAATTTGAAATTGTATTTTAAAAAATAAAGTCTTTAGGAATATACTTTACATTGGAATATTTTATGATATGACCTGCCTTGTTGTATATCAGTTTCCATTCATTGCAAGTTTTTTAATAATCAAATATCAACGGCCACCTTCCTTCAACACGTGGCCCATAGTATTCGTGCATGACATAGTTCTCTTACATAAGCTGATGCCAATTATTTGTGAGAAAGTGTGAAACTGTAAAATCCTTGAATTAATTAATAAATTAAAATTTTTCTTTTTAATAATTTTAAATGAAACCTTCATCATAACGTGTATATTAAAATAACAACAACAAGTCTTATCAATTGTCAAATATGCGTAATAAAAACAGAGAAAACGAACGCACAATTATGAATTATACCCCTGGGGGCTTAAAATCTCTATATCGGTTACAAAATATCGACTTTTTGTTATTATCTGTCCTTATATGTATGACCACACGCATACACACAATACAACAGCATTGAAAGGATGTTTGCCATGTGACCATCCGTTGTGTAATGCCTGGACACCTTGTTTAGCCATAATGAATACATAATTTTGGTTGAGGGTGGAGGGTCGTTTGGCTGGAAACCACAAACATTAGAAGCATGAGCTGCTTTGCTTAAGTTATTACACATGTGGTTAATTTTAATTATACAATTTCATTATAAGCTTAAGCCATATCAGGGAAATGATGGAGGTGGTATGAAAGCAAAAATGTGAGGGAGAGGAAAATAATTTTAACCGTTGTCGGTTTAATGTGGATATGTATGAGTGAGTAGTACTAACATCATGTAAACGTCTCTGTATATACTGTACGTGTGAATAATTGCATCAACAATTATCTGGTTGAGATTGTACTCAAATTGCACTTGGAGAAATGCTGGTGAAATTTGATTTGATTTTCTCTTATTTTTCAACCATAAATTACATTGATGATGAGCAAAATAATAATAAATAATTTCGAGAAGCTTTTAAAGTATGTAATATTTTTGAATGTGTTGCTTAGTCCGATAAATCAACAAATTGAATCACTCGGTAGTGCTACTTATTTCGATTATAAATAAATCAGTCACACACATAAGTAGTATCGAAGAGAGTTAAGTTGAGTTAGAGCAGTATTCGATTCTAGGCCTATAAATAGAAGTTCCGCTGTAAAAGATGAAACTACACTGTTAGAAATGCAAAACATGTTTACGGTTGCATAACTCTAAACGATATACAATTTTGTATGGTCCGGAAAAACAGTTTAATGGGCACTGTTAGCCGTCATCTACTACGGATTGACTGTCTACTGAAACCCTTTTCTTTCGAATAGTCTTTATTCCAGCTCATATTCCAAGTGTATAACAGTTTTTCTGATTATCATCCAAATATTGGTCTAATTTAATGGTTAAAAACAAATAAGGGTTGGAGTTTGTACATACAGATGCACAAGAGTATTGTGTTCTATACTTGTGCTCTTTTATAGTTAGTAAGTCAGTTAACTGTCATGTTATAAGTCTTACAGGTTATTTGAACATTTTGACGGTTGTTACCACAAGCGATACTGAAACGAATGATGAATGAAATACGATTTTCAATGACAACCTGAAAACAATATAAACATTCGAACCACCCCTATAATGAAATACCATCAACCATACATGGTAGCAGCACATAAATGTTTGGTAGCAGGTTACTTGACATGTTCGTATAACGTTTCTGTGTTGCTGTTACCTTACCTTTACTCTTAAGTTCTGGTGGGTTTGTACAAATATGCCATCGGCCATAGAAATATGATGTGTATCGCTCTCTCTGTGTGTATTTTTGTACTTTTGATTGAGTATATCCGTTGGGATTAATGGGGATGATTATAGTGGGTAAATTTTTATATCGTCGATAGCATAATGCCAACATTGATAATGATGAGTTAGAAATATGCCCATAGGAGTGAGTGGGTATTGTGTGGTGTTGTTATTAAGACCACCCAACCGAAAAATATTAGCTTTTTTCCATACAATTGATACGATTTGATGTCTATTGACAATTAAACAATATTTGTATGTGTTTAAGGTATGGTAAAGTATGTATTACGGCCTTCAATTCATAACGATAAAGATCTATTAGGTGAGTTAAATTTTTTTTGTTTGTACATCTCACATTTGGGAAATTAATATGACTTGGCTTATAAAGCTTTAAGGGGTTCATTCTTTATTCTTTCGATTTTGGTTTTATTTTCAAATTTTTCATTATTTTTCGTATTGTGGTTGGTCTAGTTAGGAGGAAAATTAGAAATCAAAGCAATTTGTAAGTATTTTTATGGGGTTTATTAGCTGGGATTAATATGTCGTACAAGTGGATTAATGAAATTAAATTGTTTTAAGGGTTGCTAGTAAGTAACATAAAAACCAAAGAATAAAAAAGAATACTTAAATTGATATGTGCTCATGAGTAAGCATTCAACAGATTTCTTTTGCTGCCAGGATAATTTCAATTTCTGATTGACCATCAGTGAACATAAGTCAAAGGAGGCGTGTATTCTTGACTTTGCATCATCTATTATCGTCGCTGCGATACAAGTGCTTTACAGTTAGCCTTGACTTTTTTTGAGATCCAATAACTCCACCGACTTACGTTGGATTTATTTTTTTTTACCTATTTATCATCTTTCACTTTTAATCTTCTTGTCGCAAGTGATGAAGCACAGTCTACATGAATACAGAAAATAGGCTCAAGTGAACTACTGCCTTTCATCAATTTTATCAATACTTTAGACTTGTTTGAATTGTAAAATTTGTAAACTTTGCATCTTGGTTGATTAAATTGACATCTGGTACTATCAACTTATGCAACAACGCAAAGTTTAAGGATAATGAATGCTTAATGACTTTTAATCAGTCCTACCCTTTGTCAAAGAGTGGTGTTATTTGACATTTCTATAATGTTGACTGTTGATATCATTCCGTGATTAGATAATATGGAATGAGACTCAATACTCTTAAGTTTTTGAAATTACCACGCTATCTATGGATTAGTTGATGATTAACTTATTTTTATCGATTACTAACAAGAAGTTCTTTGATCCGTTAATTTTCGCCTTCAATTAAATTTTGGATATCTTTAAAACTGACGTCTTTATCTTTCTTACTTGTCAATGCTTAAAGTTTTTTCTTACAAATGTCTTTTGACAACCGTTCCATTAAATCCGTTAGCTTACCAGCTTGTGTATAAATGACAGCATGGCACCCTTTGAAACCCTGAGAAACTTTATCGTTATTTTAATGCTTTACGAGTATTTTTCTTTATCGAACATTATGTCATATTGTAAGGAAATCAAAACAATCATCTCTAATTATCTAAAAGTGATTCAAAATGAATGGCGCTACTGTTTATTACATTTCAAGCTAAAACGAAACAAAATAAACGAATTGATTGGAAAACGCGACAAATCACACATCAATACAAGCAACAGCAACATTCCATGTTGCTTTTTGTCGTCTCTTGTTCGTTTAAATAAAAAACTGTTTTGTTGTCTGTAGATTCAGCAATTGCAAAGCTTTACTTTTTTTTGGAATGGAACAGCATTTGACAAAAATAATGTAAAAAAAAAAACCAAAATACATACAAAGTACTCATACATGGCACTGCAAACATGTCTCGAGTGGCGCTGATCGAACACGACAGTAACAGCAAGTGTCTGCAATTGTTATGGTTGATTGAAGATCACTGAAATAAAATAAATCCAAAATGCATGACAGTGCCGGGATATGGAACGGAAGACTAAAGCCTAAAAACCATAAAGACAATGCACTCACACAGCACACAGCAGCTATCGATAAACGGCAATAAAAATCTTTTTAAAATGCAAAATACTCCAAACCAACAAAAAAACAAAATAAAATAAGAAAAAACAAAACTGCCACGACGACAACAATCGACCAAATGAAAATTGCTTATCCATAATGATCATCGTCTAGATGATCTGGTTGCCAGTTGCAACAGATGCAAATGACAATGAAGGAGATGATAATAGCGTCGATGATGATGATGAAGTAAATGTACTGATAATTCCAATGAGTTAACAACTATGTCAGGAATCTCTTGAGCAAGACAAACATTTTTATTCTTTCGATTTTATTTTTTCTTCTTTTTTTTATTTTGGAACAAGAATTAGACATGAACGTGATTTACGGAACCCTTTAAATGGCATTAAAAAACGTTTTTTCCATTATTTGTTTTTGGATTTTTCTCCGTTCTTTTTTTTTTTAATTTTGTCTTTACTTAAGCACAGAAATAAATTTAAAACAGAAGAAATGTGTTTTCGTTTATTCGTTTAAAATTTTTTGGTTGGCTTTTTTGCTGTTGTTACTGTAGCACATGATGGTATTGAAACTGAAATAACGGAGAGGCCTAAATAGCTGAAATACTTTCCGAATGCATATTTTTCACAAGGTTTTCCTTTTTCGTAATCATATTGACTTCCTTTGAACGCATTTCGTCTACCAAGAAAAACTGTATTGTGACAACTTAAGCTCTGCGAAACAAACAAAACTCAAAAAACCAAAATAAAAAAAAAAAAAATAGAATGCCTCTCTTGGACTAAAATTTCTGTAATTTTTTTAATGTTTATTTTCTATTCGAAAACCCTAATAATCGTAAAAATATTAAAAGGGTTAAGAAAACTATTTTACTGCAAACTTATACCCCTGATGATAACATCGATTCTATTTGAAAAGTACACGACTTGATGATAGTATGTTAAGAGCTTTTCAAGTTGTTTATTTTCCATAATTTATTTTGGTTAACACTTTGGCTACTAGTCCCTTAGGTTAACATTTGCTAAATATTATAGATTTTATTGTGGAGAAATAGGGACGTTATTTTGAAAAATATGGATTCTAAAGCCATTATGCTTTGTTTAACGTAAATTATGACATATTTTCTTGGTAGATTTGTTGGCTTACCTATATAGCTGGCGTACAATCAAAACGAGTACTGTGCCTCCTGTGATTGATGCAAGTATTTGGGATTAGTGTTCATTATTATTAGGATTACCATATCCAGTAGATTAGCCAACGCCAGACCCTATGCCAATATATATTTTGTGTTCCTTATTTGAACACAATCAGAACACACAATTGTTCGCCAAATGGAAAACGAAAGATCGAAAGTAATGTTCAAATAGTTTTTGGATAAGGAGATTCCTTCCCATGTGTGTTATCTGCTCAATGTCAGAATATTCTAAACAAGTGCACTTTGAGTCTACAATACCCAGTTAAAAGGCCGGTTGCTTCAATCTTAGTCTGATGCATGACTTAAATCTCATCGAAATTTGAAATTTTCCAACAAAAGTTTTCATTACGTCAGATCCATTTGCCTTTTTATCTTCCCTTACGTTGAGTATACATTTTTAAACATTCGTCTTAACTCCAAGAAAGCTTCTAAAGGCCCCCTGTGAAATATATGATTCTTCTTCCTGATACTGTTTTGCGTTGTAAGATGCAAAAAACCCATGCGAATATTAAACAATTGTCACATTCGTCTACGTTTAAATAAATAAAATGAAAAAGAATTTTGATTTATTGTTTATCTGTTTATTTGCATTTATCTGTGAAATTAAGTGCTTTTGATTATTATAATTTCAAGTTAAACGATAGTCTGTAGCTGGTACATATGTAATTACACTGATTTCACTTTCCCATATTGAAGAAAGTGTAGCAGAAATTAGGTCCCGAATTGATTTCAAATTCAGAAGAAGAAAGCATTATAAATGATAGAGTTTTGGAATAGTTTTTAATAAAAGATTTTAATAAATAAATGCTTCCATGGCTTTCAGCAGCAATTTCTTTATCACTATTGATGATGTTGTTACCGAGCTGCCGAGAGTTTTCAGTAGAGCAAATGCATCTAATTTGTCAGCTATGCTAAGTGCGTTTAAAAGCTTTGAAGGCATTAAATCGTCTGGATTTCAGTACTTAAACGGTCAAGTTGTGTTTTTAATGCTGCCGCCAACGACAGTCTCTCTTTCGATACCGTTTTCGACAATTTAAAATATTGCAGATAAAAATTCGCAATTTGTTCTGGACTTCAAACGAAAGCTGCCAATTTATTCAACAGGCAATGGAGCAAAGTCGTTACTATTAGATAGTACAGTAGATACTGTGTTGACTTATTAGGCGCTTGGCATTGCAAACAAAACAAAATATGAACAAATATTTCCTTCAGCCACTTCCTCTCCTCTGACAAAAACTCTGAGAGTAAGCAGTAGGTCTGAAAATCAATTAGGCAAGTAACAAGAAATATCAATGGATTACAACTCTCATGTATGGACCGATGCCACGAAGTATATTTTGAGGCTACGCAATCGTAATGGAATTATTAGACATCCAACTCTATGGATACACTGGATCACACGTAATACACATCTTACTTGCAGAGCACATTCATTTGTAACGAATTCTCAGTTGGATCGCACACTATATTACATAATTCGTATGTGGAACCTTTTCTGCAGGGGTTATATCTGTCACCTATAATATTAATAGATTCAAATATAATATCCACAAACCCTACACTCCCAGGAATCATCGCCTAAAAAGGTCGACGTCTTCGATGAAGATGTTTCTCTCAACGAATACATAAAATTTTTGAATTTAGGTGTTACGAAATTTCAATGCAATTCATGAGAAACGAATGCGCTTTAAATGAGCATCTGTCTGGTATGAATTTTGGTTACGCAATGGGATTGAGCTTTATCTTTTAGAAGAAGAGGCTAAATGCTGTGAATAGTATTTATGACATGAACGTTATGACGGAGTTCTTTTCGAGTTAAGTGGACGTCACGGATTTGGAGGACATTTCCTGTCAGTCGGACGGCGCCACCTGCCACTACACGCTAGTCATTGCAAAAATGCTTTGTGGTGCCAATTATCATGCTAAATTGCAATCAAGAGTGGATTTATTTCGATAAACAAGACACAATTGTTAAGGACAAATCCGAGCTCTAGTGCGTAATCGGTGAGAAACAGCCATATAGGTATGTAGATGTATATGTATGAAGAGTCATGGAATGACGAACTGTTAGCAGAGCCATAATTCCATAAATCATAGCTATGAAATTAATTTAATAATTTTATTGAAAAAAAAAAAAACGACAGCAAATATGGTAGACACGATCCTCGTTCCTAATTTTTAAAGGTCTTTAGAATCAATATTCTGTATAAAAACAAAATAAATATTTTCAGCAATTTCTATTTAAAATGGAGAAAAACTTGACCTCTACCAATTGAAAATAAGTAACCTTTCGGTTTTAAGCAATAAGCAATCATAAAAGAACAGTTGTTTTGTTTTCATATTTCTTTGATAATTATTATTTAAAAATATTTAAGACACGTTTTTTCCACCCAAAATAAAAATACGAAGATCATCAATTTATTTGACAATATTAACAGCACTGCTGCTGATCGTTCTGCCGAACGGTGGAGCTCTTTGTATATTGAGTGGCTGGATGTTTTAAAAATACTTAAAACAGATTTTCAGATTCAACTAATTATGCCTTAATCTGACATGAGCCACTTTGGTTAATTTTTTCTTTAGTATAGTGTTGTGGAACTAAATGCTGTCCGTTAAACATTTGATAGGTTGCTTGAGTATTAGCAGCGCCATATGCCAGATTATGCGTGTGTGTGTTTCTTACTTTCAGCTGATGATTGCCTTCATAAATTTACAAGATACTCGGGCTTGTCAAAGTTGTCTTTTGTTTTTAACAAACGCTGAGTGTAAGTGTTTGTGTGTATTCACATATTAAAAGCAGTCATCCCCCTCATCAACATGATCATCAGAAAATTTAAGCAGCAGCAAAAGCACCATCCATTCATCCTCCCATTCTATCCCATCCGTTGTATGTGTTCTCTTACATATGTTTATTTGTTTTTATTGTGGAGATTTTTATGAGGGAGAATAGAGAGGGATAGATGAAATGTCTGCCTGGACAGACAAACAATTGCATGGAGTTGTCAGTGGCGGCATACTTAGCTTATTTCAGTTTAAAGAGCTTCTCTTACTTTTAAATGCAACGTAATTTTCAGCAATCATCACGTACTATTGTCATAATTATCATTTAATGTTCTCTTCTTCTTCATCTTCTAAACTTTTTTTACAAAAACTTTTATACTTTAATCTGTTTGTGTGGATCTTTTGCTTGTTTATTTGTGTTTTGTCAACATTTTCATAATAAAATTTATTGATATTAAAAAAATAAACACAACAAAAATACAAACAGAAAAATAAATAAATCAGATCATGCATGCTTGCAGCAGCATTTGAGATTTACATGCGGCTAAGCTAACTTATCTCTCTCATAATGAAGGTATATTTTTGCATTCTTCGAAAAAGATTTGTAGAAATTTTAAAACGTTGTCTAATAAAATTTAAAAAAATAAATTATAGCACATGTCAAGAGATTATCTAATGAAATGTAGAGTCCCATAAAAGGAATTTCATAAATTATTCTTAAATTGACACTTCAAAGCAGAACACCCACAAAAATTTGTGTTAAATTCTTACACTGCACATCATCAAGCATATAGAATTTCGTATAAAAATTTATCAATGATAGCCGGCATAAATTATCGATAAAAAAAAAAACAGAAATTCTAAACAACTATTGATTTCGAAAGTATATTTTAATGAAATACTAAACTGCATACCAATGCCTTCAATAATATCAAAACTGCTATAATACATCAGTTAGTTTAGAAGATCAATCAATAAATTATACAAAGACGTCCATCAATATTTCCCTTCGCCTAGAACAGAACATATTCCATTTTATTGAAGAGGAATTTAAAGTGTTAACAAATATGTTTAAGCAAAACAACAAAACGATTTTCGATTTTCCTTCGAATTCTTGTCCAATAAGGGGTTAAATAGCCTACAGCTGTTATATCCGGTCGAATGCATGGACTTTTGCTGGAAAGATACCTGAGAATATTTCCATTGTCATGACAGTAAATGGAATCATTAAAGCACCAGAAGAAAACGGAGACCTGCTAAACACAAAGGCATTTAGAAACTGGCTCCGAACTGTTAAGAATTATAATAATTGGCTCATTACAGATCATGATAAATGAATTTTGTTAGAGACTTTTGTTCCAGTCTATAACTGGGAAATATATATGCAGGCTATTTGGATAGTTCAAAAGATTACGTTCTAGCGTCATCCTTGTGCTAACATCGGGCTTCTTCTTGATAATAACACCGTTATACCTTTATTTTACACGTTTGACCCATAGTGCAGATGGTGTGAGATTATCCTGCGTAGGGCTCAGTCCAGAAATTTATATCGGTTCTTCCTACAGGAACTTTCGATAATAGATTGTGAAAACCACTTCTATCAAATTAATGGCTGTTTACTCACGTTCAACCATAGATAACGCCATTTGTATGCTTAACACGCTCTAAAGTAATTGGCAACTGAAACTCAATTTAATCGAAAACCCAATTTAAGCTCTGATGTTCTTTTCTGCATGAGTGGGTACGTGAACAAATAACATTATCGGCTTTGTATCCCGAAAATTGTGATGATGATTGTGACTCTTGACGGCGCTATCAGTCTATATTTCTTTAAATACAACGTTCGCAAGGTCATTTCAAGCCAACAGCGAATATTATAGGTCTATGATTACTAGCTTCTTTTGGGTTGAATTGAATGATCTGGATACAAACGACAGGTAGTTTTAACAGGACGGAGTTACTTGCCAAACAGCTTAGGTCACATTAGATTTACTACATGAGCGATTTGTCTCATTTGTCGTCTCAAAGACTTATTTATGCCTTAAATGATGAGTGATTGGTAAGATTAGTTTAATTCACAGCATGTGCTTTGAAAATATGAAAAACCTTAAATAGAAGAAAAGCCTGAAATCTCAAAACTTCAAGTTCAGAATGTAACAAATTCTACATTTTTATGAAAAAATTTATTTTGTAACACAGAAATAAACGTTAATTAATGTCTCTAAAATCGCAGATTATGATTTTCCATTTTCATAAATGAAAATCAAACCGGTTTGCATAATAACACATCCAAACCCATTTCAATATTTTTAATCCGTAACATTGGCATGAAAGGCGAAAAGATTAGAAAATCAAAAGATTTTCGTTTTCATAAAATAAACTTTTAACACAAAATAATAAATTTGTTAAGATTTTTCTAATTATAAAGCGTAGACGAAAAAAAAAAAAAACGAAAAACTTGATTAAAAAATCTCAGTTTTCCTTACCAAAAAGGCGAAAAGAAAATGCGTAAAACACAAAACAAAACACACATTTCAAGCGACCACAAAGTGTTACGCTTCATTAAAATCGGATTAATATTCTTGTACCGAACACCACAGGACATACCAAGTCCTCTACAGTGACCAAAGAGACCAGACAAAACAACAACAACAACGACGAACAGGAATAAACAAATAAAAGTAAAATCTTAGAACGAAAAATATACTGAAAGAAATATTCTCACGCTGACCATTGCTAAGGTGCTACATCGAGCATAGAATATGTCTTTAGAAAAGAAATTGTAAATTAGATACACGCAAAGGGAATTAAAGAAATTTTGCATACAAAGGAAATAACATTGAATTTTGGGTTTAAAATCACCCCAAAAAGTTTGATTTGTGAAAAATTCCGTCTTTTAATGTTCAGATAAATTGTTACGCAAATTGAATATCGAAAACTGTTTCAAGTTCAAACTGAGTATACGCTGTACAATCTGTTATTGCAGGACAAAACGTTACGTTGCAATAAATTCTCAATTCAAGGCATAAAATTATCCAAACGTTGCAAAACAAAAAAGTGGCTGACCAGTTTACGTGACGCTAGGTAAACTAGTGTTTGTAGGTTCTTATAGGCGAGCGGTTCATCCCTTAAGAGAAAAAGGTTAATTTGCTTATTTCGTGGGGTCAATCACTTGAACAATTGACCGCGTGCTAAAGATTTTTCTAAATTTTAAGATTTTTTTTACCTAAAAATTCTGTTCAACTTCTATGTCCGCGTTGTCACAGATGCTTTGTGTGACATTTTCAATTGATGAGCGTTTAGGGTTCTTGTGATTGCTGTTGCAATTTCCGAACGCTTGATCTTTTTGTCCAAGCAGCCTCTCTGACCTTTTTGTTGTCATAGTTAATTAGGGTTCCCTATTTAACATAAACTTCTTTTATGGATGATTGTTTACTTATGAATTTTTATTTTGAAATTTGAATATGCATTTGTATTTGCTTTGCATAAAAATTGCGCGCGATTTGTTTGCATAACTGCAAGATGTTTTCTAAAAATTCTTTTTAGGTTTTCTATACCAATAATCTGATTGTTAAAAATACATTCTTAAATAAAAATTCGGTCCGTTACGACCTTCCTATAGAATGCCACGAAAATGGGAAGAAAAAATGTAATGTTTTGAAATAAATCTTAGCTGGAGTAGTGAAGGAGTGCGCACGAAAAAATATTGCCTTATTTTTTACTACAATTTAAACAATAATAATTCTTAATTAATTTTGCTTTAGTTAATCATATGCCTTAGAACACATCTGTCTCAGTTTAATTATATAATTAGATTTATAAAAACGGAGCACAGCCGACATATAATATTACGTTATTCAACAAAAATTTCGAGGCTAATAACCTTGAAGAGTGTGTTCCAGGATTATTGGTTTCTTATTAAGCGCTTACTATCTTCAAATTTAAATTTAAATAAAACATAGTGTATGCGAGATATTATCTAAATCTGGTATCTAAAATATAAAAGAATCGAATCACACAATCTCGGTGGCCAGTTCATATCACTTCCATTAGATATGGCTATGCACTCATATTAGTCATGCTGAATATTCAATTTGGTGTATGCTATGATGCACGTAGCGCCGTTTTGTTAAAACTACATGTCGTTGGTGTCCAGATCATATAAATGAAGCCAAAAGAAGTAATCATTGGAAATCATCGACCTGTAGTGGTTCATTGCTGACCTAAAATTTTTCGTAAAGCAATATGAATCGATAATGCCACCAGCCGAAATTCCACAGCAAACAGTAACTTTTGCGGCAAAGAATTGACGTTCGTGAACCCCATGTTGATTCGTATTGTCCCGAATTCGTTTCGTTAGTTCAAGTACCCAATCGGAAAGAAATGTGTTTCATTGCTGAAGATAATTTTTCATTGAAAATTAAAATCAATTGCCAACACCGCCAAAGCTCATTCAGCAAAAACACTTCTTGTCTATAGTCGATTACAACAAATTTCTGGGCCAGTTGGACTTTGTATGCTTGTGTTGGTCCAAGCCACGATGCGCAATTCACCAATATATGATCGATCAATGGCTGATGGCATTAATTGGTCTGTCAAAGGAATGCAGAATGTTAGTGGTATTTCCCGCAAGTTCGAAATTATTTTCATTTAAAGATAGAACGCGCTTAAGTCACAAGTTATGTTATTTGTAACATTTGTAAACTACATAGAAATTAAAAGATTGCAGCACTTTATCCCAAAGTCTTATATTTTTATCAATCGTTCTTTTGTACGTTTTGTGCGTGTTTTTGTTTAACAGAAAGTGATATAAAATCATTTAAAATCAATTTAAATTAAATTTTTAAATTTTTATCAAAAAATTGTACATTTCCAAAGCATTGTTGATAGGCATTACTGAATTTATTAAAAGAAATAATATTCGAATGAAATTACTTCAAGTATTTGTAATTTGGCATTGAAGACATAAAGTTTTGTAAGACGCCATATTGTTTCCGGTGGCATACACTCCACTTTAAAAGCGTATAAGATATTTACGTAAACAAAAGAAAAGTGATATAAATACACAAAAGTCTACCAATAACATGAAAAAAGGGGGCAGTTTCTTTGGGATACATTTTCAATACATTCATGTTTATTTATAAGCTTGTCTGACCTTTTGACATGCGCTTACTTAAATAATGTATTTTGTTACACATATCTAAATGCATACATCATACGTATGTATATGTACATATGTATATATAAAACATGAATATATACATCCATATATTCATACATCAATGTATGTATATATGTATGAAAGAAAATAAAAGTGGATAAATTACATTCGGTATATTTGTATGTTTCATATATGTACGTACTTATGTACACATGTACATATATGTACATATATAAATAAAATGAAAAAGTAAATGACGCCCAGTAATTAGGAATGAAGCAAAAAGATCTATTTCTTAAGTAAACGTTAATAATTCAATACCTTTGAATACATCAAAGTAATGAAAAGTACATTACAAGTAAATGAGTTGCAATTTCACTTCTGAAGAGAGTGTTTTTTTTTGGCAAAAAATTTAAAAATAAGATGAAAAGGAATTTATAAATTTTAAAAAAATTTCGAAATACACAAATACTATGTTTTACGTTGCCCTGATTTACGTCCTTTCGATTTACGTTATCAAATTTGTTTGTAATGACCTCTTAAGTAATTAAATAATCGGCGCTTGTGCTTTACGAAACGATCGATTTTGATTTTTTTGCATAAGATAGACGTTTTGGGCAACTCAATTGACAACCAAAATGATTCGATTTCATGTTTTTTTATAAAAATGAGATTATCTGTTGTAAGGTACATGTATTCTAATGAAATTATTGTATCAAACCAGGTGAAATCCTTGAATGTTATACTGTCTACGAAATTGAAATGCTAGAGTAAGGAAATCCCGCAAATGTTATACCATATGTAGGAGAATCATTCTGTAGGTTCTGATTAGTACCTAATTCCAAAAATGCGGCACTGGTTTATAGCAGCTATACTAACATATGCTAATATATTGAGATGAACAGCAATGATGATAAAGAGTAATTCAGAAGGATAACTGCTACAATGCGACCAACACCTACAAGCGGATTACTAATCATACCCTTTACCCAACCGATGGAGGTAAGGGTGCGGCCTCCACGTTAAGTGAGAATGAATCAATCAATTGTTGTTTTTTTAGGGTATAAACATGGATGTAGAACGAGACTGGCTTTTTATATATTACATAGCAAGGAATCTGCTGAGAGAAAGCCGCCGCTGAAATATTTTTTAATTTTTCGTACTGTGGCAGACATATGTAATTAGATGCGACTGGAGGACGTTAAGGAATTTTAAGCAACATAAAGACCTCCTATCTTCTTTACCTTAATGGTGTATGCTCTACTAAGGTAGGTATGTATGCCAATTGGCACGATATTTTTTATAATAGAATTATACTAGGCGAACTTTACCCATTGAATGTTATTCTTTTCGAGAAGTTGACACATCTTGGTCTTTCTATTATGTTCGTTGAGATAGTCATTTTCCATGAGGGGATTATTGTAGATTATTTGCAGTTGGATTAATGTCACTAAACTATTAAAATTTTAAAATAAATTTTACCTACAAGAACGCCCGATACCATGCCCCCATATTTCATCAGAATAGAATTAATCGAATTATGTTCTGATCGAGTTTTCTGTGCAACACAAAATTTTAAAATTATTTAATCTACTATACAAAATCAATTTCCTTCACTTTTATGTGAAATATAAATTTTTATTTTTTTGCTATAAAAAATAAATTATTTTTGTTGCAGCAAATTGTCATTTGTCAGTACTTTGCATGTCATGTCCATTAACACTTGGGGATTTTTTTTTTCATTGTTTTTCAAAACATTTTACTCCATACCATACCATATGTATCCCATTGTGGCACTTGTTTCGACCAGCAGACTGTCACACTAATATGTTTAAGTGCTTCTCAATTTTAACACATTTCCTGAACATACAACCAACCTGCCTGCCTGTCTATGATATTATATGTCACTTTTACTTAAAAGCACAAAGTCGAAAGAGTAAAAAGCTAAAAGAATAAAAACAAAAAGGAAAATGACAAGAAAAATGTGAAAAAGGTGGTCAGTCTGTGGTTTATGGTAAGTGTAGTTTAATGCTACCATTGGCTGATATAAGTACCCTTAGTTAAAATATGCTAATAGGAGTTGCTGGCTAAAGTTTGTTAAGTACGTATACATGGTGTGTGAATGGCTTGAAAAGAGAGCATTGAAATAAAATGGTTAACAGTGGGAAAGACTATAAATGTTTGTTCGAGTTACGGAAAGATTTGTATTTAAAGTATACATTAACACTTTATGATGAACGATGATGGTTATACATTTTCAAAAAAATATAAAAGAAATCTTTAGAATTTTTCTTGACTAAAACTTTCCAACGAGATGTGTGGTGGTTTATTAATGATTTGAAAACTACTTTTTCCAGTTTTAATACCTTTTTTTTTCCTTCACTAATTATAATTAAAGGTTAAACTGAGTTGACTGCCCATCATAAATTCCAAAACTTAGCAGATAATTGCAACACGTTTAAAATTCTTCTTTAGCTCGTATACGAATAAATGCATTTCTTTGCCTTTGTCATGCCTTAAAAAGTTGCCACATTATGCCACATCATATATCATCTATTTCAGTTTCCAACTTAATGGCACACTGTCCATTTAACACATTAGTAAACTCTTAAATTTTTTGTTTCCTCCGCTCACATCCTTTGTCCATATAATAAACTAGAAATGATTTTTTCTATTTTTATTCTTTTCTTCTGTTTTTTTTTTCTTTTTTATTTTAAGTTAAGAGAAATAAAAAAATGAAGAAAACAAGGACGCAAATGAAATTCATTATTTGCCACACACATACATATTTATACATGTATTGAAAGCATCACAAAGCCAAGTATGTAACCGACTACAGCGTCAATGTGCTTGCCACCTAACAAGCAACCCGCATTGTCAATACAAGTCGCAGCTACATATCCATACTACTTGCTGCTACAACATCAACAATAACATTGAAAGGAACCTACTAAAATAAAAGGAAGACAAAATGAAACAAAAAACAATATTTTCTCCTATTTTTTTTAGTGCTGGTTTACAAAAAAAAAAAGAAAACAGAAAAACAGTCAAGAAAAAAATGTATGTAGCAAACGAGGTTCGTAACATGGGGTTGTCAGTATTTAACCCAAAAGGGTGTAGGTGCTGCACGGATGCGCGAACTTCCAATGAATCGAGTTAGAAAGAGCCAAAGCCAACTACATGCAACATACACACGGATGTACTCTACAGCAGAGGACACACAAAAGGCGTACAATAACAACAACAACAACAACTATGGTACAAAATCATAGAATGAATATAGATTTTGTGAAGTGTAAAATATAGGGAAATGTATGTAAAACAAAAACTGTTTAAAGAGTTTAAGATCAAAAAAGTACTAATAAAAAAGTACTTATAAAAAGTACTTGAAATATGTAGCAATATATTTGGTTCTTTATCATATTGAACTTTGACTATAAGTGATCCCATCTACTATTTCAATTTCGTTTTTTGCTTTGTTTATTTCCCTTTAATTTCGTAAGTAAATTTTCCAGCTGAGCTGTCTACTTGCCTATAGCATGTTCTACAATGACAGTTTTGCCTAGGAATAAGGTACACTGTGAAAGTAGTGTAGACGATACTGGTATCTTCCTATAATATGCATTGCTGATGTAATTCTCTCTGATATTACGATGTCTGTATTATTTGGAGCAGGAATAAATACAATCATTATCTTTTAAAATTCGAAAAACTAGATTGAAACATTTTTTATCTGCAATTGTAAAAGTATAGGATGTTGTAGGAAAAATTATTATTTTATACTTTAAATTAATCAGCTTAGTAATCTGTAATCTCAAGCAGTTTAAGTGAAATTATATGACACGATAATACATACAATACGTTATATTCGAATATATTATGAGAACCCTACAATGTGTTAATAATAACACAATTGGTATAAAGCTTTAGCGTAATATTATATAGTCGTTAGTATTCTATTGAAAATTAAATTTTGGTACTATTTCTATGTAAAAAGTACCGTATTCTTCATCAAACCCTTATCGGGTCTGTCTCTTTGAAATGCACTGCTTACACTGAGTAACAAGAGGTAACGAGAACCTACAGCATTAGGTTCAAATGTAATAAAATAGAAGTAAAAGCAACAACAAACATTCACCAACCTAAAACTACAAGTGTATGCCTTCCCCCATTTGCCCCTACTGTTACTTTTATTTCCCTCTCTAACAGTTAGATGGATACGTATTATTTTATTTAGTTTTTTTTTTTGTTTTTGTGTATGTAATGGACTTAAGAGAGAAGTTTTTCGACCAGCAAATGAGGCAAAACGAGACATCTAGCGCCGTTTAATGGCAGAGTTGTTGCCTTTTTGTATTATTTGTACCACATACAGATACTTTTTTTTTCTTTTTTTTTGTAATAATTTTTGTTGTCATTTGACTTAAATTCCGATACAGTTAATGATAAGCATATGGCTCTAATGCAGAGGTTAGAAAAGACCTTATTAGGCAGAAAATGTACGGGAGTAAAAGAGATAACATATTACCAAAACCAAATTAAGGCGGTCCTTATGACCGCGCAACAAGGTGAGATTTTCCAAAAGAGTTTTATTTCAAATGAGTAAAAGAGCCATAGAGTATATTTTGGAAACTTAACGAATGAGTGCCACTAATTTCTGAGTGAAAATTTTCAAATAAGATTGAGTCTCTCCATTGCACAGCGTTTTAAACCAGCGGCAAAATGGCAGAGAATCCAATCTAAAATTTATTCAAAAGAGATTCCTATGAGTCATATTTGAGTGGATTTTCATTTTCTTATTGGAGATTTTCTTTTGTTTTGTGTTTATTTTTTAATTTTTTTTTTGTTTGTTTGTGTTTAACAAGATTTTCTTGAATGCTCCATTTACAAAACGAAACAAACAGAAAAGTGGATTTGAAAATAAAAGAGCACTACTCTTATGACTTGTCTGTACCGTATGAGTCAAAGGGGGCGTCTCGGTAAAATGTGTTAAAGCCATTTATAGGTGGTATAAATACTCTCTATATAAACAAACATGTACATACATTAGTATACATAAGTACATATTCGTAAACATAGCTCCTCTATACATACACACAACACACACACATATATCTACGTTCGATATAAAGAGTAAAATCATGGAAGAAAAAAAGTTCTTTCATAATAAAATACATTAGGCCAACCCCAATGTATCCTAGACGAACTCTCACTCGTTCATCATCCAATTGTACGTTTGCTCCAAATGGCCTAGCCTTTGCGCCTCGAACAATAACAAAAACAACAACCGCATTAAGTTTGTATTTTTTCTTCTTGTTCTTCTATTTTCATTTTGTTTTAAATTTTATTCGTTTTTTTTTTTCTTCGCTTTTCAATACAAAAACATTTCTTTTTTCATTTTCAGTTGATTTCTGTATACATACACACAGCTTTACATATCGAGAAAAACAGCAGCCAGCCATATGGTGTGGCAGTGGTAGTAAGAGGTTGTGGTCCAATTCAGTGGGTAAATGTAGTGCAAAGTACCATGGCACTATTTGGCCTCATATACTGTGTTTTACTCTTGTTTAGTGATTATTTTCTGCAGTGAGCAGTCTTTTTTTTACCAAATTGTTTGCGCCTTTTTTTGTTTTTTTTTTCCAATATTAAAAGGACTTTTTATTTTGTATGCAACACTATAACATGCCATTGGCAATTTAAATTTGTTAACATTCAAGTAGCAACTTTCATATTTAAACTTTAAATGCCTCAATATTTTGAAGATACTTTTTATATTAGAAGTTGTAATATGCGTTCTAATGGTCTTGTCGAGAGATGAGTCAGGCAGACTCATGTCGGTAAATTGACCGAAGTAAGTGTGTAGGAATCTGTAGGAGGCTTGTGATTAAATATGAATACATCCAACGTGACACTGAATACTGGGTTTTTTATAGAGCATTGCGGCGTTAGATTACAAATTGCAAGATATGTTTTGATGAGGAGGAGTTTAAGGTCCTTAATAAGCTGTGGTTAAGGACACTAAGAAGAGACTTCTTTGATAGTTTACGTTCTACGTTAAAAACTGATATCTCTCCTGAAATTTGAAATTGTGATAGTTTATTAAGTGCTCTCTAATATATTGGTATAACAAGATTATACATAGACTCTTGGTTTCTATATCGTAAATGTTTTAGAAATAAGGAGTCGTGTCTCCAAGTCCACTATAATACTTGCTTTACTAACGTTTATTCAGTTGGCAAAAGGCAAGAGTACTTTCGTCTAATTTCGCTCTCGGCAGATTCAGAAAGTACTCACACATTTCAGGACGATCAGCTAATATCCAGCTCCACGACATCGAAAGATTTGAATAATATACGAATCGCTTAAGTTATCCTACCATTGGAAATATTTTAAGCTGACTGCACGCAAAGCAGTAGTCAAATTATATATAAAGGCATAAAGTCGAAGGAAAATGTTAAGCGGTGAACTCCACTGGAGACAATTTGTTACCGCTACTTAGGGTTACCATGAAATAAAGTGTCCTGGTTGTATTTAGCGATGTTGAACTGACGATTTTGCAATACTACTTCATTCATGTAAGTGAGCGGATTATAATCTGAACACTGATCACATCCAGGTGGAGTAAGCGTAAATCTGGATGACGCCGTACTTTGGCATAGCGATTTTTAAGATAAGCGATCTACAACTACAGTTGAAGAAACAATTTTTGCGTAAACGAGCACCAGAGAAGACCAAAGTCCAGCGACGACTGCTGCAGTGCCAACATAGTTTATGTTTAGGTTTATTAGGTCTCTTGTGACATTTCGAATAAATGTTTAGAATAAAATAAAAATAATTTCAATAGTGGGGTATAAACTGTAAAATAACTTTTGCTTTACGAAATAATTTGAATTAAGAAAACATACATACATGTTGGTGTTACGTTTTATAGTCAATTATTTCGAACCTAACCTTTTCGAACATCTTATAATTGAAAAAAAAAAAAAATAAAAAATTGATATGATTTGAGTCAGCTGATAGAATCACCTAAACGTACGATCATCATTAATTATTTTAAATAGATTAACTGTGAGTGTTTGTTTTTCATACCAACTATTGAATTTTTTCCATTCCAACAAATTGTTGTTGATATTCAAAAATTATTCTCCCTAGCTTTTAATTATTGTTGCGAGTGATAATAAGTAGATTGGATTTGTAAAAAAATTTTCAGTGTCTTGTTTTTGTCTGCTGATAATTTATTGGATTTGTTTTAAGTAATAATTTAATTAAAAAAATAAAAAACAAAACACATGCAAACAACTACGTATGTGCATATGAATGTATATGCATTCATAATATTTAATATTAATTTACTTAATGTATTATTACTTTTGTTTTGTTGTTGTTGTTGTTGTTTTTTTATATTTAAATTAAATTATTATTTATATGAGTTGCACATATTTTTCCATTGGTGTGGTCATAACTCTGGAAAAATTTTGTTGTTTGTGTTATTTTTAGTTTATAATAACTTAATACAATTAGTTATTACTTGGGCTATAAATAATATTTAAAATAAATACTTGGAAAAAGAAAATAAAAATAATAACTTTTCATACGTGCGTAATAAAATATACTTCACTTCATGTGTTGCGAAACCTTACAAGTTGATTGTTTTTTTTTTTTTTTAAATATTGTAGGAAATAAGTTAATCAGTGATTCTAGAAGCTTAGTAATAAGCAAGTGAAATAAATATTTTCAATGTTTCAAAAAAAAAATTAATAAAAAAAATGATCATTTTATAAAATGAAACAAAAAGTTTCGAATTTACAAACGAATTTTAGGAATTTAACTACTTGCATATCGGGATTTTCATTAAGTACTGGCGATATCGGAAATTAAATTAAATTAAAAGTGTTGTGAGATATCATCGGCATTTTTTTCTCTTTTTTCGTTTAAAACGCCTTTTCTTAGCTATATGTGAGGAATATAACAACATCATTGAAAATTTATGTTTCAATGACTCCCTCGAATTCATTTTCACAAAGTGATGCTTTATGTTGGTTTTGAGGATCGCTTTGATTTGTGTTTTATTCGCATATAACCACGACTTAGCCCACGAGAAAAATATTAACGTTATTAGATCTCACAATCTTGGCGTAACACAACCATTCTTTTAAAATGTTCGTGTGGAATGGAGTTGGTAATCATCGACCTAAAGTGATCGCCATACCATAGGATAGACTGGTTAAAGTCATTCTCAAAGAAATACGCATCGATGACGCCGCCACATCAAACAGTGATTTTTTTCACAAGCATTGGAAGCACTTGGATTATTGTACTCCTCCCAGACTTTCGAAAGTTGACAGATGATAGCAACCATCTTATTGACACTACATCGGAAGCTACGCTTGAATTGTCAATTGAGTACTCTCTGTAGTACTTCACGCGATGTAATCATGCAGTATTTAAACATCATCATCTGTAGGAGCTTGTTACTAAACCGTCATACTCGATATAGTATCCAAAAATTATTTTATTAATTATTTCAGGAACAAGGTGGGAATCAGGTGGGATTTATAAACATCAAATCTTCTACAATATTGGAGTCACTTAGGTGCTAGGATGCGGAGTTAGTAGTTTGTGGTTTTAGAGAGGTACCAAAGATTTATAATCTGATTACATCTACTTTGAATTTCAAGTGATAGATCGTGACATTCAAGTTGGCTAATTATCGTCAACGTACAGACTATTGCTTTCTTATGCTTCTTATCGGTAATGAATTCTCCGTATATGTATATGAGTATCGGTCTCTCTAAGTTAGGCCTAGCCTTTATAATAGGAATTAGATTATGATCTTAAATCGAAGTTATAAGCCTGTGGGCATTTCTTTAGCTGGGGTCTGAGCAGAAAGAATAATTGCACGAAATTTTCACATTCAAGTGGTAAAAGTATTATCGAGTGTACGGGACATATCATCGTATTCTTTTGGAGTGTCAAGTAACCCTAAAGGCCTTGTAAACCTAAAGGCTAATACAACCATTGTGAGTTCTAGATGCCGGTATTAAACTGACTCCATGCAAACTCAGGTACTGTAATTACCAGATGAAATATGATAAAGATCTAACTTGGGCTTCAAAGTAGCATAATGAGGTCTTCTCCTTTGACAAGGGTACACAGAGGCGGTGTAGTGTGTGCATGGTGAATAAATTGATTATAATTCATATAATTTATATATGAAAAAGAGCAAGTTGCTTACATCACATAACCTAAAATAATTACATTACAAGGATTGTAATGTACCAGACGAAACATTTCCTTTGACCAGGGAGGCACAGATGATTTCTGATTATGGTCTAATGAGTGAAAAATTGGCTTTACTGCTATTAAAATTTTTCATACAGAATGCAATATTTTCAAACTGTTTTATATATGTAAAGCAACATATATTTGCCACTAAAATTCATTGTGGTTATGTGTGACCCAAACTGTTATTAAGTTCTAATTGCTCTCAAACAAACATTTCGAAATCCTGTAAAATTTTTAGAATTTAATTACTTTCAAAACTATATTATGACGTATGGCATAATAAAGCTGGTGTTAACCGACTGTAACTTTATAAAAAATCTTAATAATTTGTTATTTAATTAAAAAAAAAGAGCGTCCTGGTAGCCTAGTGGGTAGTGCGCTAGACTATTAGCGTGAGGGTCGTGATTTCGATTCCTACCAGAGGCTCTGGTCTGTGGTACTACACCGAGCATATGGTTGAAGTTACTCAGCTCATACATAATTAGAATATAATTTGTAATTGTATTGTAATTAATTATCAAATAAATAAATAAAAAAAATAAAATGGAGTGACTTAATTAATTTATTTTTAAGATTATCTAAAGAATACTATTTAATGCACATAGACTTTGAATTCATGTGTTAGTTCGTTTTTCATATTAATTTAAGCAATTAAAATTTTAGGCTATTCTTCATCATGTTTATTAGCTTTGATGAAAGCTTACTTTTTTTAAAATGCAGTATGTATGTATGTATGTACATATGTATGCATTTCTCTTTCGCAGTACACCTATGCGAAAGTAATGGGGTTTGAGAACAATTTCAGTTTTCTAACGAATAGTTACGCATTTTAATTAGCCAACCAGATAATAAGAAATGGTTAAAACAGATACACGCTTCACTTGAAAAGACACACACACACACACACATGGGGAGGGATTTTTATTTTATATTATTTGTATTTTTTCTTCTCTGCTTAGTAAATAAGATTAAAAATGACTGAATAAATAAAAAAAAAAAGAAAAAACGAAACGAATGAAAAAATAAAAAAAAACCAACAAGAAAAAAAATAATGATAATCAAAAAGAGGCGAATAAGAAAACTTAAAGATAAGAAATCTTAAAAGAATATATTATTCGTATAAGAGCAATAGAAGCAAAGAAAAATCTTAACTAACAGAGTAACTTAAAGATACGACGTAACTGTCAGTTACACTAAACGAACTAATAAGAAAAACAGAAAATATTTTTCAAATTACGTATGTATGCCGCATATGAAATGACACACAAACACTAGAAGAGAATACCATTATAGAGAGAGGAGCACAAATGTATGGATCCCTCTATAATGTACTGAGAAGTTAATGAAACTCAATAAGAAAAATACACACAACTGAGTACATCCAATGAGTGATTTTTTCTCTTTGTTTTGGTTTCATTTCTTTCGTTAACATTAACATTAGCAAAGAAAAGCAAAAGAGTAAACGTATCTTATGGTTGTGAGTACGTGTACTGAGGCATTATATGGTCGGAGATAGTCGACAAGAAATAAAAGCAACAGAAAGCAAAAAGTATCTGTTAAATGTTTGACTCAAAAGTGCAAATAAAACACATTTTGAGGTCTTGCCCCACCACCATCACTCACTCATACTCAGTTTTTGTTATAAACTGAATCACTACTACCACCAGCTGGCTCACCACCACCACCACTACGAATTAGCAATGAGCAACAGAGACTGAGAGTATTTTTTCTAATCGTATCCATACGTGCAACAGAGATGAACGTATAGAGAGTGAAGAATCAAAAAAATAGGGTGGTTTTAATATGAAACCATAAGATACCAAGTGTATCTATGGGATTTTTGAGTGGTGGAATGAGAGAGATTTGTGTGATGTGTCGTTAGGTCGAAATGGTCGAGTCGGGTCGGGTCGTGTACCTTTTGCCACGAATGTTTTGCCAGTCAGGCTCTAAGAGGCCTTACGAAAACAGCTGAGATTTACGCTGCTCGCATGACGCGCATTTCTTAAAACTTAACACACAAAAAAATTAAAAAAAAAGAAACAAAATAAAAAATTCAAACACAAAATTTAATTTGTATGCAAAAAAATATTAAAGAAAATGAAAATATATTTTTAAAATTATAGCACATTCGCAAAAGAAATAGAAAAGAAAATTTTGTATATAATTTTTTGTGAAAGAGAAAAATATTCAAAGTTGCTTAAAAAATAAGAAAAAAAAAATTAAAAGAAAAAAAAAAATAGAATTAAATATATTGAATGTATTAAAGAAATATTTTTTCAAAAAGTGTTAAAAATTTAATGTCATTAAATAAATTTATGTATGTTCATTAAAATCTTTTACAAAAGTGTTTGAAAAAAGAAAGAAGAAAAAAAAATTCTTAAAATGTAAAAAAAATATTTGAAAAAATATTTAAAAATACCTTTGCAAAAAGCAAATAAAGGAAAATCAAAAAAAAAAAAAATAAATATTTTAACCAAAGTGAAAACCAAAATAATTTGGATTGTTTGTAAAACGCCTAAATATAAAGGATTTTATTACGAAAAAGTACAAAGACCGTTGTCCCTTAGTGGCTGCGGCTTTTCAAAATTACAAAAGTGCATTCTACTTACAATACGTGTACACCAACGGCCGCCAAAATGATAACACACAACTCTTTAAGTGTCTACGGAGGCGGCGTTATGTGTGCTTCACCTTCAACGGCGCCCGGTTTCTTCAATCACCGGCCCCAATCGGGTGCCGAACTATCGCCATTCGAATTAGGCATACCGAGATCAATGGCCTTGGGTGTACCGCCACCTACGGCCTGGCATGATCCCAATTTGGGTCAGCATTTACATGCCTCCGCCGGTCCGGGTTCGTTGGCTGGCACACAAAATACAAATACCGGTTCGGTGGGTACCGGCGGCGGTACGACACCTTCAAGTGTGACCAGCCATCAATCGGTAGGCATTAAACAAGATCTATCCGCCTTATCTGCCAATCAAAGTAACCTGCAACAAACCACCAGCCATCATACCATCAAAGAGGATCTATCCGCCATGACCCAAACAAATACAACACATCATGCGTCAGCGGGTCAGCATCAAAATGCCCACGACATGAATTCAATGCTTAAGGGTTCACAGTCGAATTGTCTGGTGGGCTCGGGCAGCAGTAGTGGTGGCAATAACGCAAGCGGCGGCAATAATAACGGTGGTGGTGGTGGTGGTGGTGGTAGTACGACGCCTAGTTCCCAGGCCAACAGTTCTCATTCGCAAAGTAGCAATAGTGGTTCCCAAATCGATCCCAAACAAAACATCGAGTGTGTAGTGTGTGGTGATAAAAGTTCCGGCAAGCATTACGGTCAATTCACATGTGAAGGTGAGTGTATTGAGAATTATAAAAAAAAAATTAAATAAAAAATAACTGACTTTCTTAATTGAAAAAAAGAAAACAAATAAATAAACACGCATTTTATGACAGCCTACAATAACTGATGAAGAGTTTTTTTTTTCATGTTTAAAAATTTAAAAAGAAGTAACAAGAATATAAAAAAAAAATTAAATAAAATGTTAAAGGTGTGCTAAAACATAATCATTATGTTGTGGTTAAAGCATTACGGTAATGACGTTAATGATGACCATACAAAAATGATAATTGAAATCTATTTAATGAAGAAAACAAAAAAAAAAAAGCTGTTAAAAAATCATAATCAAAATTGTAAAGTGTGCCTTTGTAAAGAGAAAAACTGTACAAAAAAAGACGAAGAAAACGTAGAAAAAAATTTTAATTTATTTATCCTAAAAATATTAAAATGCTATTAAAATTCATTTCTTTTTACACTCGAAGAAAACAATTTCCTTAATAGCCTTAACCAATTCTATAAAAGACACTTGCAATAGTGAATATAAAATTAAAAATAAAAATAAAAAACAAAATTAAGAAAGATGGAAAATTATTAAGACTTTAGAAAAAAATTAAATTTTTAGCGCCTCTTTATGTTTTTCTTCTTTTTTTCTTCTTATAAGTGTTGTTTGTTTATTTTGTAGCAAATTCTTGCCATAAATCATTTAATCCAAATGATTTGAGATTTGTTTTCTTAACACATGGGAAACAAATAAAAATTAACTGAAAAAATAACACGAAAAAATTTATTAACGCCTACCATAACATACTCTAGAGGTTGTGAAATTTCCCCCAAAAGAAACAAGAGAAAGAATCTTTACAAGTACGATTTATGGCTTTAAAGATTTTGTTCGAAAGCAAATAGGAATTTTTTATTTGCAGTTGAAGAAGAAACAAACAAACAAACAAACAACACACCCTCCTTTAAGTTAATGAACCCTTAAGGCATACGAAATATTTTTTAGGTAAAGATTGCCATCACAACAAGTGGTTTTGAGTTCATTTTTCTAAGTGTAAACAAAAAACAAAAAGAGGCTCTTAAAAACAGTTTTCTTTGCTGTTCTTATAAGAAATTTTAAAATTTTAATCAAAGACATAGTTTTTTTCCTTTAGAAATCCAATACGGAAATTATAATATTGATAAACAGTTACACGTTCAACTCTTAATTGAAAGTATGTCTAATAGCTATCCGAAATATGTCTCTGCTAATTAAATGAGGACTTCACAGGTTTTGGAATTAGATTAGAAAGCTGAGAGAAACAGGATAATTTATGTTTGGCAATTTTGTATGGTGATAAATTCAGATTCCAACATTTTTTCCTCAATAATAGAAAGAAAAAAACACAAACATTATTTAATTTTCCTTAGAAAAACATTTTCTTCAGTTCTACGGAGCTTATTTTGAATTTACTTCAGACATTTTTGTATGAAATCTAAAGTAATAAATAGGATTCCAGTAAATGCTAAACTAAACTAAAGACAGAATAGGAAAATTGAATAGAAAATAATAGATTGCTGGTACATACATACTTACATACATAATTGTTCATTGCAATCCTACACACCACTCATGTTGTGTGTGGGTTAATTTTATAAATGTCGACTCCGAAGGGCAGATATTCGGACAAACTTGGCCATTTCATTAAAATCGCAGAGTTTTTGACAGAATGGAAGTCGTCGAAGAGAAATGCTAACTTATTTCGGTTTTATTCACAATGTGTGTCCTATCGAATTGTGGTCTCACGTCTAATAAGCAAATACACTACCTATTACGTGTTTGTATGAATATCAATAAGAAAATTGTATGATGTCCATATCCATACTACAACACAAAATATATATTTAGGTATAAAACTAAAAAAAAACCAAAAAAAAAACCAAATTTAATCGTACTATATTGTAATAATTCTTGTTCGGACATCTACTGTTTGATTATAAATTATATAAATTGATGTTTTACGCAAAGGACTAAATGTGAATTTCTCGGTTTCCATGTTACTGAGATCCACAAAGTTTATTTCAAATACAAACTAAGGACAGACATTACAATCCTTCATTCAAGAATACGACCCAACTTGTCCATCACTTATGCTGTGTGTTAATTTTATATATGACTGGCGAGACCTGCATTTTAAAGG
This sequence comes from Sarcophaga peregrina, assembly GCA_014635995.1. Lineage (NCBI taxonomy): Eukaryota > Metazoa > Arthropoda > Insecta > Diptera > Sarcophagidae > Sarcophaga > Sarcophaga peregrina. The sequence continues at coordinate 104,171,864 of CM025789.1, read as the reverse complement.
CGATTCCGAACAACAGATTTTTGAGAAAATTTTCATGGCAATTTTACTTTTTGCCAGTATACTGCTGAGAGGAAATCGTCTGGGGTTTGAACCGTGGCCTCACGTTTTATAAACCAACATACTGTCCACTAGAATACGGCGACAAATCATGAAATTTGTTAATAAAATATAACGATTCCATACAAATAATACTTCATACGATTGTAAATTATGTACAGTCATGTGCAAAACTCTACATATCTACCCAACATTTTAATTTTTTTAAATTCAATATTATTAATACAAACCATTAAAAAAAAGCAACCATCTTTTCTCTGGTAAAAAATATTATAAGAAAAGAACCAAAAAAATTCAGCAATTTTTGAGGTATTTGTTCTTAGGTTTTTTCAAACTCTAAAATTTCTACTAACCAGCTTTCTTTGGTCTCCACTATGAGGTTTGCCAATCAGAAAAAGAAACCATAGAGAAGGTACAAATCTAGCTTAGCGATCATACGTGCTTACCGTCGCTTAAGTGTATGCACCCAAACGTTGAAAATCATGATAAGAAACTATAGGAATCCGAGGACAAATCTTTTCTGCTACTGTGTCGACCTTAGGAACCTGTCGAGAAAGAATTTTATAACAGGTATAATGATATTAAAACCTAATCTTATGGGATACATGTACTATGTTATGCTAACGTTATATAAGGTTGCCTATTTGTCCTAAACTAACATGGATGTAGTTTGAATATTTGTTGATCGTCCAGGTTTACGATTACCATGTATAGCCTTTTGTTGAACTTACAATGTCGTTAGTTTTAACATTTCAACTTTAATACATTTTGTTTTATATTACAAGCTCATAAATATACTTGGCTTTAGAAACATAGATTAGCTCGATGTGATATGAATTAGTAATTCCAATTTTTCACCTCTCTTTACACAAAAAACGTCTATTTTATGGAGTTTTACCAAGAACAGTATTTGTTTCTGTTTTCGTATTATCACTCAGTTGTGTTTTATCAGGTTTAATAGGAAAATTAAACTGTCGCAGGCTAATTTATTCACCCTGATATCAGATAGGTTATCGCATCGGAGAACAGGATATTTTTGTGCAACATCGAAATTTCTGAGACTCTGCCGCTTAAATGATGGCGAATAGGTTATGTTGCTGTTTGTTGCTTATACGCTTACATTTGCGAGTTAAGAAAACATCTCAAGAAAAAATAGTAGTCGAGGTCAAACCGCACGATCTCAGTTTGATTCATTATCGCTCTTAAACTATTCCCGAAATCTGCACAAGATTTATTCGAGCTGACGCCAGTATATGGCTTTCTTATTGCCTTTTAATTAAGGAATTTTAAGGTAAAAGGGAAAGAAGAAGAGAAGGTTAAAGAAAACAATGTAAAATTCTCTTAACTTTTGAAAGTTTTTTTTTTTTGTTTTGAATAATTCAATTACTGTTCGTATCATTTATAAAATTTTAAGCCAGAAGAAATCCTTCGATTTAAATAGTTTTGTATTCAAATTGTTTTTAATAATCAAAATATATTGTCATCTATGCGTACAACACAATTAATCTTACATGCATGTTATGGTTCTTATAAAAATCTGCTCTGCTATTCGGTTCCATTTATTAAAAGAAGAAAAAGAAGAAAAAAAAGAGATAGTGCTAGTGATGGTTGTTGGTGTATGAGGTAAAGTAATCGAGATTATTTTGTAGGGAAATGAAGAAAACAATATGAAAAGGCAGCCGTAAAACGAACACGTACAAACAATGCCACAATAAACCAGAACCAACAGCTTTAACCTAAAAGCTTAAGCATGCGAAAAATCAAGAATGTTTGAAATGAATTTTCCCCCCTCTCTTGCGCATTGTATTATGTATGGAACGCAAAATAAGTCTACAGTGGTAGAATAGGAGGAAAAAAGAGAAAAAGCATGAAAACAAAGAGCAGGACAGACAAGACAAACTGTTTTTATGATCTAAGCTATTATAATTCAAGGAGAGCTAGGCTAGATACAGGCAAAGCAACAGGCAAACAAACAGACAGACAGACAGACACACAAACATAGATAGATACGGACGGAAGAGCGATATAGAAAGACAGACAGTTAGTCGTCCAGACAGTTAGTTTGTTGGTGTGTCCGTATGAATAAACCTTCTTATAAACGATCATCAACAATAAACATCAAGCTTAAACTGAAATGCCGCGTTTATTTTTGCTTTGCCTTCGTGGTTGTTTTTTAAGATGCACGTGATTTTTTCTTTCCTTCTTTTTTTCAATTTAAGCTGAGTACTATAAAGTTCTATTTGGCATATTATTTGGCTAAGTTTATGGTTTTTCAGATTTTGTTTTCTTTTAGATATTCTATACAATGCGTTAGATGATCATGTTTTTTTTCCAATTTTTTGTTTCTTATTTTTTTTTTTTAATTTTTAATTTTTTTTTTTTTTGCTTTTTGATGTGATTTCGGTTTAAGATTTTTTGGGTGGAATGAATTGCAAGTTTTTTCCATACATTCTTAGGATACAGAGTACATACAGTACATATTTTTTTGTAGCTATGCTATATGCTTACATATACATACATACATACATATTGTATATAAATACTTGACATTGTAGAAAGAAAGAAGAAAATTGATGGTTATCGTGTTATGGTCATCAACATAGTTGCAATATAACAAAATATTATCCTGGGAAAATATTCTTTAAAATGATGATAAAAGCAATTTTTTTTTTTGTTCGTTTTCTTGTTCATTCAGTTTTGATCATCAAACACCCACATCAGAAGTAATAACATTAGTTACATTTAATTAATAACTCTTTCGTTTTAATTACATTTTTAATTTAAAATTAACGTTTTCTTATGTATTTTAATTTATGTTTAATTTGTTAAAGGGTATAAATAGACTTCAAATGCATGTATGTATGTACATATGTAGTCGGTCGTATCTTCAAAATACATACTGCATACATACATTTATTGTAGATGAGTGACAACTACATGTTATGGCATATTTTATTTTTTTTAATGTTTATTCTTTAGCATGTTATTCATATTTTTTAATTTTATTTTTTTTAATTATTAAACGTGGGATTATTTTGTGTATCACAAATATCTATGTATGTATGTATGTATGTGATGTATTTTTGAAGACATGTTTTTCCTGGGCTTTCTTTTAATTTTTATTTCCAAATCCAAACTTAAAAGATTTGAAAATGTAAAATGAAAACAAAAAAAAAAAAACAAAAACAAGTAAAAACGTTATTAATTAAAAAACAACAACAATAACAACAACGAATAAAAATTATAATGTTAAATTATTATATTTTATGACCATATTGTTGTATATTATTTGCCTTAATTCAGTACAACTAAAGCAAAGACAAATTCCATTAAAATGCATAGAATTTTATTTGTATGTATGTATGTGCTGCTGTTCAGCTCAGAAAGAAGAAAGACTAGATGAAACAGCAGAAGTCGAAGCAGAAGCATAGAAAAAGACGAAAAAGAAGAAGAAAAAGTGCATGCATATTTCCCGATCTAAAATCATGTTATTTGTTGTCATACATTTTAGATTAAGCCTTATTATACACATACATGCCTGTATGCCGACATGTCAGTCAAGCTAGTGATGGAACTGAGCCATGGTTTTTGCCTTGTCAACCTAGAAATTAATTGCTTTAACTGCATTAAGTTGACAATTTTTCCTAAAGGCATAACGTTATTTATTTACGTTTTATAGTTGCATTAATTCGCACATATATTTTGATTTTTCTTTTTTTTTTTTTGTTATGTTTTATTTTGTTTTCGTGAAAAATTATGATTTGAACATGATTTTAATTAAAATTTTAAATGGAAAAAGTTTTATTTCTCTTAACATATAAACAATTCCATAGCTTTCTTTTTGCTTAAGTCAAAAGATAACTGTTAATAATAAAAATTTACTAAAATAGAAAATTAAAAGTCGTTAGAACTTGGCATTGGAAAAACTATGCAAAAATTATATTTTAAAAATTATTTGATGACCCCCCTATTCATTCATGTACATGCAGGGAACTATGTTCGAATACCAGAAAGGTCATTCATTAAAAGATAGAGAAAACTGGTTTAGCTCATTATTCACTAGACCATTGTTGCACATATTAAAATCTTTTACCGGGGTTACCGGCTTTACATGCATCGTCAACGGTCTTGGATAAAGTCCACACAATCCTACCATAAACTTGGTTGTAATTGCCGTTCTTCTAAAGGGGATTACAATCGTTTGCTATGTATTCAGATAAAGAAAATTTACGAATACAACAGTACAAAGTATTTAAAGTCAGGTTCCTATCACATGCATAAGCTTTCGCTAAATTTAATTCTCTATTTATTTAGATAAAGAAAAATTACGAATACAAACAACAGTATAAAAAATTTAAAAGTATTTTAAACAACCACCAGAATTTAAGATCTCAAGAGTATTTTATAAATACGTCCATAACTTTTTTCATTATACATGGACTTTTTAAGTTAAGTTTTAAAGTAGAGTTGGATGTTTGTAAAGGTATGTTCAACGAAATGGTAAATAGAGATTTCATTCTTTTAGGGAATATTATGAAAGTTGAAAATTTTCGATTTCAATTTAAATATGTAAACTATTCTAGTTATGAATTCTACTTAGTTACATTAAAAAAGTACCAATTATTTTTGTTTTCAAAATATTAAGATAACCTGAAAATAAAGTATAACTTAATAATGCACAACTTAACAAAAAAAAAAAAAAACATTATTTTATTTATTTTATTTTTTTAAAAGAAGTACTTTTTACTTGATTAGCATTTGCTTCTGAAACAAAAGCCAAATGAATTTTCATACAAATGCCAATTAATTAAAAATCTATTTCTCTTTTTGGTTTTCTAACGATCAAACTCCCCCTTTAATTACGAATTCGTTTTTAAAGCCATGAATGAAACAACAAAAACCAAAACAAAACAGAACCCAGCTATACAAGAGCTTAAACAATATCATTTCCAAAAACCTTGTAATTCATTTGAGCACAACTTGTAAAACAAATAGTAGTACTTGACAGTAGAATTTTGTAACGAGACAAAAAAACCTGAAGAAAAAAACAGAGTAAAAAACTTAAACCCTTTATAAATTGATTTTCATTTAAAATGAGCTTTAAGTAAAGAGAAACCGCAACAAAAAAAAAAAAAAAAATTAGCAACGTGAAAAACTACAAGACAGCACGAAATTTTTTCGAAAATAAACTACAAAAAATAACATGATCGTGATCAAATTTTGAGAAAAAATTAAAAGAAATATTGTATGCTACTAAAACAAAACGAAAACAGGAAGGAAGCTTAAAGGGATAGAGGGTTAAAAAGAAAACTCGCTTCACAAAACTGTTTAGTTGAGCTAACAATAGAAAATTTCTCTAAAAATCACAACAACATCAAAATAATATAACGGTTTAATTAATTTTGAATTAAAAGTTAAGTACGTAACATTTTGGACCGCACTGTAGGGATTATAATATTTTTTTAGATACTCAAAATACGCTCAATTTTTAATTGATTTAATAACATCTACCCACTAAATTAGAAAGCCGTGAAAAAAAGATGTTTTTAGCCTTTAAAGTTGTCACTGGCCTAAGTATTTGCCTCTTGTAATCATACTAATACGCCTTCTAACATATAATTTTAACCCATATTTTCACTTAAACAATGAAATATATTGCCTTTTCACATACAAATGACATTAAATATCATCAAGACTTTACAAGTCATTGTTAGAGCTTTTTTTTGGCATAAAAAACTTTCCTAACCCTATCATTTCTTAACACTGACTACTGCCAACGACTAACTACGTTTATAATGTTATTCCCTACATTTTTCAATTTTTTCTAAAAACTGTCAAATTCATGAACATATCATGGTTATAATGGCAACATTATTCTTTCTACCTCAGTTCTTCTTTTGGCTTAAAGTTAAAGTTTTTATTAGAGAGCATAAAATCTAAACCATAAATTAAATTAAATACTCTTCTTTATACATACATATGTACATACATACATGCTGTGCTTAGGATAAGAAGAAAAAATTAAGAAAAGTTCATGCTCGTTCAAGTTTCTATAGCCGTTTTTTTTTTCAGTCATAATTCTTGTGGTTGCACTTACATCATGGCTAAATGCACTTTTTTCTTGCTCTTCTTATTGCACCCTACACCATTCTAGGTGGTGATGTTTGCTAAATGTTATATTAAAATATTACATCGATGTTCTACTCTTAGTCCACGTGGTATAAGTTATAATGCAAGGACGAAGGCGACTTGTAATGTCCTACTAGATGTTGATCTGCCACTAATTTCATAGCATTGGTTGATTGTATTTATAAGCACTTAAAATATACAAGCACCATTGGTCATATTATTCCCTCAAATCAATAAACGCAACATTTTCATACATTTTTACACAGAACATTGTTAATTAACGAGAAATGGCAACTCTATCGCCCTAGAACATGGTGTAATAGACTCGATTAGTTGAAACAAGGTTAGAAAATAATAGGAAACGATAAGAATTTTTCTTTTTTTATTACATCTTCTATTCTTAATGCCGACAAAGCATTGAAACAAGATCCACCTTGGAACAGGGAGACTTTTTCTGCAAGGGAAAAGGTTCGCAAGTATGAATTTTGTCTGTTACGGTTGCTAGGGAACATATCCCCTTACATAAATCATTGAAGCAAATTTTATTATAGTGGTGATAAATAGTAAAACATCATACCCGTTGCCACTGCAGTTCCGTATTTCACCTACGGTACACCTTTAACCTGATCTTCAATTAGACTTATACGCCGATTTTCTTAGACCATAGATAGTATGAAAGCTAGGAATAGCAAATGAATTGAAATATGCTGAGAATCGTTCTTAAACAAAGTCAGTGCACTTCAAAGTTGATTTCAATTGATTGTTGGTTCGTTGCTTCGAATTTGAAAGTAAGAAATCGGGAGTCATATTACACATGAGTCCGTGTTTGAAACCACAAAACAGATGAAATACAAAAAAATTTCTTGGCCGAAGACCCTCTCTGTAGCCTTCTGAGAGTAAAAAAAATTATAAGTTCCTAAAAAGACTATCTTTCGGAGAGGTCTTGAAACGGTAGGTTCCGCTAATCTGGATTAAGTAAGTGTATCGAATAGAACAACGGAATATATTTTTAGTGTGGCAGAAACAATGAATTTGTATCGTAAAAGGATAGAATTCTTTCTTTGCCTATGGAATTCTCCATCAAGGAAACTTCTGATACCTTATCACCAGAGAGCATAACATTAACAATGAATTTCAACAAATAGCATAATACGATGTATTTTCAGAGAGTTATGCATCTTGGCAACGAATAACGATTATGACCTACTTCGCTTGTTTAGCTAATAAAGTTCAAAGAGTATCCCACCTAAGTTCTATTGCGTTTCGTTTTAAAACAAAATTATATCAATTTCAACTGTTTGCCTACCATCTGATAGTTTTAGGAATTGGTTCCACACATACAGAAGCCCAAAACTCTTACGTCTTAGTTTCTCAAGTGTCTGATAATGACAGACATATTTTAAAACTGAGACGAAGAGAAGAAAGAAAAAAAAAAAAAATAGAGAGATACAGTTACCAAATGAAGACTCGTATATGCTAATTAAAGGGTATTGTAGTATTATGTTAAAATTAGGATCAATATTTGATTTTAGATGCCAGTGACATTTTTCATCTTGGATAAAATGTACCAAAGTTCCCGCAAAGTAACTTATACCCAATATAACAAGTCTGGTGGATATAAGAAAACAATATAAATCTTGATCAGATTACACTTCTATGTGTCTGGTTAGAACATATTTGGTGTTAGCTATTGTAGAGCGCCGTGCAGTCGCTTTCTATCTACAGCCAATCAAGCAACCAAGCAAAAAACAAAACTGAAGTGAAGTGAATCTAATCAAAGCTGCTGATGAAGTTTGTTCATTTTTCCAAGCATATACTTGCGTTTTGAGAGTAATTAAGCCAACATGGAAAATTAATTAAAGAAAAATTAGTAGTATTAAACATAAAACTTAATCATTTTAAAACTATTATTATTATTATTTCGTTGTTTTTTTCTCATTTCTTTTTTTTAGTTTTTGTTTTGTAGGAAGAAAACTAGGTCAACTTCCTTAATTTTTCTTTTTTTTTTTTTGTATTAGTTTTATTAATTTTATTATAAGTAATTAATTTAATAATCAATGTTTAATTGTCTCTTAATTGTGTTTCATTTTTCAAGCTTTTTTTTTTTTTGAAATATTTATTTTTGTTTTTGTTTTTATTTTTTATTATAAACTTCTATTTGTATTTTTTTTTTTATAATTTTTTGCTAAAGTAATTTCACGCTTTTAATTGCTTGGCGATGCGCAACAAGTGCGCGTGCGCAAAACGTGTGTTTTTTATTTCTTTATTTTTTGTTGTTGTTTTTTTCTTAATTCATTTCGTCTTGGCATTTTTGATATGAAGTTCATGTTTGTTGCACTTTATTTAATAGTTCTATGTTATTTAGGTAATTTTCTATTTGTCTAGCTTCTATAGCTTTGTAGTTAGTTTAACTATGTTAGCGCTTTTGAGGAAGTTCAATTAATTGCAGTTAATGTTCAGTTAACTTAATATACTTCAGTATATAATGTTTGCTGTTGCTGCTTTATCGTTGGCTTTTTGAGTGTGGCGTTAAGGTCTGGTTTATTATTATTTTAACTGTAACTGCCACTATACAAAAAAAAAAAAAATGAATATTTAACACGCAAATCTGTTAGCATTTCAGTATTTGTGCTTTTATAGTTTTGCGAACAAAATACAGATTATAATGAAAAATACAAAAAACAAAACAAAAAAAAAAAAGATAGAATACTTTTAATAAATTTAAAACGTTTAAAACCCAGCAAGGGACTTGCCAGCTTAATTAATTTCGTAAGAATGTTCATTTCTTTTTATGATAAGAGAAGCGGCTGGATAAAGAGAAGCATTATATACGGCATGCCTAAATGTATCATTTTCAATTAGTATTTCAAACACTAGTGCTAGTAATTGTATGAGAATATTTTTAGTATTTAAATTCTTGCAAAACTTATCAGTTTTATTTTTATTTGAAAAAGTACAAGAATTTATGCTATTATAACAATTATAATTAGTATAAATCACCATAATAAGTTATGTTATTAGCTCAGGGCATCCGTCAGATGTACCTTAAGCATAATGTAAAATTTAACACTGTTTTTTATTTTAATTATTAACCTTGCTTACAACGGTTTAATGAACTTCTTTTTCTCTGTAAGTTTAATAATAGCAATAAAGCTAAGGTTAGTATATACCCAAGTTTTAATACTATATAGGCTTTTAAAAATTTTTAATTCAAATGGGTTTAGAATTAACGCCTGTGCATTTTTTATTTGGCTTACTAAGTTTTGTATTTTTTTTTTATACATGTATAAATGCCGTATTAAGACAGCCATTAAAGCATTATCCATTCATAGCCAATTTGGTCCATTTACACCATTACTGGCCCATTTACACCATTACTTTGGAGGATTGGATGCCAAGTTTAGCTTATCATATCTCATAGCATATTAAGCGGAATAAAATATATGTATATGATTTTAAAGGTCCATCCCCCTCCCTTTTGAATGAAGTATAAAGTGAAAGATATCATTAGCTAATGTTTTTCTTATTTTGTCGCATAATGTCAATAAATAAAATAATTTTTTTTTAATTTTTCTTTCCTGTATTTGGTGTTTTTAACATTTACTTAATATTTGGGTTAGTCTTCAGATGCTATTTAAATGAATAATCACATTTGATTATGTTATTAGTAGAGTCCTTTACGATAGTATTAGAAAAGTATAAAACCCACAGATAGTAAATATATTTTTCTTCAATATCTATAATATCTATTTGATTTTTTTGTGTGTTTAAATAATTCTTCTTACAGCCTGTAATTAATTGCTAAATTAATTGTGCTATTTTAATGTGTATAAATTAGTTAATTTATTTTATTTTAAAAATTCTTCCTGCTGACTATAAACTTTCTTTTTATACAAGATGTTTATTTTTTTTTTCCAACAATTTAATTACCGCTAGTACCAGTAAATGTTACTGTTTGTATTTAATTGTATGCTATTGTAAGTTTATGCGATTTAAAATAAAATAGCTTTGAAAGTAAATTGTTGTAAGTATTATTCGTAAAAATTTCAAAGAATATTTTTTCACATCGATTAATTTTTCTGACTATGCTATTTCTCTAAAACAAAACACTGTTTCGTAATTAATAAATAGGTTACATTTTGTGTTCAGTTTTTTTTGTTCAATATTTTGCTATTGACACTTATGCCATTCATTCTAATGGTAGCAAAATAATTAATTATTTTTAAATTTCCAATTTGGTTTCTGTTAATGTATTTTATTATTGACCCAAATGCACTATTTGTTGTCTACTATTGCTTACTATTTCGGGTGGTAAATTCTATCAATATTTGTAGCATTTATGATATTTAGTCCTTTTTTGTATATTATCGTCCTGAAGTCACAGATTAAAGAATGTTTTAGTTTCTAGTAGAAAATATATAAGTTGGTCGTTTCTTAATGTCCACTATTGGTAATAACCATTAATGCTATTTTTTGCTGTTTCTGCATAGTTTACAGTACAATTCTATATTTCTATATATTTGGAATACTATTTTCAATTTCTTTAATTTGTTTTCAAATTATTTCTTTTGCAATTATGTTTGACAACCTTGAAACGTTTATTCATTTTCAAATCAATGCTACTGCTTCTATGCTATTTCATTAAATAACAGTGATCAGTTACAAGTTCAATATTTTCTTATATTCTATATATATTCAATATTGTTTCTGCTATTAAGATTTGTCTTTTTGATGGTATATTGAACAAAATATCATTTTATTTCAACATGTGTATATGCTATATTGCGTTTTCCCTATTTTTCCTGGGTAACAATTTTTATTTATTTTTTTTTTAGCATTTGCTTGTTTTTGTGCTATTTTGTATCTGTTACAGTAGTAGCTGTATATATTTAGCATAACTAATTATTTATAATTCTTTGAAAATAAATCGAATAATTTTAAATGAAATTGAATAAAAGAAAATGCTTAATTTATTGCCATTTGTGGTTGGCCAAAAACATTGTTTTGCAGAAGAAATTAAAATTTAATTGCTTTAAATCAATACTCTGTTGAATTAAAAAATGTTTGAAGTTGCTGTCACCACACAAAAGAAAGAAAATAATTCCCATCGTAAGTATATTTGGCAGTATTTGGGTAAAACAATAACCAAAAGTCATAAAATTCTTTTTAAGCTGTAAAAATATCATCAAGACTCGATTTTAAATTTTTTTCTTTTAATATTTTGGTGGCCTGTTAGCTTTAGGTCTATACAAGACTGACTGTTCTTTAGAAATGCTATTTTTTTTCCATTTTCGAAAAAATTTTTAGTTTTCGTTTATTTTTTTTTTTTTTTTTTGGAACACTAGTTCTTTTCTTTTCTTTTCTTTTTTTTATCATATCAGCATGCACAGCATGTCGGTAAATCGCATAGTTTTAGATATGATTTTGCAGAAAACCATAATGATGATGACTAGGAGTATCATGATGATAATAATGATGATGATCGCATATAGCACACATTATATGTATGATCATCATCAATGTGGCAGCATCAAGTTTACGAACAACAACAGCAGTAACAAGAACAACAACAACAATAACATGAAACCACGTTATACTACATAGTCACGATTCTTGCTTCACAATATACGATATAAAAATATATTTTTTTTTTGTTTTTTGTTTTGTTGTTTTTATTTTTTTAAGATTTTATTTGTAATGTTGTGTTATTTCTTCCTTAACGTAAAATTAAAAAAAAAATAAAACAAAAATACCTTTGCAGCATTTATTCTAGGCTGGTAGTATATATGGATGGTACAATATATGGATGGAATAGCATAACACAAACATATGTTAGAAAGACAACCACCATATGCTATAGCTGGCTGTAGCATGGAAAAACTTAGAAAGAAAAAAAAAAAGAAGAAACTTTTATAGAGATTATCTTCTTAAACTTTAGTGAAACGAAGGCGAAAAAAAAATATTAAAAGAATTTAGGAAAACTATTGATGAAGATAGTGTAGATTTCTTTATTTCATATAGGAAACTCATTCTGCATTTATGTAGCTTTGTAGAATCAGCATCTGTTGATCTTCCTTTAAAGCTTAAGAACTTCAATTGTTTCATGATGATTATAAAAGCATCATCATAATGATTTCTTTTAAGATTTTGTTTTGCCTTTTTGTTTTAAGAACATTATATAGGTACACACACTAAAGATATCGTGTTATATCAATAACCGAAAAAGGGTGGATCTCCGCAAATAAAAATGTTTTATATACTCCCTATTCCATACTACGAATACTGCTCCGAATGCTGAAATAAAATTCGATTTTTCTTTGGCATGAATTTTGCACGTTTTGTAATGTAAAATAATTCCTTTTGTTTTTTTTTCTTCTTTTCATTGTTTTTATTTTTGTTTTGGTCTCAATTCAAAGTAAAAAAAACAAAACAATCCTGTTTAGTTTCCTTTTATTTTCATTTTTTTTTTTTTGGGTTTATAATATGGAATTTACAACTATGTATGCCATCTCTGGGCCATAACACCCGCACTGCGAATGCTGCACAGCTAAAGCTTAGCTTACAGCAATAGCCATGTATGTGTGTGTGCATGTATGCGTGTATGTTATAAAATATACGGCAAATGCAATTGTAACTGAAAGGTGGCTTATTGCGCATGCTTAACAACAATACAACAATAACAACAAATTTTGTTTAACGTTATTGTTTAACAATTGTTGTTTTTATTTCAATATGAATTTTATTGTTGAAGACTCTCCTTTAGTTGTTCCTTTTTTTGCAGTTCTTTTTTTATTTTATTTTACTGTTTCTGTATTTAAGCCAAGAAAATCTTAACGTACATATGGTCAAAAACTGGTTAAGGTGGTGTTGCTTTATATTGTATGTTGTATGGTATGGTATATCTGGTGTTTCCTTGCATTTCTTATTGTTGTTTGCGTTGTTGCTATTATTATGTCTGGCTGTCAGCCTGGATGGCTGGCTGGCTGGCTAGTAGTCTGAATGACTATTTTAGCTTTTAGATTTTGATATTTGGTGGGAAAATTTTTATTTCCCCTTTTTTTTAGGGGGAGGTTTGATTTTTTTTATATATATATTCGCACACATACACACTCACACACACACACAATTTAGTTTTAATTGTTTGTTTAAGTTATCAATGCTTTCCTTTCATTAATAAAATTTGATTAAGAATTTTGTGGCGAAATTTATTTACGACAGGTTTCAAATCGATTTAAATCATAATTGCAATGAAATTAATAAAAAAAAGAAGAAGTAAAAAACAAACGTAAAGTTTATGAACTTTATTATAATGTTGCCTAACTCAGTAACTGATTTAACGTAACCAAAAGGTTTAAAATGCAAATACAACTTTTAATAAAAAAAAAGTAAATAAGAAGTAGAAAATAATGTATGAAAATGACTACAGAAATCCCAAAAAGCAAAAATCAATAATTATATGTTGATAATGAACTAATTTTCCAATTTTTAAATTTTTAAAATGATTAAAAAATGTATGTTCAACAAATCTGAAAATACGCAAATCATGATTTTTGTTCTTAAAAGTGATAATTTACTTTAAAACTTATTTTACATAGCCGGTCTTAAAATAAACGCTTCCATTTTTTAAATTTAAATCAAACAAAATGTGTGAAATATTGTTCCGCCACTGCTTCTCTGGGTGGAGTGCATACGAAAAGTCAAACTTTCCATGACTCTGAAGCATAAACCTGAAAACTGCTGTGGCTTGTGGGTTACTCATTCATTCATTATACGCTTACGATTTCAGAAATTCCCAAAAGAGACAGTTTAGCGGGGTTAGACTATTCATTGTGCCATGAGATATATGTATGCCATATGATGTCGTCCTGTTGAAACTACATGTCGTTAGTGATCAAGATCAGCCATATCAACCCAAAAGAGTTGATAATCATTGACCTATTATGCTAGTCGCTTACACTGCTGGCCTTGCCGATGTCTTCCTTAAAGAATTGTGGGGAAACGTCGTGCTCAAAATTCTCCAATTTCATTTCGGCTAATTAAATAGCCATCAAACGTTTCGATTGTGTCATAAAATGAGTGGCAAATTGACACATGCTTAAAGAGTGGGTATAAAAAATCGGTTATCATGGTGCGATATGTGTCCCCATTGACCATATTGGTTAACCCGATCTCAATTTCAAAGAAATGGGTGCATTGACATCTTTATGACCACGACTTGGTTTTCTGAACCATAAATACGGTAAATTTTTTTTATTAACGTACCCACAAAGATGAGGAAAGAAAAGATAACTTTTTTTTTTTTTGCAAAATCGACTTTATCGTGCAGTTTCTCGTTGGCCCAATAAATCCCAACGTTGCTCATGCGTAAATCAAATCATTACGTTCAGTGGGGTATTATATTAAATTCTGTCATAGAACAGACTGACATAAGTATTGCCAGATTTAAAATAACCAATGCATGATCCACCCGATGCTTTAATTATTATTTTGTTTTAATTATATTTGCTTTATACTGCTAATTGGCTCATATTCATCGTTTAATTATGATAAAACAGAATGAGGTGAACGTCTTCAAAAGACGTTCAACCAATAAATTGCTTATTGGCAGTATAAAAACAAATCGTTAGAATTTGTTTCCGTTCCGTTTTATACGAATAAACTTTTACTGGCATCATCTTGCCACGTTTGCTTTAAGCTTGCCACCAACTTTGTTGTATGACAGCAGAAGAGTTACAGCAAATACGAAAGAAAAAAAGAAAACCCCCAGACAAAATTAAAGTTTTGAGTTTCATGATACACATGTTTAGATACGTGGCGACATAAAATTAAACACACTTAAACAATTTTTTTCCCTTGATGCAACATTTGAAATTCGTGTTGTTTGCTCACAGTAACTGCGAACCCTTCTCGGGCATAGCAAAATTAAGCGCCTAGTTTCCAATATCAAAAACATTTCAAAATCTCTGTCCCTCTCTCTCGTTTTCTTTGCCAAAAATAAAAAATCTTAGTTAAAACGTAAGTAACCAAGAGTAAGAAACCAAAAAAAAAAAAGGAAATCGCTCTATACATTAATTGAAACCCATTAAAGGTAATTTTATGGGAGGCGTTAAGCCATGAAACGTGTAACATGGCCATTGACATGATGGCAAAAACAAAAAATTGAAACGAAAATCTTAAAAACAAAACCAGGAAGGCAGCAGCAGACTGGCTTTAACATGAACAGCAGTCAAGATAGTAAAACACTCAAAGTTAAAAAGCAAGTCATCGTTACTGCCGGCTTTAGCTATTTTGCTGCCACTTTTGCTATTCATTTCGTTACATTAAACCCCGAAAAAAATAGGGATAAAATAGTAGACAAAGATTTAAGGTTTTATGTTTTGTTGCTGTTGCTATTGTTGTTATTTTTAGCAAAGTGATCTACCAGTTTATAGTTCACATGGCATGCATTAAACTATATAAACATACATACATACATACGTATATACTTTTATATGTATGTGTACTCGAAAAGCAATGGCAAAACAAAAAAAGCATAGGACTTAAGTACAAGCTTAAAATGCATAAAAAATAGGGTCAAAATCCATGTTAAGATGTATTTTGTTTTGTATGCATGCATGTTAAAAGCCATGATGTTATTGTTGTTGCTATTGTTGTAGCTGTTGCTGTTAAAGCTGCTAACAAGCTTGCTTACATACTATGGAATTTGTTTCAAATGATGTTCACTTACACTCTGCTCAAGCGTAATGTTCCGAGATTTGTTCTTTGTTTTTATTTTGAGTTCATTTCCTTTTTTTCCTTTTTTATTCCTTTTTTTGTTTTTTTATTTTGTTTTAAAAAATATGCCAAATTTATATCACTGTGAAAGCTATGAATCCAGGATTCCTCTAATTTCAAAATAATTGCCACACTCATGACATGTTTTCAATTGTCACTATGCCGTTATTTTTATTTTAAAATTGTTTCATTGTTAGTAGGTAGTGGAAGGTATGTCGACTGAGACGAACACAGTACCCGGAGGTCGAATTGACCCATTGTACAGTGTCCGTAAAAGGAAGGGACTATAGGCTATAGGAAAAAAGAGAGGAAGTAGGAAAGTAGTGAAAAAAAAAAAAAAAAAAAAATGGGAGAACGCGACTACACTGTTGAAGCCCTAGCACTTTTCAACTATCTCAAGATACTAATGAATCTATGGAGAGCCTTGATTTCAGCTGTGGACAGACACAGAATTCAAAGAAGTCCTTCCCAAGGGTCCTCGACCTTCACTTGCTAAGGGCTGGGCAGTTCCAGAGAAGGTGGTCAACAGTCTCTAACTCCTCCTCATAGCACATACCCTGTAATAGTTCGGCTAGGATCCGGAACAGACTTAATCTCGCAGTGTCCCGTTATAAACCCAATAACTAACCTTAAACTTGCCTTAGTAAGCTCTCCTAGGACCGGTTAAGAAAATTGTGTTAGGACAGGTAACAATCCCTTCGGTCTCCAAGAGAATATGGTTGGATAATCTCTTGCAATATAAAGTCCAGACAAAAAAAAAAAAAATTGTTTTGGACTTTATATTACAATCGTGCTACTAGCAATGAAATATGGAAAGTATGAAGTTTAAGCGGAAAATATGGAACTGGCTACCGAGATAGTGAGATTTGATTCCATTAGGCTTTTTCTTTGTGGTATACGAATACGTCACAAACCACAGTGGTCCTAATTTATGAGCCAGAGTCATGATTAATAAGCCATTTCGGATGTGCTCCATTCAGAGAAGCTAAGGCGGACAATACTATAATTTTATAATCCACACATAATGGCATTAATAAGCTTATAAAATGTTTAAAAAATTTCCATGATATCTTACGCACACTTTGATTTATTCAAATTTAAGGACATCAAGCCCTTAACGAAAACACCCTCTCAAGAGAGCCATGAAAGTACCTTCAAAATGGTAATTAATTATTAATAAATTAATTAATTATTAAAAAATTATAAAGGATACTTTAGCAAGTACCCATGAATATGTTAAAAAAATTGTTTTGAAATTATTTGCTTATTGTTTTTATTCTTTTTTATGTGCATATATTACAGGTTGCAAATCATTTTTTAAACGTTCAGTACGTCGTAATTTAACATACTCCTGTCGGGGGAGCAGAAATTGTCCGATAGATCAGCATCACCGTAATCAATGCCAATATTGCCGCCTGAGAAAGTGCCTCAAAATGGGTATGAGACGTGAAGGTAAGTGTACAATGTTATAAGATTTATTTAAATTATTTTCATTCATTTCATTCATTTTATTTATTTATTTGTTTAATTTATTTAATTTAGTGTACAATGTTGTTGACTGTCTACCAAAGTAGTGGTGGCCCGTATTAGTGGTGGTAGTTTTTGTTTAGGGTCAATTAAAAGTCAAATTGTAAAGGCTGGTCTATTTGATGATATTTTTATTTGTTTTCGTTTTTTTTTTTTCTATAAATTTAATTGTTTTGAAATTGTCTCAGTCTCTATTGAACACATTTTTATAGTTTAATTTAAACAGCACATAAGAGTGTAGTCATTTAAAAATAAAACGGAAGTAGCACGAGTTGTATTCGCCTTTATAGCCAAAATGTCAAATGCTTGGCATAGATTTGTTTACAAAAAAAAATTTCTATTTTATACAACAATTCACATGTCTTGTGATGAGAAATTAAATTTTAAAACGAAATGCTCAAAAAAAAAAAAAAAATAGAATAAAATACTAAATAGAAAACAAAAGAAAATTTTAAAATATTAACACAGGCTCTAAGATAGAAATACCCTTTAAAGCGAATTAAGCCGATTATGTGGAATATTTTGCATAAAGCTTTAGGAAAAGAACAAAAAAAATTGAAGTAAACATAAGGGTTGAAATGCTCCAGGTTGTCAAATTTCATTCATTGTATTTTACACAACTATGTTCTTGTGTCCGCTATCATTCAATGTTTCGGTTAGAGTGCACTCTTTAAATTTCAGTGTAATTTTTTGTGCAATTAGCAACTCCGAAATTTGGCAATTGTCACATACAAACATACGTATGTTTATTGCGCTTATTAAATACGGAGCGCTTTAAGAAAGAGCAATGTTTATAATTATTAACATTAGCATACTTCGAAATGCTCTTAATGTGTCCAGAAATAGGGACGTTGTGGAAGGTAAGATTCAACGTTTTTGCCAATCACTTGAAAATATTGCTGATAACTCCAAAACATCAACTGGGGATCGCTCTTAATAATTTAAAATTTCCCGATTCACCAATGAATTTTGAATAACGACCTCCACCTTTATGTTTTCAAAATTTATGAACCAGCGCCAACAATTCATTCGTTTAGTACTGAAGCAAAGTAAATCTAATGGAAATTTTTCGAAAAGCACTTTTCCATCTGAATGACTTTTTGAAAACACAGAACTGACGAAATCCATTCACAACGATCAACTGTCTAAGGCAGACTTTTGTCAGGAGACGTAATTGAGCCTTACTTTTTTGAAGATGAGGACAAAATTGCAGTTTCTGCAAACGGCATTCATTACAGTAAAATGATAATGATGATGATTGAACAATCATTATTAGAACAAATTGTCTAAAGATATTGACCACCCAAAATACCCCAAATTTTAGCCGAAGTTTTTATTTTTTTCTTATGGGGCGATGTGTTAAATTCTAAGCTTATGGGCACAAACCAGAAACAAGTGCTAAACTCAATTCCCAGATTTAACACGCGCCATCGAAGTCATACAGTCACATCTCCGTGGAAATGTCATATTAAATGTAAAATCATGAAAGAAGCCTGCAGCAGCGATTCCATATTATGGAAATTACATTATTAATGGATCTGTACAACCCAAAAAAGACAGGACTATGACCTAGCTTCTTAGACCACTCAGGCTTGGATGTATTAATTTTTTTTATGACTGGGAAAACCTACAGTTTAAAATTGAATTCGAACGACAGATTTTTGAGAAATTTTATATTGCAATTTTGATTTTCTCCCAGCTTTTGGCAGAGGGCTACTGAGAGAAAGCCACGGATGCTCATTTTTTCTAGATGTCTTAACGGGGACTTTAATCACCGCCTCACGTTTACTAAGCCAACATACTATCTACTACATTACGGCGAGTGGCACACCCTTTACAATACCCGCTCGTAATTTTTCTGCCAATTGCCATGATGACGAATTTCATGAAAATAAAAAATAGAGAAAAAAACGAAACCAAAATATTTAATTGATAACTGTTTAATAACTGTACGTCTGTTTAATAACTGTATTTTTGTTGAAAAATAAAATTTAAAAAAAATTCCAAAATATTTCATCATACATAGCATAATAATGAAATGAATATGAGTATAATTAATAATGCTGTGCAGAATGGCATTAGAATTCATGTTGAGATATACATACTTACATATACATAGATATAAATAGTATGTATGTATTCTACGTTTTACTGCCAATTATCTATAGAGTATGTATGTATGTTATGTATGTTGTATGTACTTGTAAGTCAGAAGATATACTACAAAGACGTAATTGTTTTTCTCTTATGTTGTTTTTGTTGTCATTTACGCATTTATAAGATGGTGTGTATAGAGTATAACGAAAAATAAAAATTCATTACAAAACTGGCATCAATTAAACGTAAAATGGTGTTAGTTTAAAAGCCACCTTATAGTGACCTCTAGAATTAAATGCAAAAATGAACAAACTTGTTCAATAAGCTAAAAAAAAAACAAAACAAAACCAAACAATATTGAAATAACAGATAGAAATAAATTATTATTGAATAGGAAAGCCACAGAGGAAACTAGCTAAACAATTGAATTCTATGGTAATTAACTAGTCAACACATGCTTTAAAATTACAATAAAATAATTATTTAAACAAACTACATACATATATAGAGCAAAATTAATTGTTTTATTTTTCAATTAAACACGATTTCAAATTGTGACTTTGAAAATCTTAAAAGTTATTAATTTTAAGAAATTAACCTCTGTAGTAAACAGGAAAAAGGAAAAATCACAACTCATATTTCATTTCTATTGCCAAACATATTGCATACATACCTACAAACATAATTGTTCATTCCAACCCTTCAGTCAGGATTATTGACCTAGTTTCTCATATCCCATATCGACGCCTTCATTCTATAACATTCTAAGTCGAAAAAGTGTGTTTTGAGTTGAAAATAAATTTGGGTTAGCTCTACTATTCACGAAACGAAATCAAAAGTGAATCTATTTCGTGCAATGTAAATTAGACTACGTAAGACAATAATTCGCGAAACAGATCATGAACACTGAATGTGAAAGTTTCGCAGACTGTGAAAAAACTAGGATTGACTAAAAAAAAATGGTCAAATAACTGATTTTTGTCTCCACAGTCAACAATTAATGAGATTGACGCAAACAATTCCATTGTAATTATCACAATTGATCAAGAGAAGACTGTTGTTCCTTGTTGTTCTGTTAGAAATTAAGAGATCTTAGCTGCAGCGTGCTCGTGAATCCATTATAAAGCTCGTAGCCTGTTTTTTAAATCTCTACTGAATCTTAATCAATTCCATTACTTTTTCAATTAGAAACCCTTAAGTTGCACATTGATGGTAGTGTAATGACTTTACCAGAAAATAAATAAAATATTGTCGATTAGAACGATTAGATTATATTTGACTTAATAAAACTTATTTCATATGTAAAACAATGGTGTTTGAACCGAACATTTTCTTACATACATAATTGGCCATTACCACTTTTTAGTTAAACTAGCTTCTCACACCACCCAACACGCAAGTAGTGAGTGTTAATTTTATTCATGGGAGGCTGATCGTAAAAGCCAAGAATCTTTTTTTTTAACAAAAAAACGTATTTAATTTCAGTGTTTTTGCCACAAATCTGTTGCGTGGACATCGTCGAAGAAATAATTTTTCGTATTTCGTTTTGTTCGAGATGTCTTAGCTGAGGTTTGAATATTTCTGCAAACCTTCGTGTTGATTGGAAGACATACGAGTATTTAATGATGAAATGAGTTAAAAATATTTCGACTTTTTTCAATTTTTTATTGTAAATCGAAAAGAATTGTTAAAGAACTATTAATAACTGTACAAATAAGTTGCATAACACTTTAGAAACTCGCTTGATTTCCTAATATTCTACTTTGCGATTTGTTTTTGTTAGTTTTTTACTAATTACTTTATAATAATTCATATTGCTTAAGTAAAATTAAATTATTATTAACCGTTAAACTAATAACAACGAATATGAATTTTTTTCTTCTAGTTAATCGTATAGTCTAAGTGTTTTCAAATTTGTATTCAGGTTTTGCTGTTTATTATTTTTTGTTGATTTGAAATTTTAAATGATTGCTGGCAACTTGTTGACTTTGACAGCAGGCTATCAACAATCATTAGCTTTTTTTGGTGTTGTTGTTAAACTGAACACAATAACAATTAAGTAAACATTGATTTAATGACAATTTACATTAGACGATCATAGCTAGTAGAAAAAGGCCCGTATAAGCTTACCGACAAAACGACCAATAAAATGCTTATTCGCATTATTATTACCGGTGTATTAAACTTGGCTAATTCAACACAAATATTTGCACTACAATTGACAGGTTTTGTTGTTGTTGTTGTTTTTCTTATTTTTATTTTTTTTTTTTTTGTTTCCATAGTATGTATGCAGTAGTAATTGTTAGAAAGACAACATTATTTGAATTTTTTTGTTGATTTTTTTTTTCCTAAAAACATTTAAAAAATTGTTGTATTTTTGTTTTTTTTTTTTTATTAATATAAAACACTTGTTTTCAAACTAACCAGTTTGGCAGGCAAGTAATTCTAACCCTCTTTTCTAATGACCAGTAAAAAGTTCAACACCTTTGCCAACATTATCATTCTGGTTTATTTCCTATACAGTTTGGTGATATGTCTTTATTATGATGGAAAAAAAACGTGAGAAATTTTTTAAAGACCCTTTTTAAAGTATGAAATTTCTTATAAAACTTGCGTACATATATTTCTTCATGTCAAGTTCATGACATTTTTTGTATAATTCTTCTAGAGAATGGTCAAGTTTTTAATTTTTTCACATTTAAACCCTACATGAGTTGTCATTAAGAAAACAGATCACCACCGCCTTGTACGAGGTCGCTATTAAAAAGGCAGCGATTTGTACACAAAAAAAAAAAAATAAATAATTGCTAACAATTCTTGAAGTTTTATACAAAGAGGACCAGAAATACTAGATTTTTACAAAATAAAAGAAAATAATTGTTGGAAGAAAAAACCCTTAAAATTGCATGAAATTTTTTGATGATAACCTTGTATTCGTAATGTGTGAATAAATTGAAAACAACTGTACTTTATAATATATACAGTTAGATCTTCTTAAATATTTTTTAATTAAAAAGTACATCCAAACAAATTTTAAAATTAATTAAGGAGTCTTGAAATAAATTCTATGAGACATGGTTTACGTCTGTAATAAAATTATTAAACGTTGACAAATTTTGCTTTAATATAAATTTAAAGTTATGGAATTAATTCCATAAATACATGTTTTAAAACTGGAAGAGGATAAAATTTAATTAAGTTTGTTTTAATTCCAATATCCGATTGCTGGTTTGACACCCTCCAACTTCAATTCAAAATAATACAAAATGAATTGATTTTTAATCGTAATAAAGCATACTCTATCTAATATCTGTTGCAATACGAGGCAGAGATGATCCTTTAATTATCACCCAGTTACATTTTTTTTATATATGAAACTAATAACTATCAACTATACAAATTCTGATACAAAAAATTTCGTTATCAGATAGACAAACGATAGAATCCTCTTACAAAGTTAACCCTAACAAGTGTCTTTTTCAGAAGTTTATTGTTCTTTAGCTTTTCAGCGTGACTACAATCCAGTTTCGAATCCGAAAGAAGATAAAAAAATTTCAAATTTTACGCAAAAAAAGAACAAGGATCTTGTATTTCTGTTGATAACGCATCAAACATTCTCCAAAGAGAATAACATTAATAATAAATATAATTAGAAGTTCTATCAAAGCTACTTAAGAAAATTACTAAATAAGTACAGAGCTCACATTCATTTATAGCTCCAAATAAATATTTCATACGTATTTTAACGTTTTTTACGAATCTTTTATTTTAAAATTCCAACGATTAAGGAATCATTCGGCTGTGATTTGTTTCTATGTACGTCTAGAATTTCTATGTAAAATGTGGAATTTTTAAACAAAATACAAAGCTTTTTTACCTGCTAGGTTCCAGTATAGTAAACATTTTAAGAATAACAATAGCGATAAGCAATGGTACTTAAAGGTCGCCGTGGTCGAATAGGTAGTCTGCTGGCTTATTTAGACGTAAAGCCAGGGTTCGAGTCCTAGGCCAGACATCAAAAGAAAATACAAAAAGTATTTCTTCGGCGATTTCTTTTCAGCAGATTTCTGGTAAAAACTCTGAGAGTAAATGAAATTGCAATGAAAAGTTTCTCAAAAATCTCTTGTTCGGAGTTGACTTTAAACTGTAGGTCCCGCCGCTTATGTAAAAAATTAACACACACAACATAAGTAGTGTGAGAAACTAGGTCAATAATCCTGACTTGAAGGGTTGTAATGACCAATTATGTGTGTATGTAGTGATACTTAAAGTAAAAATTTTCTCTATTAGTTTTGATCAATACTATGTTTTTAATTAAATAAATTATTAATTAACATAAATACTAGAACACTGATTTTTTTACTTCTTTAACAATTAACAATTATTACAATTTTATTTATTTATAATTTTTTGTAAAAATTAAAATTTAATAAAATTTTATTTTCGATAAATTATTCTTATTTCCAATCGAAATATCTCTTGGCCTGCTTTTTTCTTCAATTGAAACTTGTTTAAAACACTCCTACAACATTTGTTTGGCTTTGTGTATAATTTTTCTGTCTTTCTCTCTCTCTCACTCTCTCTTTTTAAATGAATATTATATGCATATAAAAATATTATATGCATACATAAATTTTTTATCATTTAAAGAAATCT
Source organism: Sarcophaga peregrina (assembly GCA_014635995.1). NCBI lineage: Eukaryota > Metazoa > Arthropoda > Insecta > Diptera > Sarcophagidae > Sarcophaga > Sarcophaga peregrina. Next base: position 104,147,624 of record CM025789.1, on the reverse strand, counting down.
TTTTCTTGAATAACAAAACACAAAAAAAAATCTTTCACAATTCATAAAAATCCCAGGAAAGAAAAAATTTATTTGCAAAAATTGCCTTAAGGCTTTCAACTCATAAATGTATTAACAATTCTAAAATTTATAAAAAAAATATAAGAAGAAAAACTACAAACAAACTTACAATTGTTTGGCAAATTTTTCTAAAAAAAAATACAAAAAATATAATGCAAGTGCCGGCATAGTTACTTATACGCTCAAGAAAAATGTGAATAAAAAATTATTCTGTTTTTATTCACCACACCTGGTTTTTGTTTTGTAACGTCTTTTTTCAATACGAACCTAAATACAACAACAAGAACAATTTAAAAACAAAACAAAAAATTTATTATTCCTTTGCATAAAATATGAAGAAGTAATCAAAAAGTGAAAAAAAAACAAAAATATAGAAACCAATGGTCAGTTTGTCTAAGCAAAATCTTTAAGGTATGGAATGGCTGAGTTGAAAATATCAGACAGTAGTAATGAATCGCCGGGTGACCCTCATTATTTATAGCAATTAAAATAAATAAGGTTTTGCATTGTCACAGGGGGGTTGAAATTGAACCCAAAGAAGCTTGTTTGACCAGTTGCTTTTGCTGAAACACCGCATGGTCAAGCATAAAATTTGTCAAAGGGTCACTCAAGTTAAGTTCAGGTACTTTATGGATTCTATAGAAAGCAAAAAAAAACAAGTTTTTGTTTAAAGGATTTTAATGTCCAGCTTAAAAACTGACTGACCTGAACTGACCATTAGCCTGGGAAAGAAGATTTGTATGAAATCAAAGTGTTTGTGTTGTATCTCTTGGGTATTAGAGAGAGAAATTTCTTTTAATAATTATTTTTTCTATTCTTTAGCCGTTGATAAGATGCTGTTTGTGGTAATTTTTCTAATGTTTTGATTCTTTAACGTATTACCACAATGCTGCAAACAATGATGGTTGTTTTCAATTCAACCACTAAATGCCCAACGTTTGCTTTGACTGTGTATTAATCTTTATGTTTTAATATCAACATTATTTTATAAAACACTTAAGCAAAAAAAAAAAAAACTCTTGAAATTTGTTATACTTAACAGCATATTAACTAACACGTGCTTGTTTATGAACTTTTTAAAAGCACGTATGTTTTCCGTGTAAAAATCAAAAGCCTTTAAAGCACTTGATTTAAGGAAATTCCTCTTAAGAAACACTTCATCACGTGTCTCAAATTGAGGAATATAAAACCAAATTTTTTTTTGTTTTTATTTTTGAAAATTAGCAATAAAAAAGTAAGAGCGTAACCTTTCTAAGCATTTTAATAAATTGTTAATATAGAGACTAAATATTGAATTGATTAAAAAACAAAAAATAAAATATTTCATAAAAGCTTATTCCATCTATAAGCTTTTTAAGTTTCTTTCCATATTGGTAAGAAATTTACAAATGTTAATTTCCATTAATAAATACAACAAACGCCAATGATGTATTCACAGAATCAAATAGAAATACGGATAAATGTAATTTCTAGCTTCCAAATATATTAACACAACAAGCTTAGCTAAACTGTTCACCTATAAGTATCTCAGAGTCAAATGAATATTCGGTTTCAAATTCATTAGCATCTGAACCTCTGAAACATAATCAACGAGCAAAGTGAATTAATCGTGGAGGACAGAGATGGTGGTAGAATTGGTAGGTGATCTGAGAACTTATATGACAAGGCGCAAAAAAACAGCAGCAAACCATGTGTGGAAAATATGTAATATCCCATAAAGTTGGTATTGAAAATAGAAATCCAATAAATAGCCAAAAGAATAATAGTAAAAACTTTAACGCTTCCTATCTTATATTAAAATATCACAGAAACTTTAATTCGTCGAATATACCATCATTCCAATGTGCACCTTAGTTTTTCTAGGTGTAGCACATGTAGAAGAGATATGTTCTATTTCACAGGGCTCTGGATTATATTGAATTTGATCGATGGCATGGACTATTTTAACTATTCATGCTACTACAAACGTTTTTGCTGAAAAACCAATGTGCCGTGGGCTGTATGTAACATAACCCCGTCCTCTTGAAACCACATTATCAAGTTCACAATTATCGACCGATAATGCACGCCATTGATAATAATGACCTGACCAATGCCTTTTTCAAAGAAATCTGGACCGATGATATCGCTAGCCCAAAATTTGCACCAAAAAGTGAATGCAATGGACGCAATTGAGTTTCTTTACGTAGACATTCATTCAGATTGTTGATTTGTCAAAACGGACTGAATAAATGGCAACTAATTTGAAAGATGAAGCCTTAAAAAGGTGGTCGTAATCAATTGAAAAATTTCCAAAGTCCTTTTTGGAAGATCCTGTATTGTATTCTGTTTATATCGCTTTTAATTATTGAAGAAAATAAACAACATTGGTAGCTAATCAAAGTTTTCTGATTATTAATGAAATTTTTCAAAATTATTGGGTGTCGTGGTAGTCTGATGTGTAATGCGGTTAGGCGTGGGGATCTGTAAATGAAATAATAGATTTCAGTTGTTTATTTAAATTTTAAAGCAGTAGTTTAAATTGTTCAATGTTTTCAAATTTATAGAACATTTAAGAGTCTAATTTGTTAAGGATTTTTAGGTTGCAACTCAATATCACAGCTTAGAAAATAAAGTTTCCTTTTCTATTAGGCCATTAGGTAAATAAAATAAAAAAAACAAAATCTGAAAATTTCAAAACCGATACATACGAGTACATATTCAATTCCTGTTTTTCGTTTAAGTAAATTGAAATAAAAATAATTATCAGCCATTTTATTTTTAATTTCAAGACAGAAAAAAAGCGTTGATTTTAAATATAATCAGTAGCTGAGAATAAAAGTGTCAACATGTTTTTAACCTTGTTGTGTCTACAGTGGCGGCAGCAGCGTTTAAATAAAATTATAATAACACAAAACACTTCATACATACTTATGCATGCATGTATGTATGTACATATTACACATATCGCGAATACCAATGCACGTACACTCATGGAATAAAAAAAGTCAACAAAAATAAATGACTAACCATGGTGTATAGATAGGTCGTCATCTGTATCTACCGTACAGGCAGACGTACCGTAAACGCAAAACGCAATGCTATTGTTTCATTAACTCAAAGTGATTTTCCATGCGAAATTTTATTTTTTTTTATTGTTTTTATTTATTTTATTTTTTTTTTTTCTTCTCTTCTGTGTATTTAAGCTGTTTTAATGTAAATTTTAATTAAAAGTAAATTTTTGGTGTCGTCAATACCAGCGATAAACAACAATGAAAATAAACAAGCAAATCCTATGCGAGCGTAACGAAAAGCAGCAGAAAATTTTAAAATTTTCAATAAAAAATAAAAATTGCGTTGAAAATTATTAAATATTTCGCCTTACATAGAAAAAGTAAATGTTTTGAAGAAATTTGCATATTTTTTTTCTGTTTTTATAGAATTAGGAAAAGGGTTGTTGCCTGGTGACGACACGTCTTCTTAATAAATACTGTAAATATATGTACAGACGCATCGACAAAAAAAGTATCTTCTTTCTTACTTAAGAAGTAAAGAAAAGAATGAAAACAAAAATCCTTAATAATGTGTGCGTGTGTTATAATCAGGAAATCCTTGGTTATTTAAATTTACTCTGAAAGGGTTGAAATGAAAAGTAAAGAAAAAAAAAATGGATAACAATGACGAAGAGATTGAGGTTGTCTGATTTAATTTCAACTTTTATTATGATATGTGGCATTATGTGCAGAGTTCAGAGTTTAGCTACATGTGTCAGTGCGATGAATGGCTGGCATTGTGTTATGTGTGATGTAGTGGTCAAAATAATTGTCTGGTTTTATTCACCACTATAACCCGTTACTGTACAGTTTACATATTTAATTTTTCTTTCACTTTTATTTAATCTAATTTACTAATTTTACTTTTTCTCTTCTTTTTTTTCTTCAATTTTAGCTGTTCAACGCGGTCGTGTTCCACCTACGCAACCTGGTTTGGCTGGCATGCATGGCCAGTATCAATTGGCTAACGGTGATCCCATGGGTGTTGCCGGTTTCAATGGTCACTCTTACCTAAGTTCCTATATATCATTACTCCTGCGTGCCGAACCCTATCCCACCTCCCGCTATGGTCAATGTATGCAACCCAATAATATTATGGGCATTGATAACATTTGCGAATTGGCGGCTCGTCTTTTATTCTCGGCCGTTGAATGGGCCAAGAATATACCTTTTTTTCCCGAATTACAAGTGACCGATCAAGTGGCTCTTTTACGTTTGGTGTGGTCGGAACTGTTTGTTTTGAATGCCAGCCAATGTTCGATGCCTTTGCATGTGGCGCCTCTGTTAGCGGCAGCTGGTTTGCATGCCTCACCTATGGCTGCCGATCGTGTTGTAGCTTTCATGGATCACATACGTATCTTCCAGGAACAAGTGGAGAAATTGAAGGCATTACATGTGGACTCCGCTGAGTACTCCTGCCTCAAGGCTATTGTACTGTTTACCACCGGTAAGTTGTTGGATATCCTATATAAGGATGTACCAGCACTGCTTAGCAAAGTTTCACAAAAATTATGTTCAGCTAATGCCGCCAATGCTAGTCACAATTCCTCTGATAGTTCGGATAGATCGAATGAAGGCCAACAATTGTCCGATGAAATCATGATGGTGGTCAAGGAACATTTGGATGAATTGAATAGACTCGAAACAGAGCAACAACAGCAACATCAAAATTCTGCGGCCTTACATTTGGCTACCTTTATGAAAACGGTGGCTGGTGTTGAGGCAGTCACACAACAGTCACTGTCTCTTAGCAAAGAAAACCAAATTCCTAATAATCTTGGCATGGAAAGTGAAAAACGTTCTTTGAATTCACCTACCACTTGCTCCTCGTCGTCTGGTATTGTACCGTCGGCTACAAGTGCATTTAGCACTTGTGCTCCCTCCCATAAAATTATGAATAGCCAACAACAGCAGCAGCAACAACAACAGGAAGATATCTTAACTGCTCTATATAATTCGGCTAATAACCATACGAACAATAGCAGTGGTTTAGGCAATTCTCTAAATCTTAGTAGTTCGCCTATCAGTTCAAGCAATAATTTATCCGCTTCCACCTCGAACACCATCATGACTAATCCAGCGTATCCGTCACCCTCTCAACAACAAAACCAACAGCAGCAACAACAACAACAGCAACAGCAGCAGCATCAGCAGCAACAACAGCAAGCTGCTGCTGCCGCTGTTGCTACGGCGGCTATGTTCTATCAGACACCGCCACGTTCTGCCTTTGGTTCTGCTTTCGATATGTTTCACCACAGTACGCCATTTGGAGTGTCACATGCAGCAGCAGCGGCTGCTGCAGCTGCTCACTCTTCAACGGGTGGTTCATTTGGTAGTCCTAGTTATAGATATTCTCCCTATAGTTTTGGCAGTAGATGGCAACTGTAGTTATCATTATATTCGTAATGATATCGCCCAATAAACTTAACCAAATAATTTAAAATACCAAATATCTGTTAGACATACAACTTAACCGTACTTAATTAATATGTAGATAGACTGTACCATACATATGTATAGCGTTAGTTCACAATGTTTCTAGTGTTTCAAACAGTATTAAGCTTAAGCTTAATTGTACGAGTATTAAACTGTTTATGTTGTAAATACCAAAAACTTACTTAAGGTCTATAGATTAATTTAGTATAGTATAGTGTATAGTATTTATTGATTAAATTAGTGCCTATTTATTTTAATTAACTTATTACACCCCGTTAAGCTTAAGTATTTATTTATAAAGGAAAAATCTAAACGAAAATATTAAAATTTAATACATTCAAGCATATTAAAAAAGAAAACAAACAACAAAAATTGGTCTTATCTCTTATTCAGTCATTCATATTATCTTTTATTAAAAATATCATTGGTTTTATTGGGTAATTGATTCAATATTTTTTAAAATTATTGCTGTCCTGAGCAACGACGTTTTCAGTAATAATTTTTATTGTTTTGTGACAGTAGTACATAGAAAGAAAATGTTTCTGCTTTTTGAGAACTTTTGTAAATTAAAAACAAAAATTTTGAAATTTGGAATTTTTTAATTCATTAGTAGACATATTTTCTTTACTTTTTATTAGTAATTTGACTACAATTTTAGTTTTTCGTATTTAAACAATAAACCAGGAAAAACTAAAATTCTACTCAAATTAAAATTTCTTTCACTACTAACCCATGTAATTAGTCGCTTTATATTTTAATTTGATTTCTTAAGTATTTAATTAAACCTTAATTTTTATTTTATTTATTTATTTATTAAGTTTCTTTTTTATTATTTGTGCATTATTTTATTTTTAAATGCTTATATATACTGATCTGCATCTATTCACAGTATTTTATTATTTTATTTTAGTTTATACTATCTGGTGTTTTTTTGATAGTTGAAAACTTAAATATTGTTAGGCGGAAGTTTTATATTAAAATCCAATACATAATTTAATGGCATTTTATTTTTTAAATCTGATTTTCGACATTTGATCGCCTAAGCGATGATTTGCGTAGTTCATTGAATACGTTCAATTAGACCGTATGGTGGGTTGAACATTGTCTTTATCGACATAAAGCGATAACTTAACATGATCACATAAAAGGATATACAGAGGTGTTTAATCCAGTGAACAAGGAAGCAAGTGAATTGTATCACTTTTGAGAATCAATTTGCCACCAAATTGATATTTAGCTGATTAGATTTTCAAAACAAACATTTTGCCAGCCTAGCTCAAAATAGCTTGGTTTTCACTATAAAAGCAATTCCTTACAATTTTCGAAGGAAATAAGGTCAAATGATGCCGCCAGCGTGTAAGCCGCACCAAACAGTCTATTTGTGAACATCTTTGGGATTGTATCACTTTGAATGGTCCAATTTTGCTTGTTAACGCAACCATTTAAGCTTGAATGGGCTTCATCACAACTCTTTAAAAAACTTGCTTATCCTTGACTAGTTTAAAAAAGTCCCTTAATCGGATATATAAATTGTTCAATGCTCGTTTGACTTCCATTTAAAAAGTTATCCAAGATCCTTACCTAAAATGTTTCAAATCAGTCTGTTTGTCTCAACCATCTTGTTGAGGCTACATCGGTTGAATTGTCTTTGAAAATGACTGCAATTTTCATCAAAAAAATTATCTTCAGCGGGTGGATCTATTTTGGGATAAACTCGTACAATTAATTGGCGATTTCATCTGTCCATATTTCTTTACGATCGATATACCAATTTAGACATTTGAGGTCTTTCAAAGAATTAAAAAATATTGATGATAGGCCACCCTCATTGTGCGCTTAATGGAAGACCTGATAGAATTGGCGTTGCAGGTAGTTGTGAAATTTAGACATCAGAATTACCTATGAAACTAAAACGTGTGCCCTAAATACTATTCAAATTCCAATTTCATCGTTAGCGAGATAGATCTGTAAAATTTAGCATTTAGGGACCAGAACTTATGACACAATCTTAAACAATACTGAATCAAGGAATCACAAAGTCGTTGCATAATATTGCTTACACTCTGAATAATTTTGTGACATACATGAGCACATACGGTAATGTGTCCTAGAGACAATTATTGTAATTCTCAATAATTTTTGAATTTTTGCATTTCAGTGCAATTGTTTACGAGATAAACACAGAAATATATTGGAAATGACAAGTGTTGCATTTTCATTGTATACATACATATATACATAATTGGCCATTACAAACCTTCAGTCAGGATTGCGACCTAGTTTCTCACACCACTTATGTTGTGTGCGTTAGTTTTATACATGAGTGGCGGGACCTACAGTTTAAAATCGACTTCGAACGACAGATTTTTGAGAAGCTTTTCATGGCAATTTTTACTCTCAGAGTCTTTGCCAGAAATGTGCTGAGAGGAAGTCGCCGAAGAAATATTTTTCGTTTTGATGTCTGACCTGGGATTTTCATGGTATATGTACGAATAAAAAACTAAACAAAATTTTGCTATAGAGGATTGGGCACACGAAATAAATGGGCTTCAATATTATCAAATTGTAGAATTATCGCCTTATTGAAGAGCTTTTAATGCAACAATTCGTAACAATTATCTGGTGTTGAAGAGTATATAATACTTTTTTTATTTTAACAATTTTTTTTTTTTGTATTTCGCTTTAGAAGAGTATTTATACTGATAGAAGTACGGTTTTCACAATGAAACCTACAATTAAAAACGTATATGATATTAAAACTACATTGCATTTACAGATTTCGTATGGGGAATGTAAAATATTTGAATATCAATGCACAGTAAATATAGATTTCAACTGTACAATATTAGCAGAAAAAAGTAGAAAACAAAAAACGAGCTGTAAATATTTCTATGTAATAATAAGTGATTAAAAAGTACATTTTAATTTACTAACAATCAGTTTACAAGCGACAAGTTTACTGCTATAATTTCCGATCCATGAATGAAACTCAAATGTTTCCAATGCAAGAAAACTTATCGTTTGTTAGCTGACACGAACTGTAGTTTTGAAAAAGAAAAAAATATTGTGCTAATTTGACTTTTTCTTAGCTAAGATCACAACCATCTAAGAAATACTTAAATTAGCACATTCTACCGGTTAAGAAAAATTGATTGTAATTAATGAGAAATATTTATTTAATTACATTTAATTTTCTTTTCTAAACACGATCTTATGCTAAACCTTATATTAAAAATTTATTAATAATCGAAATTCTCTTTTTTCATTTTGACAAGCTTAATTCATTAAAACAAGAAAGTATAACACACACATTCTCAAGCATTTCACACACACACTCATACACTCATACATAAATAGAAAGCACTTTTCCTAACAGCATAATCATCATCACCATCATGTATTACACATACTCTCCTGCTCAGAAAAGATGCATACAAGTGCACTGAATTTAATTGTATGGCATTCGTTATTGTCACACACTGCACATGTACTACTACCCACCAACCAACCACTTCTGCCACTGTTACTAGCTACTATAGCGTAATAGCTTAATGAGAATCGTATGTTTATGCTTTTGAATGTCACACCATTAAACAGGATCAAAGGATATTAAATGGGTAACTAACATGCATGGGCCACTGCTTGCAAACAAAATGGAGGAGGTTTTGTTTTTAATTCTTAAGCATTTCATTTCCTCATGCTTTAAATTTATTCTTTTATTTATTAATATTCTGGTGTTTTTTGTATATAATTTCTATTGGTTATTTAGTTTTATTTTATTTTAATTTAATTTATAAATAAATGGTTATTTTTGTTGTTATTTATTTATAAATTTTTATATTAAAAAAATTCGAATAAAACATTTAATTTTTATTTATTTTGTTTACACAAAAATGAAAATTTTAAAAATCTTGCATTTATTTATTGTATTTTTTACAAGTTTAAGTATTTGATTAATTTATTAATTATTTTTTACTTTTTTATTTCAATTAATCGTGTTAATTATTATTTTGTTCTCCTTGATTTTGTGATATTTTTGAAGCATTTTTGTAAAGGCTGGGCTATTTAAAAGTTTAAATTTAAAAATACAATAAAAGAAAAACGATTCAAATTTTTGTTAGATTTATTTTGTTATTGTGGAGTAGAATATTATTTCCTTAATATGGCTGCCTTGGCGTTGCCTCGCAGTACCTCATTCAATGGAACCAATTTTCCTGCTATTTTTCGAGTGTGTGGTATCGACAATTTCCTTATGATCATCGATTCAACTGATAGATGGCCCACCCGATATTGAAGTGGAAAGTATCAGTTACATTATGTTAATCGTTGTCCACGACAGGTATATCCGCAGAAACATATTTAGAAAAAAAAGTTAATACTTCTTTCTGGGTTCCATTAATGTTCCACTGGTTCTAAGAATGTATTTCGATGATTGTTGCGGTTGAGACAACCTACCGCCTTAGATTAAGTGTGCGGTGAGGCAACCCTCTTCACCTTATTTCTCGATAGTTTGATGCATGACTCCTATCTCCTTTTATTGTAGTCTTCCCTTGAAAGTATCAAATGCTTCATACGCACTTTGCTAGATTTTTGAAAACCTTTCCATGACAATTTTATTAACTCTCACAGTTTTTGCCAGAAATCAGAAACAGTCGCTGAAAAATATTTTTTCATACAACAACATTTGTGACCTGGTGTTTGAATCATGCTACATATAGCAGCATTTACAAATGGAAGATCTGTTAGTATCGTTACTAACTGTCTTTTGGTAACCAATCTTATTATGAACTATCGAAAGAGGGCACGACGAATTGAAAAGTTTGGCAGAACGCAAGCCATTTTAGTTATCAAAATTATTTGATCGAAATAGGCTTAACGAACATATAAGCAAGGAAACATAGGAACACAAATTTAAAGAAAAATTTTTTATAAAATTTTGTCTTTTCGTTTGTATTTTTACAACAAGAGGTACGGATTACTTACTCTATCTCTAGTTTATTTGGTGTGTATTTGTAATTACAAAATACCTGAAAATGTCTTTTTTTTATTACTTTTTATTGTTAATATTTTTTTGAATATATAGGACAAAAAGTTAGAAGATTTTCTGAGTGATTAGCATTGTCAATTACTTCCATATTCAGGAACAGAAGTACAACGGAAGTACATCATACTTTAAGCTTTATGTACATTAATATGTCTCTACCATTTAATGCCCAAGTATGGTCTGTCAAGTAGTACTCTTAGTAATTCTCTTTTCAAGCCGATTGGTCACACATAATTAATGGTATTCCTCCTTTAAGTTATCAATATTCAAAAATCTGTCAGACAATTTATTATGTTTATGCAGGACTTTTTTGATCACAGTCAAATTTTTCTCCATTAGAGATAGCATAGCAACAACAACAAAATGTACCAACAAATGTGATTTTCACAATAAAAAAAATGTATGTTCAACAACATATCTCCTACTACGACAACAACTGAGACAAGAGAAAACATCAATGTTATGCCTCTTAAAAATTGGTGAAATTTTGTTCATTATTTAAGCCAAGTTAGAAACAGAAGAACACACAAAAAAAAAGCTTTCAACGTAAAATGCTACAAAAAAAAAAGTAGAAAAAAAATTCTAACTCACCATTACAATAGCGTTCATACATACAATACTACTCGTACAGGGTTTCAAAGCGAATAAATGTATGTATGTTTGTCCATTGAATGTACGTACGTCTGTCTCTCTGTCTGTCTGTCTGTCTGTATGGGAGTATGTCTATAGGTATTTTGAGATACAATGAATACGATGATCGTCGCTTGTAAATAAGCGACATAAACGAGTGTTGTATTAATGTTCATAATGTGCAATCTTGACGTCAATAAACGTCGACGCTTAAGTAAAGGACAGCATAGCAAATCTTTACATGTTGTTTTCTGATGCCACATCTTCTTGCCTCTTGCCGCTTGCCTTTAACTTCTGACTTTGGTTTCTAAGTTTCATAAACTTTGAAATTATCCAGCAGATATTTTGTTTTCAAGTTACAAGCAACAGCAGCAGCATCAGCAACAGCATTGCCAATAACAACAATAAATATAAGAGGACAAACTCTTTTAATATGAATTTCAAAAGCCAAAACGTAGAAAACAACAACAATATGAACAACAACAGCAGCTTTAAAAAAAAAAAAATCAAATAAAACATTAACGAATGCAATAAGAACAACAACAAGAGGAGAATCAAAAGAAGTACGACGTTATTACATTAAACAGTTGTTTTAGAGTTACTCCGGGAAACTCTGTATGTAACGATGTCTAAACGATTTAACATTAAATTTCAGATACGTTTTCCATTATTTTACCATTCTTAAACCGTTGATTTTGCCTTCTTCTTTTTTGTTTGTTTCGCTTCGCCTATGCATATTTTTATTTTCGTTTCGTTGAATTACAAGCAGAGATTTTTGCTGTCAATGTTTGTTTAAAATGAAATTAAATTTAGCGGTAATTTAGGAAGTTGCTGGAATGTGTCGTTCAATGGTTATTTGGTTGCTTGCATGCTTGTTTGCAAGACAAAATATGTGTCATATGGAAGGAGCTGAAAACAAAATGACCCATATTCAGCTATTACATGCGGTAGTACATATTTGCATAGATGAATCGATTTGCCACATAGAGCGTAGTATTTAAACATGAAGCTGAATCAAGTAATCTGGTAATTTAGGAGCCATAAGTCAAAGCCACTTATAATATTTGAGCCAATTAAGTCAGTTCTTGGCACCTCATTCCTGCTCTGTTTGAATTATACAAACGATAAGTACAGCCTTTCAAACAGTCTACATGTTATAGCCAAGCTTCCCCTAGACTAGTAGGTAGTGTGTCTGCTTATTAGACGCGAGCCCAGGTTTCAAACCCTAGTTCAGACATGTCCAATAAAAAACGAAATGTACAAAATATTTATTTTGGTGACTTCCTCTCACCAGTTTTCTGAAAAAAATTTCTCAAGAACATAAATGATTTGTTGAGCTAGGTTGTAAGCCTGACTGAAGGATTACAGTGACCAATCATGCATGAATGTATTATCGATTCGTATTATTATCTGTTCATTGGCTTGGTTGCTTTAATTAAAATATTTTGTGGTTGAGAACTAGTACGCAATCTTATTTAATTTATGCACATTTTTTTTAGTAGTCATCATTACAATTGTCGTTTTGTTGCTATTTGAAAACTATTTCTTAAGACACAAAAAAAATTACTTGATACACGTTTTCTCGTATATTGTATTATTAAGATTTTGAAATTCTTAGAATTTTGCTACTATTTTCATTCAATGTTTTTAATTATTTTTTTTTTTTGTAGTAATAAATTTATTAAACTCATTAATACTCACAATTATACAATTTAAAATATTTCTATGGACTTAATGACAGGCATTATTACTTAATGGAAGCGTTATATATGAAAAAAGAATTTAATTAAGACGAATTTTAGATGCTCTACTATTATATTTTCCATTTATTTTTCTACCGATCTACCCATCACTGTAAAATGCTTTTAAAATAACACTTTTTCTTTTCTTATTACTATGAATATGTTTTAGACAATGTATTACCATGTACGGTGCTTTTCTTTACATTTATAGGAAAGAACATTGTTGGTTAAGTAGGTCGGTAGCTATAAAGGAAGGAAACCACCCTAAGGTGATTTAAGGTCTTATGCTTATTAGCATATACCTAAGGAATTGTGTCAGCTAATTGTGTTCTCATATACTGAATCCTGTATGAAGTTCCTTAACTTTTGTTGGTCTATTACTCGGAAAGGAGCTATGATTTGTACAGTCTTCTTCCTTAAAATATCAGAAAATTGAAAGTTATGCAATGCCATAAAAAGTCTTCCATTAATTTTTATCTACCAAAGATTTACTACTCAAGTGAGGGAAAGAGTCGTAAGTTGCCTTTATAGATCCGTCTTGCTGGAATTTTGCTCACAATCTTACCGATTGTCGACAGATTCAGAAAATCACAAAGTGCACAAAATGCATTTTTGAACGCCTATTTTCGTAAAAGGCTTCAATAATCTTAACACGCTGCTCAATTTTATATTTCCCCATACATAGTTGAATTCATAAAACACTCAGTGTCAAAAAAAAAAAAAAAAAAATGCCAAATTATGTAGAGTAAAATACTTGAAATTAAGATGTGACTCACAATTCATATCATTTATAAAATATTACTTTGTATGCCATATTCCCAGAATTATAGGTTGTTTCTAAGTTTTATTTGACGAAAATTCAAAAATTGCATATACAGTGCATTGCGTTAGAACTTGGAAAATAGATTTTTTGAGAGAGGAAGGATAGAGAGAGCAGTATTGTGGCCATTTTTGTCATTGGGCAAACTTGTAACTGCAAGCAGTTTTAATCTAAATTGTTTATTCATGAGAATCATTAAGTAACGCAACATTGATCCTGGTTTATAGACGTTGGTCATCTTTTGGCGTGATACGGACATTGACTAGAATACTAGAGGAACATTGAATCCCTTGGGAGATTAGTCACGAAAGCTGCAAAAAGCTAGTGATTTTCAACAAAATACAAAGGAGTTGAAAATCATAATTAGTGTAAGACTTTCATTTTCTAACATCAGCTCGATTTCGACAGAGAAATCTTCACAGAGTATGTAATTGTGCCATATGATCTTGCAGAAATAATTGATCTTGCCACTATTGACTTCATTCAATACGTAGGATTTGAAAAGTTTTCAGTCAGTTAGGGCTAATTCCTTATATTTCAGATATCAATCTTAAATTCACTTTACTCTGAGAAAAAAGTTCCGGTTTTTAAAGAAAGTATTTAAAAAAGCTCAATAAATTTTTCAATTTTTAAAGAGACCATGAAGTTGTATTCATAGAGGTTAAATAAACAAAAATCGACTGTAGGGTATCATAACGAGCAAATTCATACAGTTTGGCAGTTTAGAAATCTCGTGCATAACTTGTATTGTTATTAATAACACAGACTAAGCCTTTCATTAAAAAGCAATTGTTCATAAATTCAATTGTATTATGACCTCAAAATAGAACGACTTGTGATTGCAAATATTTATTAGAAAAACAAAACCGTCATACGTTCAGAAAAAAAAACGTGTTATTAATATTAAAACTAATAAAGTTATAAGCAATTTTCATTACAATTTTTTTATTTCTTTTTTTGATTTTGTTTTCTTTGCATTTTATTTACGATATTCTTTTAAAATAAAATAAATATAATATTTATTTAAGGAAGAAAAGAAAACTAATAAACCCAAACAAATAAATATTATTTGAAAATAAACCAAAAAAAAAAGATAAAAAAAATAAAAATGATAATAAAATCAAAGAAACCAAACTTAAATGCTATAAATTTCATGCTACAATTTATAAATACTCAAAAACGGTTTAACCTTTTCTACACCATCATATTTTGTCAAGAAAAACCCCATTTTTTTTTCTTTCTCCGCGATTTTTACATTCATAGTTTAAAAACAATATTGTAACATAAGTTTTTTTCAGTTTAAAAGTACAGATTTTATATACTTTAGTTTTTAGTTTTAGTTTTTGTTTTAGTTTTTTTTTTTTTGGTTTTCTTTAATACGAATTTCTTAAATTTTTCATGATGCAGCCAGTTTAGTTGTGGCTTTAGTTGTGGCATCAAACTTTAAATGCATTTACGGTCATTATGCATTTAAGACATGCGGTCACGATCTTTTCAAAATACGAACAAAAAAAATTGAAAAAAAAGTAAAAAATAAGAAACTGTTGCATTGAACTTTTCTACCAACAATAACAACTACTTTTGAAACTACTACGTAGAAATTATAAGGAACTTACACATACGTTCTCAAAGTTAAGCTTAGAAGACAACAAAAAAAAATAAAAAATCTAGGTTTTTTAAATAAAATAAACCAAGTTCAAACTAGGTTTCATTCTTACTTTGCTCGTAAATACAACAGTTGGGAAAACTTTGTACTCTTTACAGCTTTTGCATTGCAAGCCCTCACTCACTCCCTCTAAATCAGATTGCAAGCATTATTCTTTCCATATAGAATCAGGTATTTGGAATGTCTTTCACTTTGCAGATGACTTGTTAGAGCTGCTGACTAAGTGCTTGACTATCCATGGTTATAGAACAAAAAAAAAAAAAAGAGAAAAATTATTTTTTTGTAGTGTCATACTCAGTGGTTTAATGGAATGCAAAGATTTACGAAACAAAAATTGTTTTTTATGCAAAAAACTTGTATAATTTTGTTTACAGCCAGCACCGCTTGTATATGAAGTAAGTTCTGTACAAAATAACAAAACTTGGTCAATAGATTGTGTGAGAGAATAGTGTTTATGAATATTTAAATCTGCTTAAACGGTGGGGAAATCGAAAGCTGTTAAAAAATTAAAGCTCTCTACATTGCTTTCTGTAATTCACTAATCAATCTAATATGAAAGGATGTGTTCTGTAAAATAGGCGTATACTTTGTTGAAGTAAGCGACTGAACTAACAACAAAATAGTAAATAGTAAATTGAAATCCATCTATCTTGTAATGAAGTATTTCTTGAAACATTACCTCTCTTTTCATTTATTTTTGGCTATTCGCCCTACACAAAATACCCATCGTGTCCTTTTTTCTTCATTGGGTTCGTAACCGAACTTAACTTACGTGGTGTTAAAAGTGCATTTAACTTTAATCCGAATTGTTTTTTTATCATTAAGCTGACGAAACGTTAATCCTGGTTTATAGACTTTGGCCATCTCTTGCTGGAATATAAAAACGTTCACTAGAATACTAGTGGAGCACTGTAACCCCTGGGAGATTTGTATGAAAGAAATAATTAGTATAGGAGTTCCATTTTCTAGCATCAGTAGAAATCATAGCAATACAGCTAATAAACCACCAAGGGCGTTTGGCTCAAAGCAGATTGGACAAAACGCGTTTGAAGGACAAATACCTGAATAGGCGCATCTAGGTAGTTCAGTGGTTGGTCGGCAACCAAAAATTTCCTTTAACGCACAATATCCTGCATCCAAGTTGCCAGTTCATTCGGACAGTTGAAAACCAAACTATCTGTGGATGGATAACTTTCCCGTAAGCTGTCAGATATCACTTAAAAACAAAAAGTTGGTCCAGGCTAGATATGGTCAGAGAATGAAATTGTGTCATAGAATCTTGTACTTTCACAATGTCAATTTGGGAACTTAATGGAAGTGATGAAAGTGGTGAAAGACGTTGAAATTAATTTCTGTTTGTAAAATTTGGAACTGATTTAACTTAATATTAACATTACTTCAATAACATTTAAATTAGCAGCAGGATATAGTGATATAGCAGAGAATGAGATGGCAGCAAATCTCGAAAGATTAGGTTCACCCTATTATAGTCGTGTCGGCAGACGTTTCGAGAAGAAAAAGCAAAAGAAAGATCAGTGTCATGTCAATGGCCTCCTATAGATGATGTAGTAATAAGCTTTCTGCTAGGTTTGGATATAGAGTACGACTGTTTTACGGACGAGATCCCCAGTTAGGACTTTTCTTATAACATCATCTTTATATACTACCATGTATGTATCAGGAGATTTCTGGCAAAAACTCTGAGAGTTAATAAAATAGCAATGAAAAGTTTCTCACAAAATCTATCGTTCGGAGTCGACTTTAAACTGTAAACTGGTCCCGCTACTCATGTATAAAATTCACACACCACATAAGTGGTGTGAGAAACTAAGTCAATAATCCAGACTGATGGGTTCTAATGACCAATTATGTAGTGCATGTGTGTATGTATCTATGATAAGAAACGAATATTCATTTTGCTCTTTTACAACTCTAATCAATTTTTTTTTTTTTAATATTGTTTAGTGTGTATGTCATGAAAGTTTGATTTTGGTTTTTGATTGTTTTTTTTTTTAAATTTCTTCAATTTCTTCCTAAGAAAGAACTTTATGTATGTATTTTCTTGTTTTCTTTCTCAATAAACGGAAAAAAGGGGGAATTTCACCAACACCCTCAACTTTAAAGCTGTGGTTAGATCATTCTTCTTGTTTTTTTTTTTTTTTGTTGTTGTTGATTTTTTTATTTTCGTTTACCTTTTTGTTACCAAGTTTCGTCTATAAAAATCAATTCAATTTCTTTATAGAGTATCACGGTTTCTGGCAATAACTTTTTGCGGCTTAGGCATTTAGATTCAAACTATATTTAACGATTTCGTTGCATTGTTTCTTTTTTTCTCTCTCTCTTTTTGGTTTCAATATTAGTTTTCTGTGCTCAACTAAAAAAAGAAAGAATTGTCTGGGAGTACATGATTTTAGTGACCAACTTTGTTGATGTTGTTGTAGTTGCTGTGCGCTTTTTTTAATAGAAAGTCAATTGACAATCATTGTAAAGTTGAGTGATTTTAGTGATCACAATGGTTTATTCATCCGTTATTTAATGCCAACTATCGGCAGTTTCGAACGTTTTATGATTATTACTCTGTTCATAATCGTGTTTTGTTTTTCGTTTATTAATTGTTAATGGCTTTAAAGTTTAAGGCGATCATTTTTACTGCTGGTTTTGCCTCTACAGGATAGGATATAGAAAAAGGGGCAAAAAAATGTATTCTCACACGCTACTTTAGTTCGATTATTAATTCAAGAAAACATTTCTTATTTTTGAAATCCTGTTTAGTAAGCTTTTAAACTAGATTTTAATACTCTTTTTTCTTTTGTGTACTGTTACTAATGCTATTTATTTAAGATAAATAACTTTACTTTGTTAAGAGTTTAAAGTGTAATATAAATTACACAACATTTTAAGCACATGCTCACATGAGCGAGTGAGTATACCGCTGTTCGATATGAAATTAGTTTTCCAATCATAAAGATTTATGGATAGTATTTGTGTTTTGTGGTCTAAAAATTACTGTAGTTTCTATATACTTTATTTAGACGCACTTAATCGCACATATATGGTGAGTTTTTCACGCCTCTCAATAAGCCATGTTAAAAAATAAATCTTGAATTACTAAAGTACACTTCTAACTTGTTTAACGGTTTGTAAATGTTATAAGAGACAGATTTTTATAGCACTGAAACAATTAAAAATCATAAAAGCCTTAAGCTGTATTAACATCACCTAAACTAGGCCGTTAAAAGTGTTAGAGGTATAATTATTTGCTCTTTGATTTTGTTGTAACCACATCTGCAACTGATCGATATAAAATCCTGCTGAGTTTAGTTTTCTTACAGTTAAAAAAAAAAAAAAAAATCATGCTCTTAAATAAGCCTGCATTTCTATTATTTTTTTATTTTTTGGTTTTGTGTTTTCTCATTTAAAATTTCAAATTTGTTAAAACAAATTATTAGATATTGTTGTAACATTAATTTTATTGGAAAATTATTTAATAAGTGGTTAAGTATGTTTTTTTTTTTTTTTAATATCATTTTAGATTAAATAAATCATATTTTATAAATTAGTTTATTTAAGACCATTTTTACCATAATAGGTTGAACAGAGGCTAGCAACAAAGGTAATTTTTTATAATATCAAATACATGATTCAGTCAGGAAGAGGCATTAGTAATGGTAACTGCAGTATGCCTCCTTTTTTTTATTTAAATTTAAAGATAGAAAGTTCTTAACGAAAGATTTGATACTGTGGCGTTATTCAGCAACAAATTGCTGTTGACAGGAGCAGTGTTACTCTCTCAATTAAAAAAAGAAGAATTCAAAAACTTACAAACTTATTATTTACTTACTTACTTACACATTTTAGTGGTTTTACTTCTTTTTTCTTTTTTTGTATAGCGCCGGTTAATTTAAATTCTTAGAATTTTTTTTATTTAAATCTCTATTGGTTGGTTATAAGACCGCAACAATGTACTGGTATTACAAGTTAAATATTAGGGAATCCATTATTTGGTAAACATTAACTTACATGCATACATAATTGGCCATTACAATCCTTTAGTCAGCATAACGACCTTGTTTCTCACACTATTTATGTTGTGTGTGTCGGGACCCTACAGTTTGCAGACGACTGACAGATTTTTGAGAAACTTTTAATGGCAATTTTTTATTTACCCTCTGAGTATAGTCAGAAATCTGCTAAGAGCAAGTCACCGAAGAAATACATGCATACATACATAATTAGTCATTACAACCCTTCAGTCAGGATTATTGACGAAGTTTCTCACACTACTTATGTTATGTGTGATAATTTTTATACAGTTTAAAGTCGACTCCGAACGACAAATTATTAAGAATCTTTGCATGGCAATAATTTTTATTTACTCTTAGAGTTTTTGCCAGAAATCTGTTGAGAGAAAATCGCCGAAAACATACTTTTTGTATTTTATTTTGAGTATTTTAAAGCCTGGGACACAAACCCTGGCATTACGTCTAATAAGCCAGCACACTACCTACTAGACCACGGCGACTTCTGATGTCTGAACTTGTGTTTGAACACAAACTACTGGAAAAGAAAAAAAGTGAATGAAAAAATATTTCTCGAATATATATGTAGATATATTGAATTTAACATTATAATCATATTTAAAGCCATTAAATGCTATCAATATTATCATCTTCTTAACTCAAGTAAAGAAAAAAATATGAAATGATAAAATGCACAATTACCGACTTTAAGTTGAAAATTATGTTTAATTTTGCAAAAAAAAAAAAAACACATTAAATATTGCTGGGGATACATATTAGAGGCAATCAAAACCATGTGCAAATATTTTATTACGCTTTAGACAGAAGAGACAATAATTGTACAGACATATAAAACTATCAATTAATGTCCACTTAAAACGGCCATAAATATGTGGTTAATACTGTAGCGAGTCGCTCGCGAGGCATACAACCACACAATAATTAACGTGTTTTTAATGATCGTAAGCTTAACACATTTTCTTGGCATTTCGAAATGTTTACGTTCAACTAGATAGATAGACAAACTACAAATGAAATACAAATACAACACAAAGATGGAAGGTAGAAAGAGGGAAATAACCATATCAGAATATTTATATTAAACAGTAGTTTAGTTATTCATTAATTTCATAACGCCATTATGGCTAAAGTCTTCGAAACAGTTATTTAATAGCCTAAATTATAAATATTCATAGAGTGTCTGTTTAATTAACAAAAAAAAAAAAAATAAAAAATAATTCCAAAATGAAATATGGTATGTATGAACGTATATTTATAAACATATTCGTTGATTCTAATTTAAAAAGAAAAAAAAAAAACAAATACACCGGAAATTGTGCTGTTATTTGCTATATATTTACATTTGATTAATTTCAATTAAATAAACCAACACGTTATTTCAATTGTCTTCGAATGACATCAGTTTTGTTTGTGTGCACCATTTTATTGAGAGCGGTTTTATCTGCGTTCAATACAATTTCGCATGGTTTACGTCAGATAAATACGCGCTGATTAATATGAAAGATATAGAAATTGAAAATTGTTAATTACTTGGTAATCAAATAAAATAATCGTTGTATTTTTCTTCTCTTTTTTTTATAAATATTTCCAGATGCCTGTGGCTTATCAGATGTAACACATATAGAATCCCTGCAAGAAAAATCTCAATGTGCTTTAGAGGAGTATTGTAGGACACAGTATCCAAACCAGCCAACACGTTTTGGTAAATTATTATTAAGGCTGCCATCGTTAAGAACGGTTTCTTCACAAGTAAGTATTCTTTCAATTTTATAAATTTCTTGAGATAGTGTTCAACGACGAACGCGTAATTTTTTCATTTTCCTTGGCAAATCACTAAGGTAACGTCAATCCTCAAACACAATAACTCACGGTTCAAACCCCAGGTCATCGCCAATAAATCGAAATATGAATAAATATTTCGTCCTCGAATTCCTTTCAGCAGACTTCTAACAAAAACCTCTGATAGTAAATGAAACTGCCTTGAAAAGATTTCTTAAGAATTTCTCGTTAGGAGTCGACTTTAAAGTGTAGATCCATCCACTCACGTATAAAAATTAACGCACACAACATAAATGGTGTGAAAAACTGACTGAAGGGTTGTAATGACCAATTATGTATGTATCCGACAATTTGGTGAAAACATAGTTGTAGCGTTTGCAGAAAATTTGACTGAGTGTGCCACAGTCTACTATTGTCGGAACTTATTATTTTTACTGTTGGCAACTCTCGATTTTTTCTACCTTATGTTAAATTTAGAAATTTCGTTCCATTTCCAGCTTAATTTCTAATTTTTGTTACTTCCAATTATATCTACACCTTAACATATGACGGCAGTAAAGGAATATGAGCCTGCAAGCGTAGAATAAGATTGAGACGATAATGGCTGTAAAGGTTGAAATATCCAATTTTGTTACTCAATTCCTAAGAGAAACTATAATATTACGTCAAGAGTGACGAAAGTATTGGGATATCAGAAGTTCTTTATGATCTGGACATAATATTCAATGCGATAATTGCTGGAACCAGCATATTTTTCAAGTGCCTCGGTTCACCTCATTTGATTTTTTTACTATTTACGTCACTTATATTCGTTCAAAAATGAAATATAAATATCAAGCGTAGGTTGGGCCTTGAAGTACATATATTTCTCGCTTTTCGAGCATATATGAGAAAGGAGAGAAGATAATTATTAATGACAATTGCGCAATACAGAGAGTATTTGGTTTATGGCGGTGTGAAACTCTTTTCGTGCAAAGTATTTCTTCATGAATATGAACCATAAAGCTACTAAAACTTTTTTACACGAGTAGCATATAACGCACCATAACTCAATCTTTAACATTTTGAAGTGTATTTTAAAGATTTGTTTAGTTTAATGCGACTAAAGATATTTATAAATCGTAATGATATTACTGTTACTGTTACTGGCATTGCATTAGTAGTTTAACGTTGTGAGTATTTCTCTGTTTTTTTTTTTATTGTCATTTCAGGTCATTGAGCAATTATTTTTTGTCCGTCTAGTCGGTAAAACACCCATTGAAACGCTGATACGTGACATGTTATTGTCCGGTAACAGTTTCTCTTGGCCTTACTTACCATCGATGTGACATACAATGTGGAGACAATTGACAACAACTTGATCATCCGCTGCAGCCGTAGCAGCTGCAGCAGCAGTTGCAACAACAACACAACATCAACAACAGCAAACGCTAACGGCGGCAGCAGCTGCAGCTGCTGTAAGCATGCAACATAATGCATACACACATAGTGGCGCTGCAATGAATATTGGCGGTAGTGTAAATGCAAATGATTTCTCAAATAGTCATGGTAGCAACAATGGTAGCCACGTTATAAACGCAATACAAACAAGTTTACAACAAAATAGCAATAATAGCAGTAGTAGTAGTGGTAATAACGGCCTAACAACAGTTCCAGCAGCAATGACATCAACGATGGCAACAGCAACACGTACGACTACGACTTCCTCTGTAAATGGAGAAACAGGTGCGGCAAGTCCAAATGATCTGTCAAGTAGCGGTGCTAGTAGTGTGGCCAATGCAGTTAGTGCTGTTAATTATGGTGCAACATTTTTTGGTAATGAATATCATCATCAATTAACGCAAACAGCCTTAATGGCTAATACATCGAACTATGCGGCAGCTTCATCAGCAGCAGCCAGTACAGCAATGTTAACAAATTACTGTGACGCTGCCATGATGATGGCGGCAGCGGCCGTTAATGCCAATCAATGTTTGCAACAGCAACAACAACGTATTGCTTTAATGGCCAACTGTCATAATGCAAGTGCTAATGTCGGTAACAGTGACGAACAGGAGTTGCACATGTTAGCCAAAGACACGCCACCACTTAGTACTGAAAATTTGCCACAAAGTCAACTTCACAATCATATTTCTATGGCCGCTTCATTGGTCTCCACAGCATTGTCATCAGCCTCTTCAACAGCTTCAACAACTTCATCTTCGTCGTCATTGTTAACATCATCCGCAAATTCGTCACCTGCTATTACGTTGGTTAATACAGCCACACTGACATCGACAAATATTAATAATCTAGCTACTGCTGCGGAAATTGCAAATCGCCATGTCCATCATAATCATCATCATCAGCAACAGCAACAGCAACAGCAACAAAATCAACATCACCATCATCACAGCCACCACCTTCACCAACATCACGAGCATATAGAGCCCGAATCGTCACCAAATTTTATCGATATCAGTGAAGTTCCTCTTATAGTGGATGTCAAGTAGTATAATTTATAGAAAAACACAGAAAAAAAACAAAAACAAGGAAAAGTTAGAAAACAGAAAAAAATACAAAAAAACAAAAAAAATATTAAAAATCAAAAAAAAAAGTTGTGGATAAAAAGCCAATTTGTAATTTTAAATAGCAAAAGAGATGTAAAAATAATTAGTTAAAATCTTAATTCCTGTCCTTTGTAAATATTTATCTCCTATTCGTTAATTGCCTATTTTTATGATTTTTACTTAATTTATTTAATTATTTGTATGTATGTATGTATGTATGTACTATTGATTTAGTTTTTAATTTCTGTTTTAAGCCCAATTGAAGTCATTTAAGGTGTGTGGTAAACGATTTACACAAATTTTTCAGCTCAAAGGAATAACGAACGAATTTCATTTCGTATCCAGCATACATACATACTGTATGTATGTATGTACATATGTAAGTATAAAATGTTTAATTTAATTATGATTTCTTTTAGAGAAACTGCTGCACTTTTTGAATTATAAATGAATAACAAATGTTTGAAAGTTTTTTTTAGGTTCATCTAGTCAAATAAAAAGAAAATGCTTTAACGAAAGTGCAGCAGTTGATTTCCATAAAAAAAGTAATATTTTGGTATTTTAGGTGGGATGACTTTTGCAAATTTCACATACTGACACTTTGACAATTCTTACTTACAACTTTTAACTACAAAATCATTAAAGTATATCAAATCAAAACAAAAACAAAAAAATAAAATAAACAGGCTACAAAATCCAATAATTTACCCATCGTTTAAGATCGAATTAGAGCAGAATACTTAGCATATTTTCCTGGCACAATTAACTGTGTACCTTCGTTTACCATGTGATACATGATACAAGACGATCGCTATACCCAATCTAGCATTCATAAAATGCTGTGCGACTTTCTCTTATATGGCGACTTTCTCTATCCAAAGAGCAGAATGAGAACAAAATCTCGGTTGTTACATTGCTAGCAAATCAAATGTACTATGAATGTTTGTGTGTGTGTGTGTGTGGAAGAAGATGTCATATCCGTAATCAATATTGCTCTGATTGGAGAACAGTTATCATTTCGTTCGGCTACCGTTCATTCTTTATCAGCCTCGCCATCTTCCTTTGCATGACACTGCACACTAATGTGCTCTAGATAGCATTGTGATTCAATAAAGCATAAGTACAATCGTGTTTACCGCTCGACCAACTATTTAACTATTATTCGCTATGAGTTCTCTTGATTGGTGATGCGCCATAGACAACCGGCCCACTCTCTACTTAGAGTTGAACTCAATATATCAAAGAGTTGCTAGTTATTGCTAGCCTTATGAATAGGCACAGTAGCGTAAATATCTATTGGCAGAATAATCAGCGATAATGGCAGTGAGTGGAAGGCGTAGTCTAGTAGGTAGTGTATTGGCTTATTAGACGTGAAGCCACGGTCCGACATCTCCAACAAAACGCAATATAAAGCAAATATTTATTTCGGCGACATCCTCTCAGCGGTCTTTTGTCAAATACAATTTTACAAATCCGAGGGATCGGATAAGCTGAATAGTCTTGGAAGCTAGATTGTAAGCCCGACTATACTTATATGTTTTTCGATAAGTATTAGTTTCAGTTTATGTTTTCGTAGCAAGTTGGTTTTTCTATTAGGTTAGAGGACGTACACCTGTCGGTCAAGACAAGCACAGTACCCAGAGGTCGAAATTGACCCATTGTACTGCTTTTTCTATTGGTTCTTATTATTTGTTCTTTAACAATTGTCCTTAAGATTGCGCTCCTCTGCTCTTAAAAGATAGATAGTAGAGACTTTATTATATGATATCTGTTAGGCATCCTTTTTTTTAATGCTTAAAATACCAAAATATAAAGAAACTGACTATTTAAACAATTACTTGGTAATATAATACATAACAGTCGCAAACTCATGGCATTTTGCTATAAAATTACGCTCAAATCAATCAAGTGACCACAAATTACATTAAAAATTTTCACACACTAAAAATGACTTCAACTAAACATATCTTTATAAATTAATTGAAAAAATAAAAAAAAAAATTAAATAAGCGAAGATAAATGAATGAATATCTTTACGTAAAACGTAATAATTAAATTTTTTATTTTAATATTTTATTGTTGTAGATATTAAATAAAATTGTAAAAACTATTGTAAAATAAATACAAATACGAAAAAAAATCAATTAAAAAAACATGAATCTTTATAAATAAATTCAAATAAATTAAAATAAATATAAATAGCAAAAGTAATATTGTATGTATGCGTGTGTTAAAGGCACTTAATAATACTTAATAATATTTGTATATTTAAATAAAAATTAATTAAATAAATAAATATTCAATTATTAATATAATTTCTAGTATAAGTTTAAATTGTATCTTAAATACTCTACACCATTTAGAAATTGTTTTTTCTCTTCCTTTCTTCTTCCCTCTCTCTCTCTCTCTCTCTACCTCTATCTCTCTCTTTCAATTTCTTCTTTTTTTTAATTTAAAAATTTCCTTTGCACAATTTATACCAAAAAAAAAAAAACAAAACAAAGTTAATAAATTTGAAAATTATTTGTACTATATATTTAAAAAAGAATACAAAGCAAAAGAAAAAAAGAAGATTTTAGATTTAATTAATACAAACAAAATATTACAATTAGTGTATAAAAATCAAGAAAACGAAGCAAAATTACAATTGTGGCAATTTAATTATAAATTAAACTTTTATATTTAATTTTTTTTTTTAAGAATTTTCCTTAATTTTTTTTACACCATGACCATCTTAAAGATGGCCTAAAATTTTTTTAATTTGTTTTCTTTTATTGAAGGAAAAAAAAACTGTAATTTTTTAATTAAATTCTATAGCAGCTTGAAATCAAAACAAATATTTAAAAAAAAAAACAAAAAAGACCCAGTGCAACTTTATACTTTTCTTATAAAATAAATAAAAATTTAAGTTATTTTTTTTTTTTTTTGTATAAACATAAAAGTTTTATAAATATTTTTTAAATCAATAAAAAAGAATTTTTTGTTTATTAAAACTTGTGCAGCTGGAATAATTTCAATAATGGCTTATGGTTTGTATTAAACGTTCAACACTAAAGGCGAAGGAATTAAATTTAAAATTAAATTAAAATTGTCAAAATATTATTGTTAAATTTAGTCTTCCGTACATCGGATAATATAGTTAGGAATAAACATTTAACTGCACTTAATTTGCTGCCTTTTATTTATGGTTGTAACAGTTACTTTATTGACCAATCACCACACACGTCTTGCACATTTTGCTTAGAAAAATCTTCTAAAGCAATGCGACCCGTTTCCGGAAGCATAGGCACATAAACAAACGAAATTATCAATTCACAATATATCGCGAAAAAGCTACTGTTTGAACCAGAACCGTAGTGCAGTAGGTGAGGCCACGGTTCAAACCCCAGATCAGACATCTCCAACAAAACGTAATATGAAAAAATATTTTTTGGTGACTTTCTCTCTGTAGATTTTGTACAAAAACTCTGTAGCAAATAAAATTGCCATGAAATGTTTCCCAAAAATCTAGCGTTCGGAGTCGACTTTAAAGTGTAGATCCAGCCACTCATGTATAAAATTAACACACACAATATAAGTAGTGTGAGAAACTAGGTCGTTATCCTGGCTTTAGAGTTGTACTGACCAATTATGTTATATTATTGCGTCATTACGTCATCAGCCCATATTTTTTGATTTCGTTTTCACAAAAAAAGCTCATTTCATACGAGTGCACGTAATAGATAAATTTCATAAAATGTTCTTTATGTGGTATGGCCGATTTGCATTAAAATTCTCATATTTTTTTTTAATTTTATTCCCGAAAACTGTGAAAACCCCTGTCCCTAATTAATTAAATGAAATTGCTTAAAGCCGTCTATAATCTGTATTTAATTGCAAAAATATTGCCATTTATAAAGAAAAAAGAAAATCATTAAATACTGCAGTTAATTATGTTATTACTACCACTCTTAAGTAAATAAATTATTTATTATACGAGTATATAGTACATTAAAATACAAAAGAAAAAAAACTTAACAACTATTTACTGAACAAATTATAAAAATAAATAAATAAATGAATAAATAATTAAGTAATTGGCAATTTTATTACTATTTTATTATACTTTTTTTTTTATAAACATATGTACATAAAGATATCTGTTGAATTTATTTATTTTAAGTCTGTGCAGTTAAACAGAGTTTGTATTTGTAATACAATAATAAATAAATAAAAATGTGTAAACACATTTTACAATAAATATGTTAACAACAAATAAAGAATAATTATATTGCGTTGTTATTATGTGGTAGGATAAATTCTGTAAATATCGTAGTTAATACGTAGTTAAAACTCAGAAACATTAACTTTATTCCCAAAATTTTTAATAGAAAAGTAAAAAGCATTCTATTCTACGTACTACTGACCATTGCTAATCATACATTATGTCCATTTTTAGTTAATTTTTGTATTCCAAGTCAATAAAACTGTTTGGTTTTGAAGCAATTGTCCATTTGGTACGATTAACACGTTGGCAATATTATCGATCAGTACCTGATGCCCTTATCATGAATAGCTGTCGTTATTCAGACATGCCGAGTCGATTTTCATTTCCAAATATGAATTCACTAAGCATCAACGACATTTTATACCATAAAGACGACCCAACTTGCTATGCGTTCAATTAACAAACCATCTTTTTATCAATCAATTTGGTGACACCATTCTTGCAACTTCTTATGCCGATATGTTAAGGCATTGATTTAAGATATAATTGCCGCTAAGCAGTATTCACGTTTCGACTCATGTAACTCTTAGCTATTGTGAACATTTGCTCTCGTGTTGGTTATCTTTTAAATTTGAGGTAATTCATATTTTTATTGGTAATCTCTTGTATTCACCATAGGTGTTGGATACCAGTATTAATCTATTTGTTGAATTGCTTACTTAGGTGCTTGTTGAATTTCGGACGATAACAATCCATAAAACACCCATTCCGAGTAAGTCGCTACTTGGTGTAAATTTTGTATTAGAGTTAGCTATGTCATGATTTTCAAAGGCGACCGATATAGGTCTCTGATTACCAACACTAAGATTTGGTTTCAATCGAACTGATCTATGTGTCATACATCCTGGTGGTCCCCAGAGCTAACATAACACATGCCATTGGTTGAATGCAGTCAAATTTCGACATTTTCGCTGCGCACTACCCAGAGAAGCTGTGACGGACTTTTGAACGATGTTATGTTCCACGCATAATGGCGGTGATATCTCACATACACTTTGTTTTATATGAGTGCTTAGAGATGGGAATCGCTTAAGTGAACCGATTGCTTACTCATCAAATGACGACACTACTAATCAAATATTGGCACTTGAAATTCTTCTATTCCGTAATATTCAAATGCAGAAATCTTTATACAAACTTTTATAAGGGAAAAGGCGTATTACTTCTTACTTTCTTTTATTTTATTTTATATTATTATTTTATGTTTTCTAAATTGTAATGAGTTTTAAAAAAATAATGCTTTCGAAAAATTTCTATAAAACAATCTATCCATCCACACCTACACTGATTACCAATCCGATATCAATTTTCGCTGCCACCTTCATTCCACAATATCATACCTGTATACACCATAAATGCTTATAATAGACGTATAATCGCCGTATCAAAACCTATTAAAGTCAACTCCTTATTTTAATGCGAATAAATGTTAAGAAACTTAAACATAATTTAACGGTAATTTGAGGCATGCCACATGGCATCACATTTCTTACCAACTAATATTTGAATGTTCAATTTCTAACATGTACATACACGTACAATGCTTGTTTAAAAACACAAACAAACGAAACATTCCTGACATATTACACGTTTTGCCCAAACAAAAGGAAACAAAAATACCGTGTAAATTCGATAATTGAACTAAAATGGAAAATAGGAAAAAAAATATAATAAAAAAAAAGAGGAACAGAAAAGAAAAAATGAATTACAAGTTGGTGCAATCACACCTACAACAAGTACAATAAAAACTTTACATACCCGCACCACATATTCCCACGTCATTTGATAATTTGACTACCAAAACAACTGCATAAACCTCCAACATTAACTACAAAAAAAAAAACAAAACTCCAAAGCAACAACAACAAAGAAAAAGGAAAAAAAAATCAATCATGATAGTGGTTAAACCAACTTTAACTAGGTGTTGAAATCGTATCTCATCTAAGCCAAGATAGCAAAAATGGATAAAATATCTGCACATACATACATTAAATGCCGGCATAAAAATTTGGTTGCAACCAAAAGAGAAAACAAGAAAAAAATATAAAAATAACGAAAATTGTTCAACAATTTTAACACCTTCATGAGGTAGTTGCAAGTTAATGTCATAATGTGAATAAGATAACATTTTAGGCACATGTAGCTATCAAGGAAATGCCCTATTAGAGTTGGTGGATAAGGCAAAGGAAAAAGGCAAGCGCATGGAATATTTTAATATTAAAACATTCGAGCTGGTAATATTAATTGTTAATCGTTGCGTGGAAGATAAGTTTATTGTGTACTGTTTATGCTTCCGGGCAAGCCATCTAAATGATGCTGTAAATAAACCCTATGTAACCATTCAAGGCCCTTCTTGGGTCCGGGTCGATGGTTAGCGGACCAATTAACAAATGCAGCTGATCAGATTAGACAGTAATTTCGAGCGTGGTAGTAAATTAAATCTATTTCAGGCGGACATCGCCTGCTAAAGGTATGCAGATAGCATGTTTTGATGACTAAAAACAAAACAGTGGCTCTGAGGATAACCACAGCCAAGACCACCATTGTGCACATCGCAACAAAGAGAGAACTTCCTAAGTGCATGAATATTCGAATTCTGGTTGAGTTAGAAAATGGAGGTAATAGAACAACACTGGATAATAAATTAGCATGTCAGTAAAGATAAAATATGCCATAATGATGTGCTATGAAATTCTTGTGATGTAACCCAGGAGTTATACTATATAATGTATGTGGACCAAGACCGGGATGGTTAGATTAGCATTGACGATAAATATGATGTCATTGCCTGGGTGTACAAAACAAAACTAAAAACAAATCCAATGGAGTTCAACAAGATAGAGAGGCTAGAGGATAGTAACCGGTGTTTTGACGGTGCACTGTAAACTCAAAGGGATTGTACAGTTAAATTTGCAAAGGTAATCAAATGAGTTAGCATTCGCAACTAAATTATAACACAATCGAATCGATCAGCACCCGTTCGGCAACTTACTGCATTTAATAATAAATTAGAAATTCTTCCAAGCTTTTGGATTTTCAGATGCATAAAGGGGAACACTTAAAAATAAAGCAATGAAATTAATGGCAATGAAATTTATAAATCTTTTTTCATACAAACATTTGTACAACATTTTTACAACATTTTCCTCGTGTATTAGCTTACCTTTAAATACTTTCCATCATATAGACTTAAGCCTTGTATGGATAATCGAACTGATATGCTGAGAGAAAAAATATTTTCATTTTACTTTAAAATACATGTAGGCTTATAGGGTACTTTTCGAAAGAGCCAAAAATTTAATTCGCAAACCGCAATGTTTTTAGGCCACAGCTTAACACTTTCTTGAAGCATGACTTACCATAAAAATAAAATTTACGAAATTGCAATCACTCAGTGGCCGTCATTAAAGTCAAATCATTTTTCACATATTATAGCCCAAATTGATGGCGATTGAATGGTTGTACTTGCCAAGAATAACGTAACGTATTGGCTAGTTGAAATCTACATTAAAGTAGAAACAACAACAACAGATACCATAATATAGACGGAAATATGTATTTTGGATTTGCATCCAAACTATCATCACGATTTTATACAAAAAAAAAAAAAAAGAAAAAACAACACAGACATATACATACATATACACCTTACAACTACAATAGTAATCATAAAGGACAACAACAAAAAGCGCAATAAAAAATGTTTTTTAATCAAATCAACACCTTCAACAATAAAAGAAAAACATGGTGTTTTTCTATAAAAAAAGAAAAATAATAAAATAAAATAAACCAAAACCAAAACCACAAAAATATGTATTTTCTTACTGCAGCTCTTCAATTTTAGTACGTACCCATCGTCTGCTTTAATAATTTTTCATTTTTTTTTTTTTTGATTTTCTTTTTGTTGAAAAGTTTAAATTAAACAAAAATACAATTTCATTTTATTGAGGTAAACGAAGAATGATGATCATCATCTTCGCCAACAACATAATCCATAAAGTTCTTGTCTCTTCAGTGTTTAGTTGCTGCTGGTAACCAAAATAAATTTTTGCTTTTATGAAACCGTACTAAAAAAAAAAAAAAACTGGCAACAAGCAACTTGTATTGCAGCGTGATCGATCAATAAACACTTGCTGCATGCAACAAAATTATTGCCCAAACATCTCCTCATATTGATACATACACACAAATGTAGTCTTGAAAAAGTGGTAACAACTACCAACTTTGGCATTACCAACACCACCACCCTAAAGCTAAACAAAGAGATCATTCTGCTTTGGCAGACTAATTTGTCATTTTAAAATAGTGATTTGTAATGTTACTATATTTGCTTGAAAAAAAAAAAACTAAAAAATCACAATGGGTCAGTTAAGTTCAGCAGGAGAAACAAATTTAAGAACAAAATATAACAATTCGAATTTCATTTCAAAGAAATTCGGTCAATTATGACACGGCTTATTGGATGCAAACCCGTGGTTCAAAACAACAGCTCAAACGTCTTAAATAGAACGAAGTATGAAAAAATTATTCGGTGACTTTCTCTGAATCGTTGTCTGGCAAAAACTCTGAGAGTAAATATAATTGCCATGAAAAGTTTCGACTTTTTATTGTAGGCGTTGTATATCCGCTACTCATAGTGGTCTGGTGGTGTGAGAAGCTTAATTGTAATCAAATTAAGTAGGTAAGTATGGAATTCATGTAGCACTAAAAGATCGGCTGTTATGTGCCATTCAAATTCATTATTGACCTTAGACCTTACAGACGTTACGACACCGTGATAAGATGAAAAAAATATGGCACATCGATAGAAATAGGATGGATTCCAATAGTTTGCTAATATAAACAAATAAAATCTCTTTTATTTTGTATTTCGTATGTATGACCCGAATGACAAGTCCCATGCTGAAAACATAAGTTTGAAGTTTGTTGTATAGTTTTCAAATCAATATATTATGTGTATTAACTTTAACAGCAATTATGTATTATTTCCATACTACGTGTCATTTCTATAGTAAGGTCCCGAAGATAATTTTAGGTCCATCACTCGTTGACTAGTGACAACGAACCAATGAATATGAGCTGGGTGTAATGTCAAGGACTTTATTCCTTAGTTGAGTTCACTTATTCCTCGAAATTTGGAGATGGCTAACTTTTATATGATCTTCGTTGTTGGTTTTATTCAAATTCCTTGACGGATTATTTGATAGAGATTGAACTCTTTTAATTTTATAAATTCCAAAGCCATGATGACAAATTCTGTGTTCAGGTTTTTAGTTCAGTTCTAGTACATGTGTCTCCTGTCTGTCGACCAGTTACTGACTTAAAATTATACGTACCCCTTCAGTCATAATTGTAGCCTGGCTTCTCACACTACCTATGTGTTAATTTTATAAACGTATTGCAGGACCTAAATTTAAATCTCAGAATTTTTCCAGAAATCTGCTGAGAGGAAGTCTCCAAAAAAAGTTTGTTCATATTTCATTTTGATTCAGATGTCTGACGTGGGATTAAGATATCGTATTTAAAATATTATTTTTCACATTGCGAACATAATTTCTGAACCATTATTGTTAAATGTAACACTTTCACATACATATGTTATAAGGAGATCAATAATAATTCTTTGCCCCATATTTTATCACTTAAAGTCCTACGATTGCTTATGGCTTAAATTTGACTTCAGACGCCCATGGTGTTGGCATCTGTTAGCAGCATTTAATGTACGATTCTAGTGAAATATGGCAACACTTTTATTATGCATACATTCAAGTCTTATTTCTGTTGCTGTTTTTGTTGTTTTTCTTACTAAAATCAAGACTTGTCTTTTCAGTTTGCCTGGCAGTCTGTCTGTTTGCAATTAAGGAACCCATAAGCAAACTAGGGAATCCCTCGTACAATTTAACCATCATGCCACAACTAAATTATACCTTTATTCATATTATTCTTTTATTTTTTGTTTTGTTCGTTGTTGTTGTAATTATTGTTGTTGTTGCTGTTCTTGTTATTGGTGTTGCTGTTGTTGTGCGAATAATATTTCTGTCGGTTTTTCGGTGTACGTTGAAAGGCGTTTTTGCTTCTTACTTACATTTGTCTACAGAGGTATTGACCTGCAATTGATACCAATCTTCTACAATCCATTATGCTTGCTCTAAAGCTTTAGTTTTTCATGTCTCATTATTGGCAATTTTGCAGCAACAGTCGAGAAAAAAAAATAATCGAAATAAAGAAAACAGTACGAGTACAGATCATATAATTGCTCGATGGTGTTGGAGTATAAATAAAATGCATCCACTATCGTATCTTTGATTTCTTTTATATTTTTGCGGTTTTCCTCTTCCATACACTTGGCATAGTGTTGAGAGGTGTACCAGCGTAGAAGTTTTGCTGGTTTCTCTTTAATGTGATCGATTTATACATACTTTTGCATGTTTATGCATTTTTCGGCCTTAATAATAGACTCATAACAGTGAAATCATAGTTGCATGTATTTAAAAACCATATCGTGAGAATATGTTGTTCGTTTCATATCGAACTCATGGCTAACATATCATAAACATAGGAACTTAAAATTAACATATGAATGCATTTCATTTTACTTTTGTTACCTAAAATATTTGGCGACTAACTTTTAAGGTCTATTACATAGGCCAATTACATGTGATTAAGGAGTAAGTTTTTGCCAAGTTACAAAAATTTTAACCACAAAGAGACCTCTTTAGACATTTTGTTTTGATTTAAAATAAAACTTTTAACATTTCCAATTACTTTTAAATAACTTTGTAGGTGAATAAGTATACCGGGTACGTTTTTCCTTATTTTTTATTAAACCACTCCTCTTGGATGATTCCCAAAGTGTTATGCAAAATATATTGAGACCTTGCGTGATAAAATGTACTCTTCGGCCTCAGGTCACACCTACATATATCATAACCGCTTTGATAGATATAGCAGTTTCTACATTCCCGGTTAACATCGTCGTAATGGCGACAATTGTACGTATACAGTACATCATTCGAAAGCTTTTAAAATAACTCAGAAGAAATTTTGTTTAAACGAGACCTAATAAATTTTTGTTCTTATGTTCGTCGTTGGATAGCGAGCCTAACGCTCTTAAAGAAATCAGAATTCTTTCATCTTAGCTACAATACAATTAAATCTGTAAGATATTTCAGAACTCCCTTGCATGCAATAGGAATTACTTTCGGCTAACAAGTTTGATCCGCACCATTCAACTGACATACGATTTTTATCCGCCAGCCATATTTTTGTTATCGTCCTAGGCGGCGCCCAATATATTATCAGGACGCCGTAATCTAGTAGGCAGTGTGTTCAATCACTGTCTCAGACATTTTAAACGGAACGATATATAAAGGAATATTTCTTCGGCGACTTCCTCGTATCAGTTTTCTGTCTACAAATCTGAGAGTATAAAATATTTTATATTTTTAATTATATTTCTATAAATATTACATAGTATATACATAAAATTAATAGTTTAACCAAAAAAATTAAAATAAATGACTTGTTCTCCCAAATTCTTACAAAAAATATAATTTATTTTAAAAAGGCCTGGAAAATATAATAGGGACACTTACATTTTTCAATATATTCTTATATTTTTAATTATTTTCCCATAAATATCACAAAGTATATATATTGAATTAAAGGTGATGTAAAAAAAAATGTTGTTCGGTATCTACTTTAAACTGAAGATCCGGCCGCTCATTGATAAAAATTAATAAACACAAAATGGGTGGTGTTAGAACCTAGGTCGTAATCCAGACTAATGGATTATAATGAAGAAAACAAACATAAACAATTTCTTCTTTACGGATATTACTTCCAGATGTTTATACCTTAATTATTCGGTAATATTATGATTAATGCTTATTTTAGTTTAATTGAAATTGCAATCACATACCATGCAATTTGAAAATTTCGATTACATTCTGAAGATGGTACAAATGCAATATACAATGTATCTTACATACAAACATATGGATATGCACAGTTAAAATCCGCATCAGAGTTCAAAGAGAGCTTAAAGCGTTCATACGTAATTTATGTGTCACACAAAATGAAATTGAATGCCAAACGAAATTATGGATTATTTATCATTTCGCATATGAACTAAAATAAAACGAAATTACGAAAACGGAAAACAACAACAAAAATAAATAAATAATGGCAATAAAAATCCATTGCAACGGGAATGAATAAAATGACAAAACGTTTATACTAAAGTAGTTTTAACACCCTGCAGCGTATCTTTCGCGCTTTAATACATTTTTGTTTTTATTTTTTTCCAAGAGTTCATGCTTCTCTCAACGCATTGTGTCGCATCATTTCAGTTGTGTATGAAGTGTGATCGTGATAGCAGAGACCATATGTATCCCCAATATAATGAAAGTAAAAAACTTAATGAAATTTATGACAAAACAAATCTTAACGTAAATATACGAGTACATTAAAAGGATTTAGAAATTGTGTACTTTCAATACAATTTTGTTAAAACTGTTTTCACAAAAGCTTACAAGTACACTACACTTGTATTATTGGAAAACCCTACCAGATAGTTCACTGACATTAGAAATATTTTGAATTTGTCAGTCTAAAGAGGATTTACGAAATTATGCTCTTAAGATGATAGTCTGTTCTGTTGAATCAAGTATCGATTTTCAAAAGATTTCATGTGATGGAACATTTAATTTTGAAACAGAAATATAAAAATATTAGCACTCATTCATACGTATAGAATTGATCATTACAACCGTTCAGTTACTATTATGACCTAGCTTCGTGTGTTAGCATGGTATTGCGTTCGTTGAAATATAAAATAGGACTTTTGAGTCTGTCTGTAGAAAACGAATCTTACGTACATTAATTGCTTTAATGATTTTTATTTAATGATAATGGCTATCCGGGCCGTAACATAGTTTTCTTACATCCATCTGTGTAAAACCAATGTGTTAATACAACTCATCCTGTTTTCGGGTTTCCCGCGACACTTTCGGTTACACTAGCATTATTTAAGAGATCGATCGGTATTGATCCAGTTTCTTCCAATATTTGATCAATCTTCATATGGTTAACTTTTCGAAACCATTCAAGTTTGTAAAAAGTTTTCATAATTATGACGATTTGTCCTTTCGCAAGCGAATCATTTTTTTAATAATTGGAATAAACGTAGCACAAGTGACTGCTGCCAAAGTTAAAAATTTTCAAAATATAACGTTTTAACCAAAAATTTTCTCAAAGGGTTAAAGTGTCATCTGTTGGTTGAGCTTTAAGAATATTTGTCCAATAAACTTAGCATGTATTTAGCATTGTATGGTATTATTATTATAATACAAATACAAAATTTCATTTCATTTGTGTTTGTTGCCCACACCGTATAATTATTTGCAACTGTGGTTGATTTCGTTTTTGTTTCCTGCGGTGGCAAGTGTTAATTGGAATCAATTTGATAATCTATATACACAGTGTGCCATTTCAATTTCTCTTCCACGCTGGCTCAGATGAGGAGTCATCTCTGGTTGTATTGTTTGACTTTTTAAGGAAGATGATATTTATTTTCATTGCTTTTCATTTAGTTTGCCATTATCACTCCGGAGTAGTTTGTCTTTTGTACCTTAAAGTTCATAACAGGAATCATCGTTCTCTTCCTCATCACCATAATGTGAAATTGCCAGCAAAAGTAGTATAGAGAAAAGAGAAGTGATATAAAATCGTATTTGTATACATTTTAGCCAACAATGCAGCGAAATTCATAACAATTTTGCGGATTGCGATTTTGATTGAAAATTAACGCTGTGGGGGTTCCGCATAAATTCGTAAATCGTAATTCAATTTGTATTAAATTAAATGCCAATTTATTGCCTGATTGGTCATAAACTATGTCCGAATGCTGTTAAGGTATGAAAGCACAACAACAAATGGAGACGGCGACGACTGCAGTACTAAGAATGGCTTAAAGGAAAGTAAAGTTTCTGTTGGTCAACGAAGAGGATATGAACTCTTAAAATATAAATAATTACTGTTAATAAAGTGGAATTTTAAGAAGATCAAAACTTATATGAGTTATGGCTTTATTATCAATCATACTTTCAGTGAAAGATGCGAAATTTAAGATTTAAAATAAAAGAAACAAAAACAAAAAATGTTTATACAAACCATGTACGTACAACCTTAGTTGCACTCTACACTACCATCACTGTAAGGATGTATTACTTAATTGCCTTAGAGTTGTGTTTTAAATATTGCAGCCAACATTAAGCAAGGTCAGGGTAATTAAAGAGAATGGCAAAATCTGATTTCATATATCGGGTGGTTTTAAGCTGCCTATTAATTATAGGCATTTAAAATTATGCTGAAATCGTTGACCTTTGAGAACATTCATCAGTTTTAACATTTCTCTCCAGTAAGGTTTGGCAAGTCATCACAACTCATACAAATAGCGGAAATTTAATTGCAAAATAAAACTTAAATGTGCGCAAAGTTCTAAGAGCACACATCGATTGTTATTGTCAACTAGTTATCACTAGTTATCGCTCTAAATTTCCTTTTCTATATTCTTAACTATCAATAAAGCAACTGACGAATAGTCGTTCTATTCAATTTCAATTTGAAATCACTTTTAAATTATTAAGATTCGTAAAAAGGATTAGTTCTGCTGCCGGCACATTTTTTGTTCATTCAATTTGTTAGCAGGTACTTCGTAGCAAAAACAACTTTTTTATAATTTTGTCTTTCAGCACATTTTTGCATTTACATTTACATTTTGTATAGCATTTACATTAAGAAAACAAACTCCGAAAGAAAGAACTCAACTTTACTAGCGATTTAAATAAAAGTATGACATCAGACAGCATGACCAATCCATATATTTTAGAAAAATTCAAGTTTAATCCTTATGTCATGACGTTTGTTGACGTGGCATTTAATAGTAACATTTAACTTTGGCCACTTTTAAAGATTGGGTGGCATATGGTATATTTGTTGTTTGAAAACTCAATTACCATGAAAATTGTATGCAAATTTAATTCATGTTCCAGTGGAAGCAGTATGGAACTAAATTCCATATTTAGAATTAATGATAGATGTTAAGCTTTTAAAAAAAATTAATGATAATCTTTGGTTTGATATAATATATTTGCCTTTAATATGATATGATAGTATTCATAACCATTTATAGATTGTCACTGCACACTATTTTCCATTACAGTGGTCGTAAATTTATCTACAGGTGGTGGCGGTAGTGCTACCTTAACGGCATGCTCCAAGAATATTAATGCGAGAAAAAAATAATTTTAAGGAATTTTTTTTGTGGTTAAAAACAGCCTACCAAACGATAAAAAAAAAAACACCCATTCAATAAGAAAATAGTTTGACGACTTTAAATGAATTGTAAATTTTTGTAACAATCTGCTACATAATTTCCAATATACATATATCCGTCGCATTTAGATGTTACAGGGTCTATTCAATTAGTTCAATTTTAATTGCTTTTTGTAAGAAATATGTTTCAACATTGGCTTTTAAGCTGTCAAAACTTACGTATGGGACCTCTCCAAAACAATACCTTCGTAGGCAATAAAAGTTGTAATTTTTTTTAGCGATTGCTTCTTTCAGATAATGAAATAGCTGGCATTTGCAATTCCAATAGAAAACTTCATAGGTCAAATCCCAGATCAGACATTTCCAACAAAACGAAATATGAAGACATATTTCATCGGTGACTTCCTCCCAGCAAATTTCCGAAAAAAACTGTGAATTCCCACTTAAAAGTTCCTCAAAAATTTCGAGTCGACTTTAAGCTCTAGATTCGGCCATCAATGTATAAAGGTAACACACACAAACTTAATACTCTGGCAAGCTAGGTCGTAAAGCTGACTAAAGGATTATAATGACCAATTATTTACCTATGTCATGTAAGTATAACCTGAAAATAGTAAAGGAGATTTTGACCGGTTGTTGGTTACTAAAGCAAATCAAAAGTGTATTAAGGGTAAAGTCGCACTCGGTACGTGTGCGGTTAGGTGAAAACTTGGTGCTTATTAAAGAAAAAACATATTCTCTCATTGACAGCATATAACTTCCAGTAATAACATTGTAGGGAAAGCCTATATTATTGCCGTCGAAATAACTGGAGCACAATTATTTTTATTTACCAACGACATATTCATTTATTTTCTTTAAGCAAATTTTATCAATTTTTTTTTAAGGTTTTACAAAAAAATTAAACGAATTGTAATTAGATGTCATGTTTGTTCTGAAGGTTTTCCTGATATAAACTTATCGGCTGAAATAGTACATGGTTAAGCACCCTAGTGTTTTATGCTATCAATGGCTTAATTTCTTACTATTCGGTTTGTTATAAAAGCCTTAAGTTCAATTTAGAAAATCAACAGTTAAGTGTTGTAGTTGAAACTAAAACATGGATATTAAACTTCCACTTGTACTTTTAGTTGCTCTTGCCCTTAAGAGCATGGCTTCACCAACAAATGGCGTTTTGGATTGTAATAGCAAAAACAAAAAAAAAAAAAAAAAATTATGGCTAATATAAAATAAAACAGTTACATAATTGATATTTGTTACTTACATTTCAGTGGAGGCCTATTTAGATGAACTAGACAATGCAAGTTCGCAGGAGCGTGTTGTAGGTGGCAATAATGTTGACAATGAAGAATATATACCCTACCAGGTGTCCATGCAATATAAGAGGAGAAATGGTCAATATGGCCACTTTTGTGGTGGTTCCATTATAGCACCAAATCGCATACTTACCGCAGCTCATTGTGTCAATGGTCAGGATCCTTCAAAAATCTCTGTAGTAGCCGGTATTAATAATCTGTCCGATAAATCGGGTACTAGATCTCAAGTGCAAGAATTTGAAATGCATGAAAACTATGAGGAATTGGTTACAAGTGATATTGCCATATTAAAAATTGATCCTCCCTTTGAACTTGATGGCAAGCGAATTGATAAAATTGAAGCCACTGATTACGAGCCAGTGGGTGAAAAACAAAATGTCCTCTTAACCGGTTGGGGTTCCGTACATCACTTTGGCAATGGTCCATTGGCGCGTTATCCCACTGTATTGCAAAAGTTAAACTACAAAACGATCTCAAATGAAAAATGCAAACAAACAATGAGACAATTGACCAAAACGGAAATTTGCGCTTTAGAACGTTTCGGTAAAGGTGCTTGCAATGTAGGTCTTTTATTTTTTGTTTTCTGTTATTTTAAAGAAATTTTTTTATAAAATAAATTTGTTTTTAGGGTGACTCTGGTGGTCCTTTGGTAATGAATAAGGATGGCAAAAATATTCTAGTTGGTGCCGTTTCTTACGGAACCGCCTTTTGCGCTTCCAATAGCCCTGATGTTTACACTAGAGTTACTGAATTTAACGATTGGATTAAAGAACGCATGGCTTAAGTGATGACTATTCAATATTTTTAATTCATAATTATCTTTGTTTTTCGTTAATAAAAAAAGTTTTTCAACACAAAAGAACATTTAAAATATAAAAGAAGTAAATTTTTCTATTTTCTTGCAATTTTCTACACGAATCTCGTCTGAGCCTAGCGTTGGTGGATAACTACTGTGTATGTCCACTCACAGATCATATTACAGAATTGATTGTGAGTATCTTCATCATTTCCTTCTTTTACCGCCAAGCGGCAATTAGATCACATTCAACTTAAAGTGTCTTGGATCTTGTGCAAGCAGATTGTGTAGCAAATGAAATTGATAAAGCAGGCGCAATTCTACCGAGTATCCATACACATAATAAACCAGGTATTCATTTGGTCTCCTTTGTTATAAACTGTCCATTAGGCAAAGGTGTTTGAGAAAGAGTTTGTTTTATTGTCAGACCCACCAACCCTAAATTTCATAAGAATAGTACCAACAAATTGTTTAAATTCGACCGTAAGCACACCTCTGTCACTCTATCTTGGGACGTTGGATAAAAACTGGATACACGGAGAGACTTTTGCTACCTCCAAATAACTTCTAAGGAGTCTGCTGTGCACTTTACTTTGCGAGAATGCATATCTGTCTCGACGCGGACTTTTGTTATTTGGTTCACTCTTTCCTAATAGTCTAACGTAACTTGATATCTGAGCGATCACT
The DNA here is from genome assembly GCA_014635995.1 of Sarcophaga peregrina. NCBI lineage: Eukaryota > Metazoa > Arthropoda > Insecta > Diptera > Sarcophagidae > Sarcophaga > Sarcophaga peregrina. Next base: position 104,105,423 of record CM025789.1, on the reverse strand, counting down.
AGATTCATAAAACTTTAAGGAAAGTTTTTAGCCTGACTCCAAGGGAGCCTTTCCGAAGCCCTGATGCTGATGGATGAAATTGGCTTAATTGAATGTGGTATTACATCTAGTTAGGTCTGATTGGAAGTTGTCTCCTCTAATGTATATCGATAAGCTCAATTCAAGACAACAACTCGGCCTATCGGATTCTCTGTTTCAATGTAAAAAATTTTAAATTTAAATAAATCGCGTATAGATTACAGAAGACGAAGGACTATTAACACGTTGGAATTTTTTCTTGCTACACGTAATTGTCTCAGTAAAATTGTATGAATTTGATAACAAAATAGCAAAAACAATGGCGATTTTAATGTCGCTATTAAAACGGTTTGTGTTTTGACGATTACAATCTCATCAATGTTATAAAGAGAAAGTGAATATATTGGCTACACTTCTAAGGAGTTTTTAAAAATATGGTAGAGGCCGGGTAAACAAATAACACGAATAAACTGAAGACATTTTTGTATTTATAGGTACTTAAACGAAATCGAAGAAGAAGAAATATATTACTCAGGTTTTAATGGATTTTAAAATCTTTTTCAAAGATCTCAACTATTTGTTGGTTATTCAAAGATTAAACTTTTTCATTTTGTTCTATAATTGACTACGTACGTACGTATGTGATGAATGTTGTGAAAGTTAAAACCCAGCACACATTTCAGAACTTCAAATAGAATAATTAACATCGTTTTTGTTTTAAGAGATCGATTGATTGCTTCGTTAGATGTATTCCTACTGCATAGCAAAAATGCATAGCACGTAGTTTACTTTTAAAAGATTACATACATACATAGTTGGCCATTACAACCCTTCAGTCAGGATTACGACCTAGCTTCTCACATCAGTTAGGTTGTGTGTGTGTTAATTTTATCCATAAGTGGAGGGATCACAGTTTAAAGTAAACTCCACAGAGAGATTTTTGATAGAATTCTGTTAACTGAAACATTAAGATCTTCATTAGTTTTTAGGAAGTCAATCGAGACCTGTCTATCCTGATTTGCTCTTTCCAATGCATCCAAGATTATTTTCTTCACTAACTTCAGCAAATCCTCGCATGAAATACCCGAATGACAGCCGATTGTTGGATCGAATGCAGAAATCATAGTCAACTCGCACAATAACCGGAGATCATACGTAGGACTTTTCTCTTGAATACTCTCATGATGATGCATCAGTGGTTAATAGTGTCCATGCTTCTGTGGCATAAAGAAGCATGTGAATGAACATGAGCATTAGTTTTGTCCCACAAGATAGGTCTCTGCTACTCAATTGCCTATTGAGTCCACCTTTTTAACAAAGGAATGCTTAAGAGCTATTGCTATTCGCTGTTTTTCAATTGACTGGAATTTCCAAATTTATGTCCTTAAAATTGTATTCGTAACTATTGTTGAATATTTTATCTTCAGGAGGCATGTATGTACATATATATGTATGAGTATATGTATCTATGTATGCAGTACAATTATTATTTAATGACTAATAAAATAAATCATAAACCAAATATATAATAAACCATTTATAACTCTACCATATGCATAAAGGAATTTATTAATTTTTAAATGGTTTATTTAGTTAAAGCAAATAATGGTGCAACATTTATTGGGTAACAATAACAAATTGTCAAACTCATTTTTACCATTCACACTTACATTCACACATGCATTCACAATGCAACACAGCGATGAGATGGTATTCACGCTGAATGGATGAAAATAATTCCAAGCTTAAGAGTACAGAAAAAGAAAATGGAATTGCCTTGGACCACCCATAGTGTGTGACACCTTAGGAAATAGTTAACACAACATGGACCACACCATGATTACGGCAAGTTATGAATTTAAACTTTTTTTTCTGTTTTTTTTTTTCTTGTTGTTGTTTTTACTCAAAAAATACTAAAAGCAAGTCTATAATAATAAAATATAAGCATATTGGCGTGTGTTAAACTGCCAGTGTAAATAGCCAGTACACAAGTATGTTTCCATAATTTTTCACCAAACAACACCTCAACAGTTGGCCTGTATATGGAGTCCAAATATTTAAGCCTTTAGAAAACGTTAGTCCACCGCTTTGTTAGTACGTTTAAAGTACGTTTATTTGTTTGTGTAATTCTCTATGGCTGTTTGAGTCTCCTTTTATTTACTGACTGTGGTGAGATTACTTTTTATTTTATTATCTTTTTTGTTCATTTATTTATTCCGGTGTTTCTTTATTCTGTTTTTCCTTTTCTTTTAGCAACATTAGTTGCAGCATTTGCTTGCTGGGCTTTGCATCTCGGTTATAATATTTTGTTGTCGTATTAAAGTTAAGGCTAATAATTTTTGTTACTTTGACATCATCAAAAGATTGAAAAATGTCCTTAAATTATTAAGTGTTTATAAAAAGATTTTAAGAATTATGAGCTGTGCGAAAAGCCAAAAACTCTATAAACATTTTGGCATTATGAAAAGTCAAAAATAAAAGAGAAAAAATCGTGACTTGGAAATGAACTATCAACAGGTAACTAACTGGCAAACTCTAAACTATGAATGCTTACTATCAGTAAAATCGATCAGTGTATAGAACTAACATACTACAGTGAAGCTATTGTTGTAGCAAAAAATGTCTAAATGTTAGGCATTAAGTGCTTCTATTTTGATTTCCAAGCCTTAGATCATTTAAGGTACTAACGAGCTTCTTAATGATAATATTTTGAAAGTATTAGAGTTCTAGAGTTGTTTGCTTAAAATAAATTTTGTAAATGAAATTTTAAAGTAACGTTACACATAGTATATATAATTTTTCTATATTTTTAATATGATAACTAAGTTTTTTCCAACGTCTGGTTAATGTATAGATATGTATGTATGTATACCTAGAATGTACGTACGTAATTGGCCATTACAACCCTTCAGTCAGGATTACGACCTAGCTTCTCACACCACTTATGTTGTGTGCGTTAATTTTATGCATGAGTGGCGGGACCTACAGTTTTAAAGTCGACTCCGAACGACAGATTTTTGAGAAGCTTTTCATGGCAATTTTTACTCTCAGAGTCTTTGCCAGAAATCTGCTGAGAGGAAGTCGCCGAAGAAATATTTTTTCGTTTTGATGTCTGACCTGGGATTCGAACCCGGGCCTTTTGTCTAATAAGCCAACACACTACCCACTAGACCACGGCGACTTAGCATACCGAGAATGTGCGAATAATAAATAGGCTACGTACCAGGTTTTACGATCGACATATCACTGGATTACTCGCAATGAATGGTAGTGAATAATTTGGAGTCCACTGGCTCAGTTAACGATCAATAAACACACTTACGTCGATGGCATGCCAGACCCCAGAATAGTTAGCAACTGATTCTAATTATCTACGATACTTAAAATAGCATTCGGCGCTGACACCCATTTCTGAATTAAGCCAGGAATACATTTAAATATCTATATAAAATTTCGAAAATATAATATTTAAAAAACATGTTATGGGAAGGAGTACAGAGGAAGATAGTGTTTGCGAACATTGGATTTGCATCTCTTTATATTATAAGTGACAGGAAAGAGCTCCGCAGCTTCGCTATGGATGTGTGTAAACACATACATACAAATATACATACCATATATGTACAGCCATAGTCAGATTTACAATTGGTATCACATTCTGTAGTCATTTTATCCTTATCACATCAGTAGCTGACTGAGTGTATATTTAATTAAGCTCAACAATTAGGGTTAATTTGTGAAAACAAAAATCTTCGCATGAATACATACATACATACGTACATACATGAGTTACATACATATGTATACAAATGTATACAGACAATTCATTATATCTTTTACACAACTAATTTACATAAATGTTGTGGCTCTGGGGTATCACATACCTCGTACATTGGTTGTATGAGTTACAACTACATTCACTGAGCTAACTCACTCGCTCATTCATTAATTTATTAAATTTCATTTGACTGGCGCTTTGGTGTCCAATTTCATTAGATTTTTTTTTATTTTTTTATTTAGTTTTTGTTTCTGCTATTTCTGTGAATCCTTTCTTTTTGTGTTAGTGTCGTCCGAAAGTTTTGTGCATTTCAAAAATATTTTTTTAATGAATTTATTCATGTTTTGAAATAAGACTTCAGCAAATCTGTCATTTAAATGCGGTTGTTTGTCACACATCTACTAATATCATGAGTATACTTTGGGTCGTTCTACATCAGGCCTGTATTACAATTTCGGCTTCATTAGCATTTAATGTAAAACATTGCTGATTATTATCCACATGATGTGCTGAAAGGGAAAATAAAATACAATAAAACGAAAGATAATAAGGAAATTGGATACTTTAAAACAATACACACTTTTTCTTTTTGAAAAGCCGTATGTGGTTTCTTCGCGCCTAAGCAGAAAGAGGTATTGTTGCAGGTTTTCAAAATGATACCACACGGACCAAGAACTCATATTTTTAAGAGTGTGGTTTGTTGGTTTATGCTATTTGAATAAAAATGGAAAAACATAATGAAAAGATGGGAGTTAATATAAAACAAGACCTTACGTATGTACATATAGTATGTTTTTGAAAAAATAGACAATCTTAAGTAAAATTGACAAACAGAAAAACTCTAGCTTACTTAGGTCGAAAATCGATCCAAGTTACTTGTTGTAACTAATTTCATCTTTTAACTACAACATCTCCATCATCCAAATAACACTTTCTGCCAATAAATTTTGAGTGCTCAAGAACACTATACTCCAAGTTTCCAAGTGCCCAAAGCACAGAAAAGATGTTCGGTGTTAATAAATACAGACAAACTTAATTCTATAGAAAGATGTCTGAGCATATCAAATAAAATAATAAGTATTTGGCCAAAACACATTAACCTAGAAGAAAAGTGTAATATTCCGAGTAATTTGTCACAAAAGTTTATAGAGAAACTGGTATTAGACGGTTAAAGATCAAAAATGTCTCTTAAAACAAAAAATTAAGACAGAGACGAAATAAAGGCATGCGACGGGTCTTCCAGTAAAAATTTCTGAATTTTCACAGTTGATAGCTGACATCTTGTTGCAGTTTCATCTGTCGAATTAGTTGTTATTCATTCAATCTGTGTGTCGAAATCATTACGAACGCATATAGCATTCAACAACACATGACAATAACAAAATTGTTCTGTTCGAATGCATTGGTTTAGTAAACGATCGAATATAACTCGCAAAATCTGCCGAAAACATCACCATTGAATCTGAGGAGCGTGCCGGAGAATCTGAGGTAGTTGATTTCGTGTCTCTTAATAAAAATTACTAAAAGCCTAAATGAATTATTGTTTACTAAACAGGAAATTGTCATAATCAAAAGATGCTTTGGAACTGAAGAAAAAAATTGTAATTAAAATTCATTTATTTTAACAAGAAACAGAGTCAAATCGCTAATTAAAAATGGAAACTTCTTTGCTCACGTTCACAGGAAATTGTTAATTTTTTTTTAAATAAGGAATAGCCAGAAACCAAAACGAAATAAAAAAGAAAAGAAGAATTATAATAATAATATAAACAATTAACAAACAAACAAAAAAAATTAAGAAACTCCAAAAAATAAAGCAACTTAGTAAATGGCTTTAAAGTTAAAAAGGCGACAACAACAACAAGGTATTAAATTAAAAAGAAATTTGCATACAAATTCTGGAGACAAAAAAAAAAGAGCCAAGAAAAGAAGAAACCGCGTAAATAAAGTGAACACCAGCAACCAAAGCAGCAGGGAGATATACACATCCATACATAAAAATAACAAGTCTGTGTCGCAAAGCTAATAATTTTATCAAATGCGAACAGTTGACAAAATCAGCAATTTTTTATTATGACTTCAGACTTCATTCCATGCTACTTCTCGCCACACCATTCCATTTCACTCGGCATCCTTATTTGATGAAGAAGAAAAAAAATTAAATTTAAAGCAGAAAAAAGTACCAGGACTAAAACAATGGAAACAGAGACGTTTCTAATAAGGAAATTTTTGTGGTTTAAAATGTACTGTCGAGGTCACATGTCTATCTCTATCTGTTTTTATATTTTCCAAATCCAAAAAAAGACTATGGCCCATTGCTTTATACGAAGTATCATCTGTAGCAACATATAGTGAAATAGTGAAAAAATTAACGAATTTTTACAAACGAAAAACTGAGTAGCCAACACTCGTACTTGGGCCAGAGATTTTTGTAATTGAGATGTATATATTCAGGCAAGCCTTTCTAGCATAAATTGTACTTGCAGGCATTTTAAAGCTAAAACCTGCACTCTTCATTTCTCCCCCAATTTTATTCTCAAAGGGCTTAACTAATACAGGCATAAATAGGTTATAATTTGAGGTGACCAATCTCCTAAACATAAACCCGATAGTCCTCTGAATTAAATGCTTTACTAACCAATCAACTATTTTATCATTTCATACTATTTCTATAAAAAACAAAAATGCCGCACGTCCCTGTATTTTCATCGAAAGAGAAAAGAAAAGTGAAAATTTGTTAAGAATAGAAAAAGACGGAAATGCTGCACACTCAGCTTAAATTAAGTGTAAAACAGACCACGCACTAAGTTCATTTGTCTTATTTTTTGTTATTGTTGTTGTTGTTTTTGTGGTTAAAAAATAGAAAATAATCATCTAAAAAATTTACCAGGAAGTTTTCTTTTCGGTTTGTCTTTTTTATATTGTTTTTGTATTTTTTAACAATTCAGTTTAATTTCAGTCTCTATGTTGCTTATAATCTCGTACATATTCGTACGTATTTATTAGTGCATAACTTGTATTCTTTCTGTTGCTGTTGTTGTCTTTCTTGGTTATTAATCATCTTTTGGTAGCATAAGTTGAACGTTTTTTTTTTTGTCTTAGTTATTTTGTTGTTTTTTTTAATAATTTTTTATTTCAATTTTCCTTAGCATAATCTGTGTGTGTGTGTGTGTGTGTGTGTGTTACAATTGTCGTTAGAAACGGAAGCCAACAAGGGAGAAGTTATCAGGATATCCTTACGATGTATATTTTATGTATGTGCCCAGACATTTATTGTCAAAGTATGTATGTATGTGTACATTTACTGTGGACAGTACAGTTAAATGAATTGGCGACTACATCTTCTCTTAATTGAACTATTTTTGGTTTTATATTGAAATAGAAGTTGAGAATAAATTTGATTGTGACATCTCGGTATTGATGGGAAAAATTTGTTGAATGACTCTTAGTTTTTGCCAAGAGGTGAACCTGCCAGGTGTTTCTTGGTGTTAATTGTTTGATTTCAACTACTCTGGATAGGGCAGATTATCTTAATATTTCAAATCAACCGCTTAAGATATGGGTTTGTGACCCAAAAACTTTATCAATAACTATGAATTGCGAATTGTTAAATATTTTTTTGAAAATTATTATTAGCTATGTGGTATCGAGAGAACAGTTATTATATAACCATGGCAAAAATTGCCTAATTAAAAAAGGGTTACCAAATTCAATTTATTTTCTTTCTCAAGGTTAGGCTAGAGGACACAGTTGACAAGTACAGTACCCGGAGGTCGAATTGACCCATTGTACAACGTCCTAGTTTCTCAGACCACTCGTGTTGTGTGCGTTAATTTTTTTACATGAGTGACGGGACCTTTAAAGTCGACTCCGAATGACAGATTTTATGAGAAGCTTTTCATGGCAATTTTTACTCTCAGAGTTTTTGCCAGAAATCTGGTGAGAGGAGGTCACCGAAGAAATATTTTCATATTTTCTCTTTGATGTCTGACCTATGATTCGAACTCGGTCCTTACGTCTAAAAGCCAACACACTACCTACTAGACCACGGCGACATTTTCTCTCCCAAAGTAACGTAAGACTTTTACACTACTAGTACAACGATTTTATACGGCAAAATATAAATAAATTTCCAAATTGATGGTTTATTAATGCATTAAATTATTCCCACATTTAATGTTATAGTCTAAACATGGCAGCCCAGGCTTCTGTATACAAATGTAACATTCGAACAATGTTTAAGATTTTCTAGTTTTTTGTTTGCAACATAAATGTACAAACAACATACAACATGGACGGCATACAAGCAACATGGCAGTTGTTGAGTTTTTCAGCTGACAACAAGAGAAAACGAAATATTTCTTGTAGCATAGTTTTGTTTGCTGTCGTTCGAGTTAGTGAATGTATTTTGATTTGTAACTCGCCGGGATCCTTTTGTTTTAAGCCAAACAGAACATATTTGTTAAAATCAGCACAAATCCAAAAGGACCCGATAGGAAATATTATGTATTTATTTGAACACAAATGCACGATAAATATAAGCTGAAAAGTGATCAAAAATATTCAAAACTAACTGAAATGTATGTAGGGCATTCGATAAATCTCGTTCACATTAATTAATTGTAGCCTCTCAGGACCAACTTTCATTCAAAACAACTGTTTAATAAAATAACATCAAAATATAAAGAGGCGAATATCGATCGATTGTGACTTATCTTGGAGTTATATTCACTTATATGGCAAGTAGTAGTCACCGTAGTCTAGTAGACGTGAGGCCTGGATTTAAATCCCAGGTCAGACATCAAAACGAAAATATGAAGAAAAATATTTCCTCGGCAACTGGCTCTTAGTAGATTTCTGGCTGTCTGATAGTAAATAAAATTAACACGAAGTGGTGTGGTGGCACTTTCCGCCATAAGTGGTGTGACAAGCTAGGTCGTAATCCTGACTGAAGGGTTGTAATGATCAATAATGTACGTAAATTTATTTTAAACCAAATTTGAATTGATTAACTAGGTTAACTTAAAATCTCCTGTTGCAGTTATGTATTATTGAAGGCGAAAATTAAAGGGAAGGGGGCCAACTATAGGAGTTCAAGTTATTGGGTCGACTTTTTATACACTAACCAAGAGAAGTCTGCATCCAGTCTACTTCTCTAAGTTGAGCTATATCTAGTACAGTGTCTTTGCTAAAATATTAAAATATTGGCCTTGTCAAAGCTGAAATGGCCCACAAGGACGCCCATTAGTGCATTTAGGTTACCTTTACTTATTCTTAATAAACTCATTGATTTTATTCCGCAAGAGTAGCCAAAGAGTATCTTTCTGTGTCACTATATTACGCAATAGTCGATGTTACCATCTACTTTCGTAGCCTGATTCTCAATGCTTGAAACGTTATTTAGTTGTTCAGGCTTATGTTCAGTTTATGTATTCGCTTCCACATTTTATAACTATCCTTCCATATGAATTTTCTTCTTACAGTTCTTGAACCTGTATTGCCTTATTAATCGTTTGACTTATTTATCATTTTGGTCTAAGATGTATGACAAGTTTACCAAATTAAAAATAATGCAGGTTCTACATTCTCTGATAACATATAGCACCTCAAGGAAGAGCGTGTTTGTGGCCAGAGGCATATAATTTCGTTATGCTTTATAGAGACCCGGTCCAGTTCATATGCAAACAGGTCCCCACCGACGAAATACTGATACATGATACTGTCTAGTATCACTACAAGAAGAATGACCCGTTAAATGTTATGGAATAGGTAATGTCGGCATTACCTGAATAAATTACAAAACAGCTCTGTTTTGATTGTATTTTTCCTATCGGCAAGTAAAAATGAGAAACCCAGAGCAGACAGGACGACTGCTAAAAGGAACTTTAAATTCATGGTTAGAAATGCAAAATCTGTACAAGAGACGGTGATGAAGAAAGAAACAAAAGCAGTCTAACAAATAAGAAATCCATAATAAAAACGTATTCATTCACATAAAATTTTTATCTTGTTCTTGGTCTGTTCTGTCCTGTTTTGATCTTTTTTTTTTCTTCTGTGTTTGTCCTGCTGTTGTTTGTTTGGTTATGTTTTCTGGGTTGTCATCATCAACTATTTTTTTTTTTCGTTGAAGTTTTATTTGTTTTGTTGTTGCTGTTGTTGTTGGTATCATTTTAGTGTATTTCAAGGGTGCTGATTGTACTAAATTCAGTGCATCATTCTGTTGCTGATATAACTCTGTTGCTCAACTGTGTGTAGTTTATGGAATACAACAGCACAGGAGAGCACAACAGAGAACAGCCAACTGGTGATGATGATGATAGTGATGGTGGTTTTGAGATGGTGTTGTTCTGTTAGTATGATGTCACAGCATGTAGTCACATTTTTATGTGTTCTTCTACGTCTTTTATTTTCATTTTTTGTTCTTCTGTCCTGCTTGTAGTTGTTGTATTTTATTTTTCGTGAAGACTTGGATTTACTGTGGCCTGTTTATTCGTGTTTGTTTGTTTGTAGTCTGAATGGTAGAGATTCCTTGGCTGGTCAATTCATTTCCTTTGGTCTTTTATGTCATTTGTATGTTTAATTTTGTTTTGTGTATCGCTTTGTTTCGCTTTAGTTCTGCTCTTGTGTTTTTGTTTTGTTTTCCATTTAATCTTGAGTTTTATTTTGCTTAACAAAAACTCTTCTAAGTATGATGATAAAAAGTAATAATAATGATGACGATGACGATGACGATGTTGATGCTGCTTCTGCTTCTGCTGCTGATGATGCTTTTGAGAGCTATTGGAGTGTGTTTATTGTTTGTTTCTTTATGTTGTTTATATTGTTGTGATAATTTATTACAAACATTGATTAACGTACTTAGCCGTATGTTTTGGGTTAAGCCCTCTCCTCCTGTCCTGTCTTTTGATTTCTTTTCGTATGTTTTTGTAGTAGTTGTCGTTTGTTTGCTGTTTTACTTGTTGGTTTTATTTATTTGATTTTTACTGCAGTTGTTTTACAGCAGAATCTGGATCTGAAATGATACTTTCTGTTTTTCTTTTTCTTATTATTATGACTCCTTTCAAAGCCTAATATAAAATTGTTGATATGAGTGTATGTGCTGTTAAGAAGTGACACCTTTTTTGCGTTCATTGACAAGGTATCACAGTTCAAAGAATGTACCATTAAACGTTAAGAGGCACACGCACTTCATATTGACTGTGAATTGGTATTTTATTTTTTTGTAGTAGGATTAACTGTCTCTCTAAATTTCTTCAATCGAAATGTCCAGCAACTGGCCCTTACCTTAGCTTAGGAATGCTAATTAAATTTAACTATTAAGAAAAAACAATACAGTAAAGTTCGAATCAATATTTCATTACTTTGATAAGAATATTATTATTTCTTTATGATAAAGATGTTTTACAAACAGTTTAAATAGAAATTAATACTTTCATATACAACCGTAGTACCTCAGGGCAACATAAGCCTAAGGTTTCTGCGTTTAAGAGTCAATATCATGCTTTAGCCAGTCTTCCTCTTCTACGACTATGCTTTTAAATTCCTTCGATATTTTAGTGATAGCCAATCCCCGTAAACTTCTAGTATCGGAGTTGTAGTGCCTTTAGCTTTTATTGCACGGATGGTGTTCGGCCAGAAGAGCCGGTAGAGCCAGTAGAGCTTGATAAAGGCTTACAATGCCGTAAATCCATGCCCTGTACACATACTTTTTACTGGCAATGAATATTTTAATTTGGGTGTCATTCTGATTTGAACGTTCATTCAAAAACGTTGGATGCCACGCGTCCCTTATTAATTTGGCTTATGATCTTATTGCACCTTGATTGCTATCGCCCCAGATTTGACAAGATTTTGTTTGCAGGTTTCAGCATACAGAAGATGATTTGTTGAATGCTTATTTCGTCCATGTGAGTTTGCAAAACAATCTGAATAAATGAAAACTAATTTCGAAGTGTCTGTTGGAAGACCAAATGTTACCCGTTATTTTAACGTTTCTTGTAATCGATTCAGGAACTGAAACTTTTTCTGTCATTTTCAAATCAGTTGAACGATTTTTAAATTTTTTTTTCTTTAACACGCCGAGTTACATAGATTCTGATATTTTAATAAGAAATCTAAACATACGTTAACTATTGCGTACATCACTGGCATATTTTTCGGTTACAATATTTATTTATAAAATCCTCATATATTTCTACACCTTGTTGTCCTTAACGTTCAACATTTAACACCACATACCAATGTTGAGTGGCTGTTTTTGGCTGCCAGGGCTAGTTGTTTAGATGACTGTTTTGTATTGTGTTGTATGTTGTTGCAGTTGCATTTGCAGTTGCTTGGCCAGTTGGTGGTGACCACTTTGTTTGCAACTACCTTAGTAGCCCATGTTAATGTTGCATCATGTTAATGTTTTTCGTTTATATTTTCGTTTTTTTTTTTTTCCTTTCTTTCGTGCGTCTTTTCTTAAGAAGATTTTTTTTTTTTTTGTTCTTCATCAGTTTTTCCTGTTTATGTTTCATTTTATTGTATTGACTGCTTGTTTGTTGTATTTCATGTTATTTTCATTTCAATAAATTGTTTCAATCCTATAGGCAATGAAAGGATCGAAATTATAGGATGAAAATATTTAATATTGTGGAGTAGAGAGGATGAAATATTGTGAATGAATTTCTTTTAATTTTTTTTTTTTTTTGCACATTTTATTTTACGTTGACAATGCTGTTGATGTTGATTTTTTCCTTTTTTTTTTCTTTTTAATTTTAAGTTCTTTTCATTTCGATGTTTTGGTTGTCTGTTGGTATTCTTTGGGGTTGTAGTTTGTCCTTTTATTGTCATTTTAACTATTTTAAAAGGTTCATTCATGTGTTCATGTCAGTAATTTGTATTATTTTTCCAGTATTTCGTTTTTTTTATTTCTGTTATTTGTATGCAACGTTTTGTTTTAGTAGCATGTTCAATTTGACTTTTTGTATTAATTTCATTAACAGCTTCATGGTGTTCTTAATCTCATTTTCATTTTGTTCTTAACGGTGGTATTTTGCTTTTTTAAAGTCAATGAGTATTTAAGAAATGTTCGTAATTCGATATGCTATGCCATGTATGCACCATATTTGTTGTTGGATATATGATATAAGATCATACAAGTGTGTTAAATTGTTGCAATATTTGGCAAAGCTTTAATAGCCGATAAGAGATGCCGTGTTCTTATAAAAATGTTTATATGGTATAACTTCAAAGAGAATAATCTTAGTTCAGTTTGTAGTACACGGATTAACCTAATTAGATTTAAGCATAACAATATCTATTATCTAATCTATTATCTAATATCTAATATTATAATATTATCTTGCTATAGATTACTGTATAAATCAGTACCGCTACTTTTGGTTATAAACCAGCCCAACAACGCACTTAGTTCACTCAAGACATTATCTTTGTGAATAATTGAATAAATCTGCCAGTAAATAAGTGGCCGTAGTCCAGTAAGTAGTGTGTTGGCTTATTAGACGTGACACCTCTGTTCAAACCCCAGATCAAACATCTCCAACTAAACGAAAAATATTTCTTCGGTGACATCCCCTCTGCAGATTGCCATGAAAAGTTTCTCAAAAATCTATCGTTCTGAGTCGACTTCAAACTGTAAGTCCCTTTACTCATGTTTAAAAATTAGCTCACACAATACGAGTGGTGTGAGAAACTAGGCCGTTATCCTGACTAAAGGGTTGTAATGACCAATTATGTATGTATTAAATATCATTAAAACAGATTACGTGAACAAAGAAAATTTTAAAATTTAGGACGATACCAATGCACATGGGATCCAACAGCATCCAATGCATACCAAGACAAAAAATTACTGTTCGTTACATGATTTGGTCTGGCAGTATCGATTCATACTTCTTTAATAACATCAATGGTGGGGCGCTCAATGCCAACGACATGCGCTTTATGCCGATGATTACCAACGTATGTTGGTCTGTGTTTGTTAACCTGAACACCAAAAACAAATTATTTCAACAGGACGGCACTACTTGGCACATATCTCAGTACATTAAATATTCTTTTCGAGCGGTATAACAGTTTATTTTAAGCCTACTTTTTACGTCAGAGTAATGAAAAATTAGATATTCCAGATACGGTCTACTCATGGAAACCATTTGAACAGCTCCAACAAAACCAAATAGGAGAAAAAATACGAATTTCGACCATTTCTTTCAGTAGTCCTCTGACAAATACACAGAGAATAAATTAAATTACCGTGAAAGGCTTGGCACATCTGTCGTTCTGTAGCTCTCGCTACTCATGAATAAATCAATAACTCCATCACTTGGAGGATGTAGGTTATAGTGGGATATTATTGTTCTTGTGTTTGCCAATTGAAAACTTTGCTTCTGTAAATGTGACGATGAATTAATTTCATCCTTCATTATTATTTATTTTTATTGCTTTCATCTATTCAGCTGTCCCTAGAGTAGTATTAATCGGTGATTAACCTCTATCATTATTAACCAATGGTAACTTTTTTATCTTCTTGTAAATATTTTCATAAATATGTTGAATATCGACTGCCATGCAAATGTTTTTAATTTTTAATTTAAGAATTAAACCCGTACTTGAAGCAGCCTATATATCTGCAAATTATCTCATTATTAGGAAACTAATAATCGCTTCTTGCAAATTCAAAACATTCAATGAGTTTATGGAAATGATTTCCATTTATTTCCAGATATTGCACTTAAAAATTTGCATGGCCCTGTGCTGCACTTTAAAATCATTTCCAGATTTCACAATCAAAAACGTAAACGAAAGTCATTTACGCATGCGCAAAATTACATGTACACTTACGCTACTAAAGGTAGGTAGGCAGACAGGTAAGCAGGCGAGCATAAGAGAATAATTTTTTGTTTTTGGGAAGGGGGGAAATTATTTTTTATTGATATTGGATTAATAATTTATTACTGCCACATACTACTGGTTAAAGCATGCCACAAATATGCTCAATTTGGGCATAGGCATAAACATGTGCATACCATATGCTAAAAATATGCTCATGCGTATGTGAGGGGTCAATATTTGGGTACATGCTGTATAAAATAATTTCCATAAATCGATTTTTTCCTTCCACCATTACAACTACGAAATTTGCCGTTATAAATTTAAAATTATTTTTAATTTTGTACACTTTATTTCGGTAATTTTGTTTTTGTTTTTATTATATTTATTCTTTTACTTTTTTTTTTTATTTGCTGCACCATTTGATGTCTTAGAAGTCCAGTTTGTTAGAACTTATTTATTACCAAAACATGATTATAATTTCCACATGCAGGAATCGTCGAAAATGAATAAAAAAAAAGAAGAAAAGAATCATTGTTACACATAAAATTCTAAACACGTTCGATAATCTCATGGCTAATACAGCTAATTTGTAAAGTAATGCAATTGGCAAAACGTAACATGATAATACGTAGATTGAGTAGTGCAACTCAAAAGTCGATTTACACTGTGAAAGCGTATACTTTACATTTTATTTTTTACCTTCAAAATTAAAAGTTAATAAAATTGCAAAATGAATTAACATTAGTAAATCGTTGAGCTCAATCACTACGACAATATCATTAGGCACTTTGTTCTATCATTTTCTCCATGATGTTAGTCCCCTGGGCTATCGCTATCGCTTGGTTGCATTGATGGTAGATAAAACTATCGCATTCCTTAACGGATCTTGTATATAGCATAAGACATGATATCCTGTATCTGGTCATCACTTCTAATTAATGAAGATCAAGGCATAACCGTTAAAGGAGTAATAACGGCAAGGGAATAGTGTGATTTTGATTATCCAGATAACACTTGTCGGATCCAGCAGTAAATGGCAATGCTTAGCGATGCCTACACAATCTGCAGCATTGCTAATTAATATCTTGAAATCGAAAACTCTCCACATCCGATTTTATTCGCCAATTGTGCAAACAAAACAGAGACTGCCGGCAAATTCTACTACCTTAGAAGCATTATATCTCCGAACGGTGAATATTAGGACGCCTGAAACTTATTTGAAAATCACAAATATTAATGGAAATATATAATATCGCCCTTTGAGCGGTTGCAAAGCTTGATACGCTGCCACTTGTTATATCCTGGATGTTCTTCACTAACGATTTGAAGGCATGGTTTCTTACGAGAAGGTCAGCGAGATAACGCGATGTAACTCCGTTAGATTTTTGCTTGAGGAAGTCAAAAACCATAGCGATCTTGTTCAAATGTGTTGGAGAGCAATGAAAAGTAGTAGTACATCAAAAAAGTAGGGGACATTTAATCCGTTAAAAGATAGTGTACATTCCTTTTCAATTCCCTGCAATTTAATTATTCGTATAGAATATAATTGAATGCCTATAAGTACGCAATATCTAATCTATGTTAATATTCTAATGGCCATTATATTCACTCTGGTCACCTTGATTATAAAATGTGAATTAGTTAAGAAATCTACACAACAACATCCATCCAGCTTTCCATTTGTTCACAAATTATTTCGAATGCTTTGCAATGCAGATGCTGCATCAAATTATGTTGCATGTTCAAGCGTCTTTTCGCTTTGCCACCAAAGGAAGTTTATTACCGCTGGTAATCGCTCTACTTATTCTTTAAATATTTTATTTTATGATTTCTGCTTTACGTTGTTCTTGCCGTTCTTGTATTGTTGCAGTTACGTGAATTGTTATTATTTATATGCCGATTGTTGTACATTAAACATCGTGTTGTATATGTGAAGCTTTTGTATTCTTTTTATTTTTGCTGGTGATCACTGAATGCGATCGACAGGTGTTGATTGCTGTTATTGGTCGTTGTTCGCTCTCTCTCTCTCTCTCTCTCTCTCTCTCTCTCTGTCTGTGCATTTTTCATTCTGTTCGATTTGATATTTGGCGGGGATGAGCTTCTTTTTATCCATGCATAATGTGCTCGTATTCATGAAGTTTAAGTTAAAGATGAGATCCATAGATGTTGGTGGCGGCATTCAGTTGTTGTATATCTTTTTGCAGATATTGTTGTTGTTCTTATTTTTGTTATAGTGTTTCTTATTATTTATTGCCTTTTGCTGTGGTAATTGTATGCATAAGCGTGAAAACAAATTATTACAATTCGTACGTGATTTTAATCAAAATATCATGTACCAAATTGACTATAATTTCGATAGGTGGTAGGTGATAATTTTCAATTGCATTGTACGACACTCAAAATTATAGAGATTATGAAATTTCATAAGAATTTTTTTTTTTTTTGTTTTGTTTTTTTTTCTTCCTTTTATGATGATTGGATTGGTGTTGAATTTAACACAAACATTTCTAAGGAACTAGAGTGTGTTGTAATATGTGTCAAACAATACGAAAATATATGGCATATACTATAGCAGTAATTGAAAATATTTTTATCGTGCCTAACATTATAAAATTGTAATAAAAACTTATTAACAAAACAGTTGTCTTTTAAGAAAAAAAAGTTCAAAATTTTAAAATTTTTATGAATAGTGATCAGATATGTAAAAAATATTTTTGAGTAATATTTTAGAAAAAAGGAACTTCCAGTCTATTTTAAAATAGTTTGATAACGTTTCTTATGTGTCCATGTTCAGAATGAGAGAACTCCAAGTGTACAGTAACATATTAAAAGATCAATGAAATTATCAAGCTCTGGTTATTTCTAATGATGCTGACTGAGACCTCAGACCCAAAAAGGATTATATTGCCTCAAACCAACTGGGTTTTGAAAAATTGTTAGTGTTTCTTTATTTTTCTTTTCGTTAAGCATAACTTACAAAAAATCAGCGCCCACCTCATGACTAGGGACAGATCCCATCAAGGTAGTGCAGACTGGGTCGCAGTAGTAACGCAATTTACTATAAATTCACTGGTTTAAATTCAAATACATCCCCCCTCCTATCTATAAAATTAATACACAGAACATATGTTGTGCACGAAGAAAGATCGTTATCCTGACTAAAGGATTATAATGACCCACACATAAACCTTCACCTGATGATAAAACGAACTAAATCAAATTCAAACAAATAATTGCCACTAAATTCACCTGCGATTGAAGCCTGAAGAAAAAACTGTTCTTTAGTCGAAAACCAATATACTGAGCTTGGATAGCATAGTAGCGAATGGGGTAGGACTTTGTTTTGTGTGAGGTTAGGTATTTTGAATGAACTGATTATAAAAGCCTTAGTGTTAAAACGTAAAAAACATAAATAATTTTTTTTACCAATAAGATCAGTTTTCAACAAAACAGTCTAACTAAATGAAAACGAATTTAACAGATGTAGGCTTAACCAGATAAGGTTTATCAACCATCAAAGTTTGAAAGCCATTTTTGGAAGACACTATATACACAAATACATACATAAGTTGCCCTCGTTCTGACTGATCCACAAAAGACTAAAAATAATTTTTTAAAAAATTCTTTCGTATAAATTAATAAGCATAAGCTTTATATTATATATGCCAATAGAGGCCATCTCTATAATTATTTTGCCACAAATACAATAGAATATTTCTTTTTAATTAATTTTTTTATAAATTTTTCAATTATTTATCACAATATATATATTTAATTTATAGTTGTTGTTGTTGTTTGTTTTATTAATTGTTTGTCTTTTTCTTTAACGACTTACCTAAAATTAGACATCATTTGCATTATTCGCAATTTAATGAAAATTATACAGTGAATAGCCATGCCATGGCATGGCATGCCACGATAGCAACAACCTGATGAATTACCTGAGAAACAATGCGATTGTAGGTTTTGTTTAATAAGACCCCTTAAGGTCAATATTTTGCTACTGTATTTACAGAAAAGATGGAAATAAAGATTTTTCTTAACAAAAAAAAAAAAAAACAAAAAAGGAGAAAAATTAAGGAACAAAGACGTTGAAAGAGCCAAACGGCAATAAAAAATAAAATCGTATTTCAAATTGAACAAATTTTTGATACCAATCAAAAAACAACCAGCCACCAATGAAATCAACGATAAATAACTAAATAAAGTATTAAAAATAAGAAAAGAAAAAAAAAGAACTGCAAAAGATCGTATTCAAAATAACATTGTAGTTGAAAACTTGGCTACTGCAAATTTATTTTTGTTTTTTTTTTTTGCTTTTTGGTTTTATAAATTTTTATCTCAATGTTTTGAGGGAATGTTTTTTTTTTTTTTGTGGCCTGTTTTGTTGTTGTTATTTTTGTTTAATGTTAACCAAGATTGTCGTCTTAAGGCACGTTTTATTTGTACAAAAACTGAAATCTTTTAAAATAATTTTTTGTTTTCATTCTGTTTTCTTTGCAAGATTTTAATTTTTCGTTGATACTGTATAAATAGAAAGAGTTGAGGAGTACATTTCGTGTATTAGTTTTGAGACAACTTCTCTAACAATAACAATAATAACAATAACAATAACAACAACAATAATAATAATATTAAGATCTTGTTAAGATATTATTTGTTAGATACGACAAGTAGACTTAATTATCATTTTCATGTTTAAACATAAATAATGCATTACTTTTCAAATAAAATTTAAAAATTTCTATTGTTTCATGGATACACTGCAGCAAAATTGTTGCTGTTGTTGTTTGGTGTAACGACCAGGTGTAACAGAATAGATTGGACCTGGTCAGTTTTCGTACACAAGTGACTTTACCTTGAATAACTTAAGCAAGCATAGCAAAATGGGTCATCAAATGGTTGCTACAGTAACTTTGTTAAAAGTTGTTGTCGATCACTTTTCCCACTACGATGAGTAGTATGTATGACTTTTTAATGTCATTATGTTAGGCGATATACGCTTAGGCACAGTCTTTCACACAGCCCAACACAGGCGTCAAATTATATAATCGTGGTAGCCCATTGTCCTGTGTAAACCACATACTTGCCAGTTTCAATAATCTTTCGGCCATAGCATTCCGAACCAACAGAATCTTTAAGACCATTTTCAGGTCTAAGTCATAAAGCGCATCACACAATCAGTTTTTTCCCGGTTTTCCGTGCCACATATTCGACGGAGAGCTCTGCCTACTTAAAAGAGTATTGAAGATCGCATTTATTGAAAACCACCTATTATCTCCACCAATAATACCCATTTCTGGATAAATGTGTACGTGAACACAGGGCGACATCAATCCCTAAGAGATTAAAGATCATTGTTTGATGTAGATTTTGGTTTGACGGTGTCCAACCTTCCTTTGACAACGACGTTGAGCAGGCCATCACTGTCAATGCGTAATGATGAATAGCAAAATAATCTTAATCTGTTGTAAGAAGAGATGTTTGAAAGGATATATGTACCTAGCGAAAGGAAAGAAGGGAATACCAAAACTTGAACCCAATAAACAGATTCTATGATGACGAAACTGAATCATCGGAAGACACTACTAGAACTGAGTAACATTAATGTGTCACAGAAGAAACTATTTGAATACATATCAGGTGATGGCCAGGGTATTTTGTTTCACTTCAACCAGCATCCAGAAGTTTGTTTCAGGAAATACCAGTAAGTATGAAGGAGACTATATAGATTGTGGTCGTCTGTTCACCAGAGTGTACGTTAGCAATGATTTGGCACAGTATTTTACTTCAACACCACAATAATGTAATAATGTTAAATGCAGAAATTTTAATTCTAGTTCTTTTTTTTCAGTGTATTAACAAAATGTCTTTGCAATAAGCAAAGCAAGTGGTTAGCAAGTTAAGTTTGATGTTTATTTTAAAATCGGAAAAGAGATACAAGACAATAACAAGTATCAGTTAAGTGAACTATGACAATGGATATTAAGTGATTTTATGATTACAACGATCAAAAGTAATTTCAATACGAATTTCTCAAAAATTTTGGTTAAAACATTAATATATCGGGAAATATAGAATAAAAAACAAAACAATAGTATACGGCCACAAACACCCAATAAATACATTTGTTTGTATGTATTTTTATTGATATTAAAGGAAAATCTCTATTAAATAATCTCATAAATGTTTAACATAATTTTGGAGAAAAAAACAATTTTTTACAAAACGAAAATTTCTAAAAAGTGAACCAACTTTGTTGGCATTCTTGTGTTCGTAAAACAAATATTGACTGGACTTGTGTACACTCGTATTTGAACTTGCCAGAAAACATATTTTCCATGTCGATACAATCAATTGCGTTATGCTAAATATATGCAAATACGATTACGAATACGATTACGAATATTTCTTATTTTCAAGGAACATTCTAGAATGCCCTGAATAGGAAACGAAAAAAAACAAGAAACACCACAAATTTAAAAGAAAATAATCATTTCCTAAGAAGCCCAAGAAAGTCATCTTCTAGTATTAAATTTTTTTTTGTTTTTGTTTTTATTTTTTTTCTTCATTTTATTTGCATTCAGGAAATCGTTACAATACCCTCATCGACTTTTTGTTAAGGCATTTCTTTATCGCGATTTCGTTAACCTAAAATAACTGCTTCGAATAGCAATAACCCTCAATGAAAATGTCTTCTTTTGCATTTGAAATTATTTTGATCTGCCGATAGATTTTTCTCTGCTTTTCTTCTGTTCACCGAAGAAACTATTGGGTGGGTGGATTACGCGATCATTGTGTGTAATTCAATGTGTTTGAAAGAAAAAACGTGAATCTCTAAGATATTGTTTATTTATGTGAGAGCCAGGCTTATTTGTTTGTTAAAGAGACTTACAGGGAAAAGGAAATTGATTTCATTGAGCGCATAGTGTGAAAATTGCGAACCTCTTTTGGAAGAAAACTTGGTGCGCAACAAATCTCGTCGTACATAATGCACCGAATATGCCGAATTGCTATTTATTATCAAAATGCGATGAAATCAAATCATTTATGACGAGCATGGTTGCAAGCAATGAAAAATACTTCACGTAATCCTTTGTTAAACACTTACTATCTGTGTACAGTCAGGTTGAATTTGACCAATGACATGAGATGTTTTTGAACGCTATAAGACAGCCAGACTGTGATTAAGTCCATAGCGAACGTAGTTTGAACATAGTCCTTGTCCATGAATACCGAGCATTCCTTAAAGAAATTTCTAATCTAAGGTATTGGTTCCAGAACATAGGAATATCGTTGAAAATTGCATTGCTGATGTGCTAGCCAGGGCCGGTACGAAGATTGCAATTCTCGACATGCTACAGGGCATAGGAATTTTGATTACCTCAGTTAATTTGGATATTGTCCACTCATTTGACGGTGAATCTGAATCTCGTTGAGAGCAGAAGGATACTTGAAATATTGCATACGAATGTTCATGAAGAGGTATGGCTCTCTTCTATATTTAAATCACATGGTCTAGTATCTAGTCTATTGGCTTATTATATGTGAGCTACCCAGACCAGACATCTCCAACAAAAGGAAATATGAAAATAATGTTTCTTCGGCCACTTTTTCTCAGCAGATTTCTGGCTAAATCTTTCGGCCACAAAATTTTTCTCAATAATCTGTCTTTCTGAGTCGACTTTAAACTGTATATCTCGTCAATCTTGTATAAACTTAAGTAGCCTTAAAAGCTACAATTGGAAAACGTATCGAAAAGTTTCAAAAACCTATTACCTGCTGAAAAGTTTGCCTGGCCAATAGCCAAAACGTAGTTTTGCTCGCTAACAACGTAATAAAACTACCCCAAAAATAAGACCGATATTGATTAACATGACAATCGAAATTAAAATAAAAAAAAAATCTAAGAAAGATGAAATCATAAAGTACTGGTGAATATAATAGTTGACTGAATGCCCAAATGTCACACGCCTCTTCAGATGTTTATTTTGGCTATTGTTAAACGACGAAGGCCATTGCTTTTGATAAATTTCTTTCCTTTGGCAAACTGGTCAATTTGTACAATAACGTGTTTGATATTTAATTTCTACGTTTTTCTTTTTGGCAATGGAAATGAGATTTTATTAGGAAGATTAGAAAACAAAAGACTTGAAGAACAGAAGAAAATATGAAACTTCTTTAAAAATGCATTGCTTCGGTTACAATAACTGCATAAGACAGAGAGATAAGAATGATTTCCAAAAGAAATATTTTTTTTTCATTTCTAAGAGCATTTGTCTGTTTGTATTTGGCTTAAAACAATTGACCACATTGTTTATATATTACTATGGCCATTAATAAATGGTATATAAATGCGTTATGATGTTCCTATTATTGTTGTTTTGAAAAATTGTCATTTTCCCAAGTAAGAAATGAAAAGAGAAACAAAAAATCCAACCGGCTGCAAAATGTTACAAACAGGCCGGACATGCATTGCGTGCCGTGGTTTAGAACTGTAGAATATGCAATACTGCAACAGTAGCCTTATTGGTAGTATTGTAAGTAGCTGTAAACATATTATGCAACAACTGCTGTTGCATGTTCTCTTTTCTAGTTTCGTTTATACAGCAAAGATGTCAACTGCATTAAGTTTCTATAAAAACGCTACAAATAGTGTGTAATTCAGTTTTTCAATAAAAAAAGTCTCCAAAAACTTAAGTACCAAGTACAAAACGAAACTCATAAATTAATTTTACGGCTGTTTTAATTTATTTTTAAATCCGACTGAAATTCAATTAAATTCGGAACTGTTAGATTACTCTCTCTTTCTTCATCCCTTAACCGATATTCCTAGTATGAAAACAATGCACTACATAATTAGAGGCCTGAGCGTTGCTGGTAAAGAAAAAATTTCAAAAGAAATTCGAAACGTTTCACTCTTCGTACCTCCCCGTATTTCTGAATCCGACCGGGAGACCTTTTACTTCAGATAGTGAACAGATTTAAACGAGATATGCAGACATTAAGTTAATCGAATAGATGATGAGCTAGTATATAAGTAGTAGAGATCGATCGCATAAGCTGTGTTTCACTGTAATCGTTTAATCGATCTATATGTTAAATAAATAGTTGTGTTATGACATAACACATATGGCCTATTGTGGTAACAAGTGAGCGTTTCTACTGACTGTTATTCACAAAGTCCACCTACACATGGTAGCAGTTAATCACCAAATACAAGCAAAATATTTAATGTTCTTCGTTATGATTTTTCCTGAATCTACAATGATGTAGAAGAGGATGACGTTATTATAAACATCATCTGTCTATAACGTATATTATTCAGAAGTTTAATCCGTACTCTATTCATCGAATCTGTTAAAAGTTCCAAATGATCTCAGCATGATCGAGGTCATGATACGCAATCAACAATAAGTTAAACAGTTCTGCTTTCAGTTCCAGTTCTCGGAAATCGACTGGAGATGTATGAAGGCATTCAGCAATTCAGTAACTTTACAACAGCCAATTCGTACTTTGCCCATTACGATTATCATAAGGATCAGTAATTTGTACCTTACGAAAACGCACCTTGTGCAAGGTTTCAATTACTCTAGAATGTGGAATGGTTATTTATTTATTTTATTTCTCAGGCTACCATTTCTCTTTCTGGGAGAAAAACCCCATAGGTTTTAAGAATGTGTTCCGGTGATCGATTTTCATTGCTACAGAATCTACATGTTGGGCTGCATACAACTCCCATTCTAAACACATATACCCTAAATCAACAGTACCCTGTGCCCGCTAGTCTGATGTATGACTCGAATGTTCTCTTATTGTATATTTCAAAGAAAAGTTTTGAGACTTCCTTTGAGAAGAGAACAGTTTTTGCCACTCTTTATAGAGACATTAGACATTCTCTTAATAGAACATTTGTGGGAAAACTGAAATTTATAGTGAAGGATATAAAACCTTCCTGTAACTGTCTTACGTATTTTATGAATTACAATAATTATATGAATTCAAAATTTATAAATTAAATTTCGCGCAGAAAAGAATAAATCGCTAACATTGCCACACGTTTTCTAAGCGTGTGTGTTCTATTGATGATGACATATTTTTGTCTACCTAATTTCTCAATAGAAACAAACACCGTTTCTAGGCTTATGTTTTAGCATAAATGCCCACTCGCCTGCTGTGCCATCCATTGTACGATGATTGTTGATTTTGAAAAAATTTGTATCGGCTTTTCGAAATCTATTTAGCACACAATGGCGCTGTACTGGGTAATAAATAGCATTATCATAGTTTGAGTGTTATTCACCAAATAGTAAAATAAAAATGATATCTTTCAAGATTTATGGCATTTCTTTTTATGGAAAAACTTGTTAGAAGAAATAAATGATCTTAATTCATGCAGTTTTAAATTATTTTTTTTTTTTTTAAAGGAGTTGTAAGAAGATTTGAAACTGAAGTTCGTACCAAAAATAATTTTTTGCATTACGTTATGTCATGTTATGTCAGGGGGGACAGGTAATTAGATAATTTATTTATTTTCCAACACATGTACTGGCATTTGATATTTACACTTTATAAACATCTTCAAATATCATACATTCTAAACATATTTTACGAAATATCTCGAATAGATACAATCAAATAAAATCTTTAAATAATTTATTCATAAATTTTATCAATGATCTCCAGCGTGAATACACAAACCGCACACCAAAACCGATATCTGTTAGTGCAGGCATGCAACATATAGCCTCTATTGTCATTAATTTTGAACATGTGGTCAAGCAGCTACTGTTTGTTTGTACGTTTAAACATGCATAGAAGCTGAAAAAAATCTTTTTTTTTCACTTTTTAAGTCACAAAGAGAAAAAAAACTGAATAAATAACGTTGACAATATTTAGAGAATATATTGTCAATATAATGTAAACTTATAGTTAAATAGATATAAAGACGGACATAAGCATTGTATGTACAACAGCTTCAACAAAGATTACGCATTGATTGTCTAAGTGAGTGCCAGCCAGCCAGCAAGCCAGCCACCATGTAACTCGTATGTGACATCTATACTCACGTTAGCTAAAGAATATCGATTTTTTTTTTATAAAAAATTTTGAATTTATTAAAATCACCAGACGTAATAGAAAAACCTTTAACACCTTTTGGTTGACCACATAAGTAACAAAGATCTGAGATCTCGTTTTTGTCAGATGTTATCTAAAAAAAAAAAACGAAGAAGTAGAAGACAAACGATTGGAAAGATTTTTAAGGGTAAATGGTAAAAGAACAACGAAATTGTGTCGTATAGTGACTAAGCAAAGTACAGAACATGACGTATTTTCATTAGACTAGCCAGCTGGAAATTATATCTTGAAAGCTATTGTCTTCAAAATTATCGAATGTTGTTACGTGTTTATATATAGAGGATGCATAAGCATATTCATTATTGTTGTTCCATTATGTTGGAATTGGAAACATATTCTAAATATTTCTCTCGATCTGTAATGGAATTGCTATGCGGTGTCCTAAATTTATCTAAAACGAATTAATATACTGTAGAATATATAGAATTGATATAGAATATACTGTCCTAATCACCTAACTCTGGTAATTATCATAAAAATTAAAAATGCTTGATTTAATTGGAATTAAAACAGAGAACATGATGGAGATCGAGTCTATACTATGCAGTCATTCGATTACGTAAGGAGCCAATCAACAGACTACCGAATTTTATTTGACGTTTTCCGGTCAAAAAACACTTGCTTAAGACTTGGCTTAGATTCAAGTTTAATATTCAGATTCCGTAATGAGAACAAACGAGTCACTAGAAAAAATATTTGGAATCTGTGTTGGATTAATTAACAGTAAGCATAAAAGGCCTAGTGAGCAGGAAATTAAAGCAGTTATTGATTGTTTTAGGATTAGTTTTGAAATTCGTTATTGAGAATTATTAAAAATACAAATTGCTCATTGCTCATTGCTTGACAAAAGGGTTGAATAAGTATCACCATTAAAAAATTTAGTTTTTGGATGGGGTTTACTAGCTCGCGGCAACATCAGAGCTGCTGTTATATTATATACACACTAGGAACAGACAGCAAAATTTGATAATATGGAAAAAAGTAGTCCGAAATTTGATGTAGCCAAGTAACTCGCAACGACATCATCTACCGCATTGTATTAAAATTCGTTTCATCAATATTTCTATCATGCATTATCCTCTATGTTTCTTATAATGTTTTTTCATGTTTATGGCATCATGTTTTTTACAATCGCCGTAGAAAACTATAATATATTCCAGTAATTTCTTATTTAACTATGTCACACGCTTTAAGTTAGATAAGAAGAAAACCTAAATAATAAGTGTGACCCATTCATTACCTGTACAAGAATTTAAATCAACGAATACAGTCTCCAAAATGTTTACTGACTTGTTAAACGACATCCTTTGAAGTCTATAGAAACGTAAAAGAAAATCTATGCATATACACACTGTAAGTATGAATAGTAAATGCACAGAGTATGTATGTTTAAGATCATGTTTCTATCTGGACAAGATTAAAGACGATTATTAAGAAAATTTTCCAAATATATTGGGATTTTTTTCAAATTAATGTTAAAATTTTTAATTTCATTTATTAACTCCACTCCTTGAAATGGGGATAGGAAAATGGAAAAACAAAACGACGAAAATCTCCTTTCTTATAGACAATCATGTTGTTGTTGTTGTTATTAGTGTTTAGATTCTTAAAATATTTATCATATTGTTGTTGCCATTGCTGGTTGCATCGGTTAGAAAATTTTCTTCCTCATGCTGTGCGCGATTCATTGTTGGTGATTAACGTAAGGTTCGTAAATTTACAGTTTTCATCAAAACTGAATAGCAAAAGAAAAAAGTCCCTGAACAAAAAAAAGGAAAATGAAAAATAAATAGACTTTAACTTACTCGTTTTAGCGACTGGACTCACCTTCACACTATTACCATGCACTTTGTGCAGCATTGCATTGCATTGTTGAATTACTCCACTCTACAGCCAACTCCATCAATAAAGTACCATCTTCTTGGTTGTCTTATTTTTCTTATTCTTCATCTGTTTCTTCTATTTTTATTTCAACGTCTTCGGCAGACACTGAAAACAAAAAACAAGAGAACATCCAACCAACCAACCAACCAGCCAGTTATAGGGACCAACCAACGAACGAGTCATAGTGTGGCACAGCAAGAGGTTAAATTTAAAGATCCCATAACTATCTAAATTCAGCAATAAGCATTAGGATGAAAATTGCAATTGTTGTTTAATATGTGTTCAGACTGCAATACTACAAGACAACAACAACACCACCATTAGTGGTGAATAAACGGACAGACGGACAGACGGGTCGGACAAACAAACATACTTTAGTAACCTGAACTTACAATGTGTTTTACTATTGTTGGTGTTATTGTTGTATGACTCCTTCATCTTCATCATTATAAACTTCTTAGGTTTTAAGACAAAAAAAAACATTAAAGTCAGAGCATTTAAAGAATGCATTCATTATTTAATGAATACGGAGTTAGCTTTTGATGTTGATTAGAAGCAATAAAAGTATTAGTTCGATTGACAATACCATTGCCACCGTGGGAGTAATATCTCCAAAAGCAATGCTGAATAATAAATAAACCTGTTTCTAATCCAGGAGAATAATGTTTTCGAAATTCATATCATATTTGATCAACTTCAAACCAGATATTATAGTGCACTGTGTATATTTGGGATTTTTCAAATTAATTCGTATCAAAAATATATAAAAATATGGAAAATCTCTTGATATTAAATAAAGAGAAAATCATTTCAATTGTCTGTTTATTGGTAGCTTAAGTGTGGTATCATGGGTGAAGGTGGCAGTGGTGGTGGCAGCCATCAAAGTATTATAAGCAAGTACTTGTGCAGTGTATAATATTTGTTACTCGCACAGGCATTAGAGTTGAGTTTTTTTGGTGGCGATTTTTTTTTGATGATGTTAAAGTTTGATCGCACGATTCTAACAGCACATCACTTCGTCATCATATAAAGGCAAAAAAAAAAAAAAATACACACACTTATAGATACAACACTAATAAACATACATACACATACTCATACTAATAGCTACATACATAGTATTGTTACAAAAAAAAAATAAATAAAAATAAAGAAGTTAGGCCAACAACATACTCGTACAAACCACCAAATAGACAAGTTGTTGAACATGTATTTGCACAGACAATACAATACAATACATCCAAAACATACATACATACATTCATAACACATATAAAGTTTAATGCAATATTAAGTAAGAAACAGTAAGATCGATTAATGTTATTATTGTGTAAATACACTCGAGAAAAACACTGTGTTTAAAGAATATCTCTAAACCTTCACGCAACTGAGTCACACAGTTAGTATTTCAATGCAATAAATTTATAATTAAGTTTTTATAAAATTTTAAGAACATATAGTACATAAAGAGGAATTTACAAACATAATGTAAAAAACTTTTCATCCTCTATTTCGAGACTATGTCTCTTGTATATTTTCTTTTATAACTCAGAGTATTAAATACAGAAAACCCTGGCGAGTTTTATAAAAAGCACTAACATTTTATGTTTGGCTTAAACATGATTACTTACTTCAAATACAATGAAAGCTCAGTATGTCTAATGGTATTTTAACGAATCACAAAATGATACCCTACTCTACTACTGTTAACTCTAATTCTAATATTTAGAAGTTTACACCATGCCAGACATAACTCATCTTTGGTCTAATGGACTAGACGAAGTTAAGGAATTTTGCCAGGATGCAGACACAAAGTGTGTGAAACTAGATTGTAACCCTAAATAAATAAATTTCCATAGTTGGAACTTATTTTGCAACTTGCCGTAAAACATGGGTTTAGTTAATGATACCTTTAGCTAAAGAAAACAAAAATGTTACATTTAACTTATTCTCGTTATTACAACTTACAGATCCAACAAACTTTATATAAATAAATATTTTTTTCAAAACTATAACAGTACCGGAGCAATGTCGATAAGACTGCTCAATGAAGCAAGTTTTTTTTTTGACGCAGTGACAACGTATTTTTTTTTTTTTTTTTTTTTGTTGTATGTGATGAAAGAAAAATATAAGTTTTAAAATAAATTTAACTTTAAAAGTTACCGATAGGATGATTTTCCCTTTAGCTTAATGCTCACTTTTGTCATATTAGGTACCATTAAAATCCTCCCTTTAGTTAACGGCATGTTGTAATAATGTCCCCAAGAATATTTTACGTTAATTCGACTATTCCAAAAAACAAAGATTTTAAGGCTGTTATTAATTCTCTTATCAAGTTCTACGTGTGCTCTGCACATATTGTTGGACAATATCTTCTTCAAATTTATGTAATGCAACCCCAAAGTCGCTTACTATCTATTTAAAATTTAACTTTATTTTTGGTAAAACTGATATTCCTCTTATAAAAAATTCCGTATGGGAAACCAAAAACCAAAATAATAAAATAAAAAAAAAAATTAAATCTTCCACCCTCTCTCTTCTTTCTTTTACACTCGCACCAAATGCAACAGGAAACCTCTCTTATTAAATGGGTGCCTCATAAAAACACCATTAAAAATATTAACGAACATACAATCGCACACTTAAATTCCATGTATTTCATCTCGACGATATCCACAGAGTCATCATAAGACACATTTACTTTCCATTTACTAAAGGAAACATTAGGAAAACACTATCAATGACCCAACAACACCAACTTAATGTTGTTGGCATAAAAATCGATGAAATGGCAGCAAAAAAAATACGTACAATAAGGCGAAATAGCAATAGCAACGGTGATGTCGTCTTTTACAAGTAAAACTGAAAAAATATTGGAAATGATTGGTGTTAACATTGTTAACAGTAAAAACTATCACACCTAATGTACATATAAATGCAACATCTTTTGATTTGTTTTGTTTTGTATTTCCACAAAGGAAACCAGGAACACAATTTAGCCGCGTAAATGTTTACAGCCACAGTTTGCGTTACAATTTGAAGACCAAATTCTTCTTTTTGGTTTACTTTGGTTTCTTTTTCATTACAATTCATATGGTTTAGTTACGCTCGTGCCGATCTAAAATCTATGATATACGTTTCTTTGAGAGGTGCGTTAGTTATTGTAGAGGAGTGAAAGCCAATAATTGCGATTTTGTTTTCCAACAAAACAATAGCCTTTAGGTGGGACTTTTCTAAGTTTGATGGTCTGACATAATAACAAAATTTATATCCAATTGCCAAATATTGTGTTGACTTCTTATATGATTCTAAAATAAAAACTCTCTCAATTGTCTCATAAGAATATCTGCAAACATTGGTTTATTTTTTTGATGGTGTTTGGCTTAACTATCTACACCCATTGAATACAATGCATAAATATTGCCGTTAATATATGACTTCATAGCATTTTATTCGCATCATCATCATAGCTTCTAATTAGAAACTAGAAAACAACTTGAAAGAACTTGTAAAATGCCAGTCTTTTTAGTTCTTATAAGGGTCACAATTAGGGTTATAATTAAATTCTATACATCATCCATCATTTAATCATATTTACAACAGCGACATAAAATGTTGCAATAGAAAAAAATACTCTCTTCTATATATGCATACATACATACATATGTGTGAGGGTTAAAAATATGTTGTCTGCTACCACAATAATTAATTAATTCCGATAGGAATGAATATTCATTCATTCATAACTCCTAATGAAAATGCTATAAGATAAGGAATAAGAAAATGTGCGTTTAATAATTCTAATTGAAGTAAGCGGGTCAAATTAGTTGAAATTATTGAATAAACATTCGAAAGGCAATACATTGATATAAGGGAAACCCTTTTCATTGACAAACATTAACCCTAAGCAAGGCTTTGTTTTATTTATTTTTTTAACTTTATTTTAAAATCGACAAAAATCGAGAAAGTTCGATAACTAGGAAGTTAGAATGGGACATGCAACAAATAACTTAATGACCCTGGAGTCTCTGAAGGGGGTTGTTGTGAATTTTTTTAACGATGTGTATAAATTATCGGAACACATTCTTGCAACCTACTGGGCATTAATCTATCCCAGGACGAAATATTTTGATCCATATCAGATGCTAAGCAGTGAATTACCATTGTTGACACCGAGTAATATTCTGAAGTTTGTCAGAGCATTACAAGAGTATCGGAAAAGTTAGATGGCACTACAAGTGTCGTAGTACTGAGCCACCTCTTCACGACAATAATACTAAAAATACAAACGGCAGACAATTTGATTTAGAATGATTACATCGGCTCAACTATTAGTTCAGCATTAATAAGTCTACAGGTAATGATTTCAATTTAATATCAACACTCCACTGGTACCATCCGAATTCATTGTTGGTTCAGTAGAAAGTAGAATGCCGAAAGCCTTGTTCGATATTTCTCTGATTCAACTGGAGTGAACTGAAAACACAGATTCTGGTGCTAGTTAGCTTTTGATCAGATGTGCCAAGGAATAGCCCTTGTTGTGAACATTATAGATTCAATTGTAGCTAGATAAGTCTCCAACTGAATCATTACAATTCTTCAGTTAAGATATCGACCAAACTTCTCACACCACTTAGGTCGTGAATGCTAATTTAATTCAAGTAGACTCCGAACAACAATTTTATTTAAAATTCTATTATAATTTTATTTACTCCTTCAGAGTTTTTGACAGTAATCTGTATACAGAAAAATATAAAGATTTGATCATATTTCGTATTGTTGGCGATGTCTGAATTAGGATTCAAAGCGCGGTCTTACGGCTAATCAGATTATGGCGACAACTATCCGGAAACACTTCTGGTACCATAGAAGGTTTAATTTATAAAAACTACAAATATCACGAGAAACTAACAAACAGAGAGCAAAGAAAGAATGAAAGAATGAAACAAAAATATAAAGAGTTTCGTAACAAATCATAAAATTAAAAGTAAATAAAAATTAAATTGAATAATTTAGGTCATATTTGTTATTGTCATACAAAATATTAATTGTCGAGAATATTCAAAGATCTGTGCGCCCATACAACGAATTAATGTGTGTGTTTGCCTTTAGAAAAATGTGACGAAACAAAACAAAAACAAAAAGAAAAAGGAGAAAAATATGAGAAAATAAATCGACGATAAAGAAAATCTTCAAATAAGCCATTGTACTATAAGGCATGTACAGTGGCACAGTATGTACGTATGTATGTGAACATATGTATATAGTGGTCGGTGGTGGTGACGCCGGTTAAAGTTTGACTTTAATTAATTGTTCTTTAATGATTTCGTAGCATGCATCTTATGTCATGTTTGTTTTGTGGGAGACAGACTTCACATAACATTTTTTCTCTTGTTTTAATTATTTGACTATTTATTGAATAAAAAGCCAGCCTCTCCTACACCCAGAACATGAAAAAATTAAGACAGAATTATTAAATATTCTGTAATAAAGTAAAGACAATTTAGAAAAACAATGTTACCAGCAAAACAAATGACTTTATAGCACAATTTTTAAAGGTCTGTTAAAAATATTTTGATATGTAAACCGATATACTCATACAGATATAGATAGTAGAGTATGTACGTATGTGAATCTCTATTTAGAAGACGTTCATACATATGTATGTATGTATGTGAAATGGAAACAGGTATAGTCTATAATTTATGTTAATTTGCTATAATTTTTGCACGATTCTACCAAGACAGTTAAAAAGAAAGATTCCATTTGACGAACGAACGAACGAACGGCTTCTTGTATTTTCCTTAAATGAAATTCCTTTCTTCCCTAAACATTTATTAATGATACATGAAAAGTTTCAATGCATGATGACGATGATGCATGCATGTTCAAAAATGTTGTTTTTACAACATTATAAAATTTGTTTGTTTGTAAACACGAACAGTGGTATGCAAAGCAAATTTAAATATAAACTCTATCAAACAGAATTCTGTAGATCTGTAGATCTTTAAAATAAGTGTAGAGAAGCCCTAATCCGATGAATCAGAACTTGTTATTTTGCACTAGGTCATCGCTTTATGTCACATCACAAGAGACTGACACGAGCATGTAGGCTCCTTTTTTTTTTTTTTTTTTTTGTTGATTTCAATAAAGTTGTCAGTCTCTCTTTAATAACCATTGAGTTATTTAATTATAGAGAATAATCACTTCCAAAAAGTGAAATTACTCATAGCCACCTAAATAAAGTTTATGTTTGAGATGAATTCGTCGTTGGAGTTTAATCCGAATCTAAAGTTGTTGCATTTTGTACGAATTTCATTGTTTTGGCAATTCCTCCCTGGAATTTAATGATTCATTCTCATCCTCATAAAATCTATACGTCGGTCTCGAGACAACCCTCATTCAGAATAAGTTTCCTCTGGTCTCTGTCAACAGACCAGTTATCAACCTAAATCTCATAACTTTATACTCCTTTTTTCGTAATTTACCAACAAAAGTTTTGATTGCCCCAAATACACTTGGTTTTAGAAGACCAAGGCAAGGCCCTCTTTATTTCCCCTTTCGTTGGGCATACCTTTCCAAACGTCCGCCCAAACTTCTGGCCTCATCAACGACATGGAAGCTCCTCTCTTCGGAAGCTCATTTGTTCGCTCATTGCCGAGAATTTCCACATGTCTTGGATAACTTTATTTTCACTACCTAGCCGATTCACCTTCCTCAGAGAATTCCATACTCTTTTTTATTTAAGGTCATAAAAGTGGATTGCTTGATCGGTGGCCTGACTGTTACGTACCGTCAACCCATGAGCTCGGAATATTTCAATCTAAAAAGAAAAGCTTCTATTCCTGTGCCAAGATCCGTTCTTGACTCATCTGAATATTTTGAGAGAGTATACAGCTCATTTTTCTTACTAAGCTTCGTTTCAGAGCACTTTTCATAACCATAGAGACCACTGGTTCTGTCAGGGACAATTAAAGATGGAATTATCAGCCAATTGATTGCTTAGACCAAGAGATCACCGCTACAAATGACAGTACGCGTCCAAATTTTCATTGACACAGTCACGACGAGCTGTTGAGCTCGTTTTAAATTTGTTCAATATGCCCAGACAATTGCCCGATAGATTATTATTGGTCCGACTAACATGGTGGACATATTCTCCCGCAAGCCTTCTGCCTTCCTTTATCTGTCCTTGCCTAAGATGATCTCTTTATAATCTTTATGTGTAAATTTATTATACACTGTTATGCCTAGATATTTTATCTTCATTTTCTATGATATTATATAACCTAGGAGCCGAATATACATCCTTATATTCTATTAGTACATTTGAATCGAAATGACAGTATTGTGCAACCAGTGTGCAAGAACTGTACACACATTTATTAAGAATTCATTCATATGTTCGTACATATGCAAGTATGCTTATGCTGGTTGACATTTACTCTTATGGTAGCAAAAGAGAAAAACATTTAAATTAACTCTTTTTTTTTTTCTTTTAAATGGTGTTACACAAAGTAAACATTGCCACAACAAATATAACAATATGCCATAACATAAAGAACTCTTGCCTCACCAGCAGACAAGTCACCTCAATTTAATAGATTTTTCATTCATTCTTTTTCATTCATCAAAAACGGTTTGCATGCAATTATACATTCATCATCAAGATTATGCCACGACATGCATGTCGCCGCGATCAGTGGCATCTCTAATTCGTTTTCTCTACTTTTCTAGCTTTATAGTTTAACATTTGTGTTGTTGTTGTTGTTGTGGTTTTTGTTGCATTACCGCTGCATAGTCGCTTGCTTGTTGTCTCAAAACTAGTAATGTTTTGTATTTTGTTCGGTGTTCAACTCATTCATATCTTGTCATAGATTGGGATGCTTCTTTCTTTCCTTCCTTCTTTCTTTCTTTCTTTCTATCTTTCTTTATACCAATGCATGCCAACATGCGAATAAATTTTGGTTTTCTTCTTCTTTTTTTTTTTTTGTTTTGAAATGCATTTGTTTAGCTCTCTGTTAATATTCGCTTCAAAGAAAGAGTAGGTCTTTAATGTATCCACACTACACATCTCTGCCGTACATTACATGGCAAAACTACTTAAACCGCTTGTACCTACCATTGGAACAAATACTGCCATGTATTTGCAATGTTTTTTCCTTCTTTTTATTTTTTTTTTTTGTAGATCTAAATGGTCACACATGTTTAAAGGGTTCGGCATTTAGTGTAACGTTTTTGATAATATCCTATGGATTATTGAGTAGGTTACCTATAATATGACAGAATTTTTTTTAGTTGCTTTTGATGCAGTCAATGGCTTAACTCAAATCTTTAGTTGAATCACTCTATATTTTAAAGTTTTTTTTGTTGTTTTTCTCCTCATTCAGATACTTTTATTTTAATTCAATGTTGTTGACGATTTTATATTTTTGTTTTCCATTTTTGTAGGTTTCTGTATTGTGATATCGCACTTAAACATGCAATTTAGCAGCGCCACACAATTAATTGTTCAAATGATTTTAATTGTTTGAGACTTTGTGGCTCAGCAGAAACTTAGGAAAATTTTAAAAAAATATAATTTCGTAGAGAAAAAGTGTTGAACTTATCAGAATAGATCATTCATCAACGCTACTAATAGAGCTCTTAAAAATGTTCATCAAGATTGATTTGAATATAACTTAATAAACTTATTATCGTATTACAAATAGTATTTTTTTTTTCCAATTGATAATTATTTATCAGAATTATTCAAAGAGATTAATTTACAAAAAAAAAAAATTTTGTTTAGACAAAACGCCAGTTCAACGTTAGCTTAAACATGTTGGCAGTCGTCTGGAAAAAGTACTGATAAT
Source organism: Sarcophaga peregrina (assembly GCA_014635995.1). Taxonomy (NCBI): domain Eukaryota; kingdom Metazoa; phylum Arthropoda; class Insecta; order Diptera; family Sarcophagidae; genus Sarcophaga; species Sarcophaga peregrina. Next base: position 104,068,916 of record CM025789.1, on the reverse strand, counting down.
AAATAAAATTGCCGTGAAAAGTGTCTCAAATCTGTTGTTTGTTGTCGAACCAGACGCCAATATTACGTTATTAGGATATCTTCACACACTCCATTCTTATTTGACTAGTAATTCATTTATCACAGAGAACCCTCAACTTCTGGGAGTTTCTAATTAGTCAAATAGATGTTCTGATAAGGCGTTAGCAACATATCAATCTGCTATCGCCTTAAGGCTTGGTACAGTAACCCATTTCATCTGTTTAACTAGGAAAGATTTGGGACTACCATATGATCGATCGATCGAATCAATGAGCTTGCATCCTAGTATTGTTCCTTTGAAGCAATTTATGTGTGCACTTTCCACCTGGCTAGTGACTTCTTGTTTCTCATTATAGCACGCTTCCTCTATTTATAGGAAAATAGCAGAAGACCTTTTTATCATGTATGTTGGGTATATAAGAAGGTCGTTACGGGCATCTCCTTACTAAATGTGTGTTGGCCTTTGGATAAGAGATTACCATCAATCATCTGGTTCAAACCGGTATAAGCAATTGAAATGTTAATAATCTCATGAAGTAGTGTGAGAATTTAACATCGCTTTCTGTAAGAAACCATTGCGATATTCAATTTGCTATTATGTCAGTGATGTGTTTAGATCGTTTCCTTGATATGACTTGCTCATTTATGCCATAATTCATAATTCGTATTTAAATTTTTCAAATATTGGACAATCTAAAGGAACCAGTTGCCATTATCGGCTAGCATTGGACAACAGGATAGGAATTGCATCAACAGCGCACTCACATAAATTGTGATATGTGTGTGAAGTTTTGGAAAATATTGTTATATTATAATATACGTACATACATACATACATATATTTATTAAACATATTAGTGATGCGTGCTATACTTTACTATTGGTATTCTTTCCAGGTTTTGCCAAACCAATGAGTGGGTTTCTCACATGCACAATTACTCACCCTATTACTGCATTTGTTGTAATAAACAAAAACAAAAATTTTAATATAATACCCCTCATAAATTTGCATTAAATTAACAGCAATTTACTCAAAGAGACCCAATATTGTTATCTTAACTGTTGTGTGGTGGTAATAAAATCATTAAAAGTATAATTTTTTAGTGTTGCTAATGGCTGAAAAGAAAGTCACAAATAAAATTTGTAACTTTATATGTTTGGGAATTTAATGTGTGATTATATTTGAATTAATATTGCGCAGCGCATTAAAGGTAGAGGAATAGTGGCATAAACAGTATGCGCAGATCGCAGTCAACATGTTTATGTTGTTTACAACGCCTAAAGTTAATAGTCTTACACCCGACTTGAGATCGCTTTGCCAATTACGGTGCTTCTTTACTTAATTAAATATTTTTCAAGTTTTTCATTTTAATTTATTTTATTATCATTTAATATTTAACTTCATAATTAATTTTGATGTTTATCATCGTATTGTTATAGTTTTGCCATGTCATGTTTTGTTCTACAGAACTCTTCTGATATAGTTCTTAAGTGTAATAATTGTAAGTAATTTTCATTTTCTCTTATGATTTTCTACTAATAATGATGTTTTAATTACAGCCGTTTGGTTTTCTTTAATTATTTAATTCAGTAGCAAACTGTTCTCTTTCTACATGAGAAAAAAAATTTTTTATGGCCTTTTTTTTAACTCAAACAAGTTTAAAGTTGAACTGAGAACAAATCAAACTAAAATCGGTATTGAAGTTGACCCAATTCGACTACTTATGATGTTACACTTAAGGTTGTTAATCGTTAGGCGGTTATATAATATGCATCACCTTTTAATTTGGAAAACAATAGCGACGTTGGCATCATCCTTAACTGTACGTCTGTAAACTAAAGCACGTTTAGATCTTGGTTTTTTTTCTATAAAAACCCAAAATGAATCTTTATGTCTGTACAGTGAAAGTGTTGTCTTTTGGACAAGAGATTACCGCACAAGACCCAACGACTGGTATCAATAAGTCTCTAAACGATCTTCAACAAGAACACTAAAATATTCAACTGTTAATAATCTTCCGGAGTAGAAGGAGAGTTAAATCTCACTTACTGTTTGAAGACTTTAAGCTCTTAGTCATCATTCAGTCGATTCAATCATTCAATCGATATTCAATGTGGTTTGAGAATAATGATTTGATTGAAGTGATTTGAATTAATAGAATCTAATGTTTGCCGAATCAGACACTTGAACACAAGAATCAAAAGACAAAAAATGGTTCATGCAAAGATGACCAACTTAAATTAATTCGCCATTACAAAGGTTTATTAAGTAGTACAAAAACAAGTTTCTCACGCTACACCTATTGTATGTGTTAATTTTATCCACGGCAAACGACACCTACATTTTAACGTCAATTTTATACGACGTATTTGAGGAAGTGGTCATTTCAATTGTGTATATTCTCAGAGGTTTCGCCAGAAGACAGCTGAGAGGAAGTTACCGATAGAAGTATTTTTTGTTTGAGCTGGTGTCTGAACTGCGTAAAAAGGCAGAAGAAGCCGATAGTGCTCCCTATCTTTAAATTTATTTGCAAACACCTTCGACTTAGGAGAACACCACAAAGAAAGCCTAAAATGATCAAATTGCAAAATTGTCTTGGTAGTCAGATCGCATCACCATCGTCATGTTGAAACCAAACGTCGTTTGTTCCAAATCAGATGATTCTGGTCAAAAAAAATTTGATAGTACTCACCGTTGACGGCGATAGCTTGTCCAACGGTGTTCTCAAAGAAATATAGGTCGATAGCGTCACCTGCCTAAATATCACATCAAACAGTAGCTTTTTGGGGAAACAGTATATGCCCTTGTATTTAATGTGGATTGTTATCATCCCATTCGAAAATTTTGTAGGTTTACGTTGGCACAATTGATAAGCCGTTGGTGAGGAGGCATATGTCTTAATAAGGAGAGATTTGTCTTGGATTCAACTTTTTCCAACAGCAGCTCTAGCAATTCCGACGTTGTGTTGTTTTCTACAAAACTGACGAATATTTGTAAAAAAAAATAACAAAGGATGGGCAAAAACCAGATGTTACTTAAAAAGTCTACTGGTAGACAAAATTATTAAAATTCTTTCCCATCTTTTTCCTTTCTACAACACAAAACGTAAGTAGACTTCTCCATAAAACATACTTTTTACCTGATTTTGGGTACCAGCAGAAACACAAAAAAAGATCCATATTGTGGTGAATTATAATGAAAACAAAAAAACTTTAGCATACACGAAAGTGATTAGGTAAATGGGAATTATACAGCATATTTTATGGGATGAATAACAGAGGGAACAAGAGAGAGAGAGAGAGAGAGAAAATTAAAAATTAAAGCTTAAAAATTAAAAAGGACCAATAAGCTTTATACAACGTTTTAAAAGCAGACACAGCCATTGTCATCAGCAACGACAAGAGCAGCAGCAGTAGCATCATTTATAGCGCCACCGTCAACACTCAATGTTTAAACATAATCATCAGTCACTCGTTCATACACTTTAACCCAAGCACTTGGGTCTGGGCTATATGACTGTAAAATATAAACGACAATACAACAGACACCCCAACTATAGAGTGGTACTTCCAACCACTCCAGCCATTTCTCTATGAATGATAAATTACTTGATTGCATACTTTATGGCGTTTACAAAATTACGCATTCAATTTACCGCATGCGGTTCGTTTTTGACTTGTAGTTGTTACATTGAAACACATACACAGATAGATGCAGATAGTGTCTCTGGTTGATTTCATATGGCCTGCCTCATAACCCTTGTGCATGCCACTTCACAGCTTCCATTCAATATTGCTGTCGCAAACTATGGCGATTGTCAACGCAACTTACTTGCATATTTCGAATGCATTTTATTTACATTGTATATACATACGTATAAATACGGTCTGTAATATGAATTTTTTAGCAAAGATGCTTTCGCCAATTGCCTTTCGAAATGGTTCAACGCAATGTTTCGGGCAATAAGTTAAGTTGAAAAATTTATTGCTGCACATGGCTTTTTGAGGCCAATGCGATCAGTAAAAGCCATTGCATGTCGTTAAAAATTATTGAACTTTTGCTGAAAAAGATGTTCACAAAAAATTCTCGGACTTGAGCAAACACACTTTGCAACAAACGGCAAAAACAATTATGAAATATTTATTGTGTGACAATTTCGGAATACATAGATTAAAATTACAAAAAAAAAAAATCAATTTGTTTTTGGTTAAATGTAAATTGAACAGGCATTTCAAATGCTTGTATAAGAGTATAAGCGATTTAATTTACTAAAATTAAGTTTAGCGACATATTTTGTTCGGTTAAACAAGTTGAAATATCCCTAAAAACTTGAAACTATCTTAAGATTTTTGCAGTTAATAATGACATTAAAATTTTTTAACATTATTTCCTAACCATGCACGCTAAAAATAAAAAAATCGCAAAGATATAGGTTTTAATCTGAGACCATTTTCTATTCCAAAAGATTTGTTGCCTTTTAAAAAGTTATGTGCGACATTAAAGATTCGATGTCAAATAATTTTGGATCGGATAGCGAATGAAATAGATGGCACGGTCTGAAAATAAAAGGCAGCTTTCCGGGCAAAATACTCTTGGGTGGATTGTATTACTCATACTGGAAAAATTCAATGTGTTTCAGCAAACTTTGTATGTGGTTTTCGTTGAATTTCGATTGTCTGAAATACCGGACTACATTTCAAAGAAAAGTATCCTGGTTAAATTAGTTCATCTCATATAGACCACGTAAATAGCTTTTGAGTAAGGATTTGCATCTGACCTTATAAGCTGCGAATTTACTCCAAATGCCCCGGTACTCACATTCACATGTAACAATCTTAACTTCAACAGGATAAATTTTCATTGTCATAGTTATACTCATGCAAGCCAGTCTATGTGTCTTACACAATTCCACCTGAGATGTTTCTAGTTACAAAACTCTTTATTACATTAAGGGCACGATTGTGTATTCTATTCTCATACATATCGTCGTCGAAAATCCAAAAGTACGTAACTTCACTTTTTCTAATATTACAGGAGAAGCAAAAAACGTTTATAAAAACGTTATTTTTGGTCGAAAAAAATTTAATAATTGGTAAGGAAACGTTAGATGACTTTACGAATCATAATCAATCAAAAACTCGATTTTCTTTTCTTTTTTTTTGATGATACGTACTCGACAACGGTATATAATAAACCGAATATAAATTACTTTTAAAATTTATATTTCTTTTCCGTTTTAAATAAATTTCTAGTATTTACTATTGAATAATTTTCTAAAATATCCTTTAAAATCTTTAACTAAACGATAATAAAATTAAAATCTCCCTCCCCATATTTCCGATATAGTATAGGGCCCCTACTTATCCGTATTCATATCAAATGAAATGCACAATAAATGACCAATTCAAAGTGGAATTCGTGCTGTTGTATGAGAGACTTGACAATTTGCTGATTAATGGCATTTACTCAATTGGCTCTTAAGTGTAACATCCTTTATGTCCTTTCACCAAATACCCAATATATCACTTCCATACAAACATTATCTGCCAGTCAGCTACATTATTTGAACGGCTTCTGTTTCTGTTGCAGTAGCAGCAACTGTAGCAACTGCAATTGCAATTGTATGTAGTGGTGTTGTATGTTAAAGGATACTAATAATTGTATTAAACATTTTATGGTCGTATAATAGCTAACACATACATATATACATACTCACATATAAACATACATACATATATCCTTGGAATTGTGTATGTTTGTGTGTGTGTCCGTCTGTTGTAATTGATTTCAGTTTTACAATGCATTTCAGTTTTATTTAGAAGAAGGAGTATGCCAGCATAAACATTCTTAGCATTTAAAGGCCTATTGATTTATCTGATTACACACATGTGTGTGAGTACTCGTACATACATACATATATTATGTTGGGGGCAAATTAATTAGTTTTAATGTCATCGAAATTTATGTGTTTTAAACCATTATTTTCCGACAAGGAACGGTAATATTAATATGAAATTGGTATGTTTATGAATTGATTATTTAATTTAGCAGGGATGTAGTGTGTGTGTATAGTTTAGGAACTTTAATTGTTTAAGATATGCAAAGTCAGTCAAAATATCAGCGTATATTGATTCATATAAGCAATACAAGTTTAACTAAATTAAATAACGTTTCGTTTGCAGTGTTTACAGCTAGGATTTGCTATTATTGAAGTAGCCGCACTCTATAAGTTTGTGTGTTGGGTTGATAGATTAAATAAGAGCGAATGCTTCAACACCTGATTCAGACATGTAGAACACAACGAAGTTTCCAACATTTCTAATACCCAGAGAGGTCGTAACCCTGACTACCGGTCCAACCTAAATAACCGCACTAAGCGTTGTTTGGTTGTTAAAAGTTCATATGTCCATAAAAATTGTATGAGACAATACAAAATAGCGCGGCATTAACACTTTTAATTTCGAAAAGCCAAGACTGCGAAGAATTGTTTGTAAGTAAGGTAGTAAGGAACATTTGTAGCTAACATCTGAAAAGAAAGAAGTTTTTCTCTGAACGACAGACATTTCAGAATCTTTTCATGGCAAATTTATTTATATTCTTATTTGCAATTTGGAATATCTGAATCAAGTATTGATTTACGGTTTCTTGGCTAGCTTCTCACACCACTCATGTGTGTGCAGGAAGTACAGTTTAACGACGACTCCGACGACAGATTTTTGAGACACTTTTTCATGGCAGGTTTATTTACTCTCAGGGTTTTTTCCAGAAATCCGCTGAGAGGAAATTGCCGAAGAAATATATTTTTTTTTCTATTTAGTTTCGATGTCTGACCTGGGATACGAACCCGGCCTATACGTCTAATAATTTTCAAAAACTGCATGCCAGTTTAGATTATGAACCGATATTTACCAAATTGTGCTTTCAAACAATGCTATTGAACAGAGTAAAAGAACGTAATTCGGAAACTAAAGTAATAGTTTCTCCTGCTACTAAAATGCACATTTTGGTTTAATGATGGCGTAACAAAATATGACATTTTCGTGGGTAGAGGTAAAATTTGGTTTCCGCCAAAAAAAAAAAAATCGTTAATGGACGTATTGTACGTCTGCATCTCTTTCGAGGAACAAAAGCCGATATCTAATGGATGCATTGTTTGCCATTTGTAAAACGAAAAAGAAAAAAATATGGTAGACAGATATGCTTTTAAAAATTATTATATGTACATAATGCATAATGGTCATCGTATTATACTCGTATATTCAAATGTATACCTGAAATTGTCCTTTTACAATAGAATAAACAAAAAACTAACAAAAATATTTGTACACCAGGACTATATTAAAATTTAAATATTTTATACAAATACGAATACAAACATTTCAACAACTCAAATAAACTTCCAGGTTCTACAAATAATCATTTATAAAACAAGAAGCAAATAAATTTATCATTGAATATTTAGTTCATAGATTTTTTCGTTTCATAGGCAATAATATGACTTATTAACTGACAGTGTCATCAGATAATTATCGAAAAAAATTTGAAGCGAAATTTTAAAATTATTATTTTAATTTGCAAATCAATCATGTGCAAATAATGCGGTATTTAAATTTAAAGAGGCAACCAGTGGTGGCCACGGGTTACATTGTGACAAACATTGATGTGATGTTTCCAATATTGTTGTCATAAATATAAAAAAAATAATTTAACTGGTATGAACCATCTTTGGCACAACGACTATGTAGCGGACTATACATTAAAAGGGCGTTATATTAAATACAATGCGAATATCAATTTTAAATTTGGGTTTTTAATATAACGGGAATTTTTCTAAAAGATTCAAAACTTTATGTTGCCAATGCTGATTTATTTGATTAGATTAGATTTTTATTAGATTAACATCTGATATTTGGTTTTTAGTTAGTTAGATACCCATTTTTGCTGATGGACTTGCTCCAGAATATTACATGCATGTCTTTAAGATACCTTTTAATCAGAACGTATTGCGTAATTGTATTTAAACGATCGTACAATAAAGTAGACATTAAACATGCGTTGAATATTAATGAATTTCCTTACACTACTATTTGCCATCGTTTCTGCATTGGCATTGGTTGTCACTATACAGCCTAGATGGCAGAAGATTTGTAATAATTTTGCTATTTTCATCTCTTTGGTTTTCTTGATATTAATCTCAAGTCCAGCAATACTCATTCAATTTTTTAGACTATCTATATTTGCTTGCATGTCGGAGACTTTGGGCATGTGTAGGAGAATATTATATGTACTACACAAATTCGCGATACCTATCAAACTTTCTTGGGTATCCTTATAATATCTACTCCAAGCCAATTACCCTTACAAGTCTCAATATACTGCTCGGTATCAGCAATTCTCTACCTAGGGATTAATATGAACACAGATGTTTCCTGGGGGCATTAAATCCCCACAGATTCTGAGGTATAAGGGCCGATAATTCATTCTTATCATCACAAATCCCACAGGTAGAGCCCGAAAAAACTCTCATTCTGAATAAGTCTGCCTTGTTACAAGACCTGTTACCAACCGGTTATCTTTGGATGGACTGTTGCATGAATTAAATCTCGTATTACTATAGTTTTATTACGAAAACTTCTATTTGTTCAAACTAACTAGGTTCGAGCACGATCATCTGCACGAGATCCAGCAACCGATTTCTATACCTAACTACCTAGAATCCAATTCTGAAAAACACAAACGTTATCGTCACAAATTTAATTTCAAGAATTAAAAAACGCATGTGGACACCTCTTTAGCTACAGGTTGGTTGTCCAAGTGATTTTAATGAAGTATTTATTTGCTTGGTTGTTTAAATTGTCACACACTTCTAATTTATAAAGCATTTAACCAGTTTACATATAATTTTATTTTGTTTTTGTTATTTATTTAAAAGTTCATTTAAATACTGAACCCGGGGTGTATGCGTTGAAATGGAGAATAAATAGTAGCAGCAAAACGTTTAAACGTATTTAATTACAAAAATTTACACATAAGCGACATGCCAAGCTTATCAAATGTTAATGGTAGTCAGGATATCCTGTTTATATCCTTGTATATATTCAAGTACAAACAAACATAACATAACATACATACTGTACGTATACATACACACATAATAACGCGTGCTTTAAATTTGTTAAATAAACAACAACATTGACTGTGAAGTGCGTATTGCTCTAATGATTTTAGAGCATCCATCTCTCATCGCATTTGTTTACTTCTAAAGGACATTTCGTTTCAATTGATGATTATGTTTCGTTCGTTTAAATATTTATTTAAATGGAAAAGTTTTCCATTTTCAACGTCTTACTATTTACATAAAAGAGAATAATTTTTTACTTTTCTTTTCTTATTTTTTTCTTTGCAGTAACTTTGAAGAGTTGAAAATGTGTTGACATTAAATGTTAACTTTTAATTATGATTTCTGTTGGCTTTGAGAATGATGATGCATCTTTTATTTACTTGGTAATGGCAAAGGAATTATAATATTCAAGTATCCTTAGAAGCTTGTAAGCAGACACAGTCTTTATCAAGGCTATGTTATTGTAATTCTAATATTTATTTCTAATTAAAAATTATAATTTTTTCTTTTTAGTAACCCACACATTTTTTTTTTTTCTTTTCAAATATGAAACTGCTGTAGAAAAGTAAGCTTTGAAATATTTTTTATTCAATGAGTACCGTTTTTGTCATTACCGATGATTAAGTCGGTTTACAAAGTACACCAAACAGTAATCTTCAGGGTATGTAATAGTGCTTCGACAAAAGTTTGTTGATTATCCAGCGAAAGTTTTGTTGTTTGATTGTTGTTTGCCTGACTCCGCTTGATTAGTGTGTCAAAAAAAGTGCAGCGCGGTGCCAGATATCCGAGTGGTACAGGAGATGGAGTTTCGCAAACTTGTGCTTCTCCTTAATGCTACATGAATGACTGTAGCTTCATTCAGACATATATTTTGCTATTATAAAAGCTATAGAGACCACTTCATATTTCAAATCTTATATGATTTTCGTTGTCAGTCACGCTACCCTACCATTGGGCAGGTCTATTCCAAATCAGAACTTGTTCGTAATTATAAGAATAAAATCTATAAGAACCTATGTAGGGAAGACTATAAATTGTTTTGATCTTGATGAACAAAGTTTGTTATTAACATTCATTGTCATGTTCAAAATGTAGTTTTAAGTTAACTTCGCAAAATCATTTGCATTCTAGGAAGGAATATAAAATTTTTGTCTCTGCATAGGGGTAATTTAACAATTAACAAAAGATTCATTTGAAATTATTCCTTCTTCAGAGTAATTGAAATTTTAATTGACTGTTTAAATTAACAGCAACAATATTCTTAATAAATAAATTAATTGTAATTAAAAATGAAAAACTTTCTTATGTTGCCTCAACTTTCTTTAAGTGAACAAGTGTATGCACATTTTGTATTAAAAGAAATTTCCATGGTTTGGTATATACTGCGAGATAATAACTGGAGAAGGATGAGTAAACATAGATAGTGATGATGTTAAGTACTTGCCACAATTAATTTATGATGCGTTAATATATGAGCAACATATCTTAAAATCTTACTGCTGCTGCCACAGATGCTTTCTCCTTTACTATGAACACCCTTTACGCTTTTAATAAATGAACACAAATGTACTCATACTTTAACCATACATTCGTTCATACATATAATGTGACATACATGTCTTGTAATAATTGGCAAGTGAAAATTCTTTATTAATTAAGCAAATGGCAAAATAAATGCAACACATCTATACGATACCAGTATTAACCAGTGACTATGCATGTCATTGGACTTTCACTAACTGCTTAAATAGAAAATATTCTGTTTTTATTAAAATGACTTTCCATTATACCACCATGCAATTATTAAGAATTCCTTGTAAAACAATTTTACGTCTTAAATTTATTAGTTCTTACGCGTATAATCAAGTTGAACAGGAAATTCGAATAAATATCAAAAGATAAAGGATAAATATCAGAATTCGTCGTAGTCTAGTTGGCTTATTAGATGTAAGGACACGGTTCGAACCCTAGGTCTAAAACAGAACGAAATATGAAAAAATTATTTCCTTGGTGGCTTCCCCGCAGTAGTGTTCAGGTAAAAACTCACGTAAAAGTTTCTCAAAAATCTGTAATATTGTAACTCCTGCCATTCGAGGATGATACAATGAACAAATACAAAATGAGTCGGGCTCTAACGCTCTTCATTGACGACCCGGTTAAGGTTTTACAGCCGGGTTCGAAACTAAATGAAACTGCGAGTGGTGGAATATCTTCCGACTTAGTTGCCATAGCCTAACCAATAAGGCTACCGAGTAAACGCCATGTCTTCCAATCCGAAATGTCGGCTGTACAAGCTGAGGAATGAGTATAACCACAGTTTCTTATAGCGAAGAGAAAAGTACTGGGTTCGAAGGTTACTTATCAAAAGATGGTTTATGGCTGTTGCGAATCCCTCAATGTAATCGCAGAACTTAGAATGGGTTCCAAGCGTGAAACAACCATCGAACACTGCGGTTGGTCTTCTAAATTGAGATTACCTTTGCTGCCTCATATTTGAAAACGAGGACATAAGCTGGATAAAGGATACACGGATTTGCCATATTCTTTCCTATTAATAACAAAAAAAAAATGAAAGTTAGTTTATTGATCTATTTGTGTCTTCACTAGGTCTTTCAGAAAGAAAGTCATAAACATTTCTTGTGTTTCCATTACATTGTGAATTTTTCCAAAGTGAAAGTATGATCGAAAATAAAATATTGCTTTTTAATGTTTATTTGCAACATATGCTTGCTATTCGTATTGTACATTAAAGGGGGCCTGATGATTTTAGTTAATTACTAAAGATATATGCGTGTCATGCACATTGTCTAATTAACCCCCATTACAATAAGTCGTTGAATACATATTTTTTTCTTTTTTTTCTTTTTCTCTAATTTCTTATTCTTTTCATATATAAAATGTAACTATACAAGAGAATATGAAAATATTGTCCATAAACAGCACAGCAAATTGATGTTGCTGATGTTGGTGTTGGTGTCCTGGTTTGGACACTGGCTAAGTGTGTATATTTATGTTTCCACAGAGTTTATGGTAGTTAATGTGGTCTTTGGTGATGGAGTCATTGAGTGCATAAATTTTATGGTGACTATAGAGAAAACAAAAAAAAAAAAAGAAGCGGAAGATATTACAGACCAAATGCTACTTAAGCTACATGCTATAATGGGCGTTTAACTATGGTTTTTTGGGGGAGGCAGTCGAATCATCAGGTCAATGCTAGAGTGTAAGTATAATTAAGATTTTTCAAAACATGATATTATTCTTGGCTATTTTTCTTATGAAATAGGAAGTTCTTTCAAATAACGCCAATTCTTTCTACTTCGCAATAATTGTTGAATATTTAGAGAGAGAGAGAGGGAGGGAGTCTCATAATCAGTATTGTTTTCCTCATCATTATAATGAACAGAAAAGATGTATCTTTATGGCTGGTGTTATTGCACTTGTTGTTTCTATTTGACAGTGTATATTTATTGTATTGCTAGATCCACTTAAACTCTCATTCTCTTCGTTTGTGTTTATTTTATTTTATATTTTTTGTTTTTGTTTTTTTTTTCATAAAAATTATATTAAAATAATAATAATAACAATAAAAACGGAACATCTGCGCTGGACAGTGTCAAGTAATTTATTAGCATAGTTTGCCTGCCATGTTTCGCATATTATGTGGCAGTACATGTTGTCCCTCTTGGTACTGTTGACATTTCAAGTGATTTAATGTTATTGTTTGGTGACATTTAAGATTTTAGCTCAGCTATAGTGAGATTATTTAACAATTGAAATTAATGTTTCAATTATTATAAATTAAAAAAAAAAATGAAAAACGAAAAAACGAAACGTGATAAATCATTACAAATCTGGAATGAAGAAATTTTTGTGTACAGGTTTTTTGAAAGAAAAACTACAAACTTAAAAATCATAAATTTGTTTTAGAAATACGAATTATTTTTGTTATTACTCCATGATCAGGAACATGATCATTAGTACGTATGTATATACATCGGATCATATAAATATTCGATTATAGACTTAATATATTCATTGAGAATGTACTTTTTCATATTAAAATAAAAAAAAACGTTTTTCTTGAGATGTGATTTTCTGTTCCAATAAGATGCTTATAAAATATCATCAAAGGCTCTGATAGTAGGCCGTTACTCTTTCCATAAAATTTTTCATAGCCCGTTAAATTTTGGATTTAAAGTCAGGAAACGTATCCGATTTATTCACATAAACCTAAAATTTAAAAATATCAGAAAGAAAAAATTCCACGGCCCGAAATCACATGATTTTAGTAGCCAACTGACTTTAGAATTTTTTTTCCAATTAATTGATTGTTGAACACATTGCAGTGCAGTGCAGTGGCAGGATATAGGATATATGATTAGTACCTCTTAATTGTTAGCGCACAACAATCCAAAATGATTCCGATAACCATGAATCCTTGATCAGTATGGTTGCTGTTTTACCCTTCAACCTAACTTTCATACCGATGTACCTTTCATACCTCTATTACTCTCTTACTCTCTAATTATTTTCGAATTCTATTTTGATTTACCTTCAATCAAAACCTAATATTTTCAGTTTAAAGCTCTCTCTTCAAATATTTAAGCCTGGCAAAGAAACTAGAATGGAATACCATATCAACACAAATATATTTTCTTTATTTTTTGTTGTTGTTTTTTTTTTTTTTGGTTTTTCGATTAATCAAATACAATGAAATACTTTTTCAGGATGTGTTCTATCCATTGAAATATTTGATTGTTATGGAAAAAAATTTAATTTCCACCACATAACAAATGTACGTATGTGCATTTGAATACATTTTTGCAAAAACAAAATTTTTTGAAATAAAAACTGATGAAATAAATGTTGACAAAAAATTGCCAACATAAACAAATACAAATCGATGGTGGGTGGCTTTTTAATCAAACGTCTGAGGGCTTACAGAGCACTTTTAATTAAAACAGAGTCACTTGACAATGGAGAAAATTTTATTTTTTATTTTAAGATTTGTTTCAATTTCGATTGTTTTTTTTTTTTTTGTTAATAAAACCGAATAGAGAGACATATTTGTTATGGTAGATTATTTCATTATTAATTTACTTTTATTGTAAATGTTATTGGGTGTTGTAAATAGACAAATATACAAAATATCTATACAAAGTATTCCAAACAAATTTTAAAACTCACAATTTTATTCGAAACATTAAAATCCTTGCATAAAATTTAAATTGAATTCAATTCGTATATTTTTTGTAAATTTCAAACAAAGTTTCTTTTTTTTTTTAAATATATTTTGTCAACGAAATAAATGAATGAATTAGAAATGAAAATGAAAAGCACATAAAACTTTATTTTTACAAACAAAACGAAAAGTCGATTGTGCATGAAGCGCATAAAACATTTTTTTCCTTCCAAATCAGAAGCAACAAAAATGTCGTATAGAAATCAGACATACATAGATTACGAATGACATAAATTGGGTTGGGAATAAAGTCGTCTTAATATAAAAAACAAATTCAGTAACAGCCCTCATAATATCCCGTGTCCTTTGTGTCAGTGTCGATATCAGAATTTCATGATATGCTAAGACGGATGTAGCACAATTATTTTACGCTTACCTAATAATCACTGTTTGTAAAACGATTCTCCAAAATTCGTTGAATTCACTTTTTCAGAAAAACACTTAATTTTATAAGAAACCATAGTCATTATGGGTATGATGAAGTTAGATGCGTAGGCCACTGTAAAACATGTTGTATGAAAGGAAACTAGCCTTTTATAACGGTTATGAAATTTTAAGACTTATGAAGTTCAATTATCAAAACATTATACTGGATGTAGACACACCATCTCCTGAGTGTTAATATCAAAAAAAAAATAAAAAGTAAATGTTCGGGATGATAATACAATAGGCTTTTGAGGATACAAACTTGGTACAGCTAAGTGATGAGAAAATATGATGGCTTATGGCATTTATTTCCAGCATTTCTAATGATATCACACAAATGACAGTAACGTTGGCCTTTATCGCTGGTATTACAAATGATATGCCTCTTTACACGAGGCGCAATACTTAGTCTAACAAGGGTAAAATCCAAAAACCAAACATTTCATCTTTCAGGGTTTATTAGCTGTTCTTGGACTATATACAACTATTTTTCACACCAAGATAGTATCGTTTGTTCGCGTACTCTTTTACTGAAAATATGTTTAAGATAGCTATACAATACAACTAGATTATTAAATGAATTTGGAAACGTTCTTTGTAAATTTCGTAGTCAATCAAACGTTGCTTTGGTTTTGAAAACTTTAAATTTGTTCTCCTGCGTGAAGGATATCTTCTACTTTTTTTTTTTGTACCATTCAAGGATATAAAGAGTCTTTTGTTTTTGGTCCTCAAACTGAGGTTTTGCATATTTAACCATTTCGGTTTATTTTTTTTACATACCAATAAAATTATTTTTTCACTTACCTAATATGTACACTAACACAGCATTTAATACATTTGAATTGATGAAATACATTGGGGACCATTTCGTTTTTCTCCATTTTTTTACGCTTTTTTGGCAATCGTTACATTGGCAAAGTTTTTCTAGTTTCGTTTTTTTTTTTTGCGTGTGCCATTGGCTGGCTGATGATTTTGCTCGTATTTCACAACTAACATGGCAGCTAAATACGGGTAAGAGTTGTAAGTGCTTTTCCATATTTTTTTTTTATTTCTTATACCAAATATTAGGATTTTTTCCTCTTTTGTTTTACTATTTTCCTTTCCTTTTTTAAATTTCTTTTTCTTCCTTTTTCGTTTTTTTTTTTGTTAGACATCAACTTTAATACTTTTCTCTGGCATGATATGCAGTGAAACAGTGAAATACGATCTGTATGGTTGAAATGGCTTTTTGACAAACAATTGACAATGGCATGACTTCAGCAAACATTTCATTTGTTCGGTTATCGATTGTCAGCCAATAGAAAAGTGTTGGTTAATAAACGTAACTGCTACTCTAAACTAGTTTCTTTTTTTTTATTGTTCCCCTACATTTTTTAGACTTCTAGTTTTGTATGTAATAATTTGTCCAGAAAGTTGTCGATTTCAATTATAATTCAGTCAAGTATTAGTTTCCATTGTGACAAATAACAAGAGCACTAAATCGTATTCGAATGGAAGTCATTGGTGCCAGTGACAGTATTAAAATTGCAATTTTCCTCAAATTGACTTTAACATGCGAAATACGAGTATATTGTGTCAAATGTGCAGATGAAAAAAGAATCCAAATAAACTTAGGATATTAAAGAAAGACGTTTTAATCCAAAAAGTTGCCAATTATTATTATTTTTTTTGGAATAATTGCCGTAAATTCTCTAAACACTGAGCCTCATATTTCAAATAATAAAGCCAGACAATGTTTGTGCTCATAATGTTAGCTTTATTAAGATTTCATATTCCATAGACTACAATTTATAGACTAAGGAAGAACTAAAGACTTGCCACAAAATTTATTAACTCTTTATTTAACATTTTACCGTAATTTTTTAAGCCTAATGTATTACTCAATGAGCCATAATCAGAATTTATGTTGTTGGTATAAACAAAAGGGCAAAATGCTTTTAAAAGTAGAAACAAGGATAACGAGGATAAAATAAAAAAAAAGAATGTTGCAAGAAATTCTTTTAAAAACGAACGCAAAAAAAAATAAAAATTTCGAAATAAAGAGTGTCGTATTCATTTATTCCTGACATTAAAACAAATTCTTGGCTTATGGGCGTATACTTTTTCCTTTAAATATCCCAAAAGAAATAATTCAATTCAGTATCAAGAGCACATAATAATCATAGCCTCTAAGTCGCATACACGACCATTGAATATCTCGTGCCAGAGGACCGTGGACTGTTTCGTTGACTGTGCGACAAGAGGCACTTTCTTATTGGAACCATATACCGTTCAGGTACATTTTCTCAAATTCTGTCCACCAGAAATTCGTTATTTTCGATAGCGATAGCGAACATCATTTACGATATCTATTTGGCTAACCTCATTTAAAAAGAATTACGCTCACATCAAACAGTCACAGGTTAAGACGCTTCAACCCCTGAGTCAATCGAACATTGTATGCGTATAAGTTCAAAACTTCTTGTAAAATTCGGATCTGTGAAGTTGTGAGTGATGTTCAATTGTTGGGAACGACAATGAATCGGTATTGATAGCTTTTCTGCCACACTATCACGAACAACAGCAATTTTTCCACAAAACGAACTGGTCGAGAATGCGTTTTACGTTTCCTACAGACACGATTTACTAAAATTTGATCAGAATTCTGCCGATTGTAGACACAGTATCACAAAATTTATTTGGCCTTGAACGCTCTACTCAATAGTATTAGCCTCCTCCATAGTTGAATTGGTCAAACACTGAAACCAAGAAATGTAAAATTAAGTTGGGTAAAAAACCTGACATTGAGATGTGACTGACACTCATAAAAAGAAATGATGTCCTAAAATTATATTGTAAAATGTTTTCTAATAATCAAAGTACAATTCTTTCTCGTAGCTCACGAAATATATCATTGAGAAGATTTTTAATTTTTTTTTGTTGTAATTAGAAAAAAGTGTTTACCCGACTCCACCTGCTTAACCAAAATTATCTCTTCAATACTCAGTTGACAGCTGAAACAATTAGAAATGATGTACTAATTTAAAGAGGATTTTAACAAAAGCTAAAATTTAAGCTCTGACATGTTTACCATGTTAACCAAACATCAAGCCACAACCACAGACCACAAATACCATATAAACAGCAAGACTCAAACCGCTGCAAGAACACAACGAAAGGGTGTTGATGCTTGACATCATGCTACAATTGTTACATTCTAATAAAACAATGTTCTTTTCATAAGGAACAACAGTTTGTGGTTTATGATGGTAGATGGTTGTAACGAATTTTGCAAAACGACGATGATGATGATACCAAATACCGAAAACAGCTTCATTTGCATCGAAACATAATGTGTAATTAAATTTGCGGCTGTGACAATTTTCCTGTAGATGTACGATATTTGTCCTTTGGTTTTTAGCTTTAAAAAGCTTTGTGACATTTAATACGCTAAACGAATGGGGTGGATAAACTCAAACACACTGAATACCCCACACACATTTACACGGTGTTAGTATCACCTAGGGGAGGTTGTGGCTTTTTAATTGTTATCGTATGCAGTGTTTGTAGATATTTTGCGTTGAAAGATGCTGTTTGCAACAATATTTGATATGTTAATATAATTTATTGGCAACCACCCTTTTATGTGCTATTATCATACAATGACCACCACATGATGTCATTAAAGGCAAAGCTATAAACAACCACCACCATCTCTAGCTATCATACTCTTACTGCTCGTATGTTTGACTAATGAATTGTTATAGATTCATTTCTGAAGTCCTCTTATGTTGACTTTTGAGGACAATCCTTTTATATATGATTCTATTGAATGATGATGATGATTTTTAATAGGATTCTTTTTTTTTTATTATGCTTTATTGCAAATGTTTGCCATGACACTATTTCCATTTACAACACGTACAATCACTTGAAACTTTACTTTTTTAAAGGAATCTTAGAGTTTTATTTGCTTTAATTTTTTTTTTTTTTTGTTTTGTTCATAAATATTATAGGAAATGGTGTATTTATTAATGTCTCATTAGAAAAAGCTTTTAAAGTCATATCAAATGTCCTTAACTGAACTTAAATTAAAGCATTTTTAAAGTCGATTTTTAATGGATTTTATATTATAAATGTGACATTAACTTTTCAACTAATGCAGCTTAATGTACACTTAATGAATACCAAATACTTAAAACAATTTTAACCATTTTAAATGTAAATTTTTATAAAATATTTTAAAAACAATGTTTTTGAGAAAAACTATTGCGTTGCATAAACCTTGATATCAAACTAAAGGTCGTTTTGGTGGAGATGTCTGACTTTGGGATTGAACTACGGCATCACGTCTAGATTACCTACTAGACTACGTCAACTTCTTCGTCTGTTTTGATCTCCTAAACAGCCTTTAAATTGTTTTCCAACAAATGTGACAAGGTGTTGTATATTCATTACTATTTGATACCATAAAACTCCTAAATATAGGGAAATTAACTGGAATTCTAACTGCAAATTCGTACAAGAATCTTTACGAGTTACAAATTGTAGACAAAGCGCTAGGGTCGTATTTTTTCACTTTACAGTGATACACATCCAAATTCAATGTAAATAATATCGAACTAAAAATTTTTACGGCGTTAAATACTTATGGGCTAGACTTAGACACAACACAGAATTCTATGTAAGAAATCGAAGATTAACGTAATTTCATTATCTAAATCAATATGACTTTAGTCGATAGCATGGGTCACTCGCATACCTCCGAGATCTATGAAGAGAATAAGGTCCAAGTGAATCAAATCGTAAGATCTTGGTGGACAGTTTACATCACCCACATAGAGAAGGCAATGTTCTCCAATCACTCGTGCAGTATATGAATGGGGTATGAGCTATCAGGCACTAAGCGCTTTTCTGTTAAAACCAAATGTAGTTCATGCCCAGAACATGCGATACAGACCGAAAGAAGTTAGTAATCAACGACTAATACTGCTCACCGTCCAGATGTTGCTTTTTTATGTACAGCAACTGTACTGCTGTTTGCTGGTAAATCGTTAATTCTCAAAAGAGGCCATTGTGACAATATATTTTCACTTTACACATTTCAATATACGCTACTGACTCTTCGGAGTGCATTAAAGTAGCAGAATACTCTATACTTATCTTTAGCCTCTCGAGCTGCATATCTAATTTGAATGATAAAATCAAGTCACTACCAGATTACAGTTCTGGTAACTTTCAAAGATGGTCAATGTAAAGCAGAAAGCTTTATCATCTTTAGATGGTTAATTTTATAACTGTTATATAATTTACTTGTTTCTCACTTAAGAATAAAATTTATATACAAACCCAAATATATTGATAATATTATTGATATTTTCAAATACCTGTTATCTGAGAAAAGGGTTGAAATATATTTTTTTACATTTTTGAAACATTTCAATACATTTCCGTATTCTGATGTTCATCAAAATGCTGTACTGTTAACAATCAAACATGTATGATTGTGCTGTCAAATTTGGCATGTGCATAAAACGTCAAAAATATGTGACGTTTTTTGTTACACTTCTTACCGTGAGGAATTCATAGAAAAATTGTAACAAGTTTTTTTTTTAATTTTTATTAAATTCAAATTCAGTCAAGTATGAATTTGGAGATAAAAAAAATTTGAATTGTTTGAAGTACAACAACAAAAAAAAAAAAGAGGAACACAAAAAATAGCATTTTAACTAAAATATGATTTGACATTTAAATTGGTAAAAAACAAAAATGAACACAAAGAGAAAAAACTAAGGCTGAAATGAATCAAGCTTGTGCAGAAACAAACACTCACTTCCATTACAAATAAAAGAAAAAAAAGTAATTTTTATGCTAATTAAAAATATTTTTCAATTACCTTAATAATGTCTTAATATTCAACAAATAATTTTTTGAAAAATTAAACAAACAACCCACAAAAGCAGCCAGACTACAAAAAAAAAAGGAACGAAGTGAAAAGAAAAAGTTCATTTAATAACTTTTATCCTCTAAAATGCGCACAGGTACTTTTGTTTTTTGTTACGTACTTAGATTTACGAACTCAAACAATATTTTTTCACCAAATAAAAGTCTCAACAAAGTCATTTGCTAATTTTCTCTGACAAGTTTCATAACAAGTCAGAATTTTTTTTATTTTTTTTTCAGTCCTTCAGTCAACTTGCTTTTAAAGGGGAAGAACAATAACAGGATCATATACATAAAGTACCTTTGCCTTAACGCCCATTTCTATTTGTGAACTGACCACACTTCTACCCACAATATCTAAAGCCACAACCACAACCACAACAATTCGACAATTTTATAGTCACTCCATTGTGTACTTGTGTTGTAAAGTTTTCCACCCTATTGCGTACACAAGCGACAGAGAACAACAGCAGGCTAACAATGGGTAGTAATGGCCTCATATACCGACTGTATCGTTTAGCAAACAACGCAACTTACCACCCTCTTGTTATTCTATATTGTATTGCGGAAGGGCAGAATGTTGGTCTGAGCTTGTTGGCTCTTTTATTCTTTCATACCATGCTTTAGTCATAGACAAAGTGTAAAACCGCAAATGTTAACCGTAGCGTAAGTCAATCCATTTAGCTTGTCAGTCGGTCTTTCGATCTCAAATCTAAATGAATTCACCACAATCACTATAAAATCCCATAAATGGTTTTGTAAGAGATTACAAATTTCTGATAAGTTATTTTCTTTCGCCCTTTCACTTTTAGTGAATGGTTACTGTGGCATAGAGAATGTGGCAATAGACAATTTTCTTGATGTTCCCAACAAGAGCACAAATATTTCATTTCTTGCAGGTAAGAAAAGTTGAAGTTGCTGAATTGTCGATTACTTAAACTCTGTGAATTTACTAGTGAGGCATCTTACATCAAAATCAAAAGCATTCTTTTAACTATAAGAGCGGTCTTCACAATGATATTCAATACCCAGTTATCGCAACTAGAGCTTTTGATGGAGCATTACGTCGTTTTAATAATGAGTAGCGGGTGCCTAAAAAAGTTAATAAAATTTTTACAAGCATTTGGAGTCGCCGTAGTGTAGTAAGTAGTGTGTTGGTTTATTACATGCAAGGCCACGGTTTTAATCCCAGGTCAGACATCTCCAACTAAACGAACCAACGACTTCCTCTCGGCCGATTTCTGACAAAAACTCTGAGAGTAAATAAAATTGCCATGAAACGTTTCTCAAAAATTAACACACACAACATAAGTGGTCATAATCCTGACTACGTTTGTATGATTCCGTAGAATTTTTAAAATATCTTCATATCTTAATTTTTGATTCTTTATTTTGAACTAATCGCCAGTAATGCCAATTATCTTTTGATTAAACAAATGGTAAATGGCTCCCTTTAAAAGGTAATAATTAAACGTAACAACAATTGAGCACTATAACTGGATGAGAGCCAATTTCTTTTAACATGAAATTGCGCAATTGTCGAAAATCACAGAGGTACGCATATATCTCTAAACAGCCGTCCACAAACCCAACATAATCCAAGTCATCAAGCTAATTTATGCGCCAGAGTCATGGTAATACATTTTAGGTAGACTCCACGCAAGAAGCCCGACACATGGCAGATTGAAAATTTTTAATTATGATTCAGTATTTTCACTACTTTTAGTTCAGACTTTGGAAAATTTGTCACAATTACAAGATACTCTCAGTTCAGTAAAGTTCACTGATGGTCTGCTAGTAGAGATACCTACATTTATTTCATAAAGTTTCCGCTCGTAAAGCATGACAACAACTTAAAGTAAGAAGATAATTACGGTTACAGCTTCTTACTCTTTTTCCGCAATGCTCGTAGGTAATTACTTACGACAGCATCCCCAAAATATGTTTCCAACATTTTCAAAAAATTTTCATAATTTTTTTTTTTTTCATAATTTCTTTGTGGGTAAAACATTAAATTGATTGGTCTGTTTCAGAAATTGTGTACACATAAAAACCTTTGTTTACAGTTAAATGTTATCCTTTATTTAAACATTAAAATTTGTCCTGACCATCGATGCCAACAAAAATGTTCGGCCTGATGTTGACCATGTTCTGTTTACACTTTTGATTTGCAAATAAATTTCTTCATTTCATTTATTGGATGACTTGTTAAACAAAAATAACACCAACCAACCCTTTGCTGCTCGTAAATACATGGATGCCGTTTAAAAGGCGATGGACATTTTGGAAAATTAAAAATACTACACCCCGCCCCCATACTATTTAGACCCTAGACTTTAAAATGTTTAAGTAAATGGGCGTTTTAGATGCCAAGAGCCATGAGTTCATTTAATGGCTGGCCTATTTGGCTCAATACAACGAATAGAATAAGGTCCTAGAAAGAGGAAAAGTTTCCTTTTACATTTTAATACATCATCGCTTTACAAATACAAGCATAAATTTAACTGGCATATCATACCATTTCATGAGCAGCCTTAGGCTATGGAAATTAAAAATTTCAACATAAGCGATGGCATGCCCACCCAAATAAATTGCTGGTACTCGTCTTCGGTTTCCTTTGTTGATTTGAAAAATTGCCAACAAAAGTGAATGATGGTATCCAGCTGAGAAAACTTCAAAACACATGTTATTAGTGGCTTAACATTTTTTTTTATTAATTTTTTTTTGCCTAAAAAAAGAATGATATAATCGTAATGTAGATGATGCCACAGAACCTGTGGCATGTACAAAATGTTTGTTAAATAAAAAACATTATGAAAATTATAATCTTCTAAATACACTCATTGTCCTATTTCAAGGAGTATATGAATGTGAATGAATGAATGTTTGGGCAATCCCGCTGGGAATGATCAATCAAATCGAAATCAAATTTAATTTGTATCACAGAAATCCTTTAACAAAAGTCACAGAAACCGTATGAGCAAATTAAACTATCGTCAGTAACTTGAAGGGGGTTGTAATCATTTGTTTTTTTTTTTTATTTTTTTGGCTTAAAAGAATGAGGGTTGTATCGTTATAATACTTTTATTTTTGCGTTTATACGAAGATACGAGAAAATAAGACGAATTAAGTCAATATATTTTCGTTAGAACAATGAGAATAATTCCATTCAGATTATACAGTCACTCAAACAATCGTACAATGTCAACTAGCGTCAACGAATATAGACATAAGAACAAAACTATAGTTCCAATAGTTCTGAAATTTGCTTTATTTGGTTATTGGTACTTTTGTTTGCATACAACATCTTTTTTGCGACACTTACCGATATAGCTTCTATACATTGCGGCATACTATCCACAATTAATTATTGAGTCAATACTCAAAACGTTGATCGCACAAGGGTCCACAAATCTCCAAGGTTTCCAGAAGCATAGGCAATTTTCGTATTGTGAACTTTCCTTAGGTCTTCAATGAAGTTAAGATCTAGTAATTGTGGCCGTCAATCAAAATGTTTCAAACGGTTGTCATAGAAACATTTGTTTGTAATTTTATGGGTATTATTGGGGTCATTATCATGTTGAAAACCGATATCCGCCATCTAAAAACCGAATTTTTATGCAGTGGTAGCTAAGTGCTCAAAATGAGGTCGACGTAATAGATCTAATTGAAACACATACGATGAGCCTGCGCCTGAAAACTTTGGAAAGCTTGTAGAATGTGGGAACAGCAAGTGGAGTTACAAGCATTTGCATAGTTACTCTATGTAGGACCTCTCTGCAGAATCGGTAGGTATGTAAGTATTGCAGTGGTAACTTTGATACCAAAGTTCACACTGCAGTGTGATGCCAGATGTTAGTCTCTATACTCAGCGAATTCCAACAAACTCATCGTGGAAGTAGGGGCTGTTTTCTGCTCTTTAGCAGATCCACAACCTCGGCAAAAGTGGGTGTCTACTCATGACGCAATGGCCTGTCTTTTGAGTTAGTCGTTTGAGTATTTGGTTTGTAAGCCTTCTTCCAATCAAGACTCCTCATTGACGCTGGATATGTTGGAGTTCCGGAAGAATGACCAATTTCATCGAACTAAGTGCAACACCCCATTCAATTGGTTAGGTTTCGTACTCTGGTGAGCTCATTAGCTTTACAGTTGCCTGGAAACTAGTGAGATACTGAAGCACACAGTGAGAACATCGAGACAACGTCAACACTCCCTAATGATTATGGAACTGACTGTAATACTCGAAAAGAATTTCTGAAAAATAACAGCGTACATAATTTTAGCATAACTCTAACTATCATATTTCTAGGCTTTCGTTTCGTTTGTTTTGTCTAAGGATGGTAAACAATGCTTTAGATTCCATGGTCCAAAAAGCACCTGTCAATTTTATTAAGAAAATGTTAATAATTAGAAGAGAACGTGGTGGAACGAAGATGACGAAAATAATGGTAAAATTCTGTGCCTACTCATGTTATAGAAAACCTAATCGATGCACTTGTGTATTTTGTTAGAGATTGTTGATCTGATGACGCCTATATGCTTCAAGTATGGAAGTTCAATCAAGAATAGGACTATGAGAACTTATAAAAATTAGTAAATTTCTGATTACGATAATTTAATCCGATAATAACTAAACGACGTGGTCAGTAAATTTATTTCAGTCTTTCCTAGAAGGCTGAAGGATTTGTTTAATGACAATAGTAATAATCTGCACATGTGATATTGTTTAAAGATTTTAAATTTAAAGGAAAATTTGCAAAAATGAATGATTTTCAAATACATTTGCAACGTAAACTTAAACTTGTTATGCTAAAATGATTAATTTTTTGCTTTCAAAAACAAGAAATTTTTGTCCAGCTTTTATTTGCCGTAGACAAGTTTATTTGATTTTTAGTGTTAATTAATGGCTAACAATTAAGTGTACAACTATACGATGCGTATTACATGTAGCAAACAAACTGTAGTCAAAAAACAAAAATGATTATTCAATCATTTCATAGAAAATCAACCATAAATTAAGACTTCAATCAAATAACTTATGATCAGGCATACATACATATTAAAACGCTGGTTATACATAATTTCAGTATAACACTGTTATTT
The DNA here is from genome assembly GCA_014635995.1 of Sarcophaga peregrina. Classification (NCBI taxonomy): domain Eukaryota; kingdom Metazoa; phylum Arthropoda; class Insecta; order Diptera; family Sarcophagidae; genus Sarcophaga; species Sarcophaga peregrina. The sequence continues at coordinate 104,043,081 of CM025789.1, read as the reverse complement.
TGTGATTATCTCCGGTTGTTGATGTTGTTCAATTAAATATTGTTTCTGTTACTGTTTTTTCTACTTTCATTCTTGCTTTTATTGTTGTAATGAATATCCAGACATTTTGATTTTCTTGACTTAATGAAAAACGGAAATACTTAGCTTTTAATCTAAGATAGTACGAAGTAAATATACAGTGTAAAACATAATAAAGTAAACAGACAAACAACGGTACCACCAACACATTGTTTGTGTTAAGTGTTTTAAACTACAGTTTAAAGGACAGATTTTATTTATAATTATATTAAATTTATTTACTCTCAAAGTTTTTGAAAGAAATCTGCTGAGAGGCAGTCGCCAAAGAAATATTTTTTTCACATCTCGTTTTGATACCTGACCTGGGATATGAAGCCGGACTTTACGTCTAATAAGCCAACACACTACCTACTAGACTACAGCGACTACTATTCACACTATTGTCCGGTTAATGGCTTTCAGAAACGATTAAATAATGAAAACCAAAGCTTGTTCGTCTGAAAGATTATTTGTTCTACTGTAAGTTATTCTTTATTTCCATGAAGTTTTACTTGTTTTTGGTATGCATTTATTCCTGGTATTTTTATTGCAAAAATGTTGTAATATTTTGATTACTTGTATCTTCATCATGGTGTACACAAAACGTAAAAAAAAAGAAATAAAGAAAAGTATACGCAGGCGTTTAATTAGTACAATTAATCTGCTGTTTAATAAATTAGTAAGAGAAAACATGATTAAGAGATTTGCAGGCATATTGTTAAATTTCATGCAGCAACTGTTGAATATAAATATTTAGAGTTGAACTTTGTACGAATTAATTGAATTGAATTATGTTGTCGGTTGTCGTTTGGTTGGCGGATGTTGTCATTTTTGAAGATATTGTGATGAACACACAAGAAGTTTTAAAAAAGCAAAATACCATATACCCCCAAATTAAGGGATAACTAAGAATATTAAATGATTTTCGCCCGTTTTCCTAATGTAAAATCTGACAAGTTCATACGAAATTCTAAATTTCTGTCACTTGTCAGCCGTACCTTTTACTACACATCATTTTTTTAATAATATAAGTTGGCACGATTCTTGAAAATATTTCGGCATAATGATTTATCTTATGCTGTCTTTACATTCTACCGTAGCTTTTCCAGGACAACTTCATTTCTTTACTGTTTACTGTCGGATCTATGTATGTAAGAAAGGGCGTCATCCACTAGCACTGACTATTTGATTCCAAAATATGGGAGTTTATACTATGCCATCATTGCCTTTTCTGAGTGTATTACCTCTTCAATTTCACTTTCTCCTTCAGATCATCTGCTGGATTGAAATTTCTAGTGTATATCATTTTAAATGGTTATTTATCGCCTTTCGAATTTAATGTTTAAAAGTTCTAATCAACTTACACTATGTATTTTATCTCTAATGCCCACAGAATGGAAAGTATCATTAGTCATTAGTTGAAATATTGAAAATTTTTGACTTTTATTTTCAAATGCAACTCTCACTGCTAATGACTTTGCCAACTATTGTTGAATAAAGTTTTTAATGTTCAATAATAACGAAAGATATGACAAAAATAACTACAATAAGATACTTTTTATTTTTCGATTATATGTTGTAGAAGTAATAAATTGTGATTTAAATGCTTATGTAGTCGTAATGCAAATTTGTTATCCTCCACAATAATAATTCATTGATAAAATATTTATTTGCATTCCTTTCGTAGCATTAAATTTTAATGGCAACAATTAAGAGTTATAAGTGTTGATGGGTATTTATGTTGTCTCTGTGGATATGAAAAGTTTTTGTTGTTTTTTTTTTTTTGGAATAAATTGAATGTTAATTAGTTTCAAAGCATATTTAAATATTAACTTCAGCAAACAGAATCAGAAGCAATTTTGAAAATCGTTATTAAAATTATTGATTGTCACAATTGCTAGCGTTACTTCGGTTATGAGTTATTTATTACCAGGATAGTTAAAATATAATTGCAACTCAATAAACTAATAACTAATGACTTACTCTGGTATTTGTTTAAAACTTTTTTTTATTTTTTAATTTAATAAACGAAATTATGATTTATTCGAACCCATTAGTTCAGTTCTTTGTTCTAAGTTCTTTGAGTATCTGAAAAAATTATTGTAAAAATATCAGGAATAAAAAATGTAGGAATTTCAATAACAATACAACTCATTGCATATTGCAATGAGTGGATGTAGCTTATTAGAGAAGATTGGAGATAGAAACTCATGGAAAAATTTTGTAAAATTCCGGATATACGCAACCAGGACATTTTTAGTGCAGCAAGTTTAGAAAAGATTTTCGTGCTAGTTACCATAACTTCATAACTACCAGAAGCGTAGTAACAATTGAGTTGAAAAATAGTAGCATATTATAGTCGCTTTCAAGCCGACTATTACGTCTTTGCACACCTTGTAGCTCATTCACCACGAGCAGTTCACTCAGATGATGATTGTTTTGATTTTGGTAATCGATGATGCAGCCCTACATGACGATGCATAATTTCGTGTTCTTTATGGTCGCCGTAGTCTAGTAGGTTGTATGTTGGCTTATTAGACGTAAAGCCCGAATTTGTATTCCAGGTGAGACATCAAAAATGAAATGTGAAAAAAAATATCTCTGTAGGACCCAGCATTCACGTATAAAATTATCGCACTCAACATGAGTGAGAAGCTACGCCGTATGTATGTATGTATCTGCAAACAATGCTCAGAAACCTGAATTCGTTATTGTTTCTGGTCTATTCCGAGCTCGAAAAGAGCTTTCGCATACCAATGTATATGCTTAACATGTCCAAAATACTGCTCTAAGATCCTTAACGCTTCAGCTGCCTCAATCAAATTCGATTTGTGGTCATTCAAAATCATTTTCTTGACTCTTTTATAGAGAGCGTGCTGTCCTGGAGGTTCATTTGGTTTTTTAAAATTTAGTAAACCACTTCTCAATGGTTCACTTTAATTGTGCTCGAATAATAATAAAAATAATTTGAATTTTTATTAAATTCTTAAATTCTCTTAACAAAATGTATGCCACAATATCCTTGGACTCAGGTGGATGCCGTAAACTTTTTAATGAACCTCATTGTAAGGATCATAAATTTATAGCAGAACACAAAACAAAACAAATTGCAAAAATTATCTGTTTTAAACACATTTTCAACAAAAAAAAAAAAAAAACTCCGATGACACTGAAAAAGCCTAATGAAGAGAAAACCAAATTAATCTAAAAATAATAATTACCCACACACTTTGTATTTGTGTGACAATATGATGTCGCCCATAAACAGCTTAAAAGGCAGACAGCCTGCCATACGCTTGCATCCAAAATATTGTCGAACTTTCGAATGATATTGTAATTATGCGACAGCGATAATATTTCCCCACGGGAGACGATTACATGGAGAATGAGTGAGTAAGAGTGCTATTGTCATCATAAACCACAACAAAAAAAAATTTCCACCAAAACCTATACAGTCTTTGAAAGTGTTTCCGTTTTCAATTTGCATAAAATTTGTTAAAAACAAAACTTATTGTTTTACATCATTTCTTTGGTGAAATTAAAACGTTAATAAGTTTTCAAACCAAAGTGTATAGGCAAGTCAGCAAACATCCTATAAACTCCAACCATACTAGTGGGTGGAATGTCATGGAAAGGGTTATAATACCTGTAGCTTGATACTGTTGTCGCGCACATTTGTTAGTAGAGCAAAGTATCGTGCAACATTGGTGGAAATTTTTAATAATTGAATGTAATTAAAGATTTTGTACAATTTGTTCTTTCTGACAATAAATGACATCCCGGCGAAATTTGTGATTAATTTTTTTTTTCTTTGTCGTTGTTTTTTAATAATAATGAACGGGAGTCAGGTTCCTTTACGTTCAGCCACCAGCAACCCTCAACCCTTTCTTAGGACGAATTTATAATATCACTCTGATAAGTACAGGCGATATTTGATGCCATGTCTACGATGATTTTATTTCATTTTTGGCTTATTGTTTTAATTATAAGGCGTAAATAATTTATAAAGAATCATATTAACACTGGTTAATGCTTTTGGCGTTGTTTAAGTTTAGTTTTAATTAAATTTTAAACTTGAATTCAAAGTAAACAAATGCAATTGTAACTTAAAAAATTATTTTGTTTTAAAAATGTTTAACATTACAAACTTCTAATAGAATCCATTTATTACATTGAATTCTGTTCAAACCGATACAATAATCTAAGCCTTAGATAAGTTGATGATTGACGGATAGATCAAGCTGCTGGAATGCCAGGTAGCCCTACATTCAGGTAGATCACAACAATTCATATGCTCCAGAGGATATTAAACTCTCATGTGGATCACAACTATTCATAGATTCCTGAGGATATTAACTGCCGAATAACATGTACCAGTCTGATGACGTGTTCAGGTTCAGATTCCAAACCATTTATTCACGAACCGACCGAACATTCTGAATATAATATAAAATTAAGTACGACCAACACGGATAAGACTGAAATATGATTAATTCCAAGGAAAGCGAATGCCATTCCTCGTCTTCTTAACCAGGCGGTCAACACATTCAACCTGGTAAGATACTATTACAACCCTTCAGTCAGGATTACGACCTAGTTACTCACACCACTTATGTTGTGTGCGTTAATTTTATACATGAGTGGCGGGACCTACAGTTTAAAGTCGACTCCGAACGACAGATTTTTGAGAAGCTTTTCATGGCAATTTTTACTCTCAGAGTCTTTGCCAGAAATGTGCTGAGAGGAAGTCGCCGAAGAAATATTTTGCGTTTTGATGTCTGACCTGGGATCTACAGGATAGCGTAGCTAAAGCCCAAAAAGCTGGTCTGTACCTTGAAGAGTCATAAATTGTAACTGGAATCTCACTCGATGCATTAGCTCCATGGGTCTGTAATTATACCCTTAATTACTTAGGCTTCAGTCATAAATCATATCATGAAATACTGGACAGATACTCGCTTAACGCGTATTTATTTATTGTATCACTATAGAAGACACCGACTTCATATAAACAGCACGATTAGTCTTCCTAATGGTGAGCGCTCAATAAGCCTTAGATGTGTATGCTGATTGACTTGAGGCATGGCCATTTTGGGTCAAACTTACCTACTTATGTCCCTATCATTTAAAATGAGCCCCGTTACAATCTTTAACTTCCGGTTACTCTGAAAGGCAATTACTAATTATAAAACAACGAATAGTTTTTTATTGAAAAAATAATAATAATGCAGTCTCAATTTGTATCACATTTAAACGTAATTTTACATACATTTGTTTGCAAATATTTGTTTAAAATTTGAACTAAATTCAATCAAATTAAATGTAAATTGTGAACATTGTAACCGCATGTCTGCAATGAGCCACAAACGTCTACAGATTCGTTTCAAGAAAAAAAGTGTTAAAGGAAGGTTTGAGAACAACACATATGAATTGTGAAAAGAAATATTTCAACGAGACAAAAGGTATTCTTTGGTGGTATACAAAATCATTTTTTTTTTTTTTTTGTTAAACCATTCATTCAAAGAATCCTTAGTCGGTCATGGTCGACTATTCTACTGTATTTCTGATTTAAAATATACAAATATACATAACATGCTACTTAACGAACATGCTACTCACTAAGCTACTGAAGAATAAATTGTTCTTGAAATGGTTTAAAAATTTGTTTCAAACACTGGCACTAACACAACATACTGCTTTCTACCACCCCAGTTATTGTAGTGTACTCAGAAAATTAAATATTTATAAAGAAAAAAAGTGACAAACAATTGCAATTTGACTGCTGAAAATTCGTTCATTCGTAAATTGGACTACAAAAGTACCCATGTGAATAAGAAACACAATTTGAATATGTGATTATACTCGTGGTTTCTTACTCCATTCAAGTATTCTGCTTAAGGAAAAAAAAAACACAAATCGTTGCTGTAGGTAGTTAAATGCTTAATGACACAATTTATTACATACCCATTCATATATTCTAACTGATGCGTTATAGACTATTATACATATTTCCTCGGCATATATAGGGTCTTTCGCAAATGTATGAAATTTTTTATTCATTTGAGGACCGTCAAAGTTCATAAGTTCCTGTTGAAAGATCCGAAAGCATCACCTTAAACTTATAAACTCTGAAGGAATTCTTTTTTAATGGTTGAAAGTGCCAAACAATCGTTGAATAATGTGATCGTGCCTTATATTTGTAACTTCTTTATAGAGGTTTTTAAAAATAATGTTAGAGCCTTGGGTAAGACTACACCAAAGGGTCTGGTAGCGATTACCGTATTTTGATTATATTAGGCAGCCTATTGTTCATGATATACGAAGCTCCAGAAGAGCTTCTAATTAAAGGAGGTTATTGTGATGTTATTCTTTGAACGTAGGTTCATGAAAAATAGTTTTTGGCTTCGGTAAGCCTCAATTAGACGCTTTACTTTCGATTATATATGATAGGTTTGTTTAACCTCTTCGTCATATTTATCGACGACATGTATCATTCATTCATGCCTGGAGAACTATTTAAACTATTTCGTGAGAATTACAAGGCAAAAAAATATCTTTTTGTTGTCGTCATACAAACATACTACATATGCAGCCAATAAAATCAATATCTTAAAAATATAAAAAACTCACATGTTCAAATGAATTTCAATTGCAAACAACTATAATACGAACATTCTTAGGAACCCAGAAGCATATGTCATCCACCATTGTAACAATAGTTTTGATTTCCTTGTCCAAAGTGTCTTCAAGTGAGAGTTTCTATTGTTAAAAGTTTTAAAGTTTGTTTTCAAAGTTTTGCTGCAAATACAATAACAAGTTTTTTTTTTTTTTTTTTTAAATAAATTTCGTCTTTATAGATGTAAAAGTTTTTAAAAAATTTAAAATTAGGAATGTAACATTTAAATTACCACACATATGAGATCTATTCAAAAACAAACTTAAATTATTCTTTTTCTACAAAAATATTTATTTATTCTTCAATTTCTATTTAATGTCCTTCAAAGTAGTCACTCTTAGGTGTAGAGCAATTGTGCCAACGTTTTTTTTTTTTTCAGTCATCGAGGTAGTTCCAATATGCATTCGCAACAATTCGTTTTTCATCTCTCCAATCGTTAGAAAATGCCATCCTTTCGGCGGTCTGTTCAATCTTGGGAACAGGAAAGAGTCACGGGTGTTGCTCTTTGCCAAAGAATCTCTCAAAAGCAAAGATGTGTGACCAGGTATTATCGCGATACAGGAGCCAGGTAATATTCAATATTATTTGCCGTACAACCTTATTGAAGGTGCCCGTAAGGCAAAAATCCACTGTACTTAATAGTTCTCTGAAATTTATATCAAAAATTATTCTTTAATACTTTAAATGACTAAAATGTCTTCCTCAACAACACATATTTACTCTTCCTCCTCGAATAATAGGAAATATTACAAAATGTATGTTATTACACGCATACCTTCAAGATTTCTTGTTAATTCTTTCCATCATAGATGCAAGAAAAGAAAACGAGTTGTAAACATAAGAGCATGTTTTTGTTTTAACTTTTATTATTTTTTAATGGTTCATTGTATGAATTTTATCACATACAATATACATATGGATGGTTGTTGTATTCTGTATAATTGGGTCGCTTATTATGTTTCCTTAAATGCTCGTTAAATCTCTTGCATTTATGTGATTCTCTTTTTGTTTTCTCCGTGTGTCTTTCTTTTTTCATACTCATTCACCCACTCTGAAAGTTCCACATTTATTTTTTTCATCACTTATTATCCATTTGCATCTTTGACAAGATGTTTTTTAATGTTTCATAACGATAAGTCGCAAAACCTTGGCACGCTAGGCTTAAAATATTTATTATAGGTAGATTAGTAAAAGCTCCAGTCAACCCATGGAGGGTATAACAATTTAGATAACTCAGTTATTTTTCTTATCTACTCACGAAATATATTGAACTGCAGCTATTTATTTTGCTGACGTTCATCATCGATAGACCAGTAGATTTTGTATATGATTGAGGCCTATAAGTTTTCTTCTTCCGCTCCATAACGGTGTTTATGGATTCATATGAGCAATACGTCCCACACGTGTATCCAGAATACAAAATCCAAAAATTTTTCATAGTTTGAGTAGACTGTCTGTATTTTTTTTTTTTTTTTTATTGTTGTAACATGAAATATGAAGAACTTTTGAATCCGATCATAATAGATAGCTGCAGCTTTATCCAAAGTCGACTAGTTAAACATGTAGTAAAATGTTAGCGGTACTAACATTGATAATTGCCTTGGCTTCATCTTGATGTTTATCACAAGTCCAACATTGTAAGCTTTCCAAGTTTTTTTGTTTTGTTTGCATGTTACAAATTTTATTCGCATAATCTAAGCCCTTGAATCGGCGTGAGGGACTTTCAAAATGTAATTCTCTTAAGATGTCGCCCAATACGGTGGATAAAAGCTGACGCGGTTGCCGGGGTGTACTCTACACGGTATGTAGAATGGGCTGAAATGATCCATAGTTTCATCTGTCAAATCTTTTTCACTTGATTTAGCATTTAAATGAGAAATTAAGAAGTTTTTATTTCACGTGACGAAATAAGAAAATAAATCCTCCTTCATATTTGATTACTAATTAATTCACCCGTGCCTAAACTACAATCTTAATTTGTTGATTAAAAGTGCCAATTACTATCATTAACATTAATTGTTAATTATTTAGAACACTGATGAAATGTTAAATGTAAGCTTGATCATTAGTTCTTTAAATGAGTTCTTTTAACATGAGTTAGAAAGATAATGCCGTATAAATTTATAAAACAAAACTTTTCTAACATATTTCTGAACTATATTGTATTTTATGTAAATTATTTATTTATAACACAGATACATATGTATGTACACCCAACTTTTTGTTATACGGTAGATACGTTCCTCGGAAATCCGTGTAAAAAAAGAGGCGTTTCCAATAGTAAAATTGGGGATACTTTTCATGTCATCTGAAAACCGTGTAAGATGAAATAAAGAACTATATTACTTCGAAAAACTGTGTAAAAAAATGTTGAAAACTATAAAATTTCATAAATGCATACAAATTGAGTGTTCATATGGCATTTTATTGAGTAAGCAAAAAACAAAACAAAACAAAAAAATCTGCTAATCCAGAATTAATAACAGAAAAATTAGAATAGAAATAAAGAAAAAATAATTACACATTTAATAACAAACGCAATTGTTTGCGACAAATTGGACTAAAATCGGTATCATAACTGGAGATATCCATCAAATTGTCCAATGGTGACTTTCGTCCGATAATACCGTTTTGAACTGTCAGACTACTTTTCGAAAGGTCTTGCTCCATCGAGTTTTTTATTAAAATTTCCTTTCTAGAAAGTTGAACTTTTGGTTTTATAACAACTCTTTATATCCTGCAGTATAATTATTAATATCTCGTTCGAATTTCAGGGCACGTTCAATATTAGGATCATTTTTAAGATATGATTAACCATACTTTTACCAAATGTTAGACCGTCATCAATTAAACTAGCAGTTAGTTAAGTTCGGTCTCCTCGTCGATATTGGGGATTTTGAAACCGTACTAAATTAACAATTTTTTTACAAACATTTTTTTTCCACCGTGTAAAAAAAGAGTTGGGTGTATATATGTATGTATATTAAGGCATACTTTGAGGTGTTATATTATTATTATACAGTATTCCCTCGATTTACGTTGTTTCGATTAACGTCGTTAAAAATTTTGTTCCCTTTAACTTCGATTTGCGTCGTCATTCGATTTACGTCGCCTCTGTTGTTTACAAACAAAATCAAGGGAATACCCCTTTAAAAAAAAATTCAATACATAGAATAAAAATTTTATTAATATATATAGCATGAGTATGAGTTATTTGAAATTTGATTTACGTCGTTTCGATTTACGTTGCCTTTTTCTGGAACATTCTACGACGAATACTGTATTTAATAAATTAATTAATAATTTTTGTTAACAATTTTTTTCATTTAATCAAAATAAAATTCCGTAAATTATTTTTTTTTTTTAATTTTTACTTCCTGTTGCTGTTAACAGGAACAACATTCGACATCTCTGTACATTTCCTTTTGTTTTAGTAGATTGACTTGACAGTTTCCGTTTTTTGTTATTATATGATGCATGCAGCCTCATTGCATTGTATGTGCAACAATAAGTTACCAACACCACCACTGCTTGATCATTAACCAGCAACATTAGTAGCAGCAGCAGGAGTTAAAATTTGTTTTTTCATGTTGTTATTGTTGTGGTTTGGGCAATAGGATTTTCTGAAAAATAAAGTATTTTTCTTCAGAATTTGTTTCCTTTTTTTTCTCATTTCTTTACAATTTTGTGGAAAGAAGACACAAAAACCATTGAATAAGCCATTAAGGCTAAGTGATTTTTTGTTGCTGTTGATGCTGATGATTCTTTCTTATTCTTATTGTTGTTGTTGCTTTATATTGTCTTAGCACATTAAAAAACGTTTATGGTTTTCGTTTTTCTTATGATGCTGATGTTTTGTCTCTATACTCTGCTCCACCTGTATGCTTTTGTTGCATTTAAATGTTGCACAAATATAATGTTTTCAAATGTGTGGCATGTACTATATGCTAAAAAGACTCTGTCGTTTGCAGTCTTATTTAGGTTCCTGTCAAATGCATAATGTGTTATCAGTAGGAAACTAAAAATTAATTGTGTGGAGAGATAATGTTTAATTAATATTTGAAAAATGCTTTAAAGAATTTATAAGTTAGGGAAGATCTTAAAGATTGTACCAAATTCTTGACAGTATTTAAGGATTTTATTAAAAAAAAATATTATTTACATGTATGATCTCTTCATAGCCTCAAATCATTCCGGTATTTTGTATCCACTCCGAAATACCTAGATTCCAAAAGCTTGTTCATGACAGTTTGTTACACTATAAGCGATCCGCCAAAAGATTGTACTAAGAAATATTTCTTCTTCCATATTCTTCCTTTGTATAAGAAGCCTTCATCTATGAATTCTGCACAAAGATCTCCAAAGCCTCCACTCAATAACATAAGACGGGCAACTACCTTAAAAATGACTCTTCACCGAATAAGGTCGTACATTTATGTATTTATGCTTCTTGAGCGTACAGTATCATCCACTGTTTGTAGTGTGCTAGACTATTAGCGTGAGGGCCATGAGTTCGATTCCCACCAGTCTTTGACACTACACCGAGCACATGATCTTATTTACTCAGCTAGTATGTAATTAAATTATAATTTGTAATTGTATTATAATTAATAAATACATAAATAAACAAATAAAATAAAATCACAACAGCATTGCAGTGATCTGCTGGGCACAAAACAAATTAAACACTAAACACTTTTGTTAACCAAAATGTTTTGTTTTTCTTCGAATTGTGTTCAAAATGTTAAAGTTATTTTTTTTTAGGAATAAATTAAGCACAATAACAAAAATATCAATAATAGAGTATAAACATATGCCTGTAGACACAAGTCAAACCAAATCTATGAATCAACTTTTAAATCTCTTGCTCTGTTAAGCCGGTTTTTTAAGTTTTCTTAAGGTTGTTTGAGAATATTGACTTCTTTTTTAAATAAGAAATAAAAAAATAATTAACAACACTATGAAGTATTACTAAAACGTGGGTATCAAATAAAAACGAATTTTCGACTTCCCCGTATGACCCGAAATATTGCTCAGCAAATACGTATCCCATAGACGAAAATAGATCATAGTCGGAAGGTAGGAGCTTACTTCCTAATGGTTTACTTATATCCTGTACCAATTTTGCTTTGAACGTAGGAATCGAGGAGACAGTAGTCAGAAGGTCTGATGAATACGTCAGATGGGGTAGTAGCTGCCGGTACAACTCATTGATCGTACCCTGAATCGGTTTTGTTTGTGCGGCGTGTACTTTGCCGTGTAGTGGCCTATTCTGGTCCTTCATGGATCACATATAGTTCAAATTAATTGTATGTCGTCGGTAGCGATCTTATACTAATGATTTAAACCAGATTTTGAGGACTCGTCGTTTTGCAGACGAATTTGATAGTTAATCATTGATATTTTTCTGCTTATGATTCTAAAATAAATTCATTTTAATCACCCGTAAAAATTTTATGAAATACTGATTTTCTATCGTGTCTTTGAAGCAAAATTTCACAAATGATTTTTTGGTTTTTCATATGTTTTCTCTCCAATTCATGTGGCACCTATTTTCCAGACTTTTCGATCTTTCTAATCGCTTTTAGATGGTCAAAGCTATTGACTCAAAGCGCCATCTTCATCCAATATTGTTTGCAATTCGGTATCTTCAAACTTTTATTTGGTCTTAGACCATTTTCATTTTTACATCAAAATAGTTATTTCGGAACCGTCAAAATTCTCTTCTGCAGGTTGCTTTTAATAGAGCACGATCACTATATGATTCACAAGTATTCGAGGCAACACTCCAGTGCTTTTCTTTAAATAAAAATATAAAATCATAATTTTCTGATACAAAATTCGCCATCTTTAACTCGATGTAAAGATGCCCACTGATTTAATGTATTCTGTTTGCCTGCATAAAAAATAATTCACATTCATCTGTATAATCTGGTTTCCGGGTTAAAAATCAAGTGGGCCTGTGTAAATAATTGGAAATTAAAGTTAAGGAACTGTCTGTAGTCTAAATACTAACAGTTTTCCTTAATACGAATGAAACCCAAAAAAAAAAAAAAAGAATATATACTTGAAAACATTTTAAATAACGAATTTTATTGTTTGATTGAAATCAAAATATTTTCTATTTCAATTAACTAAATAAAACCACAATATTTCATTCCATTACATAAAGGAATATCAACACACGTACAACACAAAAAAAAAAAAGGAATTTTTAACACTTACAACGAATAGTAATAAATTGAAACACAAATGATAGCGTATGTAACGTATGCCGTCATACATGCTAGTACATGACTGGAACAAGTTTAAAGAAAGATTTTCAAAATCCCCTTGAAGCGAATTCATATTCACAAATATTCTAAAGGAATACATACGCATGTACATACGTCTTGTCATAGACTCATGCCAACTAAATGTTTCTACTGGCAAAAGGAATACAATTTAAATCTATCTTCAGATACTTAATGTTATTGTTGCTTGTGTGACGATGACGGTGATGTTGTTGCTATTGTTGTTGTTATTTAGTTCTTATGCAAATAAATTGTAAAAATATCGTAAATAACGTAAATATTGCTTTAAGCATTGCAACAATAAACTTAAGGAGCTTCTTATTTGAAGTTGATAGTCTTACAAATTACACAATCACAAATCTATACATCCTTATACAAGATGAATGTACTTACATACATACATACATACATCTTCTGTATGTTCATTTGTATAAACATTTCTTGAACATGCATCGTACATCAGAATTTTAAACAAGTAACAAATCTTATTTACGTTCCTATGTTTCTACTTATTTTGATTACGCAAATTATTAAGGGGGCTCATAAGATATACTTGTGAGACTAAGAAATAACTGGGCACTTAAATTTTAATTTTTTAAATTTTGTGTCTTAAATTGTTCTATGAAAACGGTTTAAAAATGCAACAGATTTCTGGCAAAAAATCTGCGAGTAAATAAAATTGCCTAAAAAAAGTTTCCTAAAATCTATCGTTCGAAAACGACAATAAACTGTAGGTCCTACTACTCATACATAAAATTAACACACACAACAGATGTGATGTGAGAAACTGGATCGTAATTCTGTCTGCAGAGTTGTAATCACCAATTAATGTATGAACGAGTTGTGTTTTTCTTCTTCTTTTATTAAATTGTACAGAAGTCGTATTGCCATTTAGTTTTCACAGAAATCTTCCTGTGTCGATGACGCATTGATTTTCGTTTAATCCCTTTTTGCTATTTCAAGGTATTACACACATAATGGGTAGTAACATGCTATTACTTGATGTTGAAATTTTTACAGAATTAAAATATAAAAATTTTCAGAACTCCCTACTTTACATAAAAACATCACTTCTTTGCATATAGAAAAATTTCTTCTCACATGTACCAAGATTAAAAACGACTGCTTGTTTTGTACAAATTGTAAACGCGTTTATAAATTTCTGTTCATCATTTCGTAATACGTCCGCATTATATTATTTTGAATCATTTTAACTACTTGTACAAATCGTGCGCATAAAATATTATCAGCAAAAAAAACTCTATCAACCGCAGCAAAATATATTCTTTATTTCTCTCAATTTTATTTGTTTTTATTATATCTTTTTTTTTTTTGCTTCATTCGTTACATTTTTATCTTGACTGCTGGTGGATTATTTCAGTTCTTTTTTTCGTATTTGAATGGTGCAAATCAGTAGCTAATGCCAGCCACAGTGACAGATTATGTTTACAAGTGAAATAAATTTATTACATTTGTATGTAAATTATTAACAAGATTTTGGGTTTAGGTTTTTAGTCAATTTGTTGTGAACGGTCGTTAAAAACCAATATGACAACGGAATGAAATTTTCTTTTGTTTTGTTGGTGTTTTAAGTGTGACATTAAGTCTATGGAAATATTTAAACAAAAATGTTTTTGAAACTTACTTCAGTGATCAAGTTTTTTCACAATTACCCAAAATGGATCATCTGCCGACGGTTACCGTGCTGTTTTTAGAATTTTATTTCAAATATTTCCCCAGCTTTGAAGGATTTCCTAAATCGATTTTCTAAATCGAACCAAAGATTCAATTTCTGATTAAAAATTCGTTGGAATAAAACTTTCCACACTCTGTTCTGTAAATAAAAATTTATCGCATCTTTGAAGCAATAAATACGTTGTCAACGCAAAAAATTGTAGTAAACTCATGAAGAAGCGTTTTAGTCTACTAATCTCCATCCTCGACAAATGCAACAGATTATCTGTATGGAAAGTAGAGATTAAGTGAAGCCAATTCCATAAAATCTTTGGTCAAAAGCAATGCCGCTTCCATGATTGTACATAGTGCAACCACAAGCAATGAATGCAACAGTGGCGGTGTCTCCTGAGATTTTCTCGAAAACTTATTTAGTTCTCTGTGAACCGATCATGGATTTCTCCGAGTTATGTTTCCGGCCTTTATAAAAGAGGACTTTTTCTCTTAGCATCCCTTTTTTAACTTTTTTTTATTTACTTTTTAATTTTTATACCCACTATTTGTGTAAAAAAGGATGTTCCACCTGTAATGAGATCTATCATGACATAGAAAACCGCTTAGACATGCTGACTGTTGATACAAATCAATAGACAATCTATTTCAGCCCTCTTCCTAATGAAGGAAACGCGGACTTATGCGTTCGAACTTTCAATGAGGTGAGTCGAATGTGTTGAGTTGTGACGTCGTGATAGTTGCAATAACTTTTATTACAACGCTAAAGAAACTTTCCTAAATCACAGAAACATTATCCAATATCTATTGGATTCAATTCGTGTAGTAACCTCTTTTCATGTTCATGTTTTCAGATCATAACTAAAACTTCCAACTTCTATCTTACCAGCTGTATCGTTGTGAATTGATCATTTTTAATGGGAAAGTTAAATCTAATTTTCTATGGCTACACATACATTTTCTCCTCTTTCAGGCAATTTGTGGAAACACGCCAATAAAACTGTTCCTCTTTTTAATCAAAGCCAATTAGTCAACGAATTTTCGACTACCTCGAAGGAAGTGGCCATACGTTTAATAAGCTAACACTACCTATTATAATATGGCGACTATAACGACTTTGTATTCGTTTGTATGGAAATTATGGCGGATTACAAGCGACACACATCGGGTTTTTGGGTAAAAAACTTTCTCTTTTAACATCAAAGTTAGATTATCTAATACTACTCACGGTGTTTTATGCATTGTGAACTCCTTTTGTTTCCATAAACAATTTATGCAAAATTAAACTTTTATTTGTTTTCTTATAACCTAACAAGGACATCCGCTTGCTTCTAATCGTTGACACTTAAAAGAAATCCTTTTATAAACTATTTTAATACAATCTAACCGTACGTATCCTCCTTATATTTTAAAGTCACGACTGCTAACAACGATTAAATTGCGTGCAAACAAAACTCAAGGAAATTAAGATTATTTTAATGGCACTAGTTAAACAAGCCAACATTTTTAACCATTACCATGGTAAGGCCAACCACATACATATGCGCATATATTAAATGCTAAACTTTAGGCCCGGTTGGATTTCGTATGTTGACTGTGTGCTGGTAAACAACACTTACGCATACCATACAATGGAGTTCTAAGGAGCAGGCATGTATTGCCAATGATAAGGTTTAATTTGTGTTTTACAACATCGTATGTTATTAAGCATTTTGTCTAATAGAATTAGAACGGAAGTGGCACACGTTAAATATTCATCACGTACGAAAGAGTAATGGCGGAAAAGTAACGTTATAATAAGAGTTTTCAAGGTTTTGTTGGAATGATGGCATTTGGGTAAAATTAGAAATTATTAAGCACTGATTATTTGTGGCAAAGAGATAAGTGTGACCCAAAATATTGTGCACAAAATTGAAAGACAGCAAGTTAAGAGGAAGTAAATTTTGGATTTTGGCTAAAAGAGTTAAAAAGGCTCTTTTGGGGTTTAACATTATTTTTTTTTTTATATTAACATCGTAAATATATAAATTGTGCTTCTCTTGAAATTGAGAATTCACTGTTTTATAATTCTTGTAGAAAATATTTTTTGCTCACCTATGTATGACATTCACCCACTTGTTTTAAGTGCCACATTTGTCGTATAGTTTTTCTAAATTTCAAAAGAAGTGAGAGATGCTGTTTAGCCAATAATAAATTCATATGTAAATATATTTCAAAATTTTATTCTTATAGAATCACAAAAGGGTGATTTTTGGCTCACATGTTTTATGTATGATACCCCTCCTACTCGGTGCTACTTAAAAATATTAATGACTAACCCTTTTAATTATTACAAACAAGGCTTGCGTATACTGACTGTTTGTTTTTTTCCAACCACTTTTGCCATAAATTGAAAATAAAACCAAATTTATCAGAAAATTTAGTTGTCTTTTTTTGGTGTGTGTATGTGTGCTAGAGCGGATTTGAAAATGTTCATATCCTATGTAAGTGTGAACATATAATATTTAAATTCGTCACAGTTATTGCCACTGCCACAGCCACTGCCATTGCCACTGCCACTGAATGTCGAAATTATTTGTCTGGGGTTAATTACGGCTGTTTGGCCGGGTCGTTCAAGATAAAAATTAAAAAACTTAATCACTTCGAAACGCTATGAAATATTTGTAAATGAATATAGTAGTCTGGCAATGAAATGAAAATAACTGTCAGTACGGTTTCACTACATAAGTATCCTACACCAATATTTTTCTTTTCAAGTCTTGCAATTATTGCATAACAGACAGAGGAAAATGGTAATTTGCTCGATCAGCCGTTAGATGTTTTATTACACTTCATTTTACTTGATATCGATTTAATAAGCTCGTCTTATTAAGAATACAAAGCATATTAGTACGGAGTCGATTTTAAACTCTAGGCCCCGCCACTCATGGATAAAATGAAGACATACAACACAAGGCTTGAGAAAAGCTTGGTCCTGGCTAAAGGGATTACACTACAATTTAGAAAATGAGTAAGGTACCCATATAGGAATTGACTACGGAATATTCAAGAAGCCACCGTAGTCTAGTAGGCGGTGTTTTGACTTACTAGACATCAAACCACTGTTTAAACTGCAATAAAATGAATTGTGACAAAACTTCCTCTGAACAGTCTTCTGGCAAAAACGCTGAGAGTAAATAAAACTGTCATGAAAAGTTTCCTAGACTGTAGGTTCCACCATTCATGAACAAAATTAACACACACAATATAAGTAGTCTGAGAAGCTTGGTTGTAGTCTTAACAGAATGGTTGTAGTGACCAAATAACATAATTTTTTTATCCTTCTTATGCATCTTAATCCGATAGCGACTGCTTCGTCTTGTTAAAGCCAAATTATCAAAACAAAAAAAACAATTTCAAATTGGGAACATTGGTTTTCTATTACAGAAAAGGTAAGAATACATCGTAGACTGCTAAAAAAATTAAAAATTAATTTAGAAATTACAAGTACAAGTGGTTTGTTCAATCTGATCATTTTAATGACGATTGAATAGTAACCAAAAAAGTCTATGATATCCTAGAATAATACTAAGACCATCGTTACATTAGCAGAGTAGATATTAACTGGAAGCTAGGCATTAATCTTCAAAAAAATTTTAATCATTTGAATCATTAGTTCGTTTGCTATACAAATTAATAGAGAAACAATTGAAGTACGACTTATAATACAGAATAAGTTAAATTTAATTCAATAAACTTATTCGACAGCATTTGCTGAAATTGGATCTATTATTCACTTTTGAATGTTCCCATGTAATAAACTTAATAATTTAATATTACAAGTGCAAGGGCAAGGCAAGAACAATCAAATTCTCTATGTTAAAAATATGAATCATATTTATAATACAGTGAAACCCGGTTATAACGAACTCCGTGGGACCAGAAAAATAGTTCGTTATAGGCAAAGTTCGTAATAAACGGGGTGAAGTCATAGAATTTTTTTCATTTATTAAAAACAAAAAGTATTTTTTTATTAAAAACCAAAAATGTGTGTCAATTCTTTTTATCTATCAGCTTATTAAAGATACTGAGTAATAATTTAATGCTGCCATATTAAATAAAAGTAAAGACTTTTGTCACACTTAAGTTATTAAGTTAAGTTATTTCTGAGGGTTCGTTATAGAAAAAGGTAAAATGTATGAAATTTAATTACTGGGACCACTTAAAGTAGTTCCTTTTAACCGATAATTCGTTATAAACGAGTTCATAATAAACAATGTTTTTTGTATGAAAATTGTCTTTAAAACGTTGGGACTTGAAAATATGCCCGTAATAACTAAGAATTCGTTATAACCGAGTTCGTTATAAACGAGTTTGACTGTACATATACTGTTTAAAGCGGTTTAGTTATAATAATTCGATCATTCACTGTGAATGATAGTTTCCATTTAACATTTGAAATTCGTTTAGTGTGTCTTGTCAACAATAATTTGAATACACAAAAATAAATTTTTAACTTAAGATTATTTATTTAACAAGTATTTTTATAATATAATCATCACATTGTTAGAAATGAATAAAATTTAATTAACTTTTAACCGTAGAAACCACCACCATAACCTCCGTAACCACCATAACCACCATAACCAAAGCGTCTGTAGCCAAAGCCGCCACCATAACCTCCTCCAAATCCTCCAAGGCCTCCACCAAAGCCTCCAAGACCTCCGCCATAGCCTCCAAAACCACCATAACCAAAGCGTCTGTAGCCAAAGCCACCACCATAACCTCCTCCAAAACCACCTAATCCTCCAAAACCGAATTGACGTTTCTCACGAACTTTGTTTTCAACTTCGTGACGTAAACTGTTCTCAAAACTTTCATTGTCGGCAACAGCACAGACCACCAAGACGGTGCAGATTAAAGCGAAAATTAAAAAGGCACGCATTTTTGGCCAATATTGATTGGTTTTCTAAATAGTTGTAAATATCTTTGAAGCTTATTTGAACACTGTCTCACAAATTTGAAATTTACTGTTTATATAGAGGCAAATTCTGAATGGAATTCAATTTTCGCATAAAAATTAAATCACAGAACTTGTTTTAACCGCAAGAAATCTATTTATTGATACTACTTTAATTAATTTATTAAAATCTATATCATTCAAAACAATACAAAACAAAACAATAAGAACATATTGCAAATAGAAAACAAAAAATCACTGAATAAAAACTAGAATTTTTTTAAAAACATACACGCATTCAGTGGGGAAATTCCCTTTAAAAGAAATTAAATTTGTTTACAAAACATATGAAATTTTAAAATCTGTCTAATACGCCTGTTCAGAAGTGTTAACTTATAACACTCACTAGTTAGCCGTCAACACAGAAGAACTCTAGTTCTGCTAATACGTATTGTTGTTTTAATATGTAACTATTTTGATGAAATTGTTTAACATGCCCATCACTAATAATATCCAAAATGTTAGTAAAATTTTAGTAAATTCAAATTAGAAAGCAGAAAATGTATCAAGCTCGCTCACATCTGTCAAATGAGTTGTCACTTATTTAGGCTGTTTTGTCATATCACGATTACATTCAACAACCCGTGCAAAGAATAAACTTGTTTTTAACAAAATAAGTTCAAGAAACTCACTTCAATATTAATGGGAAAAAGAGCACCATTCAACAATATAACCTATTTCTGGATAAATATGAGTACATGATATCAATCTGCCTGGGATTCTAGTGCATTTAATACATTCCGAAAAAGTCACGGTTTGATCTGGCGACGTTATAGAACTAAACTTTTTGGAAAATGATGATGTCCAACCCATAATTGTCAATGGTTAGCACTATAGGTCGACGATTATTAACTTCATTATGTCTAAATTATATTATACGACCAATTACGTACTGTTACAGCCACATATAGTGGAGCGGCGCTACTTAACATACATCTCATGGTATATTAGACAACCTGCAGAAGCAGTTTGTAGGCATGGCCTTCTTACGTTGAGCTAATGAGAACTGCCCACCGAGATCGTGTGATTTATCTACTATAAACTTTTAACTGTGACAAACCATAACGGTTTGCCAGCGGGCAAATTCTGTTTTATTAATCCGCCAGAGTCATAGAAAATTGCACATTTGTAATGCACTGCACTCAGAGAAGCAGAGAAGAGAAACATTTATACGATGTTATATATATACATACCAAACAGGCATAAATAGATCTTCTAAAACAGTGTAGGAAGGGTCGCACGTTAATCAATGAGTCGAATTATTGAAAAAGACTTGATACAATCAAACGCTGCAGCTTTGAAAACAAAATAAAATGAAAAGGTCTTTTGGTAAGCATAATGACAATTTTCGCAGGAAAATTTTATCTCGCAGGAATAATTTAACAAGAAAAGAGGAACCAAACATCGCTTAAAGCTTACCAAGAAAATATTAACCATTCTATGTTCCATAAACTGCCTTGTATTTAATTGTATAGCATAAAATGTGTGCAACAATATTTATATCCCTGATAAGCATAAATTCCTTAACAATATCTCTACGAACTGCTACACCAGTTAAAGAGTTCCTCTGAGACAATCTGAAGGCGCAAACTCCCGGTCTATATGGTAGATGTTTAAAAAAATTTCCCCTCAGACAAGAGTCCTGGCCACTTTACATGACTTACATACTTCCCTTAATCTCGTTAATTTTCTTAATCTCATAATGAACAATTCTTTTCAATTCGGCTAAACACACAGTGGAGCCAAATCTGCCTTTTGCCATCGTCTACAAAGCTTTGTCCTGCTTTGGTCATGATCTTTCAGGCATAATATAGAGATACTCAAGAATGGTGTAAGCAGCTATAACTTTCGTAGAGACACATGAAAGAAAAGTATGGTTTTCAATAAAGATGTATTAATTCTAGAATTCTTTACGTAACATCTCTTAAATTAATTCAAAATATAACGATTGACAATGGAGTAATCCTAATGAATGCTTTTAAAACGTTTTAACATGTTTTTAATTGTATCTGAAATTTTGACACTTTCTTAAAAAAAAAAAGAAAATGAAAAGATATAAACGAACAAAACAAAAACACAAATAAGATTATAAGTATTTTGTTTATGTTTTATAACCGGTTAATGCCTAATAAATTACTGAAAGATACTATATTTTCGATTGTTTAAAACAAATTGGTACGGGTTTAGGGGAAACCAATACAATATCTTTTAAACAAACGCCTATGAAATCTCCAAAACAAACAAAAAATTAATTTTGAAAATATCAAAAGCAGTCAAAGACAATTGTTTAGTACACTGCTTTACAATTTGGACAACTTCTAACGAAAATTAACCACACATGTCCATAGCAAGTAATGTTTGCGTTAAATTTCTGATGCATTTTTGATCACATAGCAAGACTCTGTTAAACGGTCTAGTTAGGAGTAATTATTCGATTCAGATGCTTAAATGTTACTAATATTATCACAAGCACCCGAAATATAGTGAAAGTTAAAAATATTGACGTCAGTTTGTTAATTAATGGTACGACTACCGTATATTAAGAAATTGTCATTAGAATTCAAATTGAATTTAAAAGTAAATCATATGCACTGACTTAAACAATTGTACGTACACCATGATATTCAAAATATAAATAGTTAATCGGTTTGATGGAGTATAAAAATGAACATCTAAGTGAGGGCAATAACAAAAATCCAAAAACAAAAAATTACTTCAAAACAATTTTGCTTTATTCATCTTATCTAGAATAGAATTCCTTAAGACAGTGTACTTTCAACAGTTGGATAATACTTATTTAGTAAAGCGCCACAGTATTCTTAATTCTCCATCATAAGAACGTAGAGTGCAAAGCTTGAAAAAGTTGTTAAACTTTCGTTAGAAGCAATTTTTTAAATACGTAATTAACAGTTTGTGATATGACTTTTTAAACATGATTTCTTTTATATTTGATAAATATAAACAATAAACAAATAGCGAGTTTTATTCGAAAGGGGACTTTTTATTAACAAAAATCCGGAATTTCTTAAAAAGTTGACATAATATTTTACGTCTACGATGACTAACCCATTTCTTAAATAAACATCATAGCATATGAATGATAACAACGGCAATGCTATGGTTTTTATATAAAGAGAACATTATTAAATTTTAAACTCTTTTTTTCTATGCGACGTTAACAGCGTTCATTACCACATTGTCAACTCTAAGCTCTTAAGGTGTCAACTACATATATGTAGATACATAATTGATCATTACAACTCTTCAGTCAGGATAATTACTTAGCTTTACGCGCCTTTTATGTTGTTTGTGTTTATTTTATACATGAGTGGCGGGATCTACAGTTTCAAGTCGTCTCCGAACGACAAATTTTTAGAAATTTTTGTTGACAATTTTACTTACTATGAGAGTTATTCTCATATGTCGTTTTGTTGCAGATGTCCAACATGGACGTCTAATATGACAACACACCACCTACCGCACCACACAATGGCAATTCAATTTGTTTGACATACCAAAAGACTTGGCATTTCGTCTAATGACTTCTATAGGAAATGTAGATGTGAGGAGAGAAAAAACACACAGTTTTTCACATCATGTATCAGCACCCTGTTCTATTTATAAAAACTGCGATTTTTTACTTCTAATTTTCTTGATTGTGCTCACTAATATAAAGATTTTTAGCTCCTACTCTAATGAGTATACGGCAAATGTTACCAAGTATTCAAAAATTTAAAATTTTGTGAATTTGTTTAAATTTTTTCTGTTTGAATTGCTTGTAAAGCCTGTAATTTATATCACCGATAATTTAAATTCCTACGTACTTTTCTGCAGCAGTAATATTTCAGTATATTTCAAACATTTAATTGATTCATAGATACCCGAAAGGCGGTAATGACTAACTTAAAATTAAGGGTTATTTTAAATGTCATCCTTTAACCTGTGGCAGACATATCATATATTTTTTTGTGGATACAATTCAAGTATTTCAAATACATGCACGATTTAATTTTCATACGATATTCTTTATTTACATTTATTTCAAAATAAGTATCACATCGTTTATAAAAATCTTTATGCTTTTAACCATAATGCCGACGGCCGTAGTCTCTACCATGGCCCCTATCGAAGCCTCCACCAAAACCACGACCTCCAACACCACGACCCCCAATAACACGGCCACCATGGATACCACCACCATGACCGCCGCGATTACCAAAGAGCTGACGTTTCTCACGAATTTTATTTTCAACTTCTCCACGTAAACTGCTTTCAAGATTTTCATTCCCTGCCATAGCAAGGGCGGCCAAAAAGGTGCAAACAATTACAAAAATTAAGAACGTACGCATTTTACTTTCTTGCGTTGTAGTTATTAACTGTCTTTAAAGTTCAATTGGATACTGATAATGAAACCAAAATACACTGCGGTTTATATAGAAAAATTTTATTGTAAATATTGCATCAGCCGAAACAAACATTTAAAAATGAATTCAGAATAGAATTACAAATTGAAAACAAAATCAAAAGTAAGGAGCTTGTCTTAAAACGTAATAAAAGTATTAATAAAATATTGTGCATAAGTAATTGTTATAGTATAATTAGGTTGTTTTAAGTAGCGATTGTTCTCACTTAAAAATTGTTGCAGCCTTGCAACTAAACGAAATTTGAAAAATATAGTTCTTTGGCGAGTGAGCCTTTCAACAGATTTCTGACAAAAACTCTGAGAGTAAATTAAATTGCCATGAAAAAGTCGAAATCAACTTTAAACTGAACGTCCCTCCACTCATGTATAAAATTAACACACATAACTTAAGTGGTGTGAGAAACTAGGTCGTAATCCTGACTAAAGTGTTGTAATGACCTTCTTGAAGGGCAACATATGCGAACATTTCGATACCCAAAGGTCTGATAATATCACTTGTGGAAATATTGTTTGTCGCACATAATTATAAAAGCAGCTTATACTTTCAAAACCCATGACGCTGCAATGGTCCTGTCGAGTGAGCTAAATCAGGCAATCTCTAAAAAGTTTCTAAAAATATATCATCAACCCAGGCTCTCTTCAAATTTCGAGTTGTCTGAATAAATCTCCTCAGACTCTTCGAAGAACTGCGTTATACTATTTGCTTAAATCTGTCTGCTTAGAAGAAATATTCTGAACTTCGTTATTTCAAGGATTCCCTCACTTATTTTCGATCATTCAGTAAAAATTTGGTTAGTTGCGCTCAACAATTTGACTAGTTATAACGAGCTCCCATGCCATGGCGTACGTTAAACGATATCAACAGTTGCCTTCCTCCACAATTTTCGGGTGATCAATATTTGATCTGCACTAATGTCTAGTGAAGTACCAAACCCTTCAGATCTACTGTAACGAGTTTATATTAGCGAATCCCCTTAAGTTTAAAAATTTAAGAAAGTCTTTCTTACTCTAATGAGTATAAAGCATTTACATTTGTGATTACATTTAGATTTGTCTCAGTTTAAATTGTTTGTAAAACCCATAATTTATATCATGATTAAATTCCTATGACTTCACTGCAACAATAAAGTTTATATTTCAAACGTTTAATTGAATTGTAATAATTAACTTAAAATTAAGGATTCTTTTAAATGTCATCCTTTTACCTGAGGCAGACATATCATAGATTTTTTTGTGGATACAATTCAAGTATTTCAAATACATGCAACAGTTTAATTTTTCATACGAAATTCTTTATTTACATTTATTTCAAAATAAGTATCACATCGTTTACAAAAATCTATAAGCTTTTAACCATGGTAACCAAATCCACGTCTGCCGAAGCCCCCACCGAAGCCTCCACCGAAACCTCCACCAAAGCCACGACCTCCGAAACCACGACCACCAAAGCCGCCACCACCAAAGCCACCACCAAAGCCGCCACCACGGCCGCCATAGAACTGACGTTTTTCACGAATTTTATTTTCAACTTCTCCACGTAGACTGCTTTCAAGATTTTCATTCCCTGCCATAGCAAGGGCGACCAAAAAGGTGCAAACAATTGCCAAAATTAAGAACGCACGCATTTTACCAAAAAATAAACTTTCTTGTGTTATAGTTATTAACTGTCTTAAAAGTTCAATTGGAAACTGATAATAAAACCAAAATGCACTGCAATTTATATAGAAAAAAAATTATTGGAAATTTTTCGTCAGACAAAAAAAAAATTAAACAATCAAAACAGAATTAAAAATAGAATTAAAAATTAAAAACAAATACAAAAGTGAAGAACTTGTCTTAAACGCAATAAAAGAATTAATAAAATATTATGCATATTAATGAAAACAAAATAAGTAATTGTTATTGTATAATTAAGTTGTTTTAAGTAGCGATTGTTCTCACTTAAAAATTGTTGCAGCCTTGCATTATTACTAAAACTGATTGAAAGAGTCACAGTAGTAAGTAATGTGTGGTCTTATTAGGCGTGACGCCTCGGTTCAAACTTCAGGTCAGACATCTCTAACTAAACGAAATATGAAAAACATACTTCGTCGGCGCCTGAGCTTCTAGCAGATTTATGGCAAACACTCTGGAGTAAAATAAAATTGCCGTAAATAAGTTTCTGTCGTTCGGAATCAACTTTAAACTATCCCTTTCTTCCATTCAGGTATAAAGTTGTTGTGTGTGTTACAACATGAGTGGTGTGAGAAGGTAGTTTGTACAAACTGAACTAACGGAACAACAAAGTAAGGTATACAATATTCGAGTATGAATCAATACCATCGACGATGCTTTTAATAAACAAAAAAAAAAATCCAAAATAAACAATTATTTTTAGTATACTTTGTGGTTAAATCGTAAATAAAAAAGAATATTTTTATTAACAAAAAATAAACAAAAGAGTCTTAGGAAAATTATTATTTTATAAAAAAAACTAGAAGGATAAGGATGATGATTCGATTATTATTTATAAACTACGCCGTTTTTATCTCCCAATCGTTTTCTTTGAATCTGGTGTGTAATCTGAACACGTCCTTAACCGTGTTGGAAGATTACACATTGAAATGACAGCCTAAGGTGAGTTGATTGAGCGGACGTTGTTGCTATTTTAAAACAAAAAAGGCTGATACGAAAACTTGTTAAAACATTATTTGCACTATTTTCTAGAATTTCAATGTCGGCCAAGGTGATTTTTATTGTTAATAACAGTCAGTCAGTGTGTTTAGCCAACTCACAATAGTACGACAAGTGTAAATATTAAAGATGTTTTAACAAAATAGGTGTTTCGCTCGCTCAACGTTTCAATCGATAACTCAGCAAATAAAATTGTGGAATTTGGAACGATCTCAATTCACTTAAGATCGAAGAGAGTGCAATACATCCTGTTTAACTAAGTATTTGGTGTGGATTTTGGGCTAGCTGCTTCATTGGTTCATATTTCTTTGAGACGGGTTTGGCGAGATCATCATATTCAACAGCCAATATTATAGGTAAATTGAATGGACACCAAAAAATGCGGTTTTAACAGGACGGCGTTACCTGCCATACAACTCACGCAATATTGAATATTCTGCGCGACAGATTTAAGGTCATGGTCCTTTTCTTTTATTTTTTTTTAAGGTTTTATGCGAATAAGGCACAAACACACATGGAAAATTAGACATTTTGGATACGTTCACTCCAAAGAAGCCGTGGCGGACATTTGCACGATGTTATATTCCACACACAATGATATGAATTTAAAGATAAATACCGCTTAACCAAAACTTATATACTAGATAACGAGTTAGGATTTTAACAAACTTTTTTGTTTTTGTTTAAAATTTCTATGTTTGATAATGTAGTCATATATCTACTACCGTTAAACTGCATTTTTTTTTTTCTAAAAAATTAATCCAAACAATGACAAAAAAAATTGTTTGAGAATGAAAACAAATTCACATTATTCAATAATAATGGATGAATTAAAATTGAAAATAATTACCAGATGAATTAATTAAACGCTTATTTTTTGTTGAATGTACGGGGATCTACTTAAACACCGAGTCAATGTCAAAATACATGGGATATTCACATTTGTATACACAGGATAAGTAAGACAGATTTCTGAAACCAACAACAACAATAATTTTTAAAGAATAAAATTATGTATCTCAATAGGTATATATTTACATAGCTATGTACATATACGAAAGGGTATATTACATGGACATTAAATTAATCACATCTTATCCAACCTGTGGATAATTACTAAAAAAAAAATGTTGCCTTTATTGATTGTGGCAATGAAATTTATTTGTAATAGAAGCATTTTTCATTTTTTTTTTTATTATTTTGGTAATACCATCCCTAAGCAAATGTGACGTAGAACAAAATTTCATTTTTTAAATAAAAAAAATAAAAACAAAAATATCAAAAACAACCAATTAAGTCGTATTGTTGAAATAATAAATTTATTGCCAATTGAAAAATATCAAGTTTTATAAATTATTTAAATGATCAAAACAAAATTAAATGTTTATAAAAAGTTTTTTCATTTCTTTCTCTATAATTAATCATAAAAAAAATGGAATAATTTTTAATTTTTGGTTTAAGAAATTATTTGCCACCACTTTGTCTAATAAGGTATTAAATTATCTGCAGATAATTTACGAAATAATTTCCATTCAATAAAGAGTAGCCCCAACAATGCTTTCATTTTTTAGCATATAATTCATATCGACGCCTTCGTTCTATAACATTCTAAGTCGGAAAAGTGTATTTTGAGTTATGAGCTCTCAAAGTTTTCACGCGCCATAAGACTATATGTGTATTCTAAGTAGATTTTTCCCTATAACTTCGGACAGTATTGACAGTATTTAAGTTGGAGAACGTAGAATTTAAAAATGCAAGAACATTAAAAACGTTCTAAGTACACTTAGAACGTTATAGAATGGAAGCGCCGATATGTTAATGAAACTACAAATCAACTGTAATAATCTCCATAAGTAAAATAAAAAAATAAATAAAAAAACTCTTAAATGGACAAATTCTAACATTCCTGTTGCTGTCATAGGCAGACAAAAAGTCAATTTATATAAGTTACAAGGCGCGCATTGTTCGTCTTTAATGGTCACTCAGTTTACCAACCAACAAATCGGTATGAGTTGAAGTGATAACAAAAATGTGACAATAATACCTGAAGTCCATTTAGTTGTGTGTTTTACGTTGCCAAAAGAGCAAAAGGGAAGAGAGAACACTGAACACTAACAATGTGTGAAAAGTGCAAAAAGTATATGATGAAACTATTGCTGCTGTTTTTTTCCATACAATGACCATCAATAAATTACGTTTCTTTTATTTTTTTTTTGCAAACACTATTTGTAACGGAAATTGATTATGGACTTACTACACATATTGAATAGATACTGACTTTGGTTTATTATGAAACTCCCTTGACTATAGGCGTTATAACAAATAACACTCGATTTACAGGACAATATGCGAGAATTTCGTCAATTGCACACAATTTTGTGGCCTTTTTTTACTTTAAATGCTTTTTGTTTGTATCTTATGTAGTATCGTGTTGAACACTTGTTCGTAGTTTCAATAAGTCGTTTTTTGAATGACAAGTAAATGCCAATTATAAGCCATTAACTTGATAAGTCTGATCGTAGAACAGTGATGACACAGTTCAACAAATTACGAAAATGTTGATGAACACTCGCCATAGAATTTTTGTTTCGTTATCGTTTGCAAGATAAGCCTCAGCAAACATACTGCATTTTCCAATAGAAAATTACCTAAAATTTCAAGATTTTTCGTACATATTTCTTCGAACACTATTGAGCAGTAAACCTCGTGTAAAATAATATATTTGCCCTGTATGAAAATCTGTTCTACCAGCTTTTGCGAACATGTCGGCTTTATTGGTACATTCAATGTCCAAGACTCCAAAAACCCAAATGAAGTTGTGATACGTTACTACACATCAACTACATCACCACCCTTTCTGAATTAACTCATACCAAGTTCCATACGCAAAATCCTTCGTTTAATCGAATAATAAAAGTCAAATTGTAAAGAACACCCAAGTATGGAGAATACAACGAGATCTTCATTGACCCATGTTGATACAGTAGCAATATTCTTCTCGATATGTATTCTTTGCACACGTATTTATGGATTAATGTCGAGTGAAGTGAAATTTCGTTACTACATCCAGAATAGACTGTCTAAAATATAAATGTTGTTTATGAAAAGATATTTCTCACATTGAACGAATTATAGTAACAAAATTCAATATTTTGCAAACGTAGACCTTCCATGATTAAATGAAAAACTTTACCGAACATCTTTAGAACTGTCATGGGTATAATCCATTACGTTTTATTTCAATGACAGTATATGAATTTAATTAATTATTATTAATTATAGAAGTATTATTTCTATTTTTACTTTCTTTTCTGCAATAAATACAAGTTCTTGTTTTTATTTTTAATTGCTAATTCTATTTGAAATGTTTATTGTCGCTCGATCTGTATAAATAAAGAATACAGTTCCGCACTGATAACAACAGCAAACAAAAAATGCGTACCTTGTTAGTCTTGAGCATAATTTGCAGCATCCTAGTGGTATTCAGTTTGGCTGATGGAAATACAATTCGTGAGAGACGAGCATTTGGTGGTAGTGCACGTGGTGGCTTGAGTGGTACTGGCACCCTAGGCTATAATGGTGGTTTTAACGGCAGACGTAGCTACGGAGGCATTAGTGCTGGCTATAATCATCGTGGCTATGGGTTTGGCCGTTAAAACGACAAATTCTTGATATAAATTAAAAACCATTAATAAAATATTTACATTCTGAGAAAATAATTAATTTAATTTAATTAAACAGTTTTCTTATGGTGTTATTTTCTAAACACAGTTTAGGAAGGGGACATTTGTTAAAACATCTTGTCATTGAAATTATCATCAACTATTGACACCTTTGCAGCAAATTAGATTTGAAACCTGGTTGAAAATTAATAAGCATAGGCATAGGACTCAGCTTAATTAACTCTCCACGCAACGTCATGGTATTTTTTATTATTATCTCTACATAATACTTAATTTCGAAATCTCTACTAAAGACTTTGGCCACACAAATTGGAAATTCCTGCTAATGCAATTAAAGTCTACAAACACGCCTCAAAGTGAGTAGAGTAGGTTATAGTATATACAGAGACATTAGAATCTTGTATAGGCTGCCTGTACAATGTAGTTCGTAAGGTGATCATAGTTTTACTGAATCTGAGATGGGAAT
This sequence comes from Sarcophaga peregrina, assembly GCA_014635995.1. Taxonomy (NCBI): domain Eukaryota; kingdom Metazoa; phylum Arthropoda; class Insecta; order Diptera; family Sarcophagidae; genus Sarcophaga; species Sarcophaga peregrina. The sequence goes on along the minus strand of CM025789.1, from coordinate 104,012,125 downwards.
CTCTAGATACTTATGTATATTAATCTTATGAACTTCAGCATAATGTATGGTGCCAACAAGATCAATCCCTTGCCAATTACCTGATATGCTCAATGTTATTTCTTGTGATGCATAAATACCACACAGGCCTCAAGTATGTGTTCTGATAAATTATTTTCAACCTTAGAAAATCTAAATATTGGATTTTAAACGATTTTTCTTTAATCGGCAGTAAGTTACTAATCTCAGATGATTGCTGAATAGTAATATGCTTGTCTCAAATTTCGTTCTACTGTAATTACTTCAAACCAATTTGGTTTGCACAGAGTCTATGCCATTATCTCCCCTTTCGTTGAGTATATTCTCTCTTGCATCACTTACCACACCACATAAAAGTTCTGCTTCATCGACGGCAAAGAAGCTCCATGCTCTTTTCCTCGAACTCTTACATTAGCTCCGAACCAGCTGAGGGTTAGCCTATTTCCCTTACTTAGCTGATTCATACTTTCCAGACATTTCGTTATTATTTTTGAGCTTACTTCACAACAGCCTAGCGTTCGTGTGACACCCAGTTGCTTACTTTTGAACTGCTTTTGAATCAATAAATTGTACTAAATGCCATACATTAACGACGTTAAAAGAGTATTAAGTGTTTCTAACAAATAACTAAAGCAGAATTGATATTGTTTGAATGCAATGTGTTGAGAACACATTTAGTTTGGTAATACAAGAAGCTTAATAAAAAAAAAGAAACACATCCCTATAAAAGTTTGTGGTTTGGAAAATAAATTAAAATCATGGCAAACATTTCCACATACTTCATCATAAGATGTGAAAATTGCACGTTACGTTTTATTGACAACTATAAGGTTTAGTTATGGACTGATTTTAAACTGAACAAGCGAGGATTTCTAATTTAATGTTACGAGAACATTTTCCGGACGATATCTCATAGGGACATTGGTCAGTATTCAATATTCTTAGTATTTTATCATTCGATTATCGCTATTAAAAACATTATTCTTTTAAGACTTGCATATATTTAAATAAAACAAAGCACGTGTAAGATGTTGAAAGACCGATTAATTCCATTACGACTGGGAAGACAACATCTTTCAAAATCTCACCATGATTTCTCCGAGTAGAGCTCCTCAGAAACGTCCAATTTTCCATGGCTCTAGTGCATAAATCATACCGTATTTGACCGTTGGCAAGAGGGGACTACTTATAGTGTGTGTGTGCGTTAATTAATAGATGATAGGCGGAGCCTACAGTTTAAAGTCGACTCCGAACGGCAGATACTTGCGAAATTTTTTTATGGCAATTTTATTTACTGTCCGATTTTTAGCCAGAAAATTGCAGGGAGGCTGTTGCCGAAGAAATATTTTTTATATTTCGTTTTGTTGGAGATGTCTGACCTAGAGGTCTGAACCGTGGGCTCACATCTAATAAGCCAACACACTACCCCTACTAGACAACGTCGAATTTACATATGTAAATTCTTTCCGTGTAAATTGGCCTTAATAAAGATTAATACCGGAAATGTATTTCATAGAAAAAAGGGGAAACATTAAAGCAAAATATTAAATACGCATTAATTACGCACTATTATGGCATTAAATTGTTTTCAAATCAAAGTGAATATATTTCTCAATAATTTAGAAGAATTATTCTTAAGGTAAAAAGATAAGTAAATTTTTCTTTTTTAAATATTTTTTTTATATATTTATTCCTCATTTTTTTTTTTCTAAAAACAATACAATAAAATCTACTTAAGCAGAAAGGTAAACTCTTGAAAAAAAATGTTGAAAAATCGTTTAACACATCGTTTACAAAACAGAATGAAATTTACTAGCGAGGGTGCATATTTAATTCCCAATATATAGTACTCGCAGCGCATGCATTTATTTTACCCAGACCCATTAAATGTGTAAATGATTTGCTACACGTAAATCCACTAATATATGCCAAACGTACGCAAACCAACTAGACATACCAAATCATCAGCTTACAAATGTCAAATACGGCGGAAGTGAAATATCACAATTCAAATATTCGAGATACTAAAGGAAAAACAAAAAATAAAAAAGTTAACGAAAGATAAAAAAAAAACCACAAGTAGGTGGTAATTTGTTAAATTTTTCCTTAAGCACTCTCAAGGGCAAATCACATTAAAAAAATCAAAATAAAAATAAAAAAGCAAAATAAATAAATTTAAGTGGGTAACGTGTTAGACTTAGAATAAGTAAGAGCATAACATGACACATTGTGTCTATCAAAGGGAGTCTTTCCATTATTTTTTTACCTCTATAACTCGCAGAGAAAGAAGGAAGGAAAAAATAAATAAAAATTGAGAATGTAATGTTAGCGGGATGTATTCGTTGTACGTGCCACTAACTGCAAATGAAATTGACAAACACTGTCATGGTGTTTGGGGATACATAGTAGAATATGAACTGTTTGCTTTATAGGACTTTTTAAATACGACCTCTTTGGGGATTATTTGTCAGTTACTAAAGCTGTCATATCCACTTTGTTATGTACTAAAAATAATAAAAAATGTTTTAAAAATAACATGGGAAATTATTTACGAACTTACGTTTACAGATAATTTTTCGACGACTACTACTTGCAACGCATCTGAACTACGGTTGCCGGCCACAATTAACCAAAGAATTGATAGCTTCAAACACCTATTTATCTGATCAGTTAAAGTGGATTTTGAAATAACAAGATTTATTATTTTTCTAAAGTCGCCAAAAAAAATTTGAATTCCACTGATATCTTTCATTTTTCAACACAAGGTTAGGGCAGGTAAGGTGACGAACCTTCCGTGAAGGAAGAAGTTCCACTAAGGCCAATAGTTAGGCGTATCAAATCAGTTTGGCTTGTAGAGTAAACAGTCTTTAAAGGAAGACAACCCAAGTGAATAACAAATTTTGGTTTTAAAGCAATCTTTATATCAGAAGGCTCAGTTAGTTGTGTCAGTAAATGAGAAAAAAACATGTTTGAAAATTGCGTTTTACGCGACCACGAAAATTTAGTTTAAAGAGGAAAGCTCAAAATAAAATTATTAATTTTAAACATTCATATCTGCTACGTGTTGAAACTTTCTAACATTTTTAGCAGCTAATTTGCTTAAAAGAAAACACTTCGTTATCTTTTATTCTAGAAAGAAGGGAAAAATTAAGAGAAAATATTTAAAATTCAAAACAAGATTTTTCTGCAAGCACAAGTTGTGCTACTCGAAATTCTTATTGTAACACTTTTTCAAATATTTTTATTTTGGTAACACAACAAATGTTGTCTATTATTGTACCCTACTATACAATCGTAGAGATTTGATTACTTAATAGATAATGGACAAATGTTTTCTTCATTTTCTGTTCATTTAATCATCAAATTACTTTTGCTGAATAGCATCAGCAGTTTAACTGATTTAATGCAAGCAAGGTAACTGAACGGACTAATCTTCGAATGACCATATGTCTGCATACATTGAATGATGGCAATAAAGATACTGGGTTTCCAAAAAATATATTAATTTGTGAGGAATTATGAATTGTGACATTAAAGGCAAAACCCATACGCCCCATTGCGAAGAAGCGGGAAAATCGATATGGAAAGATCAGTCAAAAGCCACTGCTAGCCTCATCGCATTTTGTAGTCAATGAGTTACGGATTATCATCACAATCAGCAGCAGTACAGTTGGATTCTACACTCATATATTCGAGCCAGATACAGGTGGAAACGTGTAGTGGAGACGTGTAGTAGTATTTTGCATCAACAGAAGCTATTGAAGTCGCCATAGTAGGGAGCCAGTATTTCAAACCTCAAGCTTAGACATCGCCAAGGAAAGGAAATAGCAAAAATATTTTCTTCGGCAATAAAAATATTTTCTTAGCTGAGAGTAAATAAAATTGTCACTAAAAGTTTCCCAAATCTGTGGTTCAAATTCCATATAAGGCACTATTTACTCTAATAAATTGGCTCCCCTCAGATGACTGATATGTTGGCAATAACACCCAATGCAGTTAAATTATGTCGTAATTTGGAATGTGGTGGTTCGAATTAGAAGGTTACTAATGTGACTCTTGGTTTATGGATTCTGATACTAAACATTTTTATATAATTTAAGCAATGCAGTGTTTTCCATTGGTATTTTCAGCATCCATCCTCGTCCATGAATGCTGACTATTTTATTATGGATCATTCAGAGGTATCATTGGTATGAGTACTGAAATAGGAATATCCTCGAAAATTTCATCGCTGAAGGTACTTGCTCGAATGACAGTTCTACAGGAACTGTAGATTACGATACGAAATTTTTTTGGCCTTTCACTTTACCACAATCTTAGCACAGCTCTCTAATATAAAGACTCTTGCCATTGCAGGATTTATTTTAGACTCGGGTTGAATTCTTCTAGGAAATGATTTAATTTCCAGATTCAATATTATTGTGGTATCACAATGGTCCTAAATGGTGATCTCTTCTTTAAAAACGATCTGACACTTTACCTAACCTACCTAAATCTACGGTTCAAATGTTATACTGAACAAGCAAAACAACTCGTGTCAAACTGAAATTTCTTTATTGAAGCAAATTTGTTTACTGAAGTAATATAAGGTGTTAATAGTCGAGCTTGACGGGCACTAAACTTACAAATATTCTGTTATTGTTACTTTCACAGAAGCTAAAGCAAACTAAACGAACTAAACACACAATATGTTGAAACAAATTTTCATTTGTACTGTACAAAAATACAAAAATAGCAATGGAAAGATAAAAATAAGAAAAAAAAAGGGAAACAATATTGAAACAAATTATGCAAAAATATTTTGAAAACGAACAGAAATAAAGAAATAAATTTTAAAGTTTATAGACTAGTATTGTTGTATTGTATATGGAGCAAATAATTGTACACTCACAAATATTCTGTAAATATCAATAGAATATTGAGTTTAAAATACTTCCCAAAGATGGCCAGGACACAATGATGGGGGGTTTTTTTTGAGGGTAATATTTCAATTTTAATCTTAAGATAAACAAAATATTGTATTCGACACAAGGGGTGTGAATGGTATGAATTGAACATGTACTAAAATCGCATAATAATACAATAAAAAATAGAACTAAATGTCCTTGCCAAAAAAAGGAATCTAACCATGTTTTTTAGGAAAAATAAAATATAATAAAAATCAACATTTCGGTTATTTAACATTCCTTTGGCGTAAACTAAAGTGGATATTGATATTTTGTTCTGTTCTTTACTTGTTTTATTTTTTTACATTTCCCTGTATGAGAGTAATTTATGTGCTTTTTTCTTAACCCCCCCAAACTTATGTTGTAAGAAAAAGTTACAAGCAACAAGAAGGCAGGCCCAAAAAGGACATTTCGTAAAATTTTACAACACTAGCAGTAAAGCATCACAATCAACCACTGCCACCAGATATTGTGTTCTTTTTTTTTTTTAACATAGTTTAGCAAAATTTTAAAGAACAATGTTGTTATTTTGTCATATTTTTACTGTAGAACTAGAACACAACCGCAACACAACCACATTGGTAGATAGGTAAATGGAATGGGAATGTATATGAGACGAGTCAAGGTTTGTTTGTCGTAGCCAAAGATTATTGTTAAAGTTTTGAGCTTTTAGCACCCATTGACATGCAAGTCATGTGTCATGATATAGAGGATGTCGCTTAACATTGATAGACCCGAACAGGACAACAATACAAGGCAAATATGTGATTGCATGTAACCCCACTCGACATATTTTATATTTTCAACAATAAATTTATTTCGTTACGGTTTTACACACAATCGGCGACGAGCACAACGACAATATCGACAACAACTTTCAACCTGAACAACAAAAAATTTTTTCAATTATTGTTGCTTTTGTTGCAAAATAAAAAAAAAAAAAAAAACATTCCATAAATTTCACATAAAGCGTAAAATATATGACGGAAAAATTAAATTTATCAATAATTTAAATTCAATTTACAAAAATAAAATTTATATAATTTATATACATAAATGCCATAGACAGGAAGGCACAAACTCTGGCTTATACGGGGGAAAATTAATTTTATGTAGAACTAGCCGGTATGGGGAAAAATTGAGGCGAAGTGGGCGGGTTGACACAAGACAAGAGTACGCTGCAAAAAAATTTTCTGCTGGAATTAACCATGCAACTCGTAGCTGCGATGGACTTACATATGTCAGAAATGATTTTTTAAAAAAGTTTTCATTTCAACAATATTTCTGTTTTGATATCACTAATTATCTAAGTCATAACCGAGTAGGCAAATATTATTCGAATATATTCTGCTTGTAATTAGCTACGTGATCGAGTCCGAGTTCGATTTTAAATATGATGATTTTTAAATATCAATAATAAACTTTTAACATGAAAATTCTTGACCTTAAAATTTAGTCTCTTGCGATTTCAGTTCGTGAGCTAACAACTAGTCGCTGATGACAATTTTACATTCTCAAGATAGTTGATAAATGGTATATTATCAGCAAAATCCTCAATACTGATGTCATAATTTTATCATCCAACCACCGAGTTTTTTGCACGTGTAACTCCACTTAGCTGAGGATATTTTTCATTCAGAAGCAAAATGATGAACAAATGTTTTATACATTGCCACATAGAATTGAAATACACTGAGCGCCATAAGTAAGTCAACACCCATCATATTTTTAAATTTTCTATTATAAAAAATATTCTTGTAGCATAGCAATAATATCGTTTTTTGTGTTTGTTTTAACATTTTATAAGTAATAAATTAACGTTTTTATTTTTCGAAACTATTCTCAATATCATTTACCTTTCTCGCTATCTTAAGTAAATTAATTATTTCATTAGTGTTTACTCACTTTAGTTCAACCACTTTGAACAGACCATTCGCATACCCAAATATTTATGGACGATGTGTCGCAATCTTTGCGGCCATTCCAAATTATTTTCTGGATTTTTTTTAATGTTTTCGTTACCTTTTTATGGCTGCAAAGTCGGAATAATGCTAATCAAGCCGAGCCTCGGCTTCAACCATATTTTCTTTTCTTTTTACCTACTAGTCCGAAAGCTGTAAAATTTATGTTCATGTCTTTTTGAGTTTAACGGTAATCAAAAATCATTTTAAATTACGAACTTTTTAGCCTGAATGATGTATGTATCCTTTTCGAACAAGCTCCTTATGAAATCAATAATTTTTTACAATTTCAAGCTAGACAAATAAAAGTATTTCATATTATATCTATGAACATATGTATGTAGAAGCTTAGGTCAACTGATATAACAGAGGCGAACACATAAATTACTAATAAAACCAAGTTTAAGATAAATTTAATAAAAATAAACTTGAATGACTTCTTTTTATATTTTAATCAGTTGGCATGTCATAGTTGACTTGACATTCTCAAAACGAATAAAAAAATAGAAGGAAATCATATTAAATCCTATAACCACACATGGAAACCACAAAATGAGCACATGTGTTTGGCATTGAAGGAAATGGGGATGCTTCTACAAAAAAATCTTATAAAAAAATATTTGAAAGTAAAAGGAATAAGGTTTCGCTAGATTAATTTAAGGTCATGCATATTACAAAAATTACATACTCTGCATGAAGACAGGAAAACGCAAACACACACACACATACAGTCATATGTATGTACTTTTATATTTCATATTTTACTACATTATTAAGGGTGTAAGCGGAAGGCATAAAGTCATCAAATGTATAAAACGACCTATAAAATTAAATTAAGGATATGAACGCGATTTGAAATTTGTGGGTAAATTACAAATAAAGCTTTTGAAGAATATTTTCAAAGTTTTTGAATTTGTTTGAAAATAAAAATTTTTTTTTTTGTTTCTTTGTAATTCTTATTAATTTTCAGATTAGAATATGTCACAATTACATATGTTACAATAATTTATGTATCAGATTTACATGTCTTACTCAAACACATACACTGTTTGAATAACATTTGTTCGCTTCATATTTGAAAAACCTTTTTCATAGCATAAAACGCACATCACATGGTTTCCTATTACTTGCAAATTAATTTGAGTTATTTATTGGGTGGTATTAAAAGTTTTCATTTTAAAATTTCAAAAAAAGAGTTTCGTCCATAATCCTAGATAAAATTACCAATAAAATATTTTACAGTCTGTTGCTTTCCACCTATGTAGGTACACTACCTAGAAGCCTAAAACATACATATTTTGTTAACATACATAATACAATAACCATTAGCATTGAACGTTTAAAGTCCCTGTAGACTAGTAGGTAGTATGTTGACTTATTACACGTGAGGCCACGCCTCAAAGAATAATTTGAATTTTTGAATTTTTGAGTATAGTTGCTACGTTATCTACAGCCACGGATTTTATTACAGTGTTATAGTATAGGTTACATACCTCACCACCATTGAGACGTCTATAGTGGAAACAGTGAATAAACATTGTAGTCTCAGTAGTCTAGTGGGTAGTGCGTTGGCTTATTAGACGGGAGGCCACAGTTCAAAACGCTAGGTCAGCCATCTTCAACTAAACGAAATACGATAAAATATTTCATCGACAATTTCCTTTTAACAGATTTCTGGCAAAAACTCTGCTAGGAGAATTGCTATTAGAAGTTTTTCAAAAATCTGTTGTGCTAAGTCGAATTTGAAATTAATACACACAACATAAATAGTGTGAAAAGTTAGGTCGTAATTCTAACTGAAGGGTTGTAATAACCGACTATGTAAGTATGGATCAATGTTTGAAGTGGGCTAGGCTGCCGGTGCTGTATATCATACTCTGCGATATTGAACAATGCTGATTGAATCAACTAAGCGTCAAAGATATTTGGCTTTAGCAAGACAAGTGAACGTACCCTCTTTCTCTCTAGAAATTGTCTTGTTAAAAGGCAGACAAAAGATGGAAAATCGCACGAACGAGATTTACCATTTCTGCATTGCTTTCTATTGGACTACATTTATGCCGACAAAGCAACCACATTTAAAGCATTGGAAGCTAATATTCAAAACACAATTGATAACAGACGGTCAGATTTACTGCACCGAACCCAACATGTTACTCGTAGTCGCGGAGTACATTTCTGGCAAATCGCATTTACTTACGTATATACTTTAAAATGATCGACAAAACGAACCGGAGGATATATTATTACTATTATTGTCATGAAGTGGTACCTTAGTACTTAGTAATGCCTATTGTACGTTTCTCTAATTATTTATGATATCCTTATAATGTCTACTATAAGCCTATTATCCTAACACACTTAAGGCTGCTGTTCTATTTGCTCCAAGAATGTAAACCGTAGTTGGAAAAACTCCAACATTAAATATGTGAATTCTACATATACCATAAAAGGCGGGTTATCAACTTCGCGTTATTTCTGGATAATCTTATGTGTGACTAAGATCTCCTTTTATTGTAATTTTCCAACAAAAGTTTTCATTGCTTCAAACCCACTTATATTAAGTAGAGTCTTTGCCTCTCTTTATTTTCTATTTCGCTGGGAATATCCTTGCAAATATCTGCTGTAAGATAGGTCCTGTTTGTCCTGGCTATACCAACACATGCGATTCTATAAGTTTCTAATGAAATTTTTAGTTCGATAATATTTCTGTCTTGTTTTATCATTGTAAGTTCTCAAGCTTTTAGGAAAAAAAACCCCAAGATTCTAAATGTTTTCATGGGTCCTTTTAAACTGTGTGTATAGGTGTGCATTATATTGCTTGCTAAACTAGCTTTTGTCCCCAATAAAATACTACGATTGTTTTAATGTTTAAAAAATTAAAATTAATAAAAAAAAAATCAGAAACTAATGAATTATTTTTAAGGAATTTATGGTCGATCATTATTTATTTGCACACATTTCATGCGGGCCAATGGATTCATAGTAAATAACTGAAATACGCCTCTCACATTTAACGGAAATAAATTTCTTGTAAAATATTCAGCTAAGCCTCCTTCCCCCCACCGAAACAATTCCATAATATTGAAATATTTCATATACTTTTCGAGTACAACAATGAAAATGATTAATGGCTATAAAATAGTTTTTGCTCATACAAGTACTTACAATCACTCCTGGCAACAGAGTATTACAAAAAAGCGTAACTAATCACAAGGGTAGTTGAATTCGAAGTGACCGGTCATAAGGACTCATATCAATAGACATGTGTGAGCGTATGGGCAAAAAAAAAGGACATGCATGTAAGTATAACGGGTATGTCAAAAACACATAAAACTTTTCGTTAAAACAATGTTTAGAGGATTTATTTTAGTTTTCTTTTTTATCAAAAAGAAAAAATAAACGAAATAAAAAACACGAAAGAACATGTATTAAACGCTTCATAAATAACCAACAAAGAAAATATAAAGATTTATGCGATTTTAGGAGAAATTTTTACAGAAATAAGTACAATAGAATGCTATGTATGCTTTAATAGATAAAATACAAATCCTTTGGGAACCTTAAAGATTTATCTTTAAATATTATATAAAAGCCAATTCTCTATAACAAGGTAATAAATTAATAAACTATTGATTTATGACGACTTTAATAAGAGTTGTTTTTAATATAAATTTGGTAAATATAAGTAAATTATCTTTTAGTGTTGGGGCTTAATTAATAAATAAATAAGTAAATTATTGTGGAAAGACTAACGAAAACATGAGAAAACATGTGAGATTTTATCACTCAAAAAGCTGAAAACTAAAAACATATCGCACGGATTCAAAAATTATGGAAAAACTAGAAAGTGCAGGAACACAACTAGAATGCATAAAAACTCTGTTCAATCTCTTTTTTAGAACAATCTATATAGTGAAAATAGCTATTTGATCCTGAATCCAGATATTTAATTCAAATATACTATGTTTGCTATTAATATTTCCTGTACGATGTTTAAATGATTTTACATTTTGACTACCAATTTATACAGACATATTACAAATGCGATTGTAATCATACCTGTGTAATAATAATTTTATGGTCTCATCTGTTGTCTGATGCTTAAGTGCAATTCGCAATTAACCAACGTTAACCACACTCAATTATGTTGTAAAATTTTAAAGATTTTTCCAACATATTTACCCCCCCCCCCCCCAAAAAAAAAAAAACAAAAGACGGCTATCTTTGGCGCACTCTTGTTTTTAAGAATTATAAAAATCATCAAAACAAACCATTGGAAATTACTTGAAAACAATTTTAAAGGAAAACATAATTGTGATTAAATAAATATTACTTGCTTCTATTAAAATAACAACTGTGACCCATTTGAATGTCCTCTTGCTTGTTCTATGACCATGAGAATGTATACTGATGGCCTTAACCATACTTCGCTTATTAAACAAGCATTAATCTTTTGCATATTAGAGAACATTTTATGGGTGTTCCATTTCCGTAAGATAACTCTCGGGTAGCAAAAATATGTACAACAAATGTTACCAACAATATGTTTTTAGTAATCATTTTGAAAAATGTTAAATATTTAAATACAAATGTGTCCAAGCAATGTTATAACACCACACTTTCAAAAACATGGGTAAAACGAGAACAATGAAATGTAATCGAAAGGAAGTTTATACGCAGTACAATAATACTCGTACAATGGCTAAAAAAATCTCATCAGACATTTGTGTTATGAACTGTTAACACAGTCGCATTTTTCTATTTTTTTTTTTATTTTTATTTTTACTCATTTGAATTTGACATTTAGTTGACAGCTGTGGTCATGATGCTGTTTTCAATATTCCTTTTTTACTTTCTTTTTAAAAACTGTGAATGTTTTTGTTATTTTTGTATTGTTCCATTTGACGTTTGGTTTATTAATCAGTTTGGCCCGGGGGTAAGCAGACATTTAAGGAAAAAAAAAAACAAGAGCAACCAGCTTGCGACCTAAGTTGAGAGTAGAGTAGTAACATAAAGCAAATACCTTCTGTTTATAGTGTGTTGAAAGCACGCTACACATAGTATATGAAAAATTTACTAAATAAATAAAAGCAAGAACAAATTTAAGGAAGAAAGACATTTAGTCGTCTCCTTGTAATCCATATCAATCCAGAAAAACTATAGTTAGTCATTGCAGCAACTAGCTGGGGACATAAAATAACTAGTGAGCGTACTGAGTCTAGCTAGTTATTAGACGAGAGTCCGTGTTTCAACTCCTGGCTCAGTCATCTTGGACATAACGCTTTCAGTAACTTCCTCTTATCAGAGTATTGGCAAAAACTTTGACATGAAAAGTTTCTCAAAATCTGTCGTTCGGAGTCGACTTTATACAGTAGATCCCCTGCGACTTATGAATGAAATTAACACACACATGTGTGGTGTGAGAAGCTAGTCCATAATACCGATCAATTAAGTAAGCAATTATGAACGCTTATGTTATGATTTATATCGCTCTAATAGTACTTTTAATTCAATGAAATAAATCAGAGCGTCTGAAGAACCTACAAATCCTTTGAAGTAAACAAATAAGAGACGACAAAAATATTGTAGGGCTATTCATCATCTGCGGAGAGACTATACGAATGAAATGGAAAGAGTTTCTTTCAGGTCGATATTGATTATATAGCTTATATGGCACGACGCCTCCATTCTATAACGTCGATATATCAGATATCCCAAAAAAATGATTAATTTAACAGCATCATTTGAATGCCTATGCCATGCCTATGTACAATAAATCTTTCAACTTCTAGACAATTGTAATGATAAACCTATCAAGGACTGTAGGACGCCAATTCACAGAAAAATATGACAATTTTCTGGGATTTTTTTTTAGAATTATTTTTAATTTTCAAGTTCATAATCTCTCTATGAGCTACGATGTCTTTTTTTTTTTTTTGTTAATTCATAGAATACAATGCAACAAACAATACCAACATTTGGTCTTTAACCACCAAAACCCTAGATATCAAACGGCAAACAACGAAAACAAAATCCAAAAAAAAAAGGAGTCAAACAAATGTCAGACGCGTGTTAATCAAGTGTGAATAAATGGCGCAAAGATTAGAGCAAATGTACGAAGCAAAAATGAAGATGAAATGAAAACAAAAAGGCGAATACTTTTCACAAAAATATTACGGTTAAAATAAAATAACAACAAAAAAAGAAATAACTGCTGATGGCCGGATAACAGGTTGAGTTCACAAAGTTTAACGTAAATACGACGACCGAGAATATAAAAATATAAAGACCATTTCAGTTAAGGCTCAAATATAATTTTAATGGATTATTAAACGTTTTTTAAAAGTATTTTATTTTATATCATTTGCTCTCACCGCAAAAAATAATATAATTTTAGGCCTTGAATGAGGCATTTATCACCACAGATTATTTCCGTTACACTTTTTGCCGTGGTAAAGTAAAGTTGTTAAATGTTAAGCTTTAAAAATTCTTCAGCTGGCAGACTGTTTATCACTGTCGGTTGTATTGGTGACTATAATCCTTAAATTTGTTTAGATTTTACATAAAAAATCAAAGTTTATGCAAATTAAGCAAATAAATTTCATTATCATGATATGGCCACAGTAAGAAATAAAACGCCTCTAACAATAAGAATCCTTAAAAAATAAAAGCAATTGTTCCTTTTGCCTTTCAAATCTTTTTATAAATAACAACCATTTGCTTGTAAACATCTCAAGTTTAAACTTTTCCTTTTTAGCACTCTTAAGGTTTGAACATGGTGGTAGCCACCCTGAGGCGTTCTTTTGTCTTTCGACAGAATGTGTTGATGATACTATTATCTTAGATCACCACTTGTGATTCTTTACATTATTTATTTATTCTTCTTTTCGTATATTGGCTTCGCCACAAGCTGTCAACAATATCTTGTCATCTTCACCATCATCTTAGCATCACTTCCGAAATGTCCTTTTTTTTCATCGTGACCCATTACAATAACAAGCTGATTGCGTTAAAAAAAAATCATTTTATTGGCTTTAAATTTAACACAACATTTTTCCTTTGAAAATACAATCCGTTTTTATTTTATTTTATTGAGAAAATCTTTTTCCTAACAGCGATACAATAATCTTTGCATTATAACTCCCTCCCACTAACGGACTTTAAAAAGGGGTTTTCTTCTCTATCAACTTCAAATGTCATAGAATTGCTTCTAAAATTTAAATTTGAACAGATTCTCTTTATTTAGAGCTTTTAGAGAAAAATATCGTGAAATCCTTTGAACTATCGACTTAGCTGGCATACGTTTTAATCTTAGATTCAAAAGAATAGTTCATATCCTTACCGCAGCATAAGTTTCAAAGTTTAAATTTCTTGGGACTTTTTAAATAATTTTTGAAAAAACTTAGCCACTTAATAAATAAGTGTGGAATACTGTGTTGGTTTAGTAGACCTGAGGCCACGGTTTAAATACCACGTCAGCTATCTCGAACAAAACGAAATACGAAAAATATTTATTTGGCGACTTTCTGCAGATTTCTGGCAATAACTCTCAGAGTAAATGAAATTTCTAGTAAAAGTTTCTCACAAATCTCTATCGTTCGGAATTTAAACATTAGGTCCTGTCACTAATGGATAAATTTAAGACACACACACCATAAGTGGTGTTGAGAAGCTATGTCGTAATCCTGACTGAAGGTTTGTAATAGCCGTTTATGTATGTTAGATATAAATTATTATTTTAACGAAATCCTAAAACATTTAAAATTATTTTATATATATTTAACTTCTTCTGTACTATGCTTTAGCTTTTTAAGACAGAATAAAAATTGTATACTAAAAAATAAAATATTAATCATCAATCATTTGTCAACCATAAAACGAATTCGTTACAGTGAAATTATAAAAACATATTAACTTTTCCACTAAATCTACAAAAAAAAAAAGAAAAGAAATCATTGTTAATGGTATTTCCAATGACCTTGTGTTTCACTGCTTAAAAACCGAAATTATGACCGAAAAAAAATTGCTCCATAGTGATTATTTCATATGTATGTCCTTCCTATCCCATAAAGCTTTTCTTAATGGTTTTGATTCCTTTGGTAGTACAAAAAATGTATGAATGTATGTGAATGTAATAACTTGTCATACCCCATCATACAGATGAGTTTTATGATGTCGCATATATGTATGGTATTTATATGAAAGGAGCAGCAAGTTTCAATATTACTCTTATGCCCTAGACCACCCATACACTATACAATAAGAACACACGATACTCAGTAAAAATGTGAAATGTGAAATTTAGGCTGGTGCGTTCAAGCATTCATATGTGAACATTTATTGGAAAATATTATTATTTATGACTTTGTTGTTCACTTGAACTTTTCACCAAAATAATAAAAACAATTTTAAATTGCAATAAAATTTGTTGTTGTGTCGCAGCAACAATAACAGCCACAGCAAATGAAATTATTCTTTTTATTTAAAAAAAAATAAAATGAAGTAGACTTTTATTGAGGTAACATACTTTCCCTGCTGTCCTAGTCAATTCACTAAGTCACAACGAGTTGGTTATACATATCTTATGGTTGCTTTTATTAAAGTTGCCACACATGAATAGACGCTACCGATAGACGTAGAAGCAATGAATCAATGAATAAATGTACAATTTCATACGATTTTTAACCGAAAAGTTAAATAACTTTCAATTTTCCACAGAATACGTTACAGTCGGAAGTAAGGCCTTTGCAAATGGATGTAAAGAAATGAAAATCTTATTGAATAATATATACATGGAAGGGCATCGAGACCAATTACTTTCATTTTAACATACCCCTGAACAGAATCAATAGGTTATATGATTTTCAAGACAATTTTGCAACGATACTGAGTAATAAAAGTGGACGGTTAATTTGAAAGCTATTCACATTCTTAAGAGAGGGCCCATTACAGCCCTTCAATCAGCATAACGATCTAGCTTCTCAGAACCACCTCTGTTGTGTATATCAGTCTTATCGATAAGTGGAGCAACCTACAGTTTTTATTGTCTCTTCCGGACGACAGATTTTTGTCGTCCACAGTATTTTATTCTACCGTTGTCACTTTCTCAATACACGTTTGTTTAGGCACCTAAGGTATAATAAGGTCAGTTTAGTTCGCTAGGGAAACACATATAACGCTAGAATTTGGAAAACATTCAGCATTTGCGATAGATTCTTTATCGCCGAGGATAATTAAATATTCTAGTCGTATACACATATGTACATAGTTTCATAAATTTTCTATATTCTTACAATTTTAAATAAATAACCAAATGAATTATTAAGTATTGAACATGAACATACACTACATGCATACGGACATCTATTTCTCCAAGAAATTTAAATCCGATAGACTGTTTTATACGACTATCAATTTATTTTCGTTTTTATTTTCGGAAAATAGTATCGAGTATCCTTAAATAAATCCTTAGACATATGCATTCAACTAATAACATCTTCGGTTAAATTTAAAATATTTCTTAAAGGATTTGAAATGAAGATAACAAACAAACTCAACCAAACCGTATCCTTTACGTTATTTTAACAATATATGTTTAAGAAACACAAAAAGCAAAAAGAAAACAATGGTTACCAATTACTTAAAAATAATCCATTTACTGCGTCTTACAAAAATCTCTACAAGTATTTATTGTCAAGTATTTAAGATAAGATCAGAAACTAAATTTTTGAATTTATTTAAAGGACAGTATTTAAAGTAAATTCGGCAAGGACGACTTTATGTACACGTTTTCTTAGCATCATTATTGTTATAGATGTGAACATTCATATTTTTTAAAAAATTAACTTCAGCAACAAAGCTTATAGCGTGGCATTATCACTGTACTTTATTTTATCTTATTAAGAACGTTAAAAACCTCAATGTTATACAGTGGCGTACCTAGGGGGGTGCGGTGGGTGCGGTCCGCACCGGGCGGCACTTATCTTGGGGCGGCATTTTTATATGAAACGAGTAAAAGAAACTGGTGCGTCATTTAGAAAGAAAAGGAAGAGAAGGGAGGAAATACAAACTAAAAATACAAGAGCACTACTCAAATATATCTCCCATAAGTCTACTTTTAGTTTTTTTTAGTATTGTTGCCTCAAATACGGGCTAAGAAGCAGCCCTCGAAGGCTGAAAAACATTATCCAATGTTGTTGAAGAGGAAAAACCTGCTTCACACACTGGCGAAGAAGTAGAAACTTCATCAAGTTCTGATGAAGAATCTGCTGCAGAAATTATTTCGTCTATTTCTATGAAAGATATTGGATTATGGCCTATCAAAGTTGACGACAATATAAGAGTATTTCCTTTTGCAATTCAAAATTTGGACTCCGACTTCAGCGAAGGAGTAAAACGTCTTAATAATACAATCGAAGTCAAAGGTGAAACAAGAAAACTGAGTCAGAACTGGTTTTTTAAAATTTTGCCTAATGGCGAAAAGCTCTTAAGATCATTTATGGTATATTCACTCTAGAAGAAAAGTATTTATTAAACGCATCGGTCCGTTGCATGACCTTGTAAGAAAATATTATTGTATAATAACGTATAACCTACTAAATGAAGAATTTGAATGTCAAATAAATGACTTGATTGACTTTGATAAAGAACAGTTCCATATTGAAAGAAAAAGGATCCAGGTTTTTATGGCTGTACCTACAGTAAAAAAAGAGGCAAAACATTGGGAAAACGGGGAAAAGGGCCATCTTGATCTGCTAAAATTTCTTCAGCAGTATAGGTGGGAAAATTCTCTTCCCAACATTGTAATTTTGTTAAGAATTTTCTTAATAATTTCAATCAGTGTCGCTAGTTGCGAAAGAAGCTTCTCAAAATTGAAGTTGATAAAAAATTATCTTCGTTCTACAATGAGTCAATTAAGACTACAAAATCTTGCAATACTGTCAATAGAACAAGATATTACAAATAATATAAATTTTGACAGCATTATACACAATTTTTCTAGTATGAAAGCTAGAAGAGTAGATATTATATAAATATGTTTACGAGTGCATATAAATCTGTCTAAAAAATTTAATCTTTGTATTAATTAATATTGATTAAATAACTTAATAATTTATTTATGTGGGTTTAAGTTATAAAAACCACTATTTGATTGACTTATAATAGAAAGGGCGGCAAACTGGAGATCGCCCCGGGCGGCAAAAGTTCTAGGTACGCCACTGATGTTATAGGTTACGCTTTATGATTACTAATTTATTTTTACCTAAAGTCGACAAATTGAAATTGACTGACAAAAGATTTCAACAAAATTATGCTATATGGACCACGATCCTACTGAAATGTGAGTTCGGTAACCACAAATATCGACTTTAGAAATGGCCTCACTAGACTAATTAGTTTGGTGATACGTAAAGACTCTCTTGTAAAGGAACAAGTCAACGTTCCAGCCCTGCCATTAATGATGATGGAGATGTTCACTGATGAACCTCCAACAGTATAGCCACAGTCAATATTTACTTGAAATAATCTTTGAAAAAACGACAACAACTTCGATGCACTTGATAGTAGTGCTTCTCTAAGACTGTACTGAGCTCCTTTGTATAGACTATAGAGAAATTCTTAACATAACACTCCTTTCTTTAAGTCGCATGTCTGTACCATAAATAGCACAATTCCTATTCTCACGTACCAATCTCAAGTGGCATGGACTGCAGTAGCAACCGACCTGTATCAGTACCCCTACCATAAAGCGAAGTAGGTGGTTGTAAATCTTTAGTTTTCTGGCATCCTAGGCTGAACTCCCCACAATAAAAATTTTTACAATAGCAAAATTTATTCCGCACTCAGTTCGGTTTTCTTTAATTAATATTTGATCAACGGGTTGGCCTAACTGGGACCTTGTCCTTTAAGAAGGGTGCACCATACCATCTAATCTAAACCAAGAATTTTGTTTGTCTGAAATGATCACGCTCAAGAATTCAATAGGTTAAAATCCTATAAAAGCAGACAAAATGAATATTCTAATCTTAAGTCTCTATCAGGAAATACAAGAAGTAAATTCTGCAGATATCAATACGACCTCCATCTCCTATCCTATCGTTTTTCTTTTCAAAGTTTATGTTACAAACATTTCTTAAGGCTTTCAGATTCTAAGTACATTTACAAATTGAAGAAATTTTAATGTAATTTTAAATTTAAAGTTAAAGAAAGGACATCTTGTAGCAGGACAGCTAAGTTGAGTATAAACAAAGATATTCAACTAAATTTATGCAAATGCTAAGGAAACAAAACGAGTACTTTTTGTAAATGTTTGCTGATTTTACAGCATTGATAAGCCAGTAAAACAAATTTCAACACTTTCCATTTTATGTAACGCAGGGATATAGCTTGTGGTGGTGAAAGGAGTGGAAAAGTTTACGGTTTTTGGCCATTATCATTGCATTTAAGACAATTGTGCGTGTTAAATTATGGGGAAGTGTGAATGTTTCTTTTCTTGGTTAAAAACAATTGTTGGCTATAAATTTGGCAACTGATAAGATGATGAAAAAAGTAAAAGTTAAGATTTGTTAACTGAACACCAGCATCACAGCAAAGGGGAAAAGCAAAGCAAAGACGCATAAATTCAATCGTATCTAGAAAAGGATTGTTCAAATTAACCCTAATTTACACAATTTATTTTCGTAATTGTACAAACAAAATATCAATCTATCAAGAAATTTTGTAGAAGACATTCTCAGAGAAAAACTTATTTAAACAAGTCATTCAAATGGTATACACAAGTAAGTGGAATAGTCTAAGGCTTATATTGATTCCTTTTTTTAGTCGCAACCAGTTGAAAAGGGGTTGAGTCGTTTACATGAAGTGTATTGTTTGGGAACAACATAAATCTGTAAGACAGAGAAAAGGATACAGCAAGCAGTAGAGTTTCGTTTAAGTTTTAACACACACACAGAGTTAAACAATGTTTAGACAATTTCTCATCGAACGGTGGCTGTAGTAAGTCGATAGATTGAGATGCATGGGTAACACAAGCCTCAAGTTAAACTTCAAAACACTCGACCTAACTTGAAAACAGTCGTCTTTCTTATATCGTATTAAGAAACAAACTTCTTGCAACACTTGAATAATGTGCACGGTCTTCAGCGACTTGTCTTCGCCGAAGTCTAGTACGAAGTGTGTTGAGTTATTAGACGTGAGGACACGGTTCGAACCCTATATCAGACATCTTCAGCAAAAAGAAATATGAACAAAATCTTTATTCTGTAACTGCAGCAGATTTCACTGAGAGTAAATAAAATTGCCATAAAAAAGTATCTCGAAAATCTATCATTTGGAGTAGACTTTAAACTGTAGTCCTGCCGATTATTGATAAAATTAACGCACTCACCATAAGTGGTGATAGAAAATAGATCGAAATTCTGACAGAAGATCTTTGCTTTAGTGATATCTTTACTAGGTAGGATTTAAATATACAGAAATCCTTTTCAATTTTTTCTTTAAATTGCATACATGCAGGAAAATAGGTTAATGCTTAGAACAGTCACGGAGTAAGTAAACTACACAGACACATATACATATTTAAAGGTGTGTAATATACTATATGAGAAAGCAATATATGTATAGCTTGTGAAGCGCATGACCCATTCTTGAACTTTTAAATACACATTTTAGCCAGACACCCCCTACTAAACACATACACCTAAATATTCTCAACTGATTACTTGAGAGACATTACACAGCATGTCCTATCGAACCGGAACACATTATACGCATCCACACAAACTTGATTTTATTGTACACATACACACACATTAACACCATCCCTAAAATACGATATAAAACCAAGTTAAGGTACCTGTTCAAGGCATCTTATTCAGGTAACGAATAAAAACACTGTTTAGATGTTATAGACGAGAAAGTGTTACCAATATACGCACGTACATTTACAAGTCTTAGGTGGAGCAGAAGCCATGACTGGTAACCATAACCATCAGTTCAATAAAAGTACGGTAAGTTAATACAAGAAAGTATACGTTTTTTTTCCTCTGTTCCTTCCTTGAGGGAGGTTCTGTTACAACGAAACACAAACTTTCTTCATAGATTGTTCATTTGTTTCAACTTTATGGCAAACGATAAAGAAAGGACGTTTCGTCTTTGTTGAAAAGTAATGAATATACTTTATAATGTTAACTTGCTTTCCTTAAGCAACATTTTAAATATTACATGGACAAGCTTTTGTCTATTAAGGAAAATGTAGAACTTACCTTTAACTGTTGTCATGTTATATTTTCCATTTGTTCAACGTTTTAGATCCATCATTTGCTTTTTTTCCAAGAAATCCCTGAGGAGAGATAGAAAAACAAAGAAATGTCAAAAATTTGATGAATCTTTCTTTATACATATACAAAGAAAATACAATTTTTTTTTTCAAATTTTAAAAAAAATAATTTTTAACAAATATCTTTAAATACAATAAACAAATTTGAATATGTATGAATGTATACGAAAGGTGTCTTCAAAAAGTAAGTATGTATGGTTTTAAAAAATGCCATCAGATATAAAGTTCGATTCGTAAACCACATCTTACAAGTGCTTTATGAAGTGAAAGGATCTTCCAACCTTAACTGTTGCGAATTTCTTTCCATGGTTTGGTAACCGGAAAAAGGAACAGAGCACAAAAACCGGTGAATACTCTCATCGAGATACGATTTAATAGCTTCGATAAGTCATTCTTAAGACTTCCGAACTTTCTTAGTTGATAAGGGTCGTCGTGTTGTTGAAGCTACATCTGTCAAAATTAGTTTTCATTTATTTAGACAGTTGGCAACTTACTTTATTGATGATTACAACCTCTTTTAGTCAATATATTAACCTAGCATCGCACATCACCCATGTTGTGAGCGTTTATTTTATCCATGGGTTGCGAAACCTACAGTTTAAAGGTGACGAGCTCTCGAGTAGGCCTATACGTTACCTACTAGACTATGGAGTATAATTCATCATGAAAAAGTCACTGCTGAGTGTAGATTTTGGGCTGACAGCATCATCAGCCTTTGTTCTTTAACGAACGGCGTTGGCCATGCTATCACTTTCAACGACGAGCACTATAGGTAGATGATAACAAACTTCTTTTAGCCTAAATTGGATGATCTGGACACCAAGAGTGCGAGAGTGGTTAGACGACATTGTAGTCTCACGTGAAGATCTTGTAAACTGAAATCATGCAATGTGACCTAGTTAGTCTTTTTGTGGAGTGGTTTTTAAAGCGAAAATAACTCGTGAAAATGAAAATGATAATATTGAATTATTAAAAGCATCTAAAGATGAATAACTATAAAAATGAAGTTAATATTTTCCACCTAAATTTACAGTCGATGTATGAGTCCATACATACATATAGATAAGTATGACTTTCGCATTTGTTTGTAATAAATATTGTGAATATGTACGTATTTTTATCGATTATAAATATACAACTCATTGCCATGGCATAGTTATGGTCACTTAAAAGATTATTTTATGGACAATTTTATGACTTCTTAATGACATCATATCATCAACAAACTTAAATATTAGATAAGTTTACTTCAAACATGGAAAACAATGAAAATTCCCCAAAGAACACAAATGCAACCAGAAGGAAAACACTTGTCTTAATGGGATTTTGTTGAACATTTTTTTTTGCTAAAGAACATCCTCTAGTACTACAACCATATGACATTTTTATTTTTTTATGACATTTATGCTTCTGAAATGCGATAACTAAATGGAGGAGGGTGCGTACTATCATAATACGATAGGCAGGCTGAGTGTTTTTCTACAAATATTGACCCCAACTTGAAAAAGACCACAAAAACTCCCTTATAAAACGTATCAAACAATCAAAGTTCTGATAAAAAACAGAACCAACATTTGATTTCTTATGTTAAGTGTACATTTGTTTAGTGTTTTCTTGAGTGTCTTAAATGTACATACATACATACTACCTAGTTTCATAATATAATCCAAAGGATGAAGTGTGAAAAAATCAAATTAAATGTATTGATGTTAGTGATAGTGACATATCACGACTACAGATTGTATTGACATTGACAGCGGTTGTCTATGAAATATTTGAATTCTCTAAGACGACTTCGTTTTATTTGTATGTGGCATAGTCTAGCAAGTACATCTAATTAAGCTTCACATGCTGGCAGTGTGCCAACAATTCGAAGAGTGGTCAAGAATGTTGAAGAAATTGGGTCGGTTACAGACAGCAAGGCGCCTCTTTGTCAGCCCCTTGAAAACATTGCTGCTTTAAACCCAAAAACATTAATTAAACATCATTCTCAACAGTTTCAAATTTTACGCAGCACAACGCAACAGGTTTTGTAAAAAGACATCCAACTTTATGCGTACAAAACTACAGCTAACTGATGACTCTAAACCTGAAGAGTATGAAAAGCGCCGGCAATTTGTTTAATTGGTAATAAAGCAACTACATTTAGAAGCTTATTTCCATCTGAATCGCTTAGCGAATACACAATAAATTCACTCACAACGATTTTCGCCAGACACAGCTATTGCTACATACTTTTTCAAAAAATGAAGCCCAGATTGCAATTACTTTGGACAGCTTTAGTTTCAGTAACATTACAAAGGAGTTTCTGAATAAATTATCTCAGACAATTCTGATGTCAACTGGCCACGAACCATGTTGGAGTCTGTCGGCTAAATAGCTCTTTAATACATACTCGTTTATTGTACAATAATTAAAAGCATTTATTTAATATTTAAAATCTCAATTTAATTTCAACTTAATGCTTTATTGTATATGCCATGGGATACATAAATATATTGTGTCTTTTTTTATTTAACATTTTAATAATATCAAATTTAATTATCAACCTTTTGCCGTTTAGATTTTTGTTCATCAGACATAAATTCTTCATATTTTTGTTCCAAGTATTTAAACACGGATTCAAAGGCTGAATACGAAGTCCATTCGTGCTTGGTATGACCTAAAAATATTATATGTTTTATATATAAAAAATATTATTTATTTGAACCTACCTGCTGAAACTATTTTGAAACCATTTTTTGAAGTTTTAATTTCCGTACCCAATGGCTTGCTGCTTGAAACCCAATCACAAGTTTTATGACCGATAATTTTTAATATATCATCAGGCAAATACGAATGGGCGGAATCAGTAAAGGCTATGGCAAACACTTTATTTTTGAAAAACTCAGGATAACGTTTGGCCTAATTTATAAAAAAAAAAAAAGTAAATAAAAAACTAAATTCAGACATATTAATTAATAAAAACAAAATAATATACCAATTCGATTGTTACTCCACCCCCAGCACTATGAGCCACAATGGCTACACTCTCAGGATCGCAAGTCATAACATATTTTTCCCAAACATGACAGGCATGACTTCTGGCAGAACTTAATCCTTGTATTGGTTTTCTTTCGCCATCTATAATACGATAATTATCGTTTGTATTTGTCACCACAACATCGTAGCCAAGATCTCGGGCGCGCTTTATGTACGGTATTTGAGTGCCATGATCTAACGAGTTATTAATTATAAGGCTAAAGTCGAAGAGAGAGTAACAAATACAGTTTATTACATGGGACTGATGAAAATGTTGCGTTAAAATGGTTATACATAGTACGTAATTAATTATGAACGTCCTTTTCTTTTTTTTTTAACACTCTCCCGATTTATATTATACTTATGAATCGTTATGGATATAAATCAATCGATTTATATAAAATATTTTGTTTAAGAGCAAAAACTGAGAGAATCGATTTTAACAACGTTCGGTTTAGACGATTTTTTACTACTTACAAACCTTGGGGCCAGAAAGCGAATGTACTACTATGCTATGTAGTCACCGTAATTCTATCAGTTCAAACAAAACGAAAAAAATATGTCTTCGGTCTACCTCTAAGAGTTGTAAATTATATGTATATATATATATGTATGTATGTACTACCAGATGGAAATTCGATCCAGAAGATATTTTATACAATATTTACCTCCTTCGTGGGCACATACTATAGAATCTTATTTATATATCAGTTGCTGTATGTTTTAAGTTTTCAACTAAGAATATCAAAGAAAATAAATTTCATTCCCACGAAAATCTTTGATTTTTTTATCTAAAGCTTAAAGCTTGTATGCCGTTGCATACTCAACGTACAGGAATCTAGTGATAAAATTTAGTTGCCATAAGAAAAATGTAATGGAATGCACACATACGTAGACATTTTCCAATGTTTTAGATTGAAAATAAAACAATTATCAGTGAAAAAAAATCATTCCAACGCATGTACACCTTCAGAAGTTCCTTGTATGGTTCTTGAGTCAAAAAATGGTGAACGTAGGAAAACTTTTTTATGTGTATAGGTCTTCCAACATCGACATTTAAAGTTTGACAGTTAATAACTGTCATTTTACTGAAGCTACAACTGTTTGGAAATCATCATCAAACGGTAAACTTTTTCTTTTATCGTTTCCTTAATCGTTGATATAAGCAAATAAGCCTAAATATGCCGTACCACCTAACAAATCCCGGATGATTCATGCACCAGAGTCCTGGAAACTTAGACTTTTGGATTGCGCTTCACCCAGAAAGTAGTGGCAGACATTCAAGCGGACATTCATAGGACTTTCCGCGAATAAAAAATGATGATGATATGTCACGCACACTTTATATTATTTAGATGCGCTTTAATGTCTTTATATAGATTAGAATCTTGGCTTTGTTTATATTTGTTGTTTTATGGATATAATGGAATTATCACTATTTTTTTTTTTTTATTAAAGTTCAATAAAATTTAACTTTATTTGAATGTATGTACATATTTGTATGTATCTTTTAAAATTTTTAACTAAAATCACCTTACCTCTCGCCATTACCGCACGACAACCGCTGCCAGAAAATTACATTAATTTTGGATTCTAACTTTTCGATAGTAGAAAAGAGGCTCAGGAATTTGCTAAAAGCAAAGTTTAAGAAAAGTAAATTCAAATAGATTACATCCCTAAAACTGTAACAACACTTACATCGGCCAGTTTCTCATAATGAGCCTGATTTTTGGCGTGATCCTTTGTAACTTCAAACTCAAATGGTTCATCGCTTGGTTCGCCGGTAGTTTTGTCGATTTTACGTAACTGGCCAGCTTAAAACAGGCAATTAAATAAAATAATTTTAAACATTCTCTATAGTAGACTCTCTAAAGAACTTACCGGCATTGAAGGCGTAACCAAATTCCTTGAGCTTCTCTATGGCTTGACCACTTTTCGTTGCAAATGCTGATGTTTCGGCTGAGGCGCTCATATTATTGTTTGTAGTTGATCTCAAATAAATAGTGGAAGAATGGCTATGGAACTAAAAACACGGATTAGTTTTTATTAAATTTAAATGATTTGTTTTTGCTCTATTTAATGATTTTACTTTTTTCAAGGAGAAATTTCTGAGTTTTGTCCACAAGCTGGTTATTTGTTTTGACATCGCTTTTGTTGTAGCGGCTCTTTAGAAAATGGAGAACAAAACAAAACTCAATAGATGCTAAGCATAACAGCTGTTAGTAATGCCAGACGTTAAAATTTATTAAAGTGTCCACGAATAGCAAAGATAAAAACCATTTTTTTATTTAAACAATCTCCATGCAGATGGCAGCATTAAACGCATACGTTTCTTTAGTCTTTTACTTTGAAAACTACGATTAAAAATTTGAAGTTATGAAACACTATGCAATTTTTGCATATAATTGTGGCAGCCCTACAAAGATTAAACTATCATTCAAAAACTGAAAATAAAGTTAACGAAAGATTGACTTTAACTGGAGATTAACTTAATCTCGAGTTTAAACTTGTATTCAAAAACTCGCCCTTGAAGTTTGACAGTTAATAACTGTCATTTTACTGAAGCTACAACTGTTTGGAAATCATCATCAAACTTTTTCTTTTATCGTTTCCTTAATTGTTGATATAAGCAAATAAGCCTAAATATGCCGTACCACCTAACAAATCCCGGATGATTCATGCACCAGAGTCCTGGAAACTTAGACTTTTGGATTGCGCTTCACCCAGAAAAGTAGTGGCAGACATTCAATAGGACTTTTCCGCGAATAAAAAATGATGATGATATGTCACGCACACTTTATATTATTTAGATGCGCTTTAATGTCTTTATATAGATAAGAAATCCATGGCTTTGTTTATAATTTGTGGTTTTATGGATAGAAATGGAATTATCACTATTTTTTTTTTTTTTTTTTATTAAAGTTTCGAAATAAAAATTTTAACTTTAGTTTGAATGTATGTACATATGTATGTATGTATGTAAAATATATTTTAAAATTTTGTAAACTAAAAATCACTCTTACCTCCTCGCCCATTGACCGGCACGTACAAAGCCGCTGCCATGAATAATTACAATTAATTTTTTTGGATTTCTTAACTTTTCCGGATAGGTAAAGAAAAATGAGGCTTCTTCAATAGGAGCATTTTCCGGTATATAAGTACGGGTCAAACCATTTTGTTCTAGCAAATCATAGACAATTTCAGGAATTTGCTAAAAGCAAAGTTTAAGAAAAGTAAATTCAAATAGATTACATCCCTAAAACTGTAACAACACTTACATCGGCCAGTTTCTCATAATGAGCCTGATTTTTGGCGTGATCCTTTGTAACTTCAAACTCAAATGGTTCATCGCTTGGTTCGCCGGTAGTTTTGTCGATTTTACGTAACTGGCCAGCTTAAAACAGGCAATTAAATAAAATAATTTTAAACATTCTCTATAGTAGACTCTCTAAAGAACTTACCGGCATTGAAGGCGTAACCAAATTCCTTGAGCTTCTCTATGGCTTGACCACTTTTCGTTGCAAATGCTGATGTTTCGGCTGAGGCGCTCATATTATTGTTTGTAGTTGATCTCAAATAAATAGTGGAAGAATGGCTATGGAACTAAAAACACGGATTAGTTTTTATTAAATTTAAATGATTTGTTTTTGCTCTATTTAATGATTTTACTTTTTTCAAGGAGAAATTTCTGAGTTTTGTCCACAAGCTGGTTATTTGTTTTGACATCGCTTTTGTTGTAGCGGCTCTTTAGAAAATGGAGAACAAAACAAAACTCAATAGATGCTAAGCATAACAGCTGTTAGTAATGCCAGACGATAAAATTTATTAAAGTGTCCACGAATAGCAAAGATAAAAACCATTTTTTTTATTTAAACAATCTCCATGCAGATGGCAGCATTAAACGCATACGTTTCTTTAGTCTTTTACTTTGAAAACTACGATTAAAAATTTGAAGTTATAAAACTGACTAGTTTTCAATTGTTATAAATAATTTATTTATGCAAGCTCAACGTGGTAAACGAATTCGGTCTGGATGCGCAAATTGCAGCTAAATAAATAAATAAATTCTGTTACACACATGTACATACACAAAAAGCAAAACGTTCGCCACAGCACGAAATAAGGTGTGTGTCTTAAGTTAATTAATTTTGGCATATCTTAGGTGGCAAACGGTGTTCATTAAAACTGTTCACAATTTTTAGTCTTGTGTGTTCAAATCAATATTTCATATGAAATGGATACTCATAAGTTACAGAGCCAGTTATTGTTCGTTAAGCCTTTAAAAGTTGGTATCGAATCTTGCTAGCTTTGGGACAGTTTATCGTTAAACTTTAACTGATGTTTCAATCCCTTATCCTACAGAAAAGCAAGTCAATGTCTTTAACTGGTTACCAACACATGGTTACATACATACATAATTGGTCATTAGAACCCATCAGTCAGGATTATTGACCTAGTTTCTCACACCACTTATGTTGTGTGTGTTAATTTTATACATGAGTGGCGGGACCTACAGTTTAAAGTCAACTCCGAACGACAGATTTTATGAGAAACATTTATTTTATTTACTATTTTATTTACATTCAGAGTTTTTGCCAGAAATCTAATGAGAGGAAATCGCCGAAAAAATACTTTTTGTCGCTTTTACGTCTAATAAGCCAACACACTACTTACTAGACCATGGCGACTTGGTCGCCAACCAACCAATAACCAACGCATGGTTACTCCTGGAAAATTTGATTTCTTTATCGTTCTTTCATTGTGGATACCTTTACAAACAAAAGTTCCGACCACTTTCCGCAATCTCGTTTGCTTGCTCGGCACTGGCCAATTCCCTCTTGATCTAGGACCCAGCAGAGGACCGTTATCCGCCTACATAGTTGACTTAACTTTCCTAAATAGTCCAATACTATCTTTGATTTAACAGCCGAGTGTTTGCTATATATGACTTTTGTACTTCCTATCCAAGTTGAATTGAGCACATCTTTCGTAACTGATGAATAGTTTGAACTTTAAAAATCGTGGTCCCATTAGATTTGCTTCACTCTGTTCGACTGTAGATTTTTCTGGAGAGTAATCAAATCGACAGTATTTTATTGTAATCTGTTATAACCGATTGTATACTTGGAATGAGTCTAATACGTAGAGAATTCTTATCTACTTGCACCCAATAAACAATAAATACTGTTTTCTATGTTTTATTGTTGAAAACTAAGCTCGTAAATAACTACATTTGTTTGTACCCTAAGTACGTAACGTTTGCACGATTGCATGTAAAGGTAGGTGGTGTACGCATGTAGAATTTTAATTTTTGAATGAACAATAAAATTGCTTAAAGACGCATATTTATTCTTGTCCATTTGATTTTATTTGGCTGCCGGTCAGTTTTACTTGAAATTTTGGTCTGAACGGTTTATTTTGAAAATACTAGACGAAAATATTTAAAAAAAATTTTTAAATAAAAATTAATAACAAAAATTTGTTTTACTACGTTTCAATGTTTAATAAGTAACCTTCAACATGTTAAGAATAATTTGGTGCTTTTCGTTATTGCTTGTGCTAAATGTAGGTTTTTGTGAACAAATAAAATGAAAATAATGTGATTATTTTATTAAAAATTAAATTTTAAACAATTTGTTACAAAAACAAGGTGTACTGTTACCCTACTGAGTTCAAGGATTTATTAAAAATAAAGATTGATTACGCATAATGGATCATATTTTTTTTTAATTGATTTTAAAAATTCATCTTAAAAGAAATCTATCGAAATGAACTTGTAAGAGAAACGCTTATGAACCTGGTGAAAAATTATAACAAATTTTAATACAAACTCTATATGATTCGTAATGTAGATCAGACAGATAAGCTTGCGAAGAGGAAAACCTTCGCTGTCAGAAGCTTTTTGTTAAGTATGAACAGATATTTATGTATACTCGATGAAAGACGAAAAGGGACTGAGGCTCTGCTCAAGCCAAGCTGAGGGGGAAGCAATCTAAACTTTTGTTTGCTAATTAAGTCTATAATAAGAAAAATTCTAATAAAGCATCAGGCCACGCGAAAAATAGTCTGATGATAAAAAGCATACTTTTGACCGGACACTATTGACTCAAGGAATTGAGTACCCCGCTGGTCTAGTTGACTGAAGCTATGGGTGGGATTGCCACCCACCAGAGGCCCTAGATGTTTGTGTTTGTATGATTAACTACAATAGAAATACGAAAGTGAGAATTATGACAAAAAAATAATATTGTCGCACGCTTTCCCTTTTTTCTTTTTAATTATCTTTCCTGTATTATAAAACAATGCACAGCATGAAAAGGAGTGACCTCCTGGAAGAAGGGAATCACTTCAAATCCAATACATATATAGATTATTTGGTGAGAAGAATGAGTTATTAGAACATATACTGCATGTAGTAAATACATCTTAAAGGGAACACGAGGGTGCGCATCACGTACTCAATAGATAGTTCTTGTTATTGCTTATTGATCAATAGACATTATAGTGAGCTGAATTAAGTGCAGTATTATTATAAAGGAGAAGAAAGGGAAGAGAATCGCAAAACATATTAAAAACTTGAGACGAATGATTTAACACAGAATTTATTAACAGAATGTGTCTAGCCAAAAATCATTTTGACAAAATCCACAACTTCAGTGAACTATCGGGTTGGCCGAGAGATGCCAATCACAAGTTATAATGACTAAATAGATAACTTTGGTATTACAATGGTATCCAGATAAACTATGCTCTTTAAGGCGGGCCGCCAATATAATCTGACCTAAACTAAGGCAAAACTTAAATGTGACTATCCATCCATTCGAAGTTGGTTGGGCACACTTAGATCGTCTACGGTACATTGTGATACCTAACCTATCGTACATTTTTATGATGCTTATTCGTTTGAGCAGAATGTGAAAGGTTTCTTGCAAAAAACAGAAATAATATTTATGCGATATGTCGCCATGATTATACCCAATAGAATTCGTTTATTACGTTTACATGTAACTCGTTCGAGTTTGGATTGAACCAAAAAGCTAGAGGAATTATATATTTTAATGCAATGCTATTTCTCTTTTATAAATCTGTTTAAAATGTAGTATTCACAGCTAATAAAACTTTATTGCCGCCTTAGACATTCTCTGTTTTGATTTGCGAAAAACATTTTCTCAATGACTTTACTGAATGCTTTATATGCCATTAAAAGGAAATGCATTTCTGTTTAAAATATTCCATAAAAATTTCATAGTAAATGTAATAAAACAATGCATATTTATATGCAAACGACGTATTAATTGTATATTGTTGTAATAAAAAATCAAAAGTAACTTTTTTTTTCTTTTCGTTTTTAGAATCCAATCAATTGAATAGAATTTTAAAATGAAACTTATTTGGAATATTTAATTTAATTTTTTTGAGTTATTGCACAATTTAAAATGATTAATTATTTTGTTTTGTTTTCATCTCTTTTATGCTTCATTTTTTAGAATTTTGCATTACAATGCGTTTCTTATCCAACCGCCACATCAACTGAAGCCACAACCCATATCGTCAGTTATGTTAATCAACGTAAAATACAAAAACAACAACAACTACAGAAGGGAGCAACAGGATTTGATGAATTTGATTTTGAAAATTTCCGTTCAAATTTAACCTCTAAGGATGGCACCGAAATGCGTAGCGCCCTGCAGCAGCTCTTCGGTCGTTTTGTGGAAAATTTCGAAACAAATTTGGATCATTTGGACAATGTGATACCTAAAACTGGTAATTTGCAGGAGAGTGTTAAAGACAATGAAATATTTTATGGTAAAACAAGTGATGACCTAATGGAAGACGAAATGAATACCTTGGAAAATGGTTTCGGTGATAATGAACAGCATGAATCGCCCAAAAATGATAGCATGTGGCAGCGTAATAAACAAAGTATACCCGTTTTGGAATCAGTACGTCATTTGGTGAATAGCGTACGTGATGGTCATCTCAATCATACAGAACATGTTCAGCGTCATCGTACTCTTCTAAGCGAAATGCAACCAATGGCCGAGCAAAATACCTCAATGGCTATAGAAACAGAAGAGGAACGTGAAATGATTAATGGCAGTTCGGATTTACGTTTCTTAGAAGTTTTGGGCTCCATAGGCAGTAAGATATGGGGTTTTCTATCCAACATCAGACAAGTATTTGCTGCTAGCAGTGGCAGCGCCAGTGCTGCCCTATCGGCTTCAAGTTCATCCAGCAGTTCTTAGTTTTCGAAATTAAAAAAAAAAAAAATCATAAAAAAACTTTCATCGATGTTGAAGTCTCTTATTGTTTAAGAAAACTTTAAAACTGTGATTAACCATTTAAAAATTTATTATTTGTGTTGTAATTAAGATTTTATAGATATAAGATATTAAATAACTAAGATACGAATAAAAACAAGGCTATTCGAATGCAATAATATTAACATTGTAATCTCTCTCTCTCTCTCTCTCTCTCTCTCTCTACACCATTTCCAATTAAATTCTATTTAAAACAAACTGTTAATATAATTGCCATTTTGCAAAAGTTTAATTTTTAAATGAATTCTTAATTCAATGTTTACATCAACAATGAAAGACTTAAAACCAGGTGATAAATTTGACTTTTTTTTAAACATTTTTGAATATTCTCTGATGCGGTCTGTACATCTTAAAGTATTAAACATTGTCTATCTTAATTGGCTATGGAATTATATTACTTGTCGAAAATAACGTAAAATTGAAGATACTACTACCTAATGACACATTAAACCGGGGTTTAACGTGAGTTCCGTCATGACGGCGCATCACACGTTGCTACTACTACTACCTAATGACACAATAAGATTGCATGTCGGCATTTATGTCAAAACATATTGTTACAGGACCAGTACTAGAATACCATCCAGCATAGACGACTTGTTAATGTTGAAATCCGTAATTTCAATATAAATCTCTCATTGGCCAGGTTAAAATCCACAGCACACAGCAAAGTTTTCGGTACTGATTGAAAACTTTTGCATCTAAAGTATATACGGGTACGTATTTATCCAGAAATCGGACTAATTACATAAGATCATTTTAACAATTTTAAAAATTATGATCAGTTAGCAACTTCCGGAGAGACAATTCCTTATCCACGGTCATTCGTATTGATCTACTAGTATCCATGTCAAAACAGACTAAATAAATGATGACTAATTTCACAGATGGAGCTTCCTTCAACTGTCATAATTCTGATCTTACCATGTTGGAGTATGTA
This sequence comes from Sarcophaga peregrina, assembly GCA_014635995.1. Taxonomy (NCBI): domain Eukaryota; kingdom Metazoa; phylum Arthropoda; class Insecta; order Diptera; family Sarcophagidae; genus Sarcophaga; species Sarcophaga peregrina. The sequence goes on along the minus strand of CM025789.1, from coordinate 103,978,577 downwards.
ATCTGAAGCAAATCGATTTCATACGAACTATGTATAGAAAATCTCTACTAATTTATCATCTCTGAAAATAGTAGATAGCCGTACTGATTTAATGTGTAGTACTGTAAAGAAAACCTAACTATTTCAGAAATGAAAAACTAAGTAATCACATATTAAATTGTCTGGAATTTATATTTTTTTTTCTTCGAAATTCAAATTAAAATTTTTATGATCGAGATTTTCATCAGTAAAATTATTTGTGTAATAAAAAAATCAAATAAAAATTGTTTGTACTATTTCTACTATTACTGGAACGTTAACTTAACTAAATTAATTGTAAAGACTTTGTTTTAAATGAATTTCTAACAAAATGCGTATTCTTGCCCAAGTAACACCAACCCTAAAGGTAATTATTGCAATGAATATGTTTCTGAATTTGTTGAAGACATGATTCTATCTACTTGCGATTAAAATTTTTATCATTTACAAACTATCATCCAACACTTCAGATAACTGCTCGACTATCGTCCAACTATAATGTTCGTCACAATAGTTCTATTGTACACCTACTGCATAGACGGCGAATAAATAATAGGGATGTGAGATGCAATGAATTATCGGTAAGACGTTTTCACGAAGGTCGTAAATCTGGTTCGACAAGTAGCAAACATGTGTTAAGAGATCAAGAACTGGAACCCAGGAGTTTGAATTCAGCATTTCTGCCAATTGCTTTAATTGATTTGAATCCTTTAAGTAGTAAGTCTGCTAAAGTTTTGTTGATACCACTAAATTGGCATGATGCAGATGAACATGCGTTGAGGAATACCATCACTTCGATATTTGCTAAACCGAGAAACCTACAGCAAATCGAAGCATTTAGTCAAGCATTGAAGGATGTGCCCACATATGGAGATGCAGGCAAAAAGCAAGTGAAACGCAAAGGAACTGAAGGCAAAGAATTGCTGCCTGTTTCCAAAGTAAAAAGCGTTTTTAATAACCCTAAGCCAAGACAAGAGAATGTGCATTTTGTGGACAACATTGAATTCAATGTTAATCATTTGGATCATCTGGCTTTGGCACTTGATAAGTGTTTAAAACAATACTGTTTGCACTCTATGCAAATGTGGACCGATAGTAAAATATTCGGCGATAATAACACTTATTATGCCCTCCCATCAGACTCATCGTCTGCAGAGTCAGCTGAAAACTATGCTGACCTCCCATCTCTACTGAACATAGATTACGCCAAAATAAATTTAGGGGACTTCACTTGGCATAGAAAAATTCCTTTTTTGGAATTGCAAAATAATACTTTAAAAACTGTAAACTTGTCCACAACCCTAGATAAGAAATCCTTTTCAACAAACACAACTCAAAAGCTTTTGGGTGCTCCCGCAGAGAATACACCGCCTGCGGTACGGTGGTTTGCTAGCAACGCCGGAACTGGAAAATGCATGGCTAACTATGATTTCCCCTTTTTGGCCAACTTATTCGGTACTAAAGATTTGCTAATGAGTTGTGATACTTACAATAAAGCTTTAATAGAAGCCTCCAAACGGAGGGAAGCTTTGGCGAAGATAGCTAAGCAGCTAAAAAAGGCACAAGCAAGCACTTTTAGCCGTCCAAAAGTGATGAGCATTAAAGGTTGTACTTTATCGCAATCAATTGTTAAAGCAAGCGCACCTTGTCCAGCCATGTCAAAGCCAGCGCGCGCAAAGCCCTCTATTTTAGCTGATGACGGCTGCAAGAAGGATGATCCCTGCAAACCTCCTAAATGTCCAGATCCATGCAGAGATGAAATGGAGAAACTGAAACAATTAAAAGAAGAGGAAATGCGAAGAAAAAAGAAAAAGATGCCCACAGGCTGTGTGTCGCCTAAATGCAAAAAAGAGGACCGTTGTGGCAAATTAAAGGATCCCAAAAAAAAGTGCGATGCAGTGAAACCGGAAATGAAATTGAGTTGCAAGAAGGACGATCCATGTAAGCCTGCTCAATGTCCAGATCCATGCAAAGATGAAATGGAAAAGCTCGAGCGTTTGAAGAATGAAGAATTGAAAAGAAAAAAAGGAAAAATACCTACTGGCTGCATATCGCCTAAATGCAAAAAACAGGACAAATGTAAGAATCCCAAAAAGAGTCCTTGTAAAAAACTACAAGGCTCTAATACGAAACTGACAACAGTACAATGTGCGAAAAAATCACCGTCTGATAGCTGTACCAAGGGAAAAGAAAAAGGAGGAAAGAAAAAAGGGCATCCATGTGATGATGACAAGGAGGAAAAGGAATATAAACCGAAATGTAATAAAGATCCCTGTAAAGGGGATCAACCGTGTGGTGGGCCACCAAAGAAAAAAGCAGCATCAAGTCCAAAGAGTGAAAGTGTATGTAAAATGAAGGCTGGAGGAAGTGATCCTTGTAAAAAGGATTCTGTCATGAAACAAGCTGCCTGTAAGAAAAATGATAAGAAAAAGAAGAAGAACGATGGCTGTAAGAAAAAGAAGGATGATCCCTGTGGAAAGAAGAAGAAGGATGATCCCTGTGGAAAGAAGAAGAAGGATGATCCCTGTGGAAAGAAGAAGAAGGATGATCCCTGTGGAAAGAAGAAGAAGGATGATCCCTGTGGAAAGAAGAAGAAGGATGATCCCTGTGGAAAGAAGAAGAAGGATGATCCCTGTGGAAAAAAGAAGAAAGCTGATCCCTGTGGAAAGAAAAAAAAGGATGATCCCTGTGGAAAGAAGAAGAAGGATGATCCATGTGGAAAGAAGAAGAAGGATGATCCCTGCGGCAAGAAGAAGAAGGACGATCCCTGTGGAAAGAAGAAGAAAGATGATCCCTGTGGAAAGAAGAAAAAGAAGTGCCCGGAGGATAGACTTCCCTGTGACAATAAAAAAGATGATCCTTGCAAGAAGAAAACGTCGAGTCCTTGTAATAACAAAAAGAATGCCAAATCAAAGTCATCTAGTTCTAAGAAAGCTAAACCAACAAAATCAAAATCATCTTGCTCTAAGCCAAAAAAACCAACCAGTCAGAATTGCAAAAAAACCTACAGTACATCGTCCCAAATACGAAGTACAGTTTTTGCTTCACCACTAAGGCGCTTCTATTCTAATTTTATGTCTCTGCCGCTTTTAAAAAATAAAAATATGTTCTCCTACAGCTTTACGCGACATTTCAGCTCAAAAAAAGGTGGTGAAAAAGGGGATAAAAAAGGTAAAAAAGGTAAAAAAGATCTCGGAAGGGTAAGTCAATGTCATGCTGCGGCAACGCATGTACCGCCAAAAAGAAAAAATGTACCTAATCCACATCCCAAAGATGGGTTAAGAAAATGTTATCCTACATATGACATGGATTGCAGAAAATTATGTAAAGATGCACGTAAAACGTCATGTAAGAAATTCGCATTTCTAAAGGACACCGATGATAAGAAACGTAGTGGTAATATAATTTTCTTTGCCAACTTCCTCAAACGAATATTTTTAAATAATTTTTTTTTCTCATTACCCTACAAGGTAGAAAATAGGTTCCTAGCAATACAAACCCTTAAAAATCGTTATCTATGCACAAATTACAAATTACCGCAGCTATATTTCCGATGTTGCCAATTTCATTCATCATCACACAATGGAAGAAGCTTTTCCTTCAAGGACTTTATACCATTTCACAATAACACAAATAAACAAGAAGAAATCAAATGTAAAATGCCCGTCGATTTGCACAAATTGGACAATGAGAAGCCGACGGCTGAAGAGTCTTTAAATAAGTTACTAGAAAAGAAGGGTAGATTCAATGAAGCTATCGAGATAGAAAAGGCTGGTACCACCCAAAAATTAATCACCGAAATTCCAACAATCAGTAGTTATGGTAAGATTTTGAATAAGTGGTTTAGAACGATGCTAAAGTTTTCTTCCATTCTTCTTATTATTATCAGAGAGTGATTGGCTAATACATTGACTATTTTAATATTACCTCTAATGTTCTTTATACTATCAAAAAAGTGTTGCCTTTATTTAATCGAATTCGATTAATTTGTTTATAACAATAGGTTATGTTAGGATAATTTGACAACCGCCTTGAAGGGCATAGCTTACGTGGTGCATATAACATCCCATTGTAACACCGACATTACCTATTCTGCCAAAAAAATAGCTCTTATCCGACACCCCTAAGCCCAATTCACAGTGTAAAATTCACTAAATAGTGGTCTATGCAAGGCCGAGTTATTGTTAGCAACTTATAATCGACTACTTTCGATTCTCCTGCGCACTCTTCTTACAGCTACGATGTTTTCGGCGGATGATGCATATCGCTCTTATCATCCATAAATGTTGTAGAAGTCCAATGAATTAGGATTTTAAATTCATTCACAATCTCTTTCAGATATTTTAATACGCACGACGAAAATAGCAATATCTGATTCCGATATTCATTGTTTTGAAAACGGAGTAAAGTCTGGCATTACACTGGGCCATGATGCCGTTGGTGTAGTGGTCGATGTAAGTTTTGTTTTTTATTATTATAAATCCTCGTTCTATTATGCAATACTATAGCAACAAAATTCTTATTAATTATATTTAGGTGGGCAATAAAGTAAAGAATTTTAAGCCTGGCGATCGTGTAGTCGTAGAATCTGGTTTATCCTGCGGCATTTGCGATTTTTGCAAGAAAGGCGCCTATAACATGTGTTCGAAATTGATGTACAACGGCTTCTTTGTAAGATATCAAGCTCACCCCGCGGATTTATGCTACAAACTTCCAAACACTTTAAGTTCAGCCGAGGGAGCGTTGACACAAACATTGGCTTTAGGATGTCAGGCTGTTTTCTCTGCCCATATAACACCAGCCTCCAATGTGCTAATTATGGGATGTGGTGCCACTGCGGTAGCGTGCGCCCTGTGTGCCGATGCTATTGGCGCCAAAAAGATTGCATTAACATGTACAGTACACGCCTCACTCGAATCGATACGTCGCACATTCGGTTTTGATTATGTCCATTACAATCATAATTCCAATCCGGCCGAACAATTGGAGTCAATTTTTGATGTACTTAACGATTGGCCAGATGTGGTAATCAATTGTGGCATTAGTGATCACACAATGTCAGTGGCTCTTACGGCTCTAAAGCCTTGCGGCTCTTGTATTCTAACAGAATGCGATACCGAAAACGTGACGTTTAATGCATTTGATACTGTAATGAAAAATATTCGTATAATACCCAGCATTCGCTCCAATAACATGTAAGTGAATTGCAAATTATTAAACAAGGACATATCCCGCAAACGTTATCTTTATTTGAAGGTTTCCGATAGCAATTAATTTAATGAGTTCTGGTCGTGCTCCAATTGGAAAAATTCTATACTCAATTTTTAGTTGGAATAGTATTGATGAAGCGTTTCGCATAGCACAAAATGCATCAAATTCCGGTTATCAAAAGGTTGTTGTCCATTGTGGAAGTGAGGAAACTTTGCGCAATAAATTTTGACACAAATTGAAAATTTCGATTAAAAAATTGTTAAGTGTTATGAAAATCAAATTACAAAAAGACGTAATAAAAACGTATTCTGGAAATAATTTTTTTTATTTTAGTTTTAATCTCTTATCCGTATTTGGTTATGAGAAATTTGAACCTGATGTTGACTGAGGTCCTTTAGACAATAATAACGAGATTGAAAAAACAGAACGCATTCTGGAATCCCTAGTGGGTTTGACACATTCCAGAATGAAACATCTGGGTGTCTTAAGTGTTCGGCGAAAAATTGTTCTTATTAGCACTGAGGAACAATAGAGCCAGATGAGACATTAAAGGGATATCCTATATAGATTGGGACAGTCCAATAGATCATATCGCTCCTTTATTGCTACATAGTCATATCTCAAAAAAACTTGAACTTGGCAAAATGCGATTTAAGTTTTCAAGACATAAGTTCTATGATCTAATTGCCGCAAATACTCTTTGCTATAACTTCGGTTCAGCTTGTGATATAAAACAGGATTTTTTTTTGTTTTTCAACATGTTAAGTAACTGCAAATTTTTAATTTTTTGAGATATGACTATGTTACAATAAAGGAGCGATATGATTGCAGTACACACATCATCGCAATAATAATTATAATATAAAACGACTAGTTCTAATGGATGCCAAGGGTGTTGAATTTATACCGTAATTATAGCAAGATTTTTTAAATTTTGTGATGAGGATAAATTGGCGTGACATCTACTGAGACATGATAACGGAGATCTTTTTAAAACAAAGTTCTCCTGGTCCCGAAAAATAATTCAAATATTGCAACGATTTCTAAAAAAATAACGTCAAGAAGATTTGATATTTGAAGAAATCTCGAGTTTATACCAACAAAAAAAAAAAAAAATAAAAACCGGAAACCGGTCCTGGGCTCAAATCACAAATCCACCTCGTCATAGTGGTATACAGTAACATCTCTGTGAAAATACAAAATTTAACGAAAAGAAATGGGAAGTGCCAGTCCCTTTATGGTCATTTTATCCCAAATATATATGGGACACGTTCGGTTTATAATAAAAAAATAAAATAAAAAAAGTCACAATTATTCCAAACAAAATTTGTTTTTCTTTTTAATGAAAATTTGTATTCTCACTGAGACACCTTGTACTTATATTTTTTAATTACTTCCTTTTAAATGACATTTGAATCGCCCTGTTTTATGCTTCTTTTTTTTACCGCACGATGTCTCTCTCTTCTTCTTTATCAATTGTCAACACTCGTACCAGCTGTCGCTTTGTTTTCTTTTATTTGTTAAAAACGAAAATAAACTCTGGACGCACGTGTGTTGGAAATAGATTCGATCGGAAATTAATTAATTTTTCTAACGATTTATTAGAAAGTAAAACAACCTCAATATGGGTAAATTAAATGTAACCGTGTTGCGGTACTTGACCAAGGAGGATTTTCGTGTGTTAACGGCGGTAAAGCCAATTTTCTTAAATTCCATTTACAACAACAGCAATATGTAATTATTACTCCTTCTCGTATTGCAGGTGGAAATGGGTATGAAAAATCATGAATTGGTGCCCGGACCTCTAGTGGCTTCCATAGCAAACCTTAAGACAGGCGGTGTCCATAAACTGCTTAAGGAATTGTGCAAACACAAGCTGTTGACTTATGAAAGAGGAAAAAAATGTAAAGTTTTTTAAACAAAAGTTAGTGAAAACAACAAAAACATTTTTTATTTTGTTTTTTTTTTCCTTTCTTAATTATACAGTTGATGGTTATCGTCTTACCAACACCGGATACGATTATTTGGCTTTGAAATCATTAACACTACGTGGTTCCGTGGCTTCATTTGGCAATCAGATTGGCATTGGCAAAGAGTCCAACATTTATGTTGTGGCCGATGAGGATGGTAATCCCATTTGTTTAAAGTTACATCGTTTGGGACGTACCTGTTTCCGTAATGTTAAATCGAAACGTGATTATCACGGTCGCAGACATAAAGCCTCTTGGTTGTATTTATCTCGTATCTCAGCCACCAGAGAATTTGCTTATATGTCTGCCTTGTATGAAAGAGGGTTTCCAGTGCCCAAACCTATTGACTTTAATCGTCACTGTGTTCTAATGGAATTGGTAAACGGTTGGCCCATGTAAGTAAGCACCTATAATAGTTTAAGTGGCACAACTATTTTTAGTTAAAATTATTTTATTTTCGTTTTCTAGGACTCAAATTCACGAACTTAGAGATCCTGAACAGGTCTACGATGATCTTATGAACTTAATTGTTCGTTTAGGTAACTCGGGTGTTATTCATGGTGATTTCAATGAATTCAATTTGATGGTAAACGATGATGGTAAACCCATACTAATTGATTTTCCTCAAATGATGTCAACTTCTCATGAAAATGCTGAATTGTAAGTAGAAAAATAGCTTGGAAATGAATAGGAATTACGTGATAGTTTTGGTTAATATTATGGTAACACATGACTCATTAAGTTGATTTCACATCATGCAAGTCATGTACACACTTTTCTACGTTTTTGCGAAAGCCTTTGTGGTTACCTTCATGACTATGTAAAGTAAAGCCAGTAAGGAAAAATATGATGAAAATTCAGAATGATATTCACAATCTATGAAGCAGAAATTCATGAAATAGAAATAAATAAAAATATTTCAGCATTTCTAATTGCATTTATAATCTTGGAAACTTTAAATCCGGACATAAAATTAAACTGTTAATTTGTTCAGTCTGGGCAATCACGATGAAGTCGATGTAAGGAATTTACATGTCGAAAGTAAGGAATTTACTATCTCTGACAGGAACGGCCCCGTTTGATTTCTAAATTAACAAGACTTTCCAATTTTCGATAATAAAGTTTTGAAATCGTTTATACCGTGTAGCTCACGGAGATCTGCGATAGATATCAACGTGATTTTTGTAGAATTTATGCCTGTCCGGCTCTGAGTAGAAGAATAATGGCGTTGATTCTTTAAACTCTTTGTTGAAAGCCGATATTCAGGCTGTACAGAGGTTTGTTATTGTTTCACTATCTCTTTATTTCAGACCATTACTTCCTTACTTTCCTTTTTCTAGTGAGAGCACAATGTATTTCGTAACTTAAAAGTGTGTATATAACAAAACCGATTCATCTTATAATTACAGTTTCTTCGATCGTGATGTACAGTGTGTAAGGGAACTATTTCGTCGTAAATATAATTACGAAAGTGAAGATTATCCGAAATTTAGCGATATAGTAAGAGATGATAATCTAGATACCGAAGTCCATTGTACCGGCTATGGTTTTACCAAAGAAATGGAAAAGGATTTGCTTAAGGTTTGTTTTATTAGTAGTATTTGCTTCTAGGCATATGATTTAAAATTCATTCATCATTAGGAATATGGCATGATTGAGGAATCTGAAGATGAAGAAGTCGAACATGATGAAGATGTTTCCGAATTACAACAATCGACAAACGATGATATAGACACATATCGCCAGCAATTACAAAATGAGATAAATTTCAGTGAAAGTAAATCGTCTAAGGCTGGTGATGATTCTATTAGACGTTACATAGAGTCATGTACACAGTACTTAGGTAATATTAAGATTGGCCCGGAAGTTGATATACCAGAAGGTACACCAAAACCAGGAGCTCTTCAACCGCAAATACTAACAGATGAAGTAAATTCTAAAGCACCAGAAACAAAAGTTACATTTGAAATACCCAGCAAAGAAACGAACACAAATCTTCAATCACAAGCTGAAAAAGTGGAAACTAGTTCCAATCAAGCTAATCAAGATGACTCTGATGCGTTGTCATTAAGTTCAAATGATTTAGAAACTGATAATGTACCCGAACTAGTAAATGTTGATCCAAATTCCCGTATGTATCGTTTAAAAATGGTAGAAAAAATATTAGAAGAAGCTCGCTCGCAACGTTCATATTCGACTTCGGCCAGTACGATAGCACCATCAGTTGTAACCGATCGTATAAGACGTAATATGGATAAAAAAGAAAAAATCGATATGCGCAAACGTTGTGTTGCCAAAGGTGAAGCCAGTGCAGTACATCGTCATCGTAAAGAGAATAAAGATGTTGTTAAGGAATATGCTGGCTGGGATTTTTAAATACTAAATTGTAAGTTATAAAGGGAATATAGAATTCAAAATTGTATTAATTCGTTGATATACATATGTAATGTATTTATAGATATTTTTTTTATTGTATTGTATATACAAGAAATTCCTTTCGTGGGTTCTTTTACAGATTACAGATTGAATTAAATTTGAATTTAAATAAAAAGAAACTCTAATTTTAATTAAATCACTGATGCGTTCAATTGAGTTTAAAACAATGTATTGTTATTGTATTCCATTAGCATCAATAACATGTTCAAAGGCTTTGTATTATTAATTTTGCAAATAAGCTGTTCATAGATGTTTGTTTTACTTTTTAGCATTGCTGGAAACAAAAAAACAAAAAACAACTTTTAAAATTATTTATTGTCTAAACTATTGTAGTTTTTCAATAACGGGTACTTACTTTTCGATTGAAGGAACTGAATGAATTTCATCTGGCGTAATAAGTCGTATAAATTTTATTTATTTTTTGACTCGAGGTTTTAAAATATTACAATGGCAACAGATTTGGCTATCTGGAGCATCAGGCAATCCGGAGCTAAGTTGTGGATAGTAATAGGCCTTCTGAAGGCGAATTGTAAGTTGAAAAAACGTTTGTTTAGAATAATAATAGGAGTGCTTATGTCATGTCAGAGCAACAGTTTTGGGGGATCATAGCCATGAGGTGCTCCATACCGCTTCAGGGGTGTACAAAAGATCGTCATGTCTGAGTTTAATGTAAAACAATAATAATAATGAATAATATGTAGATATATCCCGCCGTTGTACAAATCTTCTTTAGAAAGGACAATAACCGTACTATTTATTTCAATTTAATGACGTTTGCATCTTATATCTATATAGCGTATAGGGCAACTTCTTTGATATTAATTTGACCAAAATGACTAATAAGGTGATCTCTGCAGTAGTTACCAAAACGATCTCCAGTAGAGTGACAACTTTCTTTATTCAGTGATTCGAACTCAAAACTTCTATTATCTAAATTATAAATCACGGCGGGCAAATTTAGTATGATTTGGTGTTCTAGCAATCCTTTATAGACAACGTCAAGGCCAACATTTGTACTTATAAATTCAATTAAGCGTCCGTACCATAACACCAACAGTAGTTTAAGTTTACAAAAGCAACGCTAAGAGTTTATCACCGTTGTGGGCATGTTTGTAGCAAGTGTTCTGAACAACATATGTGTGACTAGGGGCGATCTAAATAATCATAATTATACTAGTATACGCGAGAACTGACATTTTTAGAACCAGTGAGGCATTAATCTATCTTATAGTGAAATACATTGTGGTATGTATGTATATTCAGAGTAATAGTTTTTAAAAGATAAGTCTTGTTAATGCAAAATGAAGACAACATTACTTAATTGATGTAAATTTCGAATGTTTAGGTACAAGCACAGACGTAACAGAGAGTAACAGTTTAATTTATTGAGGCCTTTGCTCCATATCTCCAGTGTTATATAAAATTATAATGCATTTGACCAAATTTTTTTAGGTAAGAACGAAAAAAAATTTACTTTTTGAACACTTATTTTAATCAATATAATCAATAAATTTACTAATTTTACATACAAATTTAATATAAAATGTAATCTTTGTTAGTTTATTCCAATGGATCCAAAAGACCCAAATTATCATAAAGAGGCAATAAAGTTTCGACAATCTTTTGCATTTCCTTGTTGTCGAAATATAACGAATCCTTGAACTTAATACCAATTTCCTCTTCATTCACTAGCGTACTGAATTCGGCATGTTCGGTATTTGTATTTAACATAAGGGCTTGGAAAACGAAAGTAGCATTTATAGCTGGAATTTGAAAAATAAGCAACAAAATAAATATTAAATATTAATTATTATATTAATTAAAACAAATACAAAGAAAGATTTTTAGACGGTAATTAGACGGTAATTAAATATTCTCTATCTTACCTAAAAATTTACGAGACTGTACTTCCAAATTGAACTGAAACAATGTAGGTAGACGTCCTTTGAACTTTAATGCTTTCAAGGTGCTCTCCAGAATATCATAGTAGTATTTTATAAATTCTTGTTGGCTATTCAAACGTAACTCTTCTTTTAGCGAGGTATTAAAGAAATAATGGAAATCAATGGCAGGATGACCCCAAACACAAAGTTGCATATCCAAAGGACATTGATCACTTGGTTCTTGATCAATACCATTGGGATACTGGAACATCATATTATTTGTCCAATAATCACCATGAGCAAAAGTCATAAAGTGGTCGTCATCAGGATCGAAGCCTTTGACTGTATCTTCCATAATGCGATCGATTAAACCTTCACATTTTTTGCCATATTTGGCTTTGAGATCAGGGCGACTGTTGACATAATGCGACAGACCAGCGATAATACCACACATCATGGGCTTAAAACCTTGAGTATGACGATTGTAAAAGCCATGATCAAATTTGTGTACTTTAAAGAATTCTGGATCACGTTCATTTAACACAGCACCGCAGGCATGCAATTTGGCCAATTTGCGTAAAGCCAAATGTACATGTTTTGTATCCAAGCGAGCAACACGATTGGCTACAGCAAAATCTCTGGCTACTAAATCATCAAAAATAATAGCACCATGCTTATCATCTACATGCAACGTTTTGGCATAGATTTGATCATCATCACCGAGTTCCTTCATTAGAGCATCAAAGCGTGGCGCTACATATCGATAATAATCGATTTCACATTGTATAACATTGTACTGGCCAAGTACTTGTCCTTCGATACCCTCACCTTGGAAAGTCATCTTGATTACAAAGGCATCGGTTTTTGGCTCCACAATTGTATTGCTTACATAGGTGACCTTAATGCGTAATATGGCACTCGTATAATTTTCACCTTTTCCATTACCCGACTTGCCGCTAATCTTTGTCACTTTAATACTATCATCACTATGACGTTTAATCAATTTATCTTGTATATAATCAACGGTTATCCATTCGGGTAGATTAGGATCGATTTCTGGCACCATCTTTAATTTATTTGTACTATGCGCAGTTATACGTTCGAATTATTAAACTGTTATAAAAATTGTTAGCAGAAAACCGGCTCTATTTATACCGCAAATAGATATTTCGGACTCATACGCTAATATTTATAAGATTTCAATTTTTCATAAAACGTTTGATAAGATAATTGTGTTAAAAACTATGTACATATACGAGTCTATGGACATTAATTTATTTATATACAAACATACACGCATACATAAGTGTATGTGTATGTGTTTGTTTTTATAGATCTACAAATATGTTTCTACATGTACATGTTCGTACATATTTATTATTTTAAGCGTGTATTTAATAAATACAAATTATAATCAATACGCGCTTGTACAAATTTAACCAAATTTAATTCGAATTTAAACGGTGATAATGTTCGACATGGTTAAGCGGTACAGTCGTGTTGAAATTTGTATTTTTTATATATTTGATGTATTTTATAATTGAAAAAGAGGCATTGATCCGTTAGTGGTGGATTTGAACTACACCGAACTCCCTATGAAATCGAAAATTTGCTTAGTGGCACGTTCGCCACTGTGACCAGATCTTCAAACATTCTATCACTCAATATAGTGGTAACTTTTGTAGTAATCCTACTGAGGCAGACCAAACTGGTAAGCGAAACTGACTATAGCTCACTGTTTTGTTAGAATTCCTGTTAGAAAGTGGTTCTCACGCTGTTCACTGTTGCACAGAGTAGTTTTGAAATTTGTAAACCAGGTATGGCGTTGAACCCACGTTTTGTTGAATGCCGCCCTGCTGATTTTTCCTTATTTAGAAAAGTGTTCCTGTGGAGGTGCATATATTTCCTCTATTGTCTCCTCCTCATACGTCACTGATCCCTTCTGTGTCAGTTCGTCCGTTTTTTTTTTTTTTTTGTTGCCCTTTACACCACAGTCGCCCGATATCCAGTAGAGGTGGGTGTTGTGTTGGCACATACGTTGTAGAATCCATTGAACTTCTGACGTCCGTTTGGTTTAACGAGATAGGATCTCAAAATTTTGATTGCTGCTTGACTGTCCACTTATATGATCAAGTTCAAAGGGGGCTTGCAGCTTGTTCTATAACGAAAATCTCCGCCTGAAATACGTTGGCCTGTTTAGGTAATTTCTATGATCCTTTGGTCAGTCAAATCCCTGTTTATCAAAATAAATCTCCAATAAATTTTTGAGTCATCTGTGAAGCAATTGAATGTTTAATGTTCGTATAAATACTACTAAAGACAATCTCCTGTACCAAGTAGTCACATCTAAAACCTGGGTGATTCGGTTCTATTTCGTGCATAAATTTAAAATTATTTAAAATTTTTGTTGCAGTGTTATAATTAAAATGTGTAAGCTTTTATACTTTGTCTAACCTAACTCCCTTGTTGTAAATTATGTAAATTATGTCAATAATGTCAATAATGTCAATAATAACCATATTTAGAAGTAAATCATACAAAGAATAGCAAAAGGTTATTCATTTATTTCATTAATAGATTTTTGTTGTTCAATTGCCTTTCATTTTCGTATACTTCTCAACCAGCCACAGAAATTTTAGACAATATTTAGGTGAGTTGAATCGAAGTTAACGTATGAAAAATATTTCCAAGGCAACTTTCTTAAAAGACTAACACATGTAACATGGGAGGTGTGAGAAATCAGCTTTTAATACTGATTGAAGGTTGGTAGTGACCAATTTTGAATGAATATATAGGCCATTGTATTACATTGACTAATTGTGTTTAAATCCATAATTTCACAACTACGGCAGATTATGTTCGATTTCCACTAGAAACCTTGGTTTGTTACGCTGAACCGAGCATAAGATCTAAGTTACTCAACTCGAAATAATTATAATAAAATTTGTAATTGTTTTCTCATTAATAAAAAAGTTAGTATTTACAGTTATAAATTAAGCTTAAGTAATAACCTTTCAGGCAATAAGATTTCATATTGATCAATTTCATTAAGAAAAACTGTTTGTTCGGCTAATATTTCGAAGCATAAATTCAATGATATATCCTAAGCATCTACCTTTATATAAGGCTTACATATCCTGAAGTAGAGTACAAACTTTAACCAGAAATCATCAAAAGTTGGACTATGTCTGTGTACGCATTTGACAGTAAACATGTACTATAAAAATAAATATGTATATATACATACACTGGCGAGCAAAAATGGCTACATGATATTAACAAAATATTTTAAATCAAATATTTTTTGTATTTATTGCAGTAAGTAGGAAATGGTAAATATTTTTGTAAATTGTTGAAATGGTCTGCACGAAGTCGGGGTTTAAATCAGATCGAGAATTTGTTGGCAATTGTAAAACGAAAACTGGCACAGTATGGAAGCCCTCTAAATACCCTTAACGAATTGTGGCTGAGAATTGAGTGGCAGAGTGGTAACCATCAAAAAACTGGTAGAAAGCTTACCAAAACGCATTAAATCAGTAATAAAGAATAAAGAATTATGGAGGAAATACTCATTTGAAACCAAACGAGCAAAATTGGATAAATGCTACTAAATAATATTTAAGCAGTGTTTTATATTTAAAGGGAAAAATATTACTGAAAAGTTTTTGTTTTAATATGGATTGTTTTTTTTTTTTTTGTTTTTTTTTAATAAATAAAGTACAAATATAAAGTTTATATTTTTTTTATATATTGTGTAGCCATTTTTGCTCGCCAGTGTATGTATGTATCTATATTAGGGAGGAGGTGTGTGCGACACGCGAAAAAATAAAACTTAATTAATATTGTATATAAAATTTTAATATTTATGATTAAAAAGTATTGCTAAATTTTTCCTTCCACTTGTGCCTCTTATGGTGACAACAACCGATATTTCGTTTTCATAAAAAATATACACACAAAAACAAAAACAGTAATAGAACGAAACAAATTAGATCAACTGATTAAAGTATAAATACATACTTATTGTGTCATTTCCAATTGATAACCATTACCTTAGTTAAGCTTGTATTATCTATTAAATGCAATCAACACTAGACGGCAAACTAATTAGAAAAGTTAACATTCTGACTTGCTTTACTTACAGCATATATTTGTTTGGTTTTATATTTTGAACACATATGTATGAACAAAAAATACTTGACATTAATATTCCTATCGACAAAATTTATTTAAATATTTAATTTGGAGGCTTGTGCCTATGATATGCCTCTGATAAATGTAAAAATAAATATTTTGTCATGGTAGTCTACACAAACTTGAGTTGGCCACACATTATACTCGAATGCCGCAGAGCTATGAATACTGCACAATTAAATCTTTGACCACAATTAAGAACTACTACGACTACGTTATTGTTCTAATTTGACAATAATGTATGATCTTGGTTGTACATTTGAGATCAGAATTTTTTGAGATGTGCGGTGTGGATCAGATCCAAATCGAAGCCATTCAATTATGGATACAAGAATTACTTTATCAGGTTCCTGTAAATGTTAATACAATTTCGATATCATCTTTAAAATAGTAAAATCCAAAATTTGTCAATTTTGTGTATTTATGATATATTTTTTCGGAAATATTGTTACAGACTTAATTTTGCTGTATTGAACGAAATGCCAGGACTTAACTGTGTTTGCTGGTTTGATCTCCAGCTGGAGATTTTGTAAGCATGGAGGTGAAGATTTTCTGTCAAAATTTTGATGATTTTCTCGTATACTGCTGCAATGCTGCTTACTAGACACCATTTAGATGTAAATCAGTTTGACGATATTCTTTTGGAGGATTTAAACGTGACACACGTGTTTACCTATTACATGTTGGGCTTAGTGGCGTCATAGTTTTATACGAAGTATTTCTATAAGGGTATTTTCAATCGCTTAAGCTTAGTCGAAATTTTTTTTTTCCAACCGTATTGATATTTTTACAGTAGTACTACTCATACTAATGGGATTATTAGTTTTATTAGAGGGCGGTGCGAGAATAAATTGCTGACAAGGATCTGGAATAGACCCAGCACATTTTGTACTTAGAGATGAGGAGAAATTTGAGACTATTACCCTCACAAATTCTCTGCAATTGTCCAATCCCTAGTAGGTTGAATTTGAGGAGACTGGTCGGCGGCTTCTTTGAAGGTTTGGACTTTCTGCTGAGACCCAATATTAGGACTCTCAGGACATCATCACACTCTTTTGTGTTTTTGTTGCTTACATTTTTTCCTTCCCTCTTTCGCTTTTTTTATTTCTTTTATGGCTCATTTATAGTGAGCCATTTTGACCTCTAGGTATTGTAATCTAAGCGAAGCAATTAAATTTTCAATTTTTGAGATAATTTAAAGCATTTTCCAATGATAGATTCAATTCTATTTATTCTTTTAAATTTTTTTTTTTGAAAAAGTATGTCCTGCATTTAAACATTATAAGGAAATTATACTTGCCATCCTATTAGAATATGATATTATAACCAAATTTGTTGAGTAAACAATAATAATTATTGTAGGGTGATATAAAATGGGATTTTACGGCAAATTATTTTTTAATATTTTTTTTTTGTCACACGTAGTTTCTTCTTAAAAATTTAATTGTTGACAAAACTTGTTTGATAATATTAAAATAAAATTAAGAAAACTGTCAAGTCATGTATTAAGAAAATAAATAATAAAAAAGAAAAGACAAAATTAAAAAAGCGATTTGTTAAATATTCCTACTATTGATATCTGTTATTAGCAGAAGATTATTTAAAAAAGTGGCAAAACGTTACTTTACTTGGTGTAAAAAAAAGCAAAACAAATTCGAATGTATTTGATTTCAAATACAATGACGTAGTAAAATACAATGTTATCATAATGCCCTATACAAGCAGATACAAGTCTCGTCATGAAACCAAACTTGTTCTGTTATAGTCCAAACAAACTTTCGATGGACATTATTTTGTTAATAGAAATACAAAAGTGTAAGATCATATCCGACAGTTCGATACCTTACATCACAGCATTTCTACTCATCTGGAGCATTAAAGTTAAATCTTATTTTGTGTTTTTTTGGGGTAAGAACAATGATACTGAATAATAATCGGTTTCAATTTAGGTAAACGTACACCGTGTGTATTTATTTTCACTTCATAATTTTCAAGTGTACTTAACTTTATCTCAAGATCAGAATATTAATGTTATTTGAACTGAAGTCTGAATACAATAAAAACACGTAGTCTTTCACTACATGCATAGATGAATAAAACTAGCCTCAGTATTTATATTAAGTCATAAGTTTACTACTATCGGCTCTTACAATATAGACTTACGAACTTTGTTGAAACTACATCTGTCAAGTTAGTTGTCATAAATTCGGAGTGTTTTATCAATTTACTATAAGCAGACATAGCTAAAATTCAAGAAGACTATCAAGTAATAAAATTGTTCTAGCCAAATAGGTCTTCTGTTCGGGCAACGTAGGCCCATTTGTAGATTAACGCGTACGAGATCATCTCGTGGTCATCTCTCGTGCAAGTGATTAAAAATTACCACCTAAATTCATAAGTCACTAGTGTATATGAATAATTTACAAATCACAGCTGTCCTCTAACCCTTGCCTTGCCATCCCTTTGAAAAAATAAACAAAACGAAAAAACAAAAACTTTCAGCTGATATCTCACACACACTTTGTTTTATTTTAATTTAATCATAGGAAACGCTTGAAAAAAGACTCTATATAAAGTCAATAGATTAATTTCAAAATATCGAATTCCATCAAGGTTGAAAGTTATTTTAAAATTAACAGCTTAGAAAAGGGGGAAAAACATCTCTAAACTATACGAAGTATGATTAGACACTTAGAATTGATAAATACTTCACATATTTATTACGTAAAATATTTTATTTATATCTTTAAAACTTGCTGTATATTGAAGGGTAGAAATTATCCTCTTTTATATTATTTACTTACACCCTCTGCGTAAACTGTAACTGCATATTGATTCAGTAATATTCCGTTTGCTTTGGATTATCGATTGAGAACATTTCGGTATCATTCTTATTTTTGTTATAAAAAAATTATTTGGATTGAATTATTTATTTTTTGACTCTTCCACATGTTGGTCACATGTTAGTCACATTTGTCAAATATTTGATAAAAAAAAATTTAAATGCTATGATGGTATAATAATTTCATTTACAATGCCTTTACCAAACACGGCATATTTTCGTTCAAATATTTGATAGATGTGACTTCATCTTTAAGGAAGCATTTCGCTTTGTCGTTAAATTTTTTATTTAAACAGTATTTGCTTAGACAATAATTTAATCATATTTCAATTAAGGTTTGAAACGCAAATGAAAAAAATAACTGTTTTTTATATTTGCCGTAAAATTTTAATTAAAGAAAAGAATTATTTGCTCTTTTATTACTTGTAAATTAAATTTACTTGATCATCTGAATGCATTTATGGGTGTTATGTTATACGATTTTAAATTATTTTATTACGTGAAATTATTATCATTCTGGTTAAGTATTTAGATGTAACTGAATAAATAATTTTCAAGTGTGCCATGTTACACTCAAAAAAAATTCTAATTTGAAATGAAATTAAAACTTATGAGTTCAGTTCCTTTTTCTAAATTCCTTCTGTTGAGAATTTCGACAACACTTGTCTAAGATTTTAGATAGATTGCGAAGGCAATCCAACAAGCTCTTGTGACAATATAGTAATTCACGGTAGTAAAATGGATTAAATAAGTGGCAACTAATTTGAGAGATCGAAAGTCGTTGTGGGAGGATCCGAAAATTTTTTTATAATCTAAAATTTCAAAATTTTTACCGTGTATTTAAAATTTTTGCTGTCTGCTACGAATCTAATCTATTTGCGGAGAGTCTTCAAATGATAATGTTATAAACGTACGTCCATATATTATACATACGCGTTTAGTTATATATGAACGTACATTACATGAGAATGCATAATAGTTCCACAATTACAGGCAATAGAATTCATAATCTACAGATATAAATACAATCGCAAAACTAATGCAAAATTTCATTTGGCAAGGAGACGGAAACTAAACAATAAGCTTAAGACACAGTATATAATAAAAATTAAAATTATTCTTAATTAAAAAAATGTCAGATACAATTAACACCGATACACCAAAATTTATTACTCAAGAATATGTAGAGGATGTATTGAAAAAATACTTTCAAGATTCCACTTTGCAAGTGATGGAAATTAATGCTAGTCCGGCATCGGCAAAAGGAGAAAGTTATTGCAGCGTAATGACAAGACTACGCGTAAAATATAAAGTTAAACGGTCGGTAGACATAAAAGAAATTACCTTTCTTGTCAAATCCACTGAAGATAATGATTCTATATCCACGAGTATTTTAAAAAAGTATGATGTTTACAATACGGAAATGGAAATGTACGAAACAGTTTTTCCACAACTACATCAGTTATTAAGGTCTATTGGGGACAAGGAACAATTGAGTGCCGAAACAATTTATGTAGATCGCCAGCTAAATGCCATTTTGTGTGAGGACTTATCAGTGCGACAATTCCTTACAGCCAATCGTTTAGTAGGTATGGACGAGGCTCATGTGAAAATGTCCCTGAGGAAACTTGGAAAAATGCATGCTGCCGCTGCCGTTTTGAATGAACGCCAAGGTGGCTGTTTAGAAAGATTTACGCACGGTATTTTCAATAGGCATGTGAATTATTTTGGCGTATTTTTTGAAAATGTTATTAAAGTTTGTGCAAAATTTGCAGAAACTTGCCCTGCATTGGGCGCTTACTATAGAGATAAACTATTAAAATTGATACCATACGCTGTTGAATATGCTACACGTTGTTATGATCGAAATCCCAAACATTTTCTAACACTAAATCATGGTGACCTATGGGTTAACAACGTGATGATACAATATCATAAAGAAGAAAATGATAATGTTCGCCTTGTGAAAGATGGTTTATTAATTGATTTCCAATATTGCAATTGGACTTCACCCGCTGTGGATTTGCATTATTTCTTTAATACGTCACTTCAGGATGATTTGTTGTTCAATCATCAACCAAAACTAGTGCAGTATTATCATCAGGTGTTGTCAGAAACTTTGGAAAAACTTAAATACAAACAGCACATACCAACTTTACTTGAATTGCAAATACAACTCCTGGAAAGAGGTTTCTATGGTAAGTAAATATGAAAACAAAAGTTTTTTGTGAAATCAAAACAATATTTCTAAAATTTCCTTAAATTTGTGTTTTTTTTTTATAGCTGTTACGTCTCAGCTGGTGAACTTTCCTCTCATGATCAATGATAAAACTGAAGAGGCAGATTTCGAAAATTTTGTTCAGAGTGATGAAAAAGCCCAACGATTCCATAATATTTTATACACAAATGAACGAGTACGAAAAGTTATTAAAGTCATGTTACCAAGATTTGATAATCTGGGACTTTTAGATGTAGTCGAGTAAACATATAATTACAAATATTTAACATAATTAATAATAAATTATGAAAATAGTATTTCAATTATTTCCAATACTAAAGGATATTTAATTTTATTTAAGAAAATATTTAATTTAAAGTCACCATAGTCTAGTAGGTAGTGTGTTGACTTCTTAGACGTAAAGCCAGGGTTCGAGCCCCAGGCCAGACATCAAAACGAAATGCAAAAAGTATTTCTTCGGCGATTTCCTCTCAGCGGATTTCTGGCAAAAAAAAGCCTGCCATGAAAACTTTCTCAAAAAAATCTGTCGTTCGGAGTCGACTTTAAACTGTAGGTCCCCCCAATTATGTATAAAATTAACACACACCACATAAGTGGAGTGAGAAACTAGGTCAATAATCCAGACTGAAAGGTTGTAATGACCAATTATGTATGTATGTAAAGTCAAACGTAACTTATTAAGTTTACGTATCTAACCAATAAAATTATTTAGCCAGGATTACAACCCAACTGCTCACATCACTTGTATTGTGTGTGTTAATTTTAATTATTTATGTTATTTTTTTATTTCCTCTTGTCTGAGATGGGCTCTTGTCGAAATTTTAATAATAATGTACGTCTAGGCACATAGCCTATTCTTTTTACTAAAAAAAATTTAATAATTATCATGTAATAATGCTAGACTATTGCCGCCATACGAAATACAATCCAATTATTCCCATTATTCCTATAATGTTCCCCTTCTGTTCTGTTGCCCAGATAACCTTCAGGATATTGTTACATGTCAATCATGCTTAGTGCTACCTAAGTACTTAGGGATGTACTAGTACCGCAGAGGATACTTATTCTGAAAAAAACCTTGCGGCATTGTCCTGAATAACTCAAATAGACATTTTTTGTAATTACCTAAAAAAAAAACTTCTTTCTGCAGAGTAAATCTCACTCCTCCACAGGAAATTTCTGTCTGTTAACAGCGCCCACACGATCTACTAAATAGCGTAAGCTGACTGCTAAATCCAGCATCCATATTGTCTCGCATTAACTTAACCAAATTATCTCCAACTACGGCCCATATACCTTATAGTTGTGCAAGCTATCACTACCAATGTCATGGTCTGTAGGTCGATGATTATTAGCTTATTTTGGCCTGAACTGTATGAACTAGAATGATGTATGATTTCAACAGGACGGCGCTAATTGCCACAGAGCTCATGCCATATTAAATGCTCTGTAATATGAATTGGCCATCGATTCGAGAGTTGGTACAGCTAGATTTTTCCTACGGAGTTTTTTTTTAAGCTGAAATTGAATGCAAGTAAGGCACAAGCCATACCAGTTTTCAAAACCAATATAATCCGTGCCAATGGTCGATTTCGAACGAATAAAAAATTTCAATGACGTAGCATACCCACTTTGTTTTATTTAAATTGTTTTATTGAAGGAATTAAATGTTTAAGTTTAGTAAATTCATAGTAGTAAAATTTGGTTAAAATTTTTATCCATTTTCTTAGTATAAAAAAAATTTAATATTAAAATTAGTTCTATATCTCTTAACGTCCTTGTTGACTAATACTTTTTCTACTTTATTACAAACAGGTGACACTATTTTTGTATATCTAATAAGCCAAGTTGATCGAAATATGGTAATAAAACTTTTAGATTATTCTGTAAACGTTTATTTTCATATAATTTGTTACGGAAGTTTCTGCCTCTTTCGTCATTCTCAATCAAACTATGAAAATCAGCATCTTCGCATTGATCATTTATCATAA
This sequence comes from Sarcophaga peregrina, assembly GCA_014635995.1. NCBI lineage: Eukaryota > Metazoa > Arthropoda > Insecta > Diptera > Sarcophagidae > Sarcophaga > Sarcophaga peregrina. The sequence continues at coordinate 103,955,793 of CM025789.1, read as the reverse complement.
TCGGTTGATTTACAGTGGCGGCACTTAAGGCTGTAAACATTTGAATGAGAAAAAATATGTTAAAAGATAATTTTCTTTGGGAGTTTTTCGACATATTTACCTAATATTTTTCCTTCCAACAACTGTACTTGAAGTTCATGCAATGTCGGTATATAACTATTATAATTCAGTTTCATTAAGCTGTTTGTTAAAGTGGTGTGATAGCATTGCACTAAACCATCAATAGCGTTAACATCGAGTTGCAATTTCGGCTCAAGAGATGTGTGTAAAAAGTAATGCAAATCAACTGCTGGCGAAGACCAGTTGCACAATTGAAAATCTATTAATAGCACGTCTTTTAAGGATTTTTCGTTTTGGGATTGTGAATCATAAAGCATCATCATATTATTAACCCATAGATCACCATGACACAAAGTGTAGAAATGTTTGGGATTACTGTTGTAGGCCCGAGTACCATAATCAACCAAATATGGTTTCAATTTCATAAGCTTATCGTGATAGTAAATACCTAGTTCTTTAGATTTTAAAGCAAATTTTGCACATATTTCTATAAGGTACTCAAAAACAACTCCAAAGGCACGTGTATGACGATTAAATATTCCATGATCGAATTTTTCCAATTCTCCATTAAGTTTTTGATTTAACACAGCTGCTGCAGCATGGAATTTTGCCAACTTTTTCATAACCATACGTGCGTGAACATTATCCAAACCCTTTAGACGATCGGCTAAAATATAATTCCTTACTGCAAGGTCTTCAAATATTATGGCTGATTTATCAAAGTCCACTTTTAAGGTTTTGGCAAAAAGTTTTTCTGTATCACCCACTTGCTGTAGGATATCGGCCAATTGTGGTAGAATTTTTTCATACATTTTCATTTCGGTATTGTAGACATCATATCCTGCCATAATTTTTGCTACAAAAGGATCACTTTCATAGGAATATTTCATTATAAATGTTACTTCTTTTGGCTCTTTTATTTGTTTACTTCCAACGAATTTTACTCTAATACGGCTCATCACACTGGCATAGTTGTCACCATTTGCAGTGGCTGGTTTTATTTCAACATTTTGTATTTTTACTTTGTCATCGTTAAGATATATTTTAAGCACATCCTCTAGATAGGAGTCTGTCACCCACAGGGGTGCTTGCCAGCTGCTGTTTTCACACATTTTTCTCAAAGCGATTTTTTAGATTCCCGTGATAACGCGTGTGTATGTATCAGCTTTTAAAATGATCACAATTTGTTTAAATACCATCGGTTTTATGGTTGAGAAAGTGTCAGATAACAGAGAAATGCTGTGTAATCTTTGCCACTATAAAAATAGTATTTTATAACTAGAATATTATTTTATTTTTATTTTATTTTTTTTTATTAAAACATCACTTTTATTACGTTTTCATATCACTGCTGTTCTGTGTTTCTTATATTTATGATACACTACATACTTGTAATAACACGTTCAAGTAGATTAATTTCAAGTTATTCGTAGTCTATTTTACGGATCGTTGCTATTACTTTGTTAAGGAATATTTACGATATACTCTCGTCAAATGTTATTAAAAGACTAACAGCAATTTAGTTTTTATGCGAAATTATTCTAATTTCATAATCAATTACGACTAATACTATAACAAAAAACAATTTTAATTTATTAACAAAGTGTACGGTAAACCTATTATTGCTATTTGTATACATTCCAGTGATAATTGTGAAAAAAAATTCCGAAGGTTCGATTGTATTTAGAAACTGAGATAAAAATGAAGTGTTATAGCATTGCAATATATTGCACTGCCGCCAATATTTATAAGGTGCCTACAGAAAATCTTGCCTAATGCAACGTTTCCTAACAAACTTCAGTATATTGTTCCGTATCAGTACGAATAACCCCCTCCGTAGTACTCGATAAGCATTCTGGTGTTTCAGATTCCGTGTACTAGCTTTAATGATTCATTGCCCTCAATACATGAGCTACATATTAGATTGGAAGTGATTCCTATTGGTCATAAGGCCAGTTATTATCCCAGGGCTACTTCTTGTTAGTCTGACACATAACGCAAATCTTTTCCCATCGTAATTATTCAACAACATTTTGTATCGTGACAAACTAATTTGGAAATCTTTATTTTCCCTTCGCAAACTTCTCTTCTTACTTAACAGAAAGTTTCTGTTTATTATTGTTGTGGAAAATCTTCGTAAACTCATCATCTTTTTATTACAGTGAATTTTAAATATAACCTGGGATCTAGCAGTGAGAAATGGGATTTTCTAAATCTAGTTGACTCGGCTTTTGTCAAGGTTCTACAAGACGAGAATTCAGATTCGGCCTGAACATTATATAGTATTTCTAGTTATTTTTCCCTGTTATTCCTGTCCAGTCGGACATCAAAACGAAAAATATTTCTTCGGCGACTTCCTCTCAGCAAATTTCTGGCAAAGACTCTGAGAGTAAAAATTGCCATGGAAAGCTTCTCAAAAAAATCTGTCGTTCGGAGTCGACTTTAAACTGTAGGTCCCGCCACTCATGTATAAAATTAATGCACACAACATAAGTGGTGAGAGAAGCTAGGTCGTAATCCTGACTGAAGGGTTGTAATGGCCAATTATGTATGTATGTATGTATGTATTCCTGTCCAGTGAAAATTGAGAACATATTTCAATGGCGTGGACTTCAGCTTCGAAGATACAGACGAAGTTTCTACAACGAACCCGAATATTTCACTTTGGGACCAAAAATTTCTGCTCGTGTTCCTTGGTATATTCTTAGACCACCCATATAGCACAAAATAGTCCTTCTTTTAAGGACTTGTTCTTGTTTATTGCTAAGTAGCATCGTGAATCGTTTGCTGAGATTATAAAAGTCTATTGACTTCGCTTGAGGAGGAAATGGATGGCAACACATAATTCATATAAATATAACTGAAAGGTTACAATGCCTCTTGGTCGCATACTACTTCTACTTTTTAGCAACATTTAAACTTTATATTATAAAGTCCTTATAAAGTTTATAAGGAAAACTGTTAATGTATCTCGGAGTATATAAAATGTGGTATTATACTTTTGTCTGTTTTACTCACACGTCATGTATTAAAATATAATGATTAGATAAGAGTAAATAAATATTGAATCATGATATCATGACCATATATCGAGTCTTCCAACACCGAACTACGACTGTGATAACGGTCATCTTGTTGAAGCCACATCTATCACACGGTCGTCCACAGCTAATGCCACATTGGATATACGACACGAGCGAATTGAGAGCATAGGTTTATAACTTGAGAGTAATAAGAACTGGCCAACGAGTTATTGTGTCATAGAATTTATTTTTCCTAATGAGGATAATCTGTTCGATAATTATTACATTCATACTTTTGCCTTCACTGCTGACATAGCATTCGTTAGTATACATGACAATGTTTATGAAACATGCCTGCAGGATTAATTGAACTTATCTAGAGGATAAAGCCAAATAAACGGAAATGTGGCCACGGAACGTTTATGTTCCGTAATGTTCAGTAATGTTTTAAATAAATAAATAGGTGAGATTTAGCTTATTTTCATTTTGATAATTTGAAAATCATACGGGAGTTAAAATTTTGGCTTTTAGCATCTTGAGAGAAATATTGGCTACGCCAAGTGTTTTCTTGCGTTTTTTGAAATTTAATGACTTCACGTATTTTGGTACTATTCAGACATTCAGTAGGTATATTCTTATTAATTGGGCGTGTTACACAATTGAATAATATCTACTGTGAAGGCGAACATTGTCAACATTTGTATATAAATTTCTTGTCCCCCTTTTTGGTTGTTGATATAAATAATTTCCTAGTATAACTTACTGTCTGTGGTGTCTACATTAAATTAAACTACACACACGTTTGCTTATTTTCCCTTTCAACACAGCTATAGTGCATCGGATTGATGTGAAATTAATCTTAACGAACTCAAAGTCTCTTGCATACTAAGTAATTCAACAATTCGAAGATATTTTAAAATTTTCATTTATTTATTAAAACTATGTTTATCACATGTGTACATAGATCTTATCATAATCTTTAAAAGTTGAATTTTTAAAATTATTTTTGTACATCCAATAGTCCGCAACGATCAAAGTATGGTAATAAATATTTCATATGATTTTGAACTCTCTTATTTTTGTAGGCACTTGCACGAAAATTATGACTGCGTTCATCATTATCAACTAGGCTATGAAAATCAGCATCATGACACTCATCGTTAATCATAATCGCCTGACTGGCCAAGGCGGCAGTAACAGCTGAGAAACAAAAAAAAAAAAAAAGTAAAAAAATAAGAAAGAAAATATTTATTTCGATTAAGAATGTAAAATTATTACTTACCCAAGAATTTTCCTTCCTCTAGTTGGACATGCAATTCATGTAGTGTGGGTATATAACCATTATATTTCAGTTTTTTAAGCATTTCAGTTAAAACTCCATGATAATATTGTGTTAGTTTGTCTAAAGCGTGAACATTCAATTGTAAGTTGGATAACAGAGACGTGTGGAAGAAATAATGCAAATCCACAGCAGGTGAACACCAATTACTAAACTGAAAATCGATAAGTAAGACATCTTTCAGAGCTTTTGCATCATCGTAACGCATCATTATATTGTTGGTCCATAAGTCACCATGACTTAGCGTGTAAAAGTGTCTTGGATTGCTATTGTAAGCGCGAGTGGCATATTCAACAACATGTGGCTTTAGTTTCATAAGTTTATCGTGATAATAAGTTCCCAATTCAGGGCAGGATTTTGCAAATTTTGCACAAATTTCAGTCATATACTCAAACATACAACCAAAGGCTCTTGTATGTCTATTAAAAATACCACGTTGGAATTTTTCCAATTCACCATTAAGACGTTGATTTAGTATTGCAGCCGCAGCATGAAATTTGGCTAATTTCTTGAGTACCATTCGTGCGTGATTGTCATCCATGCCCGTTAGCCGATCAGTTATAATATAATTGTTCACTTTTAAGTCCTCAAACAAAATGGCTGATCTGTTGTAATCCACTTTTAGGGTTTTAGCAAATAATTGCTCGGTATCACCCACTTCCAGTAGAATTTCAGCCAGTTGCGGTAGTATTTTGTCATACATTTTCATTTCGGTATTGTACACATCATAACCACTCATAATTTTTGTTATAAAAGGATCACTTTCGTACGAGTATTTCATGATAAAGGCTAAATCATTTGAAATTTTATTCTCACTACTAAATTTCACTTGAATGCGGCTCATAACACTGGCATAATTTTCACCATTCGCAGTCGCTGGCTTAATATCAGCACTTTGTATTTTTATTTTTTCATCTTTAAGATATTTTCTTAAAACATCCTCCAAATAGGAGTCTGTTAACCATGACGGTACTTGCCAGCTGTTATTCTCGCACATTTTAAACTTTTTTCAAGATTTCCGTTATGATGCGTTTGCACTCTATCTTGAGAATGATAAGCTTACGGCAGAAATTTTTCACTTTTATTGTTGCGAATCAGTTGTAAAGCCGTCAAAATAAATGTTTTTTCTATTTAAAAAAAATTTTATTAATAGACATAATTTAATCGGTTTATCTTTATGGTGCGCAAGTAGCCCAATAAATGGAAGATAAATAGTGGAATGTATAGAATATATTAGAGATTTAATTTTTCTCACCGTTTTCATATTAAACAAAGAACTCAGATATTTAGAAAATACCAGGTCTTCCAACAGGACTTTTAAACTTTGGCAGTTCATATCAGACATCTTGATAGTCTTTTTTGTCTTTTTTGAAAATCATCATGGACGGTTAAACCATTCAACAATGCGATCACATCATTATTATTAACGACGAGTACTATTGTTCGATTATACCAATTACTTTTGCTCTGAATTAGACGATGTGTTACATAGATCATGTGACATTAGGTCGTTTGCATGAGCGATTTGAGGGCATGGTCATGTCACATGGAGGTGATGTAAAATTGCCACGGAGATGGTGCGATTAAACTCCGTTAGACTTTTACCGTGTGGGGTTTTCTTGAATCCCAGATGTGTGCAAATAAATCAGAATTATGGTTAATTATGGCGTTATTGTATTCGGGTGGGTTCCATCCAGAGAACTCATAATGGCATCAATAAGTACTTCAAGCAAATTAAATTTTTTTTGTTAAATTAAAATAGGAAGCGCTTAATGAAAGACCCTTAAAAAGAAGGTGCCGTATTTTAACAAAAACGAAAAATAAATCGCAAAGATGTTATCTACGAAAATACCAAGCACGCGTATAAGTTTTACACTTACTGCGAAGGCATCAATTGTCATGTGGGTCATTGATTTAATTTTGATTAAAGAAACTGAATAACTGAGAACTTATTCAACAGATGAGCTCTAGTAGACAGGATGTTGGCTTAATAACAAAACCCCATGTTTTAAGCATTATTTCGTTGTTTTTGGACCCGAAATATACTGGTAAAAAGCCTGAGAATGAATAAAATTTTTGGGCAATTTCTTTTGTTTCGCATCGATATAATGCTAATTCATAAAATACACACACACAGCAAGAGTGATCTGAGAAGTTAGATTATAATCCTGGCTAAAGCATTTTAATGGTTAGTTAAGTAAGCAATTTGACAGAAACGGTGATCAATATCCACAGTCAAAGTTCGCAAGTGGCTGTAGAATTAAAATTGGCTTTGTGTTCCAAACTTACTAAATGAAAATCTATAAAATGACGCTTAAATAGGAATACAAAAATATCCCAAATGCCTTTATTTATTAAACTTACATTTAACATGCTTTCGAATATTACATATTATGAAAACAAATTTTTAAAGATTTAAAAATTTTTACTGATTTATTTCCAATAAGCCTCTTCTATCGAACATTGGCAACAGGGTCTTTAGATTATCCTGTACGGTGGGATTAGTGTATAAACGATTTTTAAAATTTATGCCACGCTCATCTTCGCCCATTAAACTGTTATAATCGGCATCTGTTGGATCTTCATTCAACATGACTGGTTGTATAACAACGGCTGAGTGCACAGCTAAATTAAGAATAAATTAAAAATTTTAAAACTTTTGTTTACATTCTACTGACAAAGAAAACACAAAGTAAACTTACCGAAAAATCGTTTTTGTTCAGCGTGTAATCTAAATTTTTTCAAACTCGGTATGGGGTTAGATTTGTAATTTAATTTCTTTAAAGTATCGGTAAAGATTTTATGAAAATATTGCATTAATTCATCTTGATGGTATAGTCTTAAAGGTTCTTTCATGGAAGTATTAAAGAAATGATGCAAATCCAAAGAGGGCGAACCCCAAAATGAATATTGAAAGTCAATTAACAACACATCTAAGGGCTTTCCGGTCTTCGAGCAGTATTTGAACATGACATTATTTGTCCAGACATCACCATGCGTCAGGACATTCACGTGACCAGCGGTGGGAGCAAAGCAACGTTTACCAATTTCCATATAATGCGGTGACATTGCAAATATTTTTTCTGCATATTTACGCGAATCCGCATCATTTAATTCAGCCAAGTAACGGGCACAGGCTTTGAAATTGTTGACAAAAAAGGTTTTGTAAGTATCGGTGTATTTGTTAAAAAATCCCCTGTCATATTTTTCCAAGCAGCCTGCATTACGTTCATTCAATACAGCTGAAGTGGCATGCATTTTCGAAAGTTTTCTCAAAATCAATATAACATGATCCATATCTAGTCTTTGTATACGATTTGCCATGACATAGCCCTGGACGGTTAGATCTTCAAAGATCAGAGCCTGTCTTTTATAGTCCACATGTAACACGGAGGGGAAAAGACGATCTGAGTCATCGATTTCTTTAAGTAAGTCATTAAGTTTGGGCAGAACGTGTTCGTAAATACTCATTTCACGATTGAATATATCATAGTCTTTCAATTTCTCTTTAGCAAATTCATCCTCTTCATATGAAGTTTTACATATAAAATGTTTTTCTTCTTGCTGTTGATCATTCTTAAAATTATACAACACTTGGACTTTGGTTAAAAAGCCACCGTAATTTTCCCCTTTTCCAAAAGCTGGTTTTATATTGAATTTTTTTACTTTCAGTGTAATGTCCTTGTGGTGAATTTTTAATACTTCCTCGATATAATTTTGCGTTAACCACTCAGGAATTGACATAATTTTTCTAAATAATCTTTAGGCTGTGCAGTGACGTGAATGTTGTTAATGAAACTGTTGAAATGTTGAAATTTAGTTTTACATTTATAGTCATCTGGGTATCGTGTGCACCCTACTTGAAAGTGAAGGTAATATTATTACGTTATCACAGGTCCATTACACAATTATAAAAAAGAAATTTGTTTGAATTTCATTTGTCATGGTTTATCAGACATTTTTATTTGTTAAAAAAAATATTTTTTTTTTTTTTGTTATTTTAAAATATTTATTACTATATGTACTGTAGGGTGCAAAATTATACTTTTTATCATTATTTTCGTTTTATATTTCCACGTCAAATTCACGCGCTTAACTGAATAAAAATTTATATTTCTCTGTGATAAAATAGATTCCTATTCAGCTTTGTTTAAATAATTTAAATCACTTCTGCGGTTTTTACGGTTTTATTACAAGTTACACCATTTCTAAAAACTTTTAAATGCTACATTTTAGATATAATTGGACTTTTTGTTACCCTGTATCCCACATCTGCATTTAAAATCTATTAGACATTGTATACCGATTTTGATTTTAATCGAAAAAGACAATGAGAATGAGCTCCTAAAATACTATAAGCAGATCATTTGAATAATTAGTATTTATCCATACGTGTATTCGAAGCTTGCTGAATATATTCTGCCTCATCAAGTTTTCATCCATTAAAATGGAGGGATCATAGGCCACGCAATTAGATAACGTGGCACTGACTACGGGACATACATATCCAACGGTTGAAGACTTCTGGACAAGCTGTATAGACATCTAATCTTGTTCGACACTTGGGAATCTAAAATGCGTGATTTTCGGGCACTCATTGACAGAACTTGAAATGGAACTACAGATCTAAGCTAAAATAACTGATAAAGGGCTAGAAAGAAATATAACCCAACTCGTTCCCACTCCATCTACAACCTACAGTTGCGTTTAGTGTATTTTAAAAATAGAATTGAGAATTGAAAAATTAGGAATTCCATAAGGGTATTGAGTTATAGCGATCAACAAAGATGAGTTAAAAATTTTCATACATTAATTGCGAAATCTTTAAAATAAAAGAATGTTTGACACGTGATTTATTATAACAATTTACGTATCTACTGATTACGCTACTTAACGCATCAGTTTTATTGTGGTTTCAATTCCATCAAATTATTTGTTTGGCAGTTTATTGCTTTACGATTTAATTGATGCTTCTGTTGAACACCATTTGTGCACTCAATTAACACAACTAGAGTAGCTCATGCACAGTAGTTTATGCAACGCGATTATAATTTCTGTTGCACTTTCGTCAATGGTGAAATTAAATTAAACTTAGACAGATAAAATCTTCAACTGATTTAATCAGTTCAGTTGTAGAAATAAAAGACAGTCGATCAAAACCGAATATATGGTCAGCGTACAAAAAATATTTTTTTTTGTGGCTACAAGTGAACACAAAAGCATGAAGGTATGGAAGCTATGATATGATTATACCTACCGATCTCGTGATACATGCACTTACTTACGATGCTGGTTTTATAACTAAGATACTGGATCCATTAGCTTCTTAGAGAATATGTACATCACATCTCAGATTGTCCAAGAATGCCGGGTGTTTGTAAGTTAGGTTTCCATTATATGGATTTTTAGATTTTTGTAAAAGGTGGCACAGGCAAAATTTTATTAAATTCGTAGTACTTGTGATTTGCATTTCTCTACAGAGGAGCAAACATACGAACTTAATACATTTGAAAAAGAAGACTAATATACAAAAAGAAATAGCTTCTAAAGATTTCTGCAGAAGCTGTAATCATAAACCATTAAATTGCACTTGGAAATCGAAGAATAATAGTTCTTGGATGCCCAGATTTTATGATCGAACCTGTTTAGTCAAACAAACAGTCTCGCATTGTCACCGAAATAGGAAATATTGCTGTTGCAATACCAGCCATTGAGGCAGGTGCTAATTCAACAATACTAAGTACTTATAATGATGTAGGGTATAGAGAGATAGATCTTAGGAGTATATTGTGAAATTATAATAATAAATTTTTAAATATTTACTTTTACACAGATATAAACTAAAAATTTTCTTTATTAAGCGCAACATGCATAAATCAAAATAATTTCAACAAAAGAGTAGAAATAAATTTAATAATATACGACACATGTTGATAAACGGCGCGGGTGTATGAAATATTATTGCATATAAAAATAAGTGTCGTCAAAGTCATTGCCATTATTATCTCGACAGTAGTTAGAAAAAGCTGAGAACATTTAAATGTGAATAGAGATAGACAAAAGATTTCCAGTTAAGTACTTCAAAAAAATAAAAAAAAAAAATACAATACAAAGAGAATAAAGGAAAAAAAATATGTCATCAACTGAAGTTTTAAACAATGTCGGACAGAAATTGTCCAAGTGTACGACTGATACTCGCAATGAAGATATCTGCATAGAAAACTCCCCTGATTGGCTAAACAAGGACTATTTCGAACAGTGTTTGAGAGATTATTATCATGATAAGACGCTGAAATTAACAAAAATGCATGCCAAACCGGCATTGGGTAAAGGTGAAAATTATGGAGGCGTATTAACCAGAGTCAAAGCCGAGTTTGCCTTGGGGGATTGCAAATCTGTCACTAAGAAAAAGGGCGCCTATATTATCAAAACTTCCTTTGAGGGTGATGAACTTGCCATTAAAGCTATGGAACCTTATGATATATTTAATCGTGAAATTCAAATTTATGAACAAGTTTTGCCCAAACTAAAGTTGCTGCTAATGGAGGCTGGTGATGATGAGCAAATCTTTGCCGAAACCATGGCTGTTGATAAACAAAAGTCAGTTTTAATCTTTGAAGATCTCAATGAAAGAGACTTCATAATGCCTGATCGTTTGAAAGGTCTTGACATGGACATAGTCAAGATTGTGCTGAGAAAGTTAGCTAAAATGCATGCCTGTTCGGCGGTACTCAATGAACGTGAGCACAAATCTTTGGAAACATACGATTGTGGGATGTTTAATCGTCATACGGAAAATTATGCACCCTGCTGGTTAGGATGTCTAGAGGCATGTACCAGGTGTGTGGCCGAGTGGCCTGATTTCAAGCATATCGGTGATAAATTGTCACGATTAAAACCTAAATATATGGAATTGGGTAAACAAGTATTTGATCCCTTGCCAAATCATTTGAATGTATTTTGTCATGGCGATTTGTGGACAAATAATGTTTTGGTTAAATATGATGCCAAAACCCAGAAACCCTTGGATGTTATAATAATTGATTTTCAATATTCAGCTTGGGGTTCACCAGCCATAGATTTGTTTTATTTCATTAATTCATCATTAATCGAGGAGATCCATTTGCATCGGCAGGATGAATTAATACAACATTATTATTATTACTTGCAAGACACTTTGAAGAAACTAAATTATCAAGGCCATATACCCAGTTTACATCAATTCCATTTGGAATTGCAAGAGAAATCTTTTTATGGTAAGTTTATACACTGAAAGGTGTTATTGAGTTATTGTTGTTATTGAAGTCTTCTTAATGTTTTCTAAAGCTTTCCACACCACCTGTGCAGTACAGCCTATACAGCGTAATATCGTCACAGATGATGCAGATTTCAATGCCCTCATGCAGACAGATGAACGTGCCAAACGTTTTAAAGATACCTGCTATACAAATCCTTTCATACAGAAAATGATAAAACAATTGTTACCCGTTTATGAGTGCAGAGGCCTATTAGATGTAGATCAGTAAAGATAAAGTGCACACACCATAATTAACTTGGTTAAGGCAGTAGATTTATATTGAGCAAATATTTATTTAAATTATACATTATATTTTTAAAATAAGGTTTTTAGCACTTATATTGGTGTCTAACGGGTGTTTGGTTTAATATTTTAATTATCCAAGGTAATGGAACGTTTGTTTAAATTTAACTTTTTTTAACCTGTGATGATGTTGTACTATTTTTAATAGAAATATTCTTATAAGTGTATGAGGCTTTTGAATAAAAGTTTATTGAGATTTAAGCAATATATTCTCGTATATAAGAAAATTTTAAAAATAATTAAATTCTGCTTGCATGCAAGTTCTGATATTTACAAGTTAGTCTTCATAAAGACGAAAATTTTTAAAAATTCAAGCTTTCGTATGGCTTGTTGCAAAACTCACAAAGCAAATAGACCATAATTAACATTGAGCACATATCCTATTTGAGCGCATTGTATACTGTAGTAAGGATCCACGGTTTGGTATAACCGTGGTTTTGAGAACCTGTCCTATTTAAGCGCATTACATATGACATTAAGGATCAGACTCTTGGAGACTATGGTTGGAATAATGACAAATCGAATGGACGGTACCAGCAAATTTTAAGATTATGGGAAATACTGCACAATGGGAATGATTAATTAGAAGGAAAATAGCAATTTGATTCCTATTTATGCTATGAAGGTAGATGTCATAAACATATAGCGCGACAGAAGCAATGGTATTAGGTCCCAAATTTAAATATTCGCAGCCCATGGGAAAAATCGAGTCAAAGTGTGCACCATCGAAAGATGTAGGTGAGATTAGTTTCAGACAATGGTTGGGTAATTATTAATGAAAAGTGATTTAAGTTATATACCAGACACGTAGCAAAAGTAGCCCGAGGCTAGTAACTCTAATTTTTAGACTCAAAGAACACTTGTTTTAGCATAGTGATGGAAATATGCTCAATATGTAGACTCGGAAATGAGTAGATCGAATCCCCATAACAAATATTTGGCATCTTTGTGGTGTTAAGAAGGAAGAAAACATTTAGGTATTTATCACATAAGTTATTTCTCTAAGCGTTATCCTTACATTTCATTTCAGTAATAGCTCATGCAAGCTAAGAAAATACAATAACTCATCTGATCGCGGTATTTTATTCTATTTCATTGCGAAAATCAATCTAGGCACAGAAAAGATCGATTTTTCTATCGTTGATGATATGGGTGACATATTGTATCGACCGAAACATCGATGTCAATTTTTAATATACCTCGCTTGTAGTAGGTATTCACTACAAAAAAATCTTTAAGTTTAGCAATCTTTTAGTAGAAAGTGTACCAATTTTCACGGGTCATTGGTTATAGAGCTGTACGCAGAGAAACTTACTCTTTCCTACAAATGACTTTTGCAAAAATAGAATTCTTACATTTGTTACTTGATTACTAAATTTATTACGCTTTTACATGCAAAGCCCTGTTACTGACTCAGTTCTGGGGCATCTCTTCATTTAGTGTAACAAGGGACCGCTGTGTGTGCTCAACTTCCAGTCCTTACCATCCTATAAGCTACCCCCTGTTCCTGCCGTTGTTCAATTCAGTGTATCATTTTCCGTATCAGATCTAGTAGTTTTTATTTAGTTTTTGCTGTCTTATCCCGTGAGGACTGCTCTTGATCCTATTGTATTGTCCAGTATTTCTTGTTTGTACTGTATCGTATTGGTGCTTGTGGTCAAGAGCAAGGACAGTTGGAGAGGCACAGGGAAGTTGTGATTAAGACTCAAGTCACTGAAACAGCATACGCTCGATGTGGTAAATGAAAGCCCGTTGATTAGGGGAGAAATTCATTATAAAATTCACGTCTTCGATTTGTTACTCACATATGATATTTTATATGTAGGGATACTTTGTTTTCAGTTCGTGATATTGGGAAAGGTTTTCGAATAAGCACACACATTGAAAGCAGTGGCCTGATTATCCTTATTCAGAGCGAAGAAGTCGCCGTAGTCTAGTAGAGCGTTGGCTTATTAGGCCAGATATCTCCAACCAGACGTAACATTAAAAAATATTTCTTCGGCGTCTTGCTCTCCGCAGATTTTTGCCAACAAAAACTGCCATCAATTATGTACGTAAGTTTGTTTAAATATTAAATACATATATTTTTAATACTTTATAAAAATACTCTTTATATCATGTTATAGTGTCAATCAACAGGCAGTACATACATACATCTAGTACAATAATATCTTAAAAACTATTTTAAACATCTAGGAAACCACTTAATTCGAATTCTTTAACAGTACGTTGCAGAAATGTTCTGTATTTGGGATTTTCAACATTTTTGCGACGAATTTCATCGCCTTCTACAGTGCGCGACGTAAGGCTCTCTAAGTTTTCAAAACCATCTTTCTCCATGAAAATAATGGGTGTTAAGCAAGTAGCAGCAATTACACCTAAAATAAAAAACAATAACTTGCATCTGTCAGTCAAATCAGTCAAAATCTTATTTAAAATTAATTACCCTGTAAGCTATTTTTAATGATTTCAATGGTAATTTCTTTAAGTGTAGGTATTTCGCCTTCATAATTTAATTTTTCTAACGTTTCTTTCAAAATGCGATGATATTCACGGACAATATACTTCAAATGCACTTTACGAACGTTCTCATTTAGAGAACCATAAAGAAAGTAATTCAAGTCCATAGCTGGAGAGCCATAATATGACAATTGGAAATCCAGCTGTAAGTAAAATTTCGTTACACATTTGGAGTTTCAATTCACACTTTCACATTTAAACTTACCAATAAAACGTTATCAGGTTCTTTTGTTTCATTATTAATGTGGAACATTAAATTATCGATCCATAGGTCTGCCATATTGAATACACGAAAACCGTTCTCATGCGATTCATACATATCGACAGCACTTTGTAATACGTTTTCAGCCAATTTAAACATTTTCTCCGTTATCTCTTCGTAGCCCTTCCAATGGGATAACTCTTCAGCGACACAACGTATATTGACGGGAAAGAAACCCAAAAAATCTTTACGATCTGGATTTCGCGAAATGGGTGCTTCTTGGAAAAATTCCATAATTTTTGAATTGTCGGCTGCTATCACAGCTGAACAGGCATGCAATTTCGCCAATTTCTCAATGGTAAGCAAAACGTAATCCAAATTAAGCAGGCGTCCCTTTTCAAAATTTTCAAAGCCACTTAAGTTAACGTCCTCAAGTATTAGAAACGGCTCAGGTGTTTCAGTGGTGTAGTAGCAAGCGGGAGCAATTTTCGTAGTGTCTCCAATAGAGGCAAGCAGTTCTTCGACACGTGGTATTATTTCCTTGTAGGCCATAATTTCACGTTTAAATAATTTACTTTTATGGGCAACTACGCCTGTATAGCCCTTGGGGTGATCCTGTAAATTATAAAAAGACACAAAAATTTATTAAACAAAATAATGAAATGTAAATGAGATATGAACGAAGAAGAACTATTTAAGTGATAAAATATAAAAAAATGTTTTAGAGAGGATAATAAATTGTTTCCAAAACAAAAGATTGAAATTTTTTAAACTTTTCTTCATACATCATTGCATAGATAATGTATCTCGCTCGCTGTGAACAGTTCCACTCTTTTTCTTTCGGGTAAAGTGATGCTATCCAATCTTGGAGTAAAGGCCATTAGGATTCCTGGATGGATGTTTTGATAGATTTTTCGATAATCGGATATTTAATCGAATACTTTAACAAATACATTACAACACCTGTTAGATGGTTTAGAATGTTGGTATTGGAACAATTTAAAAGAGTCAGAATGTTGTGAAAGAAATTCATGGACTGAATTTTCATGGCAGCAAACTGCTGTTGTGTTGGAATGACAGTCAGAACAGTTTTTAGTGTGTATTACATGGGGTTTTCATTATATCGACTAAACTTCCCGGCTGTTAAACACAATGGCGACAATCGATGAGATTTCGTTAGTTGAGAGCCGATATGTGGATAGGCGAGCGAGTTTTTTATAACAGAGTTAAATATCCCGAACCCATTGGAGAATCTCGGTGTAAATCTTTCAACCGAAAGCTTATGCCATCGAATGTAGTGCTTATAACACTATCTGACAGTCTGGCCGATTTAAAGCACTCTAATCTTAATGAGTTTAATTGATCTGGAGCGGTTCTTGGGTAAAAGATTTGGCTAGATAGGGAAAATAGTTGCCCTTTGCTGGGTTTTATATCATTTGGCAATTTGCGGCATAGATGAGTTTGGAAATGGAAGAAACCATAGGCAATCTGAGGCAATCTAAAATTTTTTAGGAATTATAATAGAAGCAGATTTAAATCATGAATCAGATTATCGAGAAATAAACTTAAGTTATTAACCTTCCTATACCCGCGCGTTGGCCTGTGATGTCTGAATGAATCAAGATAGGTCTTTTCCACCTCTTTCTTTCATTGTCCATCTTCAAGGTCAGAATGGATTTTACTTATCAATTAATGCATTCTGAATGCAAACTATCAGTCAGAAGGCATACTTTGTATATTACATTACAAATGGTTTTTAACTGCAATTAGTATTTTTTATCCACAATTTCACCAAATATATTTTGAGGCGCTCCATTATTCTATTTTCTATTTAGAAGGCATATGTGAAACTGTTACAACAAACATTTGTATTTGTTAATGCCAGATAAGAAATTTAAGTTTTGTGAAAAAAAAAGAAAATAATTAATGTGTGAATCAATTAAAGAAACTTTAAAACATGCAAATGGAACCCCCTAATACCCTTATACAACCAAGGGGACTTTTATACATTGACAACAAGTGGATTTATTTGTAGCATGTGATTTGATGTCAAACGAAAAATAAAATTATATTGATTAATAGCAAATGCCATAAAAATAAAAAGTTATAATAAAAAATATTATAGCTTTACCTTAATAATAACTGAAAATTTGCCGGTAACATCGTTGCGTTTTAGATTAAATATGGCCCGATGCATTTCACTAGCAAAACCACTGCCCAATTCATCGCCGGTATTAACACTTTTAACAACAATTTCATGAACTTCTAGAGTATCATCTTTAAAATATTCCTTGAGAACATCTTGTAGAAATTCAGCTGTAATCCATTCTGGAGGAGTATAATTCTTGGCACCAGTACCCATGTTTAGATTTATTTTTTTTTTATTTCTTTCAATTAATAAATAATAAAAATTACTTTTCTCTCGTAATAATGCGACAGGTCACCTGATTACGATTAACTTCAAATAAAAAATAAAAAAAAAGAAAAAACTTTAGACGCCTGCTAAAACGTCTGTACTACTTAAAATTTTGATAAATATTAAATAGAGTGTTATTAATAGCAGGGGGCAGTATTTTAGGAGGCATAAAGTTTATTAGAAAAAAAGTTTTCTCAACATTCTCCCACTCAGGCAGCTGCAAGACTCACGTGCTTTAGAATTCAAGTAAAATAATCAACACAGAGAGAGCTTTTGTGCTTAAACAATACTAATACCATGGAAAAATAATTAACAGTGTTACCATTAGATTGAGTAATAACAATTTGTGAGGGTTGCAATATTTACGGTAATTTTTTTAAATTGTTTAAATCATGATAATACACTTGGTCAATATGAGTACACGATTCGCTAACTCATTGGGCCACAAATAAGCTTTGTCGCTGAAGATAACGTTTCGATATAAATGCAAGTCCCACTCAGCATGAATGTTAATACTCCCATCCGTTCCCATAGTTTAGTAGGTAGTGTACCAGCCTTATTAGATGAAGTACTTCTTTCGACGAGTTTCTTAAAATATTAGCTCGGAACCAATATTAAACTGTAGGCCCCAACACTCATACATAAAATCAACACACACAATATTGGTGGTATGAGTAGCTAGGTTATAACCCTGACTAAAGGGTTGTAATGATAAATTAAGTAAGTAAGTTCGAAGCTGTTTCACCATAAAAAATTTCAAAATTATGGATCAGTGTATGACAGTGGATGAAACTTGAATCAAAACGAAACAACCATAATCGGTGCAAATTACAAGTCATTTCAGCCGAACTATTATACTGAATACTATCTTTCATCATACATTTGAATATAAAATGCAAGAAAAACATATAAGAAAATGCTGCAATAATTAGATGTTGTTAATCTTAATTCCACTTTTAAAATTCTTTAAACATGGCAATCCTCCAGAAAAAGAGCTTTTTAGAGTGTAATGTTTAATACATACATATACGTACATATATAGTACACTCAAAGAAAACGCAAGTTCTTATGTTTTTTAATGAGATTTATTACAAACTAAAATATGTTATACAGCTAATCAAATTCTAGAATACCTCTTCTATACAGAAAGGGTAATATATCCAAAATAGATCTCACATACAAGGGGTTTGTAAATGCTTTCATGCGAAATTTATCACCGTCCTCACCGGGCTGCATTAGTTTCAGTAGGCTAGCTTCCTTATCCGAAGGCAGCAGTATCATAACCAAATGTGTAAATGAAGTAAAATAACCCCAGAAGCCATGTCGAAGCATACTTATATGAAGATCACTTAACAAAGGCATGGCTTTTTGATACTTTAAAAATGTTAAACTTTTCAGCAGGTGTGTATGATAAATTCTGATAAATAAATCGAAATTACGTATACGTAAATTACTTTCCGCCGAACAGATTATGAGTTCCCATAAGTCCATAGCCGGACTGGCCCACTTGCACATTTGGAAATCAACAAAACGTATTTGATTAATATCACTATTAGGAGCTGCTTTCGTGGTGTAATTCATCATAATGTTGCTGGACCAGAAGTCGCCATGATTCAAAACCTTAAACTCACTTGTGTCCGTATTAAAACACTGTAAAGCAGCGTTAACATATTGCTCGGCATTAGGCTAAAATTATAAGAAAATTCAGATTAATTAAGTAATTTGCTTTACATAAGAACAGGAAAACCTACAATTCTCTTGGCATATTTCTCATAGTCATCCAAACCCCAGTTCAACATGGCGGCCTTATAGCTTTGTACTCTAGCCTGATAAGACTTGGATTTTTGATAGTTTGCTGGTAAATAGGTATTTGCAAACTCTTTTGGATAGGCACCTATACGCTCTTGTAGCACAACTGAGGCCGCATGGAATTCAGCCAATTTCTCTAATACACGTTTCATGTGCACCATATCGAAACCTTTTAAACGATTGATGTTACGAAATTTCTTCGTCAAGAGATCTTCGAGGACTAGAGTTATTCTACCCGATTTGTCTTCAATAAAATGACATTTGGGTGCAAATTTCACTTTACTACCGCATTCTTCATACATGGCTTCTAATTGTGGCAGGATTGATTCGTACATTATTTTTTCTTTTGGAAACAGATTTAATGTGTTAATAAATGTTCCGCCCTTATCGTTATCCAGCATTGTTTTCATAATATAGGATTTCTGTTCTGTAAAGCCATCTAAATAATGTAGAAAATTTTACAATTAATTTGAAACAAAACATTTTCTCTTAAAAAATAGAAAGAAAAGATTAAAGTGAACATCCTGTAGCAAAGGATATTCAGCAGTAAAATAAAGTCATTCGCTAATGGATGTAAACGCAAGGTAAACCAGAAATCTATGCACTAATCGTTTTTGTTCGAAACTTCCGAGAAAGGGTTTGAGCATCTGTAGAGGTTATTGAGCTATTTTTTAACCTTTGAAAATATATTATTAAAGGTCAGTAACTCGTTATAAATCAATAAATAATTATTATTTAACGCATTACATCACAGTAACTACAATTCTGTCTAATCTTCAGTTTACTTCAGGAAGTAAACTGTAATCATGTCGCCTTGTCGTTGTTAGTACATTTATTTCTTATGGATTACAAAATTTTGTATATTCACTAAGTTGTACAGATAATAAAATGCTCTGTCGGCGCTGAATTGAATTGAATGCTTCGCTGTGTGGATATGATACCGAATTGATATTTTCGGGTTTTCGAACATAATATAATTTACAGTAGTAATGTTTTCATGTAGTAATGTTTGCTGAACCATTTCGACCTGATTTCTTAAATTTTGTTGTGCATTCTTCGAATGGTTGATACTTAAGGTGCACCGAGACTAGGGGATAGCGGAAAAATATGATAACACAGCGGGCTCTATGTGGCCTAAATGTCTCCATCCAACTCTCTTAGATGAACAACCATCTTTACCTACCTCCTTTACTAAGGAGCTTTTTGATAACTCAAAGTTACGAACGGTTTTTACAACTATAATGCGATATTCTATTATAGGGTACTCCAGATTTTAATAATGGGAATAAATTCACGTACGTGACAGCTGTCGAATTTCACTTTTTACCTAACCTTAGTACAAGTAGGCGATTTAAACTTAATATAATGCAAACCCTCATTGATCGACAGGATAGACCATTATGTGTAAAAATTTCCTTTCAAACTTAGCGCAGATAAGTTTTCTTAAATTTGTTTGCATACACCATATTGTAGGGTGTTGAATATTATGTAAAATCAATTATAATTTTTTTTTATTTATTGATCATTTTATTCTTGATATTTTGAAATTTCTTTTGTTTTGTACAAGAACAAAAGCATCTGATTTTAACTGCACTTGTACAGAAAGTTTCAAATTTTTTTTATAAAACATATAAACTGGTTCAGTTTGTGAAAGTTAATAAACCCGAAATGAAAATACGTTGGGTGAGCTTTTAAGAGAAATAATTTTTATATGACGACATAATTTCAATTGTTTTTATAAAGTAAACAAATAATTTAATTATTTTAATATCTAAAATGTGTGCTTAATAACCATTAAAAAATTTTAATTTAATTTTAATTAAAATTCATTAAAAATTTCAACATTTTTTAATATTTCTAATTTATTTTTAATTTTACTGATGTGTGCACTTTGGAGAGAAAATTTTAAATTTATATTGTGTGTACTAAATTGAATTGCAGATGTATAAGCCGAAAAATCTCAGAAGTTTTTAAAATCATAGAAAAGACATGGCGGGCTTCTGAACGATGTCATATTTCACACATACATGCATGTGTACATAATTGGTCAATACTTAAGCAAGGATTATGACCTAGTTTAATTTTACACATGAGTGGCAGGACCTACAGTTTAAAGTCGATTCCAAATGATAGATTTTTGAGCAACTTTTCAGAGTTTTTAACAGAAATCTGCTAAGAGGAATTATTTTTCATATTTTCGTTTTGGTGTCTGACCTGGGGCTTAAGCCGAGGCCTCACGTCTAATAGGCCAACATACTATCTACAAGACAACGGCGAATTTAAAGATAGGAAGCGCTAAATGAAACATTCCACAGGATTATTTTTGTATAAAACTTTAACTTTTTAAATATTGCCTTCACATTTGCAATCGTTTTCAAAATTGTATTGCTGAAGAAATAGTTTCGTTTTACATTCATAGTTCTTTTGTTTATTCTAAACCGATTATATTATTATCTGGCTGCATAGTATCTTAAGCAGTTAAATAATAAAATAATAGATAAGGTGTTTTATAAAAACAATTACTAAGTTTTTCCACATTTCTTTTGCATGGCAAACAAAGACAAAAAAATTAAAGAAAAATTCTTAATAAATTTACAATAATTTTCAAATGTAAAAATAAGGTTTTCAATTATACCAAATCTATTTAGTTATAAGCCCAAAAATTAAGTAATGTAATGACTAATTAAGTAATCTTTAAGATGTAAATTACAGGCAATCTTTTATCGTCCCATATTAATATTCTATTTATTTTTGGAAATTTCCTGTATTTTAATGGTTAAAATCTTTAGCCAATATAACGTTACGTAAACTCATACCTATTGTATACGTGATATGATAAAAAAAAACAGTATTCTTAAAATGGCTTATTATTATTGACGATCAGATTGAATGAAGTACCAAAAATAATTAAAAAAATGTCAAACACTTATTATTGTAAAGAATTCAAATTTCTTGTAATGTTTGCCTGCAAGTGATTGTGAATTGTGGACTAAAATCATTCTATCGTATGGTATGAAAAAAAAAAATTTATAATAATTTTATCTGTTGTTTGTTTAAGATTTGAGTGAATGGCGGTGAAGAGAATAATAACGTTTAGATAAAACAGACTATCACTTAACAAAATAACTTTAAATTGCTGAAAAGGTTTAAAGACATGAACGATAACAAATGAAAAGATAACACAAGTAAAAATGTTAAAAATCCCCTCCGATAAGGTTTTAAAGGTTTAAGGAACCACAACGTAGAACACACATTTGAAAAAAATTTCCATGAACACATACGGCAAATATTACTTACCATCCAATTCAATATCCATTTTAACACGTAACATAATTGAGGTGTAATTTTCACCAGGCGGTGTAGCCGGTATTGTTGAAAATTTTAAAATCTTTTTAAAGTTCGCCACATCAGTCTTAAGAATGTTTTCAAAGTATTTCTCATTAATCCACTTTGGTATGTCCAAGTGGAGATTTGGATTGAATTTCGTACTATTATCGGGCATGTTAAGTGTGAAATTTATTTGCTATTTACAATCGTTTTATGATTTTTCAATTGCAATATACTGCGTTTTCTGTATTTGTTTTATAAATAGAAACTACATGGACAAATAAATATTGGCGCTGTCGATGTTTTCGGTTTTGTTATTCTTGTTTCTTTCTCTTTTTTTTTTTTTTTTTTTGGTTGAGTCGTTTATTTCAATTTATTGTAATTTTATTTATTGTGTGAACAAATTTTCTGCTCACTTTTGTTCATTGTTTTTAAACTTTTCACAACAAGATGAGAAACAAAAAAAAATTACAAAATAAAATTAAAACGTAATGATCGAATAAAAAAAATACAAAACTGAATAATATTTTTATGCGCGTTTTGGTTTTTGAAACGTCGTTTTGTAACAATCAACTGTTTTGAATTATTTTCGAACAATGCAGTCCGACTGTTTGTTTCTCTCGATAGCGGCATTATGTTCTCCCCCTGTATTATTTTTACTTTTGTTTTAAACAAATATTCACTTGTTAGCTTCTTAGTGTTATTGTTATTATTGTTGTTGTTGCTTTTGTGATTTTTGTTTTTATCAATTTCAATTTCGTTTAGAGATACGCGCATTTATTTACAAAAAAAGAATACTGATTGCGTTCCTTTAGTTTATGCAGGGTTTTCGAAGCAATAAAAAAAAATAAATTATGATAGATTGTATCAGTAGTAGCAGTATGACTTCATAGCGAACTTTAGTCGATATAGCTCCCATATCAACTATAAATAAAGGTTTTCTATTTTTCGGTTATATTTCAAAAGTAATATATTGCGTGGGTCTTGGGTCATTATGTATTCAGTATTTATTAAGCGCTCATGGTTTTGAAATTAAGAAAACTACCAAAATGTGTGTGAGATATCTTTGAACCTTTTAATACCTTGGAAACCCCTTTTGATGCTGTTATTTTCCCACATAACATAATATAATATCGTTCAAAGGCTCACTAGGGCTTCCATGGCATGGGCTATGCTGGCTTGGAAAACCGCTATGGTTTGCGTCTTATTCGCAAACTTCTCTACACAAAAAATTTAACGCGGTCAAATCTCGCGATTACGGAGTGTGTTCAGATCCACGTGAGATGAGCTTGGGCTCAAACTGCTAGTGCCAAATATTCAATGTGGCATGGTGTATGTTGTCCCAGGTCAGACATCAAAACGAAAAAATATTTCTTCGGCGACTTCCTCTCAGCAGATTTCTGGCAAAGACTCTGAGAGTAAAAATTGCCACGAAGAGCTTCTCAAAAATCTGTCGTTCGGAGTTGACTTTAAATTGTAGGTCCCGCCACTCATGTATAAAATTGACGCACACAACATAAGTGGTGTGAGAAGCTATGTCGTAATCCTGACTGAAGGGTTGTAATGGCCAATTATGTATTATGTATATATGGTGTATGTTGCACATAGCTATGTCCTGTGGAAATCACATGTCCAGATTATCAAAAAAGCTTTTAATCAACGGCCTATAGTGCTCGTCGCCGCGAAAAAAAAATGGTTAGAAAAATATAGACCAATGCCAACGCCAGCTTATATTTCACATCAAATATTGACTTTTTCGGAATGCATTGAATACTTTTAGATCTCAAGCGAATTGGTATCGTCCGAAGTTAAATAATTTAATTTATTCGCATACCCATTTGTCCCGATATGTGCGTTGTTTATGAATACGATTCTTCGATGAATATTTTGCTCGTTCCGATAAAACAATTTTTTTTTCATCAAATTACCACTGATCGTATGTGAGTTACGTACCACAAACAAAATTTTAACACTTATACATATATTTCAAATTTATAATTTCCAAATTTTAGATTCTGAAAAGTAACTGATTTATTTTCATTTATTTTCTACAAACTTATGTTCTAAACTCTATTTTAAAAATCATATTGAATGATTCACGTTTACATGTGTGAATTGAAATGTCAATGAATTGATAGAATTGTTAATTTTTGTATGGTGGCCTCTCCATGTTTGTATAGCTGATATTCATGTTAGTATTTCTTTTGTGTACATTTCAATTAGTATGACTTAAGAAGCGTATACCCTACACCATAATTCTGTAATACTTGTGAGGAAGAATCATATGCAAGCTTCTTCAAATTAAATTTTGTTTTGTTTGAGTGTTCTGTTTTGCTTTAGCACTTGAGCTTTACATTCGGTTTTAAAAAATGATACTGATGCCCAGAGACCATACTATTGCTCTCATTTACAGATGGCATACCATAAATTCAAGAACTTTAGTCATCCAATTTTGTATTTTTTCAAGTAGTAGCAATGATTGACATCCTATTTGAAGGAACAATGAGGGATGAAAATATCGACTCTGTACGACAGATTTTTGTGAAACTTTTCATGGGAATTTTGTTTATGCCAGAAATCTGTTGAGAGGGAAGTCGCTAAATAAATATTTTTTCATATTTTCGTTTTAATGTCTAAGCTGGTGCTTGAACCAAGATCTCACGTCTAATAAATCAACACACTACCTACTAGACAACGGCGACTTCAGGCTCCCAACAGCTATATCAAAAAGTTGAAAGCTTGTAGTTTTTTTTCTTTCTGTGAATCAAGGCAACCCAGTTATTATTCCTCTTTATAAGCGTACACAGATGAGATATTTTATTTAAAGTTTCCCACCAAAGCAAAGCTAATAAAGAATCAAACTTTCAGAAAAGTTTTACAAAGAGAAAAATTTAGTGGTGAATTTAACAGAAGCTTACCGAATTATTTAAGAACTTTACGAGAATACGTTGCATTTAAATTCAAAGAACTAATATGCTTAATAGGTTCTCATTTCACTGCTACTGTATGAAAATAATTTAAAAATATATTGTGTTTTTTAAATAAATTTCATATCTCACAAATGTTTTTTTTAAATTTAAAGTTAGAAAAGCCTTAAAAGAAGAAGAAGTGCAATTATCACATATTCAATATGTGTAAGGCCTTCAGCTGGAAGACATAGTCTACTATGAAGTGTCAAAAGTTCAATAAGGTAAATATCAGAACTGAACAAGAGTACCTACGATTCTCATACTAACAGAAAATCACTATTACTCTTCACTCTGAATTGCCATCATTTTAATTAAATTTTATTTGTCTCAAAAAAATCTTTCATAAACGCCTAATCATAGTCTGTAAAGCGGAAAAGACCTTTCCTATAGTAGAAAGGAAATAATTGTTTCATTGCTTCCACATAACGAGGATTTGTAAAAGCCTTCATACGAAATTGTTCACCGATTTCGTCTGGTCTACAGTAAGACTGAATGCTAGAATCTTTGTTGCTGGGTAGCAAAACTTGCGATAGATGATTAAAACAGGCATAAAATGCTAAAATAATATTTAAATTAGAAAATTTTTTATTTAAACTATTTAAAGTACGTACCATAGAATGAATTCTTTTCATCAAACATGTCCTTTTGTAAGTCTCTTAATTTGGGTAACGTATGTTTGAAACCTAAAACTTTTAAACACTCCACAAGACGTTCATGATAAATTGCCACAAAATGATCAAACTCTTGAATTCTGATGTTTTTGGCAGCTGAAATAGTGATGATAAATAACAGGTCTTCGGCGGGGCTTCCCCATTTACAAAATTGATAGTCCAAAAAGATGACTTCGTTCAGTACACCAGTGCTTTGCATAGTTGAACATTACATTGCTCGACCAAAAGTCACCATGGGTTAAAACATTAAATTTATTCTTATGTTGTTGTAATGTACTCAAACAACATTTCCAATATTGATTACAAGTGGGCTTAAATATAATGCAATAGTTAATCACAGTTTAATTATGTATGTAGTCATTTACATACTTACAAATTCTTTTAAAATTTTATCGGCATCTTCCATGCCCCATAACTGCATGGCTCTTTTGTATGCTGATATCTTAGTTTTGAAAGCACTTCGATGATAATTTCCCGCTGCTTCTAGATCAACAAAACCGACATGAAAATCTTTAGGATATGCACCATTTTGTTCTTCATATACTGCACTGGCAGCATGAAATTCAGCTAACCGTCTTAAAACGTGCCGCATTTGATCCAAATCACAGCCTTTCAAGCGATTAATGTTAATGAAATTCTGCTGTTTTAAATCTTCAAAAACAAAATTAATTTCACCCTCTTTCTGCTCTACAAATAAGCATTTGGGTGCAATTTTTATATGCCATCCTACCGCTTTGTAAAGATTTTCGAAGGTCGGTAGATACTTGTGGTACATTTTCATTTCTTTGGGAAATAATGCCAGCTTATCAATGAGTTCGCCACCCTTTTCCAATTCTAACATGGTTTTCAGTATGTAGCTTTTGAATTTCAAAGATCCATCTTCAAAAAAGAATAGTTCGGCTGCATTGTTTTAAGTTACAAATTTCTTTTACTTGTTTACTTGCCTTGCATTTCTAGATCCATATGTATACGCAACATAGTCGAGGTGTAGTTTTCTCCCGGTGGTATGGCTGCTGTAGGTGTGAAACTTTTAATATTGATCGCCTCAGGTTCATCGTTTTCCACAATTCTTTTAAAGTAATCTCTAGTTACCCATGGCGGTATAAGCAAATCTTTATTAGGATTTATTAAATCTGGTTTTGACTCCATTTGTTGGCAAATGTGTACAATTTCTCTTCAATATAGAACCGTTCAATTAGAAATATTAAGCAAGACTGATCAGTCAAATCTGTGCTGTATAGTAAACAACAGACAAGAGTTTAGTTTTTTAGTTTAAAGGGCAAACAATTGATAATGAGAGTGAAATCTTAACAAAGAAACGCACATAAAATACAAAAAGCTTCGGTTCTATAAGCTCTTATTATTTATTACAATGACTTGCTCTTAAAGTTTTCGTTTATTTAATTGTAAAAAGCTAACAATTTGTTATACCCTATTGCAGAAGCTATTTAATTTATTTTTTGTACTTAATATGCTACATTGTTTATAGTTAAGTAAAATAGTCAAGGGTGAGTCATCTCCAACAAAATCGAAATATGAAAATAGCAAATATCTGGAGCCGACACACTACCTACTAGACTAATTATCAGGCATTAGTTTATTATAACTGGGTAATAACTTTTCTCTCATATGGATTCATAAGTTTTTCTCTCCAGATAAAACAATTGCCAATTATTGAGATATCGGTGCCGATAACCTCTTCAATACAAAAGTATTGTCGGATAGCAGATAATCAACCACAAATGTCAAGATCACTTCTGTGGTATAATAATTTTTCCAACAACAAAGAGGAAAATTACGTCGTCTAACTGAAAAAAGCGGGCATGATGCAATTTTTAACTTTTATCATCACTCTTGGTTTCTATTTTGAATGTCAGCTGAAAACTCCACAGTGCAGGATTTCGCTTTTTATAAGTACTCATGTAATTTTGAGTATGAGTGAGTCAACAGTATTGAAGTTCATAAATTTAGAATAATACTCACAAATGATGCGAGTGATTCGAATCAATCATCAACATTTACAGTCTTGGTTGTTGTTGAATTTTCCAAAAAAAGCAGAAAGGAAAACACAAAGATAGCAAGCAAAGGAAACACACTACCTTCTTGTGAGTATGTAGTGTTCGTGAGCGAATCATACTTATTTTGTGCTTCGTGTAAATGTTAAACAGAGGCGAATCGAAATCAACAAGATCCTGCGTATTGTTAAGTATGAGTATTTCAAGTATATTTATAAGTGGGAATGCATATAAGTATCAGAAATTATGAGTATGTCTCGAATCTACTCATCGTTTTGAATACTCATTGCTGTTCTCTGGTGGCAATCTCTGTAATTGTTGTTCTCTTTGCCTATTGTTTTTACTTAAGTATGTTTAGTGTTCAGTAAAGTGCTGAGAGGTTTGTGCCTATGCTAAATAGAAAAATTATCTTAGTTCAGCCCGTCACCGAGAGCTGGAGTTGCTATAGCTTGACGGGGTGTTCTGATGGCACATTATGACTTATTGGTATTACGAACCTGCCGTACATAAACAATGCGATGATATCTGTTAACATCAGCGCCTAGAAATTCATACTTGTCATATAAAAGCTCGTATTCCAATAATATTACTTCCTCTCTAATCTACAGAATAATTTTACTTTAACCTAGAGCAGCACTCGAGTGTAGATGGTTCCTATATTTTTGTTTGTTTATTTTCCTTAAATGCTTTGTATAAAAATTTTTTGAGTTAAAATTACTTTTGTATTCTAAATTTCTTTATTCCATACTAACAATTTTGGATTGCTTGATGTTAAAAAATCACCTTCTTCCGTTTGACTCATTTAGCATTCGATTTTCCTTATTCCCCAGACATACTGATTACCTGTCTAATGAATTTAAACATGTGCTAACTTTCAAAAACAAATCTGACTATCAAATATTTAATTAAACAATTGATTGGCACTGATAGATATTTAAAATTGTAATTGTTTTTAATAATGGGAATATTCTAATTTTATTTAAAGTTTTTATTCTATTTTTTTTCCTAAGCTATTATTTAACAATCCATGCATGAAAATAAACGATAATTAAAAAATGATAATTGAAAAAGTTTCAAAGTTCTGAATGATTTTTCTACAAAAATCCCGTTCTGTTATATTCTTATTCGAGTATTGGAAACACTCTTAAATTTTCATTTTAAATCTTTCATTGATTAATGCAAATCGTTAACTTGAGTGTCTTCTTGAATTGGAAGCACATTTTAAAGCATATATGTTTCTTTTTTACATCTTTTTAACACGTTTGTAAAAGTTTTTGTTTCTTTTCCATTTTTTGTTTTCCTTTTTCCTTTTCGTATAATAAAGAAATCCTAGAAATTATTTTGCAAAACACTTCTTATCATTGTTTTGCATAAATGCTCTCAGCATTTGCTTATTGATTGTTTTATTTTCAATGATTTTTAATTATTTCGGTATACAATACACAATATAAGACCGCGGCTGGAGCTGTATTGAGCTGCCAATTGAGTTCTCAAACTTTACTTTACCACCTCTAGTTAACTGGTTCATGTTGTAGGATATTTTCCCTTTACTTTTACAATTTATATTAACGGATGACTGTAACAATAATCAACATAAGATTATACCTCTAGAACCTGAATCTTTAATACCGGTAAGCAGACAAAACCCATACTCTGTTAACTGGTATAGAACACCCAACCTTTATAACATGCCACCTTTAGGCCTGTTACTAAAATTAACAAAAAAAAAAAAAAAGGAACAAAAAAATTACGGCTTGAATTCAAGCTTAACAATAAAACATCATGTCAACTGAATTACCTTTGAGTTCTTCTTGCTGAGAAATTATGACAGTAAAAGATCTGACTCCTGTATTACACTAGCCAGGAAAAACCTAAAGTTGGTAACCAGTTTTTTACAGGCCACTGTGTACACAGAATGAATTCATTTAAGGGAAGGCGTTGTTGAGAGCCAAACAGATACTGGCAAAGTGCTTGGCAAGAAATTCTCTTCACGAACTTTGTCTCAGAGCAATAGAAATTTAGGAAACATTACTATGCAGGTACATATTATAAAATTGGAACGGAGTACAACATAGGTCAGTGATTAACTACCCTAAACTTTGTTATCGACGTTCTTGAAGATTTTATCATGGCTACCTTACGTGGATATAGGCTCAGAAAAGCCTATAGCCATTGGCTCTCGTCTTAACAAAGAAAAAAGAAGAAAATTGGTTCTTAACCTCAAATTGTTGTTTATGGTGTCAATTTTTGTGGTGTTACTTTTGTTAATTTAACTGAAAGTGAATCGAATTAAAATAAACTACCCAAGAGATAGTGTTGATAAAGATTCTGTTGTTATTGTTGTTGAGACATTTTTTCTTCATCAGACACCATAAAGGTATAATCAAAAAAAAATTTTAAAAATTATAAAATAAAAAATACAAAGAAAACAAAAACATAAAAACTGTTTTAAAATTTATCTTTCAAAACAATTGAGAGCAAGGCAACCGTTTTGTTACCTGTAATAACTTGGCCTGTGTGAACACTTTATAATAATGCCTGACGAGCATTAAATGAAATGAAACAAAATGAAAATAACGACGAAATTAACAGTCGGTGAAGTTTAAATAGAAAATACCCTTTCATTTATTGTGTTATATTTTTACATTTCATTAAAATTAATGTTTGGTTTTAACACACCTCAGAAGGCGGCGATATTGTGAATCTGCAGAGAAAGGAAAAACTATTAAAATGTAAATGTTAAGGCAATTCGTGAAGAATAGATGTCAGCATTTCGTTGCGCTCCTCTTTTGTATATTTCAGGCATGTGTGATAAATCAGTTTTACATGAGTGAATTCGAAATAGCTTTAGATTGCTTTGGAAAACTCTAAAAAAGTGTTCTGACTTATTGAAATCGATTGTTAGTGAATCATTAAAGTATAGTTAGGATGCTCATGCTATTCTACACAATAAAAAGCTAACAAGGATTTAAGTAATATTTTATTGTGGCAGTTTATGTAATTAAATTTTCTAACGTGTTTACAATTCATATAAAATAGTACTTCTTTAAGAGAGTATGTAGCTTGCAGATTACTCCATTATGGTTTGTTACTAAGTCTCATGGCGAAACACTTCCCAAAGTAATGGAGTCTGTTGGTTCTATCCAGAGAAGTGTTAAGGAGGCAGTTGCCTGCTGTTACCAGATGTACGGCACTCTGCGCAAGATTTGAGTTTGAGCTACTGTACGCAATTATGAGAAACTATTCATTAAGAAATAACTAAATTGCACATATCTTTGTCTTTTTAAGTTTGTAGATTCAATAATGAAAATTGCATTATTTTATCCGAGAGAGTGAATTGTGATTTAAAATTTTCCTTTTTAAAGTCTTACAAATATTATATATAATCTACCAAAATTTTGTTACATTTGTTTACCAATTATAGAAAATAATATGCGACATAAAATTTGTGGTAAAAATGAGAAAACACAACAAGTTATATGTGTCCTCATGTAGTAAACCTGTTTGCGAGAAGACCTGTAATATTTTTCGAAAGTTATTATGTATCTCCAGAGATAAATATTTTTTATTACGTATTAAGAGTAAACAAACGTAAAATTGTGTATGACAACAACGACAATTAAAACGAGTCACAATTCATACAGGACGGCAACATTATGATAAAATATTTATATAATGTGGCTGGTTTTATAATGGGGGAATTTTGTACCTGTTATGCTCAGTGCTGTTTCTTCTTACGATGTTTTAGTACGCCACAGTTTTCAAGAAAGTGTTCTGATGATTCATTCTCATCATCCCAGAATCTGCAAGTTGCATTCGATGCGGTACCTTTTCTTTACGAGTATATTTTAAGTTTACAGTGACCTGTCAAGGATCACTTTCTATTAACAGGTCATCTCTGGATAATGCTATGGATAACTTACATGTTTTGCTGATTTTACAACAAAACTATTAATTGACCCCTGTGAAGTTAGAAGAAATTTTGCTTCTCTTTATCTTCCTTATCGTTGAATAAACTTTCCACAATGACTCCCCTCTGCACACTCGATTTGCCCTGCTACTCGGGCATCAAAGTCGTCTAAGTGGAGTAAAAAGATTTGAATAATAATTAATGACATGAATCAGGAATCATAACAGCCCCTGATCCTTTATGGACTTACAAACTTCATTTAAAAAAACAGCATTTTTCTTACAAAATTCCTAACTGATAACCAACGATAATAAAAATATATTCCCTCATACATACGTACCTCAAATCAGGCATAACCTCTCTGACCAATACTCATATGTGGGTTGTTTACAGTCTAACAAACTTTTTTTCTCTTACTACGTACTTCTATAAATTCATGGTAAGATATGTTTGCGGTTAATAAAGAGAGGTCAAAATTCAAAATGTATTTTTTATGTCATCCTGTAAGTGATGTCTCCTTTTAGATGGGTCAGCAGTTGGTTTTAGTATATGCAGGAAATGCTGTGAATTTAACTGTATACAGTTGAACTGAAACAAAATGAGTTCATTGTACCGTTACTAATGTGCTCAACAATGTTTCACTTTTCATTGTCTTGTTCTATTTTCGGATGTATTTGAGTATGTATATGTGTGTATGTGCCTGAGAGTATTACTATATTTAATAAAAACCAAAACCTTTTACATTTAAGGTCTACCATAGCACGTCCAGTTGACTCGTATAATAAACGTTTTTCATAAGATAAGAAGAGATGACAAAAATATAAAATGGAACTACAAAAACACAGTATAGTGCTATTTACTCTACAGAATAAGAGGAAGTACTATAGTTCATGACTAGTTTCAGAATGACAGTTATTTTAAGGTAATTTACATAAAAAAAATTCCATAAAACTTTAAACTGAATAATTTAAAGGAATTGTATAAACAAAAAGAAAATCGGTTGTGAATTTTATTGTATTGAAATGATTGTCGTAATAAAATCTAGAGCATATTTGAGAAAAGCCATATCAACGCTTTGTTGTATAATATAAAATCACAGTAGTCTCGGAGTGGTCACGTGAGATCATAGTTCAAATTCTACCGAGAAGTCTTGAATAAAACGAAATATGAAAGCGATTTCAACAGATTTCTGGCAAATGTTTACAGGACGATACATAGTAAGATTATTTGATATTCGGACCGACATAAGAGTATTAAGTTTCTATTAGATTAATTCAAAAATATCGTAGCACTATTTTGACATGTTCTATCAGCTAGTGAGACGATATTCATGAAATTATAAAATTTAATTTACGTTTTGCTTCTACTCTAGCTTTCTTAAATAATTTTATTTAAAATTTATTGAAACTTATTAAGTAAAAAGGGTTTATTAATATACTAAAGGGTGTGCTAATACGAGTGCACTTTGGAACTCAGTCAAACTTTGTCAGTGATCAAATTTATTTATTAACGATAACTTATTTAGTACGGATCTAGCTCAGGCTGGGTTATTTGATTTTAATTTTAAAAAGACTGCAGTGACCGTGGACGACATTCCTTACAGAAGCATAATAACAAAGATCTTATGGCCTCAATTGGTTGGCAAGGGTCTGGATGGCATGGATAAAAATTCATATATATTTTTATACAAATATGAAATAGTGCATCCTTATTAAAATACCCTCTACATTAAGAGAATTGAATATGTGTTTGATCTTAAATCCAATTAAAATTTATTGAACGCAAGTAAACTTAAAACAATAATTTTTTGAAATAAATGAAAAGTAGAATAAAGGGATAATGGGATGCGTTTTAGGTTATTTAAGAGTTCGGTTATTTAATTTAACTATTCTAACACAATAATTTTACTCCGGAGAGTAATTAAGAAATATATTATTTAACCACATCCAGATGGTTAGCATTGATTACGTCTACTAATTACGAATTGGAAATTTTTGAAGCAAATTGCAAATAATTTTTTGGTTTACCACTTATGTGTATATGGTTATAACATAAGCATTTTAATTATTTTTTCAACAATAAATTTGTTATATTGCACACACATACAATTTTGATTTCTTATTTTTTCAATTAAAAAGATTGTAAAAACTGGACTTTAAAAAAAGCATAAAATCTAAAACAAACCCAATCTTTATTTTGTTTGTGCGTTTAATACATCACGACTTTCTGTTGTCCTGATCTTTCACCTCAATTAGTAGCTTAATAAATTTTATTACAAACTCGCATTCTACATTAAAAAAGTTATTTCCGTATACACAAACACTTGTTCAATTCCAAAGGATTGGAAACACTTTATTTTAAAAAGTTGTTGTTTTGGCAATAAGAGTTTTATAAACTTTTGATTTTAATTCACGAGATGTTTCATATTCAACTTCTTTTTTGATGCCAGAGGTGAAAGAAGAACATGTCCTAACTACACATTGTTAGCTTGAAAAAAACTAAATCATAGGTCGGTCCCAAACATATTTAATTTGTTTAAAAGTTTTAATGAAAAATAAGAAGTTAGCTTAAAAATACGATAAAATTTATTGTACCCTAGATTATATAGAGTATACCAATAGGGACAGTTGATAACCTATATCTCTTTGAAGCTATATCTGGTTGTTTTACGAAATAACTATGAACGACCAAACACGATAATATTTGTTGGAAAAAATTTTTATATCAATCTCAATCTCACTTTATTTTATTTAGATTTGAAGATAAAATGCCACAACTGTGTTACTGGGTCATTTCGCGTTCAAGCTTTCGTTAGTTGGTAGCCAAGAACTCACTACATGGCAGCAAATAGTCGATAATTTTAAGTTCAGTTCGTTTTCTTAAAGCCATATATTGTATTTTTTATCTACAAAACCTAAAAAAAGGCAACAAACAAGAAATACTTGATGACGACTTATAATTAATTTCCTCTAAGAGAGTCTAGGAAGGCCAGTCGATAAAGATTCCGTGGAGTGTCTGTCTTCAATTGCTTGACGCTGTTATCTCATCTGGATTTACTCGATTTTCTATACTGTAGTAATTCTTACTTTCTTTCTATTTGTGTTATTTCTCCCGTCTGATCAATTAACTTGTACGATAAACTCTTCTGATTGTACTCCAAGGCAACATCTCTATTAATACATACAAGTGTGTATTAAGAAGTCGCCATAGCCTACATAGTAGGTTGTGTGTTGGCTTATTAAACATAACGCCCAATTTCAAACTCCAGACATTAGAACCAAAAATTAAAAATTTAATCGACGACTTCGTTAACAGATTTCTAGCAAAAAAGTCTGTCGTTCGGAGTCGACTTTAAACTATAGGGTCCACTACTCATGGATAAAATCTTATGTAAGCAACGTAAGTGGTGTGAAAAGCTAGGTTGTAATCCTGACAGAAGGGTTGTAGTGATCAAGCTTCTAAATGTCAATGCGAATACACTCGGTGTGGTGGTAATGTTGTATAAGAGATCATTCATATGAAAATTCCAAAGCTTTGTATGTGACCTTTCTAAATTGAATTTAACTTTTTACGCTCTTATCATTGAACTTTGTTTGAATTTTACACATGATTTAATTTTATAAATAATATATGTATATACAGATATAAATTGTAATCATTAATATTATAATTAACTGTTTAAATGCAGTGATTTGTAATATTTGTTTTCAACGTTTATGTTATTCATGAATCATGATTAAATTGTTTTCAAATAAACGATAATCTTTCCTCATTATTAGTGTTCTATCACTTGGTTCTGCTTTTTATTATAATTTCTGTTTATTCTGCTTGATTTATTGTCAATATTTCCAGAAATTAATTTTCTATGAAAAAATTATTTTTGCCATCTTGTGGTGTGAGTAACATTTTATGATGGCCTGCAGAACAATGTCATTCATCCGCCATATTGTCAACAAACATATTAAATTATTTTAACAAAATTGACTCCTGCTTTTGTTGGAAATGTATAATTTTTATTACGTAATTTGAATTGCAACCAAACATAAATATAATGTATGAAATAAATGATGGGATTGTACTTTATGGCAAGTAATGATGAATATGGGTTTATTAACTTTAACATGTTTTTCAATATTTTCATAAGTTAAAAACATAATTTTAAATACTCGGACTTAAGTTCACAATAGAATGTAAAAAGCTGTATTTTTTACTCTTTTAATATAACATTTTCTTTTTATTTATTACAATACAAATGATAATTAAGGAAATGAGTTTTTTTTTTAAGCAAAACTTAATATAAATGCCAAAAGACAATCGACTGTTTGTGCTGAGATTGCAGATTGTGTCCGTGCTTTTGTAAAACTTTGCATAAATCTGTTCCTTAGCTGTCACAGACAAGCAATTTTTGGTAATCAAAGACAACTGCATTTTCTAAAAGAATATTGATTTGGTTTTCAAAGACAATTTGTGATCCATATGACAACAAAAGTTACTACAATAATATTAGTAGCAACAACTTTTGCCGACTACTCTAATGGAAATTAAAAAAACTATCAACTTCATTTGAAAAATTTATCAGGAAATATTATAGGAACCTTGGCGTGCATAACAGAAAGTTGCAGAGCTCAATGCTAATGCTAATATTATTTTAATTCAATTTGATCGAATATAAGGAAAAATAAGTTCAATATATATCTCTATATTCATATATATATATATATATATACATTCTTTGCATAGATAGAACGTTGTTTGAGTAGTGAGGATGTCGATAGATCATCACTGATTAAAAAATAATTGTTACAAGACAGCTCAGATATATCGAACAAAAGGGTATATGAAAAAAGAAAGCAGTCTTGTGGAAAAGAAATCTGAGAGTAAATAAAATTAAATAAATCTTAGGGATAATATTAACACACGCAAATTCTTTAAATTCATAATTTCTTGTGCTGTGTATAAATCTTTACTTTGTCTTCAAATCCGTTAAAAAAAAATACTCGGAATTTACTGAACTTAGTTTTAAAGCCTTCATAAGTATATTTTTTCTCAGAACACCATTTTTTTTTTTTGGTGAATTAAAAAAAGTACAATTTCAAATCTAAGTAATTTTTTAATCGTCTAACAACATTAACAATCTTGAAGACTTTTCTCCTCTCCTTATTTTGCATTTAAAATTTCAGCAAGTAAAACCATGCTGAGCTTCTAATCAATCCACTTACTTTTATGAAAAGTAAAACATTATAACAGTTACAGTGAAATTTATATGATCGCGACTCTTATACAATTACAGAAGAAAATAGAGTCTGTTGACTATAGCCATTTTGCTAATGATAATTGAAAGAAAAGTTGTTCGTAAGTATGGTTTGCTGGAGATACAGTGGTTTATAGAAGCAACACAGATACTCTGCACATTTAATTAATAATAATTATTTAATAGTAGACATACATATCGAATCTTTTATTAAAAAATTACAGATAGAAGAAGTTTTGAATTAAGCATAAAACTGTTTAACAATGATCTGAGGTTGTTAACCAGTTTTGTAGTTGGTAGAGATCCGCAACCGTAAATGACTCTTATTCCGAATGATGTCGTATTAAACCCAACATGCAGCTTCTGTGATGATGAGAATGAACATCGGAACACATGCTTGAAACCGCTGAGGAACTTATGCTTCCCAAGAAAAAATATCTGAAAAAATAAGAAAATGTTAATTTAAATGTTTTGACTAAACAGGTCGTTACAAACTACTGTTTACTTCATCATTAATATCTTACGATTTTTTATATTTTACTTATGTTGTGGTTTTCTGAACATTTCTTCATGGATTTACTCTCTGTAGAAGATTTTATTTCTCTTTTTATTATTATTGCTGCGGTTACTTGTAAAGTTTTGTTGTTCTTTAAAATATTTTATTGTGGTTGTAATATGACAGTTACATAAATATCTGACTGTTGAGGGCTTTTTATGATGTTAAACACTCTTTAACTTGACATTTGTAACGGCAGCAGAGAGGGAGTTGTCTCTTTATCAGCATCTCACTTGAGTATTAGTAAACTCAACGTTTACTGTGCAATCTGTCATAAATTTTATATTGCATAAACGGTTTTTAACGTTTCACTATGATTTAGTTTCTATTTACAGGATACTTTGTTACATAAAATAATTTCAAGTGACTGCAATTTCAATAACAAGTTTTCAAGTAGTAGTAATGAATTGAAGTTTCGGTTAAGCATCTTGTATATTTAGGTATTGTTGTGACAGTTGGCAAAAGAAATTTATTGTAATACCATGAAAACGTTGCCATTTTTTAACAGACTTTTATGAAAAGGAGAGATTTGTGTTAAGAGACGTAGCAAATTCTGAGTGAAATTGTGTTGTCAAAAAGGGCTTTTTATTTAAGTTGACACAAACTGAGTTAGGAACTGAACGGTATTAAGTGCCTAAAACAAGCGAAACATAAAATGGTGGGACAATTGAAATTATTAAAATAAAATTTGTAAATTTTTTAGCAATATCGTGCTATCGAAGAATCATAGTGAATTGTTATCTTTTTGTTTCCTTGATTGAAAGTGCTGCTATTATTAATTCATTATTCATTAAACACAATTTAGGATAAACTATTCGTTATTGTAAAATTCACTAAAGGCTTTAAAAAGGGTATAAAAGAATGATTTAATATTAAATATTTAAAACATTAATTGCATTACTGCAATGCAAGAAAACCAAATATGATGGATGATTTTGTGGCAACATTAACGAAGACATATTGCATCATTCATCATTATTAACTAAATATGATACACGTTTTCTCATAGACACATTGAATTTTGAAATATTAAATAAGGTTAAAGCATTTGGTATAATTAATAATGATGATACCCATTAAAATATGTTATACGAACTTTAAATCCATGAGAACAGAAATACATGAATAGAATGAATTTTGAGAATTTTTCAAAATATTGAAAGAAATTTCTTAAAGTGTAGATATTTTATCAGCATATTTCCACTGTGTACATAAATAAAATGACTAAAAAAACGTAAGACTTGTGCCATTCTCTACAAAAACATATGCATATAAATGCATGTAAACGGATGACATTGATCAATGGGTGTTGGTTGTTAAACATCATAGATAGACAGGAAAAGACAAAAATTAAAAAAAAAATAATAATAAATTCATTGAAAATAGCAATTTTTCATTTTTCTTAAGCAAAACCGCAAAAATTATTTCTTCGTTACAATTTTCCTTTAATACTCCGTTTTATCTGATTTATAAACTGTTTATAGTCGGTTTACATTAATGCGGTAGGGAAAAATTTTTTTCTTTATTCTTATTTTCTTTACTCTCATTGTGCTTTGCTATTATGTATTTATTTATGTATATTACATGCAATTCTACAAGATAATTATAAAACTATATTTAGTAACTTTTTATTCAATATTTTAAAAAATGGGTTCATTGGTAAGTTCAGAATTCGAGAATAGTTGTCGTGTGAAATTTAATAGTTTTTGTATTTTCTAACTTCTTGTCTATGTTAAACACAATTTAAATTTGAAACTATCTTAACAGTTAATATAATCGCAACATATTTGGCAGAATTATGTAATCAAAGTTGTTATAGATTAAATAAAGTATTTTGTTTTTCCAAAGAATTGTGATTAGAGATGCAGTTCATTTCTGAATAAGTTTCGCCATCTGCCTCAGTGAACAAAATTGTTGTATTTTGAGCAAAGGTAATACTCAAATCATTTACAAGTCACCAACAAATTCATTAAAATTAACAGTTGATTACAAGGATCTCCCAGGTACTATATACGGAGGTTCAGAAAAAGAAACATTGAAGGACACTTGTTAGGAGACATGACACTTATAAGCAACAAATGAACAAATGCATTAAAATTTTTCATCAAAATTTTTGTATTTCGATTACTGACGATCAATTTAGAAATTTGTATAAATCCCTAGGGTCAGGTGTTCTGGGGATCCTGACTTGGGACAGTTAGGGGTCTAGCATTATTTGATCCAATATACAGAAAGGACTTCAATGCCATATCTTACTGGTATACTTACTGCTCGATTGATTGACAGAAGATTACCGATGTATTTGAAATTGGAGGTGAAGCACCACTGAACTTGTCCTCTGGCCAAAGATATGTTGTCAACTTCTATTCCGTGCCTATTCTGTGAATACATTTCGTTGTCTATGGTCGTTCATGGTTGTTTTTGCCCAACAGACTGATGTAGCTGCAGCAAGATGATTGTTACTCACCATATAAGTTCGTAAATACCTGTCGAAAGACTCGATATATACATATTAGATGCATTCAATTCGAAGTTTTCAAACCGATAAAATATTTACCTTTATTATCTACATCATTTCGGTAAGCATGAGTATTTATTTATTAATATCATTTGTATGTGCTACTGAAGCCGACATTTCCATTCCCACCCCAAGACCAGAAGTGTTAAAATGCGCTTTTATTTATTTACTTTATAAATATTTCAGTTTTTTGACTATACCAGTTCATTTACTACACCAGTCTTATGCTGAGGTAAACTAACAAAAAATCTTCTTCCAGAACAATAACTATTAACGTAAGGGAACATAAATTTTCACAAGTTCTTCACATAATATAAGACTGCAGGGCTGTTCATAAAAAGAAAACGAATTAAAGTGTGGTAAGGAAAAATACATTATTTGCGTAATTTTGTAGGCTGTTTGTCTTTTCCAAAAATAATAAATTACTCTCTAAGGTGCTTGTACTATAAACCACTCATTGCCACTTTAAAACGAATTTTAAATTTAAAATATGAGAAACACGTTCATTTTCATCACTAAAACTTACAGTGGTTACCCTTTGTCATTTTTTGTGGGTTATTGAGATTATTTATCAACAGAATCGAATAGGCGAAGCATTACCTACGAATTCGAAAAATTTATGTGAAACCAAAAAAAAAAAAAAATATTAAAAAGATTATTATATTATCGAGTCCTTGTAAATATTTAGTAATTTCTTTTATTTAATTATTATTTCACTGTAATTTTACGACAAATAAATAAATATTTATGAGTGTAACAGACTTATAAAAAATGTATTTCCCGGCAGTGAAAGAAAAATGAAATAAAACCTAAATTGCATCAACAATAGCAATAATATAGGTAGAATAATAGTAAAAATAGCAACACCGCTACTCTTTTGGGCTTGGTATTAAAGGGAAAGAGTATCTCAGATAGAATGCACATTTTATTTTAAAATGAATACATGATTTTTAAAATAGTTGTGATATTTTTTATTGGTTGGTAATGGAAACATTTTCCGATTAAGGATGGAAAAGTTATTCGACAAATTGCCGACTTTACACTTTTCATGACATTCTTCTTGATTTTTAACAGAGATGTGACTGTATCTGTTTGTCGATCAGCTGACATCAGAACTTGTTCTTGAAAGGATTGTTCTGGAGAACATCGATTGTGGTACACACAGTGTGAATGGTGACGTCGTCTTGCCGAAACTAAATAAAAGTTATCCAAGATCCAATGCCGAACAGTTGAGTGCAAAATAATTCCGTTATCATAATCTTATAATGAATGCAGTTCACAATATCACTGCAAACCCAACCAAAATCCGCGCCACACAGTCGTCCATAGAGGATGCTATTGTTTCTCATGGAATACATGATGTTTTTCTGGATGCGCAACTGAAGAATTTTGTATATACAAGTCATGGAAAATGTGCATCATAGGAGAAAATTGCTTTTTTCGAAAAATAACGTTTTAATAAATCGATTTATCGGACCATGACAGCAGTTACATTACAGGGTTGGTACATATACAAGAAAAATTTGTTTGAATTTAAAAAGTGTACTCCTGCTGAGGTACCCTTCAAACCTATAGTATTTGCTTATTGTTTTTATAAAAGTTAAAAGAATAATAAAAATCCTGTCAGTAAATTTTACGATATTACGATGAAAAAAATTGTGAGAAGAAAAAGCACCGTCAGTGAATTTTAAGGTGTTTCACATTGTCTTTTAACTGTTACAGTGAGGTTT
Organism: Sarcophaga peregrina; assembly: GCA_014635995.1. Classification (NCBI taxonomy): domain Eukaryota; kingdom Metazoa; phylum Arthropoda; class Insecta; order Diptera; family Sarcophagidae; genus Sarcophaga; species Sarcophaga peregrina. Next base: position 103,913,877 of record CM025789.1, on the reverse strand, counting down.
TGCATTGTTTTATTGTTTTAGTATTGCTGCGCATGTAAAGCATATTGTCATTTACTGTCAAAATATTTTCCATTTCTTTGAAGATGTGGTAGTTTTATAAGATAAAACATTTATGAAGTATTCCGTGTAGTTATTACAATTTTATTGTTTATCTGCACAGATCCTTGATAAACATAATAACCAAAATTACATAGAAAGATGAGCAGGAAACGTCTGAGATGAAATCGAATATAGTACGGAGTAACAGAAACAGTTGTAGGTTAAATAAGTTTACATTCTGATGGATGCCATGTCATGTTACGGTTCTTTTCAGTAAGCTAGCAAAAGAGCTTCCGAGAAGGTTAGCTTCCTCCCGTTGTTGGGATTAGAACACAACCGTAGAGTGAATACAAATATTTAGCAAGATACGTTAAACGAAAGCGAAGATAAAGGCAATTAAGGACTCTCTTTAAAGCAAGTAGGTTTCAGCAAAGCAAAAACTTCTTTGAGTGATAAGATGAAATTAGAGTCACGCATCAGACTGTTAATAATATGAGGTTACAAAGCAGCCTTTTAATATTGTAGTGCAGGCTCATATTAGAGACCACGTACTATCTGTATAATTTAAATCCTCAAGTTGGCGAAACGTGTAGCTTCATATTATCTTTTTCTCTTTGAATAAACATGATAACTTCCTGTATGATGGTGAACAGTAGATGTCTTAGGTTGCATCTTTTTTATTTTAATGAAAGGTTTCTATATGATCGGAATCAGGTTTCTTATTTGCATAGATATTTTTCTTAATATATTTTGAAACCTAACCATTGATCATATCTTGTTTGTGGTGTATTCTGTCTCTCCAATTGTTTTTTAATTCGTTGTCTTTTGATAACTTAACAATGATGACTTTTTTCTAAGTTACACTTGAGGTCACATACATTAAATATGTTCGCATAAACTGAAATTTATTTTGTGTATACACTAAGAACAGAAAGTAAAGAACAGGGGGAAAGCAAAATAACATTTCATTTTGAAGTTTGCTGCTTTCATTGTGTATTACTTTGGTTGTATTAAAATTTTTTTTTGCCGTTTATGAAAAATCTTGAGTGTATCTTTCTTTGTACGATAGATAAAGCCGTTTGCTTAACAAGTTTTTATTGTCATTGTCACTTACAGTTGAATATACATCAGTACATTTTGCATACAATGTTTGAATAGGTTTAAACACACTCTACAATCCGTTTATGATGTGAAGAGGGTTAGTAACATATTGTATTGACTTCTATATATGATGACTATGAAGTACTGTTTATAGATCCTTAACATCAGTGCCTTTTTAAAACATCCTAAGGAAGTTATATCCTAAACTCTTTAATTTTTTTTTCATTGCATTAAGGATTGACAGAAAAATCTACACATAAAATTCCTTTATGTCCTCGTACTTTATAATGTGTCACTTGAGTTATCTGTGTAACTGTACGCATAAGCAATACTTCAATCTTCAGAAGAATTTAAAGAAAGTTCGAATATTTCGATGCGACAAACAATAATGTGTGAAGGGCAGGCGGAGAGGACAACGAAACAGTGGAATACTGAGAGTTTTACTACAACAGACATAATTCATCTAATAAACTTAAAGCATTTTAAAAATTGTAACAGTAATAATATCGAATACACCTGCTTTTTTAAAACTTTTAGTTCGAGTAATCTATAGTAATTAAGAAGTAATTTTAAAGTCCAGTGATAATATGGCAAATCATTGCATGACATAACATACTTCGTCTACAAACTTGAGTTTCTTTTCTGTTACCTGTTAAGATGGAATAATGCGTGTGTTTACTACTTTAATCAAAGCAATACAAAAGCATGAAAAAAATGTTTTAAAAAAGTTTCCCAAAAACTTATTACAATTAAACTTTGACTTGTAACACATGAATACAAGTAACACGGAAATTAAGAGGAAAAATTTCCGAATAGAACAAAAATATTTAAAATAAATATAATTTGTAGTTAATTTTCTGAATAAATTTTAGTTGAACAATAAATAACTTTATCAGGCGAAAGAATTAAAAAAAAGCAAATAGAAAATAATCTGTTTTTACCTAGAGTAGTAAATAGAAAATTTATCAAGCATAATAGAAATTGGAATTAATAACTTTTATTTAAGATCCTTTGCTGGTAATTATTCAGATAATATGTGTGGGCTTAACTTGATACACCTAACCCTCGTTTTTCACGATACTTGTGCAAATCGAGGGATGAAGGATACCTCGTTTTGCATTATTGTTTTATTTAAATGAAAACAAAATTGCTAAAATAACATTTATTTACTTAAACAATACTTAAACAATAATAATTCTGGGGATCATTTAAAACATGAACGAACACAGATATTTGATATAGTTAATGAAACTAATGAGGAAAATAATGAGTCTGATGAACATGACTCACAAATCGTTGCAGTGACATCACAAAATATTTCTGAAAGTCTTAAATTAGACCGGAAATTAAAAAATCAATTTCATCAATATGATGCAAATGTTGAAAGAGCTCGTAAGTTTCAAAAATACAATCCTCAAGGCTTGGCACAATATCGAGAGGTACGTAAAGAATTAAACAAAAACTCCTCACACAAATACTTTTAACTAAATATATCTCAAAATACCCACGTACCCACATCGAATCAGATGCGATGATTCGTCAGCAACCAAAGAAATACAATTAGTTGTCGAAGAAAGCCATGACGAATAAATATATGTAGGTGCACTTACATACTGAAATTGGTTGAAAAGAATTTATATTTTTGTTTAACAGTTTATATATTGATTTTTTGCTAATAATACCTTTTTATTTATATTATTGTGTTTTCTCTTATTTGTATTCCATTTAAGTTTTGAAGTTTTATAATTTTTTAACTATTTTGGTTGTCAAATAAAATGAAATTGTTTTCTTTTGTTTATTTTATTACGTTATTCACATTAAAACAAAAAAAATTATATTAATGAAATACTACATACATACTTTTTTCTGTAATTTTTCGATTTACACGACTTTCTATATAAATTTTTTTGAATTTTCTTAGGAACGTATCTATTGTGCAAAACGAGGGACAAGTGTATATTGGTATTTATGCCTCAACAAACTTTTGACAAAACAATACAGAAGTTCTGGAAAACTTTCACTGCAAGTGTAACAATAATCGAATTTTTGCCTTGATTAACACAAGACGTGCATAAATATTTCAAGGAATTTCTGAAGAAAAGTTTACTCAAGTTTTGTACGAAGGAAGCCAACTGAAATTGTTTAAATGAATAAAAATATTCACGAGTACTCTCCCCTCTTTCTTTAAACTTTAAACTACAATTTTCAGTTAATTTTCTAAAAAAATTTTTAGTTCAACAATAGAACAACTTTTTCAGTGATACACAGTAAAAGTTTTCAAGCTTAAAAGTACATCTGATAAAAGTTTACCTTCGGGTTGAAATAAAACAAATCCGTTCGGTTAAACTTTAACTATGGAAGTGAAATTTTGTTGCATACTATGTGAAAATGTAAAAAATATGAACAAAAGACTAGTTTATATTTCATTTCGATTTGATCTTTATCAATCTGTTTAAAGAATACAAAATTATGATTTTCGAATTCTGAAATGTATTTATCCGCAGAGAAAAAGTCACAACTAATAAAAGAAAATGAATATTTTCAAATCTTCCTTATCGCTTTATAACTTATGAACAAAGTTACATGATGTATCAACTATTATCCAAAACAATTTGATACGAACTTTGAACCAAGTGAGTGCAAACAGTAGTTTTTTTGGAATATAAAACTAATCGACAGAACTTAGTGAAATTAGTCTGAGGTTATAGTGCCTTATCATAAGAACGGTTACCAACCTCTGGTTATTTCTGGATAGTTTTATGATACATGATTCGGTTTCCGTCTTATTGTAATTTCCCACCTTAACTTTTGGCTACCTTAAATCTATTTTGTCTGAGAAATTTCTTTTCATCTTTTCTTTGATCGACCACACTTTTCTAAGTATCTACTTTGGCTCTGCAGAACAGTTTTGTCAACGGCGCGAAAACTTCCTTCCTCGCAACTTCGTACGCTTACTAATTGCTGAGAATTCCTACGTGACTTCGGACTCAGCAGAGGGTTACATTATTCAGCTTGCTTATCTAATTTAGCATATTGAAGCAGTCTTTTACAATCTGCGATTTAACCTCATTCTTCGGGCTTACTGTCAGATAATATTGATATGTCCTATATGCCATCTTTTAAACTCTAATTGATTCCATCCTTCGTATCTTGGAGGGTTTGGAATATTTAACTGTAGAACCAAACACTCTTGCTTTTGTTCTAATAACCGTTCTTCACTTATCAATAAACCACAAATTAGACCTTCTTTTAAAAGAGTACGCAAATGCTGCTGGTACTCAGGGTACTGTTATGGATGTCATATGAGCTCTCCATATTAATTAACAACCTTGGTTTACACGGATTTATTCTCAAGCGCACTATCATAGTCTAACTACTAACAATCCTAAGACCTCTTTTTTATTTTATTTATTTATTTATTATTAATTACAATACAATTACAAATTATATTATAATCATATACGAGCTGAGTAACTTCGACGTAGTGTCCGATGTTGTGTCACAGACCAGAGCCTCTGGTGGGAATCGAAGCCACGACCCTCACGCTAATAGTCTAGCACACTACCCACTAGACTACCAGGGTGCTCAAGACCTCTTTGAATGATGGTTCTACACATCCACTAAGCCGGCATAATTCCGCGTCTATTACGGAGTTTACAGGGCAACTTCCTCCAAACTCAGTGTAACTTGGAGAATGAATACACTGCCCGCTTGTTCATCCACCCGTAAATTCTGTTCTGTATTTCTGCGCTCAATATGACGTCAAGCGATTTCGTTATGAGATATGCTAGGGTTTAGGGTAGTAATTGTTCTCGTGATTGGGAATAGACTTTCATTAAAGGGATGCGACTGCTAAGAAAAGCCTGAGAGGAGTGGTATTACAACACGAAAAGCCATTAGTTTCACAAATAAATGTTGCATTAAGTGATGTACCATTAAGAATAAAAAAATATTTTTTTTGTGTTTAGATTATATTCATAATATTTTACATTATTTTAAACTATAATACTTTAATACTTTTATAATGGAATGTAATTTAATTTTTTCAGTTTTAATTATTCGATTTAAGATTATATTATTAGGGGTAAATCTTTTTTGGATTTTGAAAAATAAAAACCTTGTGCGGTTGTATTTAGAAAATGTCCATTAATTAAATTTATTTTGTTATTAACGTTATTAAATAATATTTTATTTACAGCATAAATAAATGAAAGAATATTTACTAAATATATGTAAATAATCAATAAAATTTACTAATAAGTATTAAATATTTACTTATTTATGGTCAATTGTATTTATTTTACTAACCATAAAGGTGTATAAATTTATTGCATTTTAAAACAGCAATCAAAGTAATTAATTCTACATCTAATTTCATTAATTAATACATCTGTGTGTAACGAAATCTAGTAGATAATGTGTTGGCCTTGATTTAAACACCAGGTCAAGCATTTCCAATAAAACGAAATATTAAAAAAATATATCTTCTGTGACTTTACAAAAATTCTGAGAATAAATAAAATTGCCATGCAAGGTCTCTCAAAAATCTATTACTCGGGCAGAGTCGATTTTAAACTGTAGGTCACGCGATTTGTGGCTAAATGACTACCGACAGCAATATCTATCACTAGACAGTTCAGTGAATTCATCCGCATTTTAAAACTCCAAGTGATTTTTCTTGTAAACCATAAAGTTGGACATATGTCCTATAGGAAAGCTGCAAATTCATATTTATCCATACTTATTTGGTTCCGGCATAAGTCATTGGCTCTATGGCCAAGACTGCAGGCTCTCGCATTGTCGTTTTCTATAATTTTTTTTCTTTTAACTGGCATTCGTGTGTTCTATATCAACATTTTTTATTTGGTTGTAGGGATTCATGGTGCCGATTTTTGTCAATAGTTGTCTGATTTATTTGATTTTATTTAATTTTGCTTTAAATTACTTTCCATACTCAATAAAGTTTTGCTTGTTTTTCTATATTTTTCTGCTATTCACACAGCTGGTATGGTATGGTATTTGTGAACGCGTTTGTAAATACATTCGCGTATTCACACATATCCTTTTTATCCATTTCAAATACGCAAATAAATACGTGTAGGCGGAAATAAAAACTAGTGTTGTAGTGAGTGTTGATTTGCTTACTGGAAAATTTTGCAGATTTAAGCAAATATTGAATTTTCATTGGTTTTATTTTTCTGAATTGTATTAAATTGTAACATAAGTTCTCCCTTTTCTTTTAAATTTTAATGTAATGAATAAACAAATGATTTAATTAAACTAAAATGCAAACAGTCAGCATAAATAGTGTACATTTTAATTTGTTTGCTTTTAACAGATGACCCGTTCTGAATAGAATGGGTTGAGTATAGATATTTATTTTTACTACAATTAAACTCAAACATTCACAAAACATTGTTTTTTTGTAGTAATAAAAATGTATGTAGGGATATAGATAAAAATATGTATGTAGATGTATCATAAGTCATCTATGATAAACAAAATAGATTGATCATTAGGGATTAGTTAAACTCCCACAAAGGTCTCAGCACTTTTGTAGACTTCTTCAGCCGCAGAATTAAAGCTTTTTAATTTCATAAACATCTTACTGAACTTGACGACATTACTGGCATTATCAGTCTGGCAAATGTAAGTTTTTATTGGTAACTCTTTTTTAGGTTCCTTTTCTTAAACCTTTTGCTATTGTCGTTGGAAGCCTAACTTTGTATGGAACTATCTCATGCAATTTGGTACAGATGCTTATTTTTTAAATTGGTCATTAATCCCTTTAGTCAGATTTTTGTGAAAAATTTTCATGAAAATTTTATTTATTCTCAGAATTTATACCAAAAACTAGCTGAGGGGAAGTCGCTAAAGCTAAAAGCAACCGGGCGTATGATGAATATCGATGTAAAAAAATTAATAACTGTTATACGCTCTGTTATACTTTGTTAAAGAACCGAATTTAATTTTTTTTGTAATAAAACTTATGCTGGGCTTTTCATTTAATTTAATTTAATTTTATTAATTTAATTTTATTTTATTAATTTAATTACTCTTTGTTGACTTTATGTAATTTGCATTAAAAAGTGACAAATTTACTGTTTAATTAGTAGTAGTAAATGAATTAAGAATTTAAAATTATTGTTATATGTACTCCACAACCATGTGGGTAGATGAACTATGAAATTTGTATTTATGATCGTAACTCTCAAGATATTCTTGATAAAGAAACTAGTAACAAACCTTAAGGATATTAAAGCAAAAGCTCCATAGTATTCTATTTTGACACCGCTAATTAATATGCGTTTGGTTAAAGAAAGTGTCAAATGTCAAGTCCAATAGAATGCATGAAGCAATTAGGGTGTTAGAAATTGAAGTGACTAAAAAGACATAGGAGGCAAGGCAATAGGTAAGTAAAGGAAAGTTTTTATTTTTCCGGTAAACAAATGAGAGTGAGACCATAGAAATTATCTAAAATGAAAAGACAGCTGTTATGGCAGCAAACAAAGGAAAATTTATTAGGTTTTGTTTTTCCAAAGGCTATTATCTCGTAAATCTTGATTTCCAAAATGAAATATTAAAACGTTTTAAATTGCATACCCTAATGATTATTAAACCCTAAACCACTGTTTAAAATATTTCATTAGAAGTTACTAAATAAAGTTTCATAACCATATTGGTAGAAAATACAATGACAACAAACATTAATACAGAAAGAATATGAAGATTATAAACAGGAAAATGTTCACTTTACACCTTGTTTTGGAAAAGTGCTCAATAAATTATTATTGGATTATAAATGAGATAGAAATGAAGAAAATAAATAAATAATAAGAAGATAAGAAAATAAAGAAAATAATAATTAATAATAATTTTACTTTTTGTATGTTTCTTATGCAGAATGGAAAATTTGTATTTTTATTGGTAAATTTTCGCTTTTTTTAATTCTATCATTGATCATAGTCAACCGTTTACAAAAATTTACAAATATTTAAGTGCAAGATTGCATTTTATATGCAGACTGTTGTGTGTAATAAAATACCATTTGCTTTAAGCAATAGATTGTGTGAGCAAATGAGTTGAAAGTGAAAATATTTAGAAAATATTTTCCACATTTAATCTTAAAGACTTTTAATCTGTATATGCTATATGTACGTTAAATGTATCAAATTCTATAAATATATTTAATATATGCAACATTGATGAATGCTGCGTTTTAATGTTGCCACAAAACTATCAATCAAACTCGGCTTATTTATTATACAATATGACATAATATTAATGCACCAAAAGTAAAATTTAACCCTTTCGCAACCATTAGATTACGAGAGGTAAAGTCATAATTTTGTCTATTTAGACAGTATATTTCTTGCAAAAATTCCGATAGTAAATAAAATTGCCACGAAAAAGTTTCTCAAAACTCATACAATCTCTCTTAACGCACACAACATAAGTGGTGTGAGAAGTTGTAATAACTAATTATGTATATACAAATATTGGACCGTGTTTTCATGAAAACTCTGCAAAAACCGTTACCAACAATTCACAGCGCTATGTCTTTTACCTTTTTTTTTTATTTTAAAGATTTTGAACAAGACCGTACCACAAGCCCCACAACACGATTAATTTTGTTTGCATTGCATGGAACAGAAAGAGTGCTTTCACGTTTTTTCGACGTCAATGTGTCACCGTTTAACTTTTTGTGGAGCTATGACATGGACCGTATCTGCATACTTATTTTCCAGATGTTGATCATTTTATAACCGACATTCAAGCTATCGCCGAAATGCTGTCTGAAAAGCGCGAAAATGTGGTCGAAATACACATTATTAACTTTAGTTTTGAAAACAAAAAATGATTTCTCTATATATACTATCGTTTTAAATTGCATAGTCTTCAAATTATTTTATTTGCCCTCAAAATCTGTCAACAATAATCAAATGAGTGTAAAATCTTATCAAAATTCCAAAATTGCGTAGACTTGCAAAATAAAAGTGCTGTTGCTTTCAACTACTGTGACAAAGATGCTGATAAAAAGAAATAAAACTTAATACTCTTGAATGACTCAATTATGCCACAGTTGTCTTAAGGAATACCAACAGCAATGTTGGCTAAAGTTGTGGTTGTTTAAAGAGTTTTGAGTTGGTATAGAAATTTCTAGTCTGTCAAAGATTTTTGTAGTTGTTGTTCTATAACCGCTTTTAACATATTTTCTACCACAAGAGGACTCAATACTCAGAAATAACAACAGAAATCATTTGTAGAAAGAAAATTCTTGATGAGTGGTTTAGAAAGCCACAAAATAAATGGAATAGAAATATCATTGAATTAAACGTGAAGGATGTGAAGGACACTGGTATGAAATGTTATTTCGAGCGAGTGAAAATCATATCAGGTTAGAAGATTGTGAATAGCTTCTGCAGAAATCTTGTGACAAGCTTTGATAAATTCAATAAAATTATTAAATGGCCTGATAATTTCTATTAACAAGAAAAATAGAAAAGAGATTAATAGAGTATATATTTTAATATCTTGGAAAAGTCAACAGGAAAACGATTCCATACGCGGCTAATCAACGATAAATGAAAAAGTCTCTTTATTTCACTCGATCGCATTACATTGAAGTAGAGATCAGAAAGGTAAAGTAAAAGACATGTGGTACAATAGAATTACATTACAACTATCTCTTGTATTCGTTCAAGGGACTGGCACATATATAGTGGCTCATATATGTTTACATATATACATAAGATGATATATATATACATACATAATTGGCCATTACAACCCTTCAGTCAGGATTACGACCTATCTTCTCACACCACTTATGTTGTGTGAGTTAATTTTATACATGAGTGGCGGGACCTACAGTTTAAAGTCGACTCCGAACGACAGATTTTTGAGAAGCTTTTCATGGCAATTTTTACTCTCAGAATCTTTGCCAAAAATCTGCTGAGAGGAAGTCGCCGAAGAAATATTTTTATCGTTTTGATGTCTGACCTGGGATTCGAGCCCGGGCCTTTTGTCTAATAAACCAACAAACAACCCACTAGACCGCGGCGACTTCAATGATATATATATATATATATATATATATATATATATATATATATATAACTATAGATAACAATTTTGTAATCATAAACCACTGTGTTCACAATAAATGACGTTCATCCACAACATTTTCGTCTTCCGATTAGCACTGTCAAGTAGAAAAGTGTTTGCACTTTTCTATGTTTAAACGTAGAAATTTTTGTGTTTGTGTCTTCACGTAAATGACACTGTAACTTTTCAGATGGTTCAACTTTTCACAAAGTAAGTGGTTTTATTTGAAGTTCATCAGGGTTTAAAATGCCTTTGTGAAAAATGAAAAATAAGACGCTAAGAAAAATGTACTCAAAGTTGCTAAAGCACGAAAAAATTTCTTAATGTGTCCTATTCTCCTCTTTTTCCTTTATTCTCTATTATAGATTACACTTTTTCCATTAAATGGCAAACAGTTGAAAATGAACTTTAAACAAATAATACATTTAAGCAGTTTTAAACGTTTTTTAAGACATTTAGATTATTTGTCAAACGGATTTCGAGACAATATAAACAGTTACTTGCAGATCAATAAATATAGAATTTAAAGAAGAAAATAAAAAAAAACAAGACAAATATGAGGTCAATAAAAGGAAGAAAGAAATGAACAAAGAAGTTGTTCAAAGAATATTAAGCGTAATAGATGGCATAATGACGATTCATGAGCATGCGAATAAAAGGAAGGAAGGAAACAATAATTTATGTTTCCTGTAATTAATTGATTAAAAATACGCCTTGGAAATTATAAAATTATATTCATTTAATCGATATTATTTTGTCCATACATACACACATAATTGGTCATTAGAATCCTTCAGTCAGGATTATGACCTAAATTCATGCACCACTTATGTTGTGTGTTTTTATTTCATACATGAGGTGCAAAGCCTTTAAAGTCAGTTCAGAACGACATATTTTTGGGAATCATTTTAAGACAATTTAAAATCGGTTCAAAGTTTTTAGCAGAAATATGTTGAAAGTTTTCATTATTTTATTTTGTTGAAGCTGTTTGGGTTAGAACCGTGACATCGCTTATAATAATCCAACACACTGTCTACTGGATGACGGCGACTTCATATCCGCAAATAATTCATTATGATTTCATTTTACCTGTTTTGTTTCTAATATTTGTTGCAAAGTTTAAAATTCATTTAAAAAAAAACTTTTTCCAGTTGCCTTTTAGAACACTTTCTATAAATAAGTTCAGCACTGTATGTCTTTATCAGAAATTCACATGTAAATGCACTATGTTTATTCAATCTGTGTTTCAATTTGTTTTTCCATCTTTCTCTCTTCCCCGAAACAACAATGAAAAATGTTGGAAGTCAATGGCATTTCAATGTCGTAATGAATATTTAAAATTGCAATGTCAGCAGAATAAAGTGACATCAGAGAAGAAAAAGTTGTAGGTTCATGTGCATAAAGAATAAAAATGATGAGGCAAAATCAGGTCACTCGTCACTGACAGTCAGTCATTCGACTAACAGTAAATCATATTTCATTAAAAATTAAAAAACAAATATTCTGAAGCTATCAGGTGTATTGAAGGATTTTCAAAACGTGTGCGTTTTGGATGAATGAAATATATATTCAGTTCCAATAAATACATATCAGTCATTTTCATTTTAAAGATTATTTGTAATCTGAATGATGCTTCCGATAGTCCCTGTATGGGTGCTCCAATTTTCCATTCTTTTTCCAGCATTTTTTACCCGAACTTTGCTAATAGGAAGTCGCCGAAGAAATAATTGTTCCTTTTGATGTCTGACCTGGGGCTTGAACTGTGACCTTTCGTCCTACATGATAAGCTGACACAGTCTCTACTAGACTACGGCGACTTCAATCATCACTTCACACATGTATGTATGCATTTTCATATTTCAGTTTCATTTTATTTCACAGGATTAAGCATTTAAGCATTCCACATTATGGATTAAATTGACTTCTCTTGTAGCACTCAAAAATAAACTTCAAAGACCATAATGACAAAATCATTAAAAAAAAGTACAAAGGTTGGCTAACTTAATAGACTACTTGAGATTAACTGTAAGGCCATTGAAATTAAAAAGCAAAAAATTAAATGAAAAATGAAATGAACAAACAATGAAACATATTTGAAAGTCAAAACAAACATTCAATGTATACTCCTGAGCAATTAATATTTTTTAGAATATTTTTAGCCATTGAATTCCAAGAAAACCTTATACTTTTTATATATGGTTTCTATGTATTCAACTGACAGATATTCTAAATTTATAACAAAGATGACACCATATTAAGGAAATTGTTAAAGGTTTCCTTGGTGTTGTCTTGACGTCATAGATTATTCAGTAGAAAAGTAAATTTTTTTCCTTCCACTAATTTTAGTTAAAAAATTGTCTTCTGCATAAGTATAAAAACTTTAAAGGTAATGGGAATTTTACAAGCTTTATGCTAGAAAGGTTATTTGCTGAAAACAGTACTTTAATAAAAACTCTTGGGCATACTTCATATACCATTTCTTAATTTATGACTTATTTCTTGCCAATCTTTGCTGCAATAACTATATTATGTTTAGAAGCTTTTCGATAGTTAAAAACACCACTTTTGTCATCCTGATAAAAGTTGCTAATAGCTATCTAGGCATATCTTTAAGAGTCTGAAATTTATGAAATTTTTTCCAGGCTTTGTGCAGAATAAGTAATTACTTTTTCTTAAACCCTTTTTTCTTAAATAATATTAAATTTGTTGCTGGTAGAACATGGCAGAACTCATCTTTACCGTCTCTTCTTCTGTTGTTAGGACAACAAGTTGAACATAAAATATCTTCTGGTGAACTTTAAATTAAATTTTTATAAAACTTTTAATGTAAAACAAAAAAGAGAAAAATAAATCAAAACCAAAGTAAATTAAAACTACAACTTTTCCGGTGATGTAAAAATAAATAAAAGCAAGGAAGCTGGACACGTTTTTATACTAAAAGTACATGACCATACAAGTAATTGATCCGGTTTTCGTTTTATCTATGCATGTAAATAATTTTCTTCTATGTGAGAATGTATGTATGAAGAGAGTTTTTAATTTAATATTTAAAAAAAACTAATTGAGGTACAAGAAAAAACCAATCAAATATTGGATTTTGGTTAGAAAAAATTGTGTATAAAAAAGTAATAGAGGTCGTTATGCATGCGGTTATATTCGTTACAACTAACAAATTGATTTGATAAAACTATTGTTCACACGCGGTAATATTAATTAAATTAAACGTTTTAAGATATGAAACAAGAAAAACAACTACTGGCAGCCAAAATGGTTAAAATCATGGAAATTTTGTTTCATTTCATTCAACATTAACTCCATTGGTTAAAGTATACTGTGGACTGCTATGATAACTGAAAAAAATATTGTATAACACAACTGCTCAATATCAATAGCAACTATGTTGATACTTACGGTCACTCAAACAACTGCCGAAATTGTATTCTAACGAATACATGCATACATAATTGGTCATTACAACCCTTAACTTGGACTTACGGATTACCATTGCCATGTTGTGTGTTGAGTTACAGGACCTAGAGTTAATAGTCGATACCCGGACTCTCGAACTACAGAATTTTGAGAAATTTTTCTTGAGATTTTATTTTACTTTGTTAGAAATCTGCTGAGAGGAAGACGCCTAAGAAATATTTTTTCGTATTTCGTTTTGTTAGATATGACTGACCGAGATTACAATTCTAATAAGCCAGCGCACTGCCTACAAAGGCGACATTAACGATTAATCTTATTAAAATTGCTTCACCTATTTCTATTGAAAATACTATCATAACAAGCACGCTTTCATACAATATTTGTCATCACTTAACAAATAAAGGTGAACTACTCAAAATTACTATGAATGAAGTCACAAAGCTACGATAACTTTTAATAAATGTGATATTTAAACATACACATATACACACACACTCATACTCAGACACTTGATATTAAAAGGAAACGAATAAAATATTGTGGCATACCTACAGTAGTTAAAGTACATTGACCTAATTTCGTTATAATTCCACTACTTACAGTTTAATTTATGACATTTGCTACACATATTCTCAAACCAATTGCTCACCTTTTAAAGACAATAACATCATTCATAGTACATCATCACATATATGGTTTCACTTTTGACCTCTCTCTCTCTCTATTAGTTGTTAAGAATACATACATAAATGTCATAATGAATAAATGAGATATTTTTGTATGAAAAAGAAATGTTTACTTATGGTCTAGACTGGAAGCCGACCTACATACGTGTGTACGACAGTGATGTCGTATTTCATGCGAACTATTAAAGTCTATGATAATATTTAAGGAAATTATATTTTTTAGCCATTTTTTTAATGTGGAATTAAAAAAAAATTTATAAATTAATTAGACTAAAGTTAGCTTATAATTTTTGCTTACCTTTTCCATTTATTTATTTTGAATTGTTCCCAATTTCATTTTTAACTTATAACTCACCTTTTGATGAAAATATTGCTGACAAATGTCTGCAGTTTATATTCCATTTAATAAAGTAGCACATAAAATTGTAATATGAATAAACACTTTATTTATTAAGAAAATTTCGAAAATGTAATAAGAATAGCTACAGTAAGCAGAATTAAAAAATTGTAAAACTGAAAAGTTAATAAAATAAAAAGAGTTGCAGTCAAGTACTCAAACGGAATGGTAATGGTGTTTACTCGGAAACTCGGAAAGTAACATAATTCTCACTAACTTATATGTAAAGATTTTTTATATACATATGTAGGATGCGTGCCCAGTTAAAGGACCAGTTACCAAAATCTGAGTATTTCAATTTATCTTTTCTTCTCTGAAACATGTCTTTCAAAACATCTGTCTTATCATTGTTATTGGCTTATGCAAATAAACTAGAAATAACTAGAAAACTGAAATAAATACAGCCAAATTTATTGGCAAAAGTACTTTTTTTTTTGTTAAAAATACGAATTATCTAATGGAGCATGTAAATCGTGACAGCAGCCGTTATATGCCGCTAATCATAGTTAAAAAATAAATATCCTGAGATTATCTACCAGATTATAATAAAAAAAAATTTCACTTCAACAATATTACGATTTTTGATTCGTATACTAAATGCTTATGCCTTTAAAATACAGTATTCCCTCGATTTACGTCGTAGAATATTCCGGAAAAAGGCAATGTTAATCGGAACGACGTCAATCGAATTTCTAAGAACTCATACGGTCAGCTGCATTTAGTTATGTATATTTTACAAAAAAAAATTAAATTTTTATTTTAGGTATAGAATTTTTTCAAAGAGGGAACCATATTTTTAACGACGTTAATCGAAACAACGTAAATCCAGAGAATATTGTATATATCCTGTACCAATGATGTGATAAAGCAATGCAACAATGTACATACATGTTTCTTATTTTCTCAATTTTTATCAAATTTATTACGCCAAAATAATAATAAAATTTCCGATGTTGAGCATGTCCTTGCAGTTTCTATATTTATTTGATTTCTTCTATCAAGTCTATTTAAGTTGCTATCAGACATCATTGTTCACAGTTCTCGCATATCAACTATCGATTGCTGCAACTGTCTAATGTCTTAGATATTGTGCGATATATTATTATGACATTACATGTCTGGCATTATTAAATAATTTTACGATTTTGACTACAAATCATAATATTTTATCATTTTATCAACTTATAGTTAGAATTTATTGACAATTTTATGATCCCACAAGGAATTACTAAGCATCAGATGAAAGATGAAGGAAAAGTCAAACGTATGTATGTATTTATGTATTCTGCTGTGTAATCATAAAATAGAAAAATAACTATTTTGCGATATATCGATTGACGTATAAGTAATATTAATAACATTGTCGGCATATGTGACATATAGTTACATATGTACATATCGTCATCGAAAATTCAAAAGTACGTAACAAACATTTTTCTAATTTTACGGGAGAAGCAATAACAAGTACTTCATAAGTATATTGAAACATTTTAAATTATTAATAAAATAAAAACGTTATTTTTAGTCGCCAAAATCTAAAAATTGGTAGAGATATGTTAGATAATCTCACGAGTCATAATGAATCAAAAACTCAATTTTGATTTTTTTAATGAAAAAAAAAAAAATATTTGAAGAAATATAGAAATTCTAAAAGAATTTAGAAAGCCATATTAAAAGTGTTACTGAATTTTATGATCCTAGTTACCTGGTTTTCTGCTGGAAGAAATATATGTTACGTGTACAAATTTAAAACTACTAAAAAGGGAACTAATTTTGATTATCTATTTTAGTCAGAACACTAGAAAAACTTGTCACGAAGCAAACTAATTTCGTCAGCAGTTGGATGAACGTTAATAGCACCATTAAGAGACCCATGGACGGAAATTGATGCGATGATATGTTTCTATTAGAAAATATAGCAATTAAATGCATAATTTGGCATGGTTTAAAATACTAACCAATGAACATCAATACTTGGTTACTCTTTGCTTTTAAATAATTTAATTAATTTTGATTATGTGTTAACGATTGAAGAAGTTAATATTTCCTTGCTTTAAACGGGGTATGGTATGCTTCAAATGCATCTCAAAAAGTTTATCTGTTATTTTGAATAACAATTTTAAAGAGATTTTAAAAACAATTCTCCATCCATAGTGGTGAGACGAAACCAATAAATTTTGTTTTTAATTAAAAAAAGGGTTCTTCGATATTACTTTTAAAAGTATTTCCATTTCTTAAGAAACTCTAAATTAAAATTTTAATTAGTCCTGGTTATTGCCAACAATTCACAGATTAAGTTCATAGATTAAAATAATAGGGAATGCGAAAGGATTGTAATTAATGTTCTTTCCAAAGGGTTTGTAATGTTCGCTTGTGAATTTAATATATTTTTTAAGGTATTTCGTATATCTAATGCTGTGTTTACGTATACTCCTGTTAAATGCGTTCTGTTGACGATAGAGAAAAATGTTAAATTTATTTTCTTTTCTACTCACCTTATTATCGCCATGTTATCATGGGTATTTGTTACGACACAAAGAACACATTGGCTTTAATTGGCAAATATCTTAGTTAACATACCACATAACCTTTGGTTTGATTGAAACGGCATTCAATTCAAGTTAGTCAAACAGAATTGAATATTAAAATAGGAAAAAAAAACTACGTACCAAATTTTATTTTATTGGATCGACTGTCTCGTAAGAATGAGAACAAACAAACAAGATATACTTCCGTTGATGCTTAAAAGAATGTTTCATGTTATCTTTATTAATAAGTATTCTGTATATTCTGTATATTCTTGTGATATTACAGAAAACTTTTCATCTGTTTCGTTGTTGCAAGAACAAATTTATAAAGTTTAGGTAAGAAACTGTTGTAATTAAATTTACACAATTAAAATGTTACAAAAGTTGTCTTTCTTTTAAATTTTTATAATTGTTGTTGCTGCAGTTTGTAATGCATTAATTTACCGTATAATTATATCAAACTCAAATAGGATGTTTTCTTTTTTTTTTCATAAAGATGATACAGCGAAAGTAGAAAAGAAAAGCATAGGCAAACACGTATAAGTTTTTGGTACGTAAAAGTTAAAAGATATGCTTTCATGTATTCTCCAACATAAAGCATTTTTAAACGAAAAAAAGTTGAATTTTGGATTTGCAGAAAACCATGAAATCGACACCCTAAAATCCTGCGTTTTGATTGGATCACTCTTTATAAATGATGATACCATATCGCAATGTTTTACATGACACGCTTGGTTGAGCTACCATAAACAAATAAAATTGTGTACGATAGAGTGCAAAATACTTCTATTGATCGTGAAAATTAACGATCTGAAAATGTTTAATGGATTAATGCGCAGTCAGACAAGTCTGAGTTACATGACTCCAGAATGCTGATCATAAATTCATGCTAATGGAGTATGAGAACAATGAAAGCGTTTTCTCTTTCAGAAACATATGATTTTTCTATCCTAGTTAAACTAAAACTATGGACCAGTAGACGGTAGTACTTTCCATTTTCTAAAACCAACATCGTAAATTAATTTTATTGGGCATTTCAAATAGTTTAAAATCGTAAGTATGCTTGATGTTCATACACAATATTTATTATCACTTTTCTGTTTCCATTGTTTACCGGTAATAAAACCGCATTCTTGAAGCTTTCTTAGAATTATCATCGTATAAAGGCGTTTAACATTTTATGCTGCACCTAAATATAAATATTTGCTGGCTTCTTAAAGTTTTTCATTTCAAACTCATGCTATCGGAATAAAGTTTACTTATGCAGATGCTTGTAAAATTATAAAAGCTCACCGTTGCCTACAAAAGGACAAGTTAGTTTGATAACAACACAAGTTTATTTCAGAAAAATGCTGATAAAGTGATACAAAAGATGAAAACAAAAGAAAAAAAAAAGAAATTTAAAAGACTTCCACTAAATAAAGTACAAGAAAAAAGCCCTAAGATTTTTGTAATGAAAAACTTGCTTGTGTTTCTTTTTCTTTTTATTACATTTTTTCTCAGTTTTTTTTTTTTTTGAGTTAAGACGTCCTTATGCTTTTTATACAGGATGATCTGTTGAAATATTTTTGTTTTCTTTAATTTTTTTTTTTTTCGAAGACAAACCTCTAAAGATTGTAAAGATTTGATCTAAAGCATGTTTTCTTAAACGTTGGTTTTTCCAGAATTATATTGTAAAAATATTCCAGAAATAAAACATTTTAATTTATTTAGTGGAAATATAAATGTATCACACATTTTATTATCTAAAGTTAATTGCTGCAGATGTTTTTGAAGCAATTTTATAGTAACACACAAAAATGAAATAATTTTTCAGGATTTATTTAAGGGCAGTTAAATATTTTAAGGAAACTTCAATATAAATTGACTTGAAAACTTGAAAATACTTAGCATTGATTGTCAAAAGAATACAATTCATTTATTTGAGAATTGATTTTAGATATTTTGATAATTTTGTTTTGTACTTTCTTACTTAATGAGCCATTATAATCCCTCAGCCAGAATTACGATCAAGCTTCTCACACCATCTATTTTGTGTGTGTTAAATTTATTCATAAGTAACAGGTTCTAAATACTATATTTCTCTTCTCGTTAGATAATATCTTGATAACCGAATGAATATAAATAACGTTTCTAATTGGCATATTGTTTTAAATCGTACTATCAGAATCATTTAAAGTGTATGAAATGCTCATAGTATAATTCGTTAACGAGTTTTGCATACATTTTACTATTAAAATCAGCCTTCATGTTCATATGTTGAATGGGTTCGTTTCAAATTATTTTTATTTTTTAAGGGCGTGTTTGGTGCCATATGCAAACATAAAGAAGCCGAATAGAGAAAAATATTGTAAAATGACTGCGGCCCATTACTTTTTTAATTTCAACATATACGTTGAAATTTATAGTTACAGAAATACACCCACATAATGTGTACAATGGTTGGCAATAAATAATGATTTTATATTATGAATGGCAAAAACCGTAACAATTTAAACGTCTTAACAATTTAAATTTCAAGAATGTGCTTAAAATATAGATGAAAATTGGTTTATTTTAATATTTTTTCATATATTTTCATATAACAACCTCCTTACTTGAAGCTATTAATCATCAGCTCTTCAAGCACCTGCTACATCTGATTTCAAACGTTTGAAACCCATTTAAGATGAGAAAATTTTCTTTAAACTTCTTTCTTTAAGCAAGTTTTCGTCCCTTTTTATTGCAATTTTAGAAAAACTTTGAACGTTTACATGAAATAAAAGGTAGTCATACTTCATAAAGTTTAATGTCTAACACAAGCAACAAATTTGCTTTTATTTTACTTATTCAAGACTATTAAAGTTTCTTTCATTTCTCAAGTGAAAAATCTTATAAATTATTCAGCTATTATTAATAATAGGAGAAGTTAAACGAAAAGTTTTAAATATTACTTGAAAAATCATGAAAATGATCAAAGTATTATTAAAGTAACATATTTTGTCATGTTTATGTCATTCAATATTAAAGATACATAGATTATTTCAGAATCATTTAAAAACTAACAAAGACAATTGAATTGATTGACCAAATTCATAAAAGTAAATCATTTTTACGTGTGGCAGTTTCAATAAAGGTCTATGTCTCCCTTCTCCTTTTATCGTCAGAAAGTAAGTGAGTTGTTGACGTCTTGTCAAGCCCTGAAAACGGGATTTACGGATAGTAATCTTTGGTCTTTTAAATGCAAAAGGTAAAAATATATAGACTTCACTTCCATAATCTTATCACTGACCTTTTTTTCCTGTTTAATAGTATACATATGGCATCGGCGTACATTAATCAAAATCCCAATTTTCTTATCGAATTTTGTTGTCGTTTTATTTTGTTACTAAAAAAGTTTTTTTTTTAAATAAAATTGAAATTTTAAAAATAAAATCATCTTTTGTCGTGTGGAATGACCACGTGACCACATTATGATTTGTTAAATATTTTTATTATATCTCCATTTATACAATTGTTATGAAATTAATAATTAGATCGATTCCCATCAGAGCATAAAGTCTATATTACTCAGCTCGTAATTATTGAATAAAATTTATAATTGCATTCTAATTAATAATAATTAAATAAATAAATAAAAAAATATGACTTTTTCTATGAAATTTCCATCATCATCATCATCATGAATTTCACTCTGATGTTTTATTTATAAACTTCAGGCATAAGGTTTTTTAAAATATTATTACAAATGGAGTGCTTTGTTATATAAATAATCGAATTAAATTTTATGTTTTAAAATATCACAATAACAACTGTTAATGAAACTGTGTCATCAAAATGTGTTTCTATTTAAGAAAATGAATTTTCCAATGCTTTTTATAACAATGATGCAAAATTTTTTCAGCAACGGAAATCAATTAATAAATTCTCTTTTGTGTTTAGTTTTAATGTTCTTAATAGTTTGCTGTATAAATAAAACAATAAGATTTTTTGTTATCATTTCTTTTTTTTTTCAAATTTATTATCACAGTAGCAACACCAAGTGATAAATATAGTGAAAACCATTGACAGAATAATACATTCAAACAAAATATCACCCCATAGTATTATGATCTCTTTAGGACATCAGTCGCTTATAATCCTCAAAGCTCTTCTATACGTGCACTTTAGCGTTCCGTATTATTTTCAGATACAAGAACTTGTGGAATAAGAAAAAAATTTAAAATTCACTCAGGCCACGTGGTATGATGTAACGGAGTCGGTAAGTTAAAATGTATCGCTACAAAATATTATCTACTATAGAACAATTTTAGAGCTCGGGTTGAATTTTTAATTTAATTTTAATTTAATAATTTTATATTAAAAATAAATTTATATATTAAACTGCAATGAAATTTATTATAATTCAAAGCTATCTTAAGTACACATAGCAGTTCGTAGGAATGCTATACGTGTCCTATATCCTAAAGCCAGCTGTTGAGTTCTATTTGACCGATCTAAAGGTTAGGCTTTGAGCCTCAGTATTAGCGCATGTCTTCCTCAGTATTAACCCGCCAGAGGTTTTAATAAATCCAGTGAAAACAATTGAAAAGAACTTATAAAAGAGTTTATAAATCTCCAAATTGAATTCAGTTTAGTTTTTTATTGCAATAACTTCAATACATTGAAATATATATTATCCATTATTTTAAACGATATATTTTCTTTTGCCTTTAGAATTGTTAATAAAATAGTTTTCAATGTTTGTTGGCTTTTTGCTGTTTCATTAAATAAAATAGAAAATTTTCCATAAAAGTCAAATATTTTGTCAACTATGAAGACCTAAAAAACTTTATAGGAGAATGTTTGCATCACCTTGTGAATATAATTAAATTGCCCGAAAAATGCTTAAACATTTAATAAGCAACTACAATGTTTCTATTATATCGTGTGTGAACTATGACAATGAAATTCATAAATTTATTAAAAACTTATCCTGTGAAAATCATTTCATAATTCAGGAAATTTTATCACATTTTCTACTTTTTTGGAAAACAATTTCATTAACACTTGCTTTCCTTTTATTGCAAATTTTTGTGCTGCTGTTTCATCATCACAGAATCCATAAAAATTGTATGACATGGCTTATGGAACTGTGACGAGTATGTTTGCCTACTTTCCATATGCCAAAAACTACGTGCCTTTTGCCATCATCGTCACTGTGAATTTTATTACTACACAGCATAAGCATCAATATTTCCAACAGGTGAAAACATTGAAACTCATTATGCAAACACGAATATAAACAATAAATTTATACCATTTAGGTTATCCACGTATTTTACACCATGATTTCTACCTTAATATATGTACCTTAAGTATACCGATTAAAAACTCTAAAAGGGATACAAGATGTACTAGAGATAAGCAACCAGCACATATCAATTTAAAAATCAGTTTTGAGTACGAGTAGAGTCTCTGAGCCTATCAAACTTTTGGAATTTGAAACTAGTTTTCATCCCAATTAGGGCAAGTTTTGTAGATGAACGGGTTTGTCCAAGGAATAGCTAGGCACCAGATCTTCTCTGTCTAATTAATTTCCTAGGCTATAACAGATACAACAGACATGGCCTTAGGGCCAAACCACGCATAGCGGCCCATTGTATCGCCACGAAGTTTAATAAACGAAGGTATATCCTTGACATCAGTGGACGATAACTTCTTTAAGCTGACAATGAATGTATTGCCAAATAACATATTTGACAAAGAAAGTGACTGACAGTATCCTCTTCTTCATCTACACCCATGATAGAAGATCTTAGATGGGAGCCGCATTCTTTTCGCTCAATGGCCAATCTAACAGGAGTAAGTGGTATACCCAAATCGATGGACGAGGGATCCGGGGGGAGCGACGAGCCTACAGTTAATCACAACATCCGATAGAGATCATATAGCAGCCTGATTATCAGAGAAGGAGAAGATTGAGATGGGGGTGATAGGAACGTCTTTGATGAGCATCGGCTTGAAAGACTCTACAGTAGTCCGGCAGTCGGAGTGAAGCATCCTGATCCAGTTTCCTAGATTAAACACCACTACCAGCCGCATTATCGAGTTTAGAGCCATCAGTAGTATACATCCAGTAGTTCTGGAGGAGTGATCGAGACACCTAGTCGTTAGAGCTCCAGGGAATCAGGCAATGAAAATCTCAGTGAAAGTAATGTTCTGCAGGGAAATATTCGATATTCAGAACGGGTGTAGGATTAAGCTCCAAAATAGTGAGGGGATGATGTACCAGCGGGACAAGGCATTGAGTGCAGTTGCGGCAAATTTAGCTGACCGTTTAGCAAAACGCACAGTAAGAAGCCAGTTAACCATTGCAAATAAGGTTTTTGAACAGGTAATATAAATAGCAGAGACAGGTTTTTTATACGATTTGCAATCAGCGCATGGTTTTTATCACTGGACTTTTAATAATAAGAGTATTCTATGTTATTTGATTGTATTTAAAAATATGTAAATACATAACAAATTTTAGGGTACACTCTAATCAGCACATAAGTACTCTAAAGTCAAGTGTTTAAATTTTGTTCACTTTCATATCGAGGGGGTACGAAAGCGTAATTAACAGGTATAACAGAGTGTAAGACTGCGACTAAGTAAATATTAACAGGTGTGAGTTGGATGCTTACACTTGTATTAAGAGGGTGTTCAATAGCACAATTGACTACCATACCAACCATTTGAACGATTTTCTTTTAGCACACATTTTTAGAAATACGAATTTAAGATGGAAACATGAGTAATGATATGGAGCCAGACAACATAGTCAAGAAAACAAAACATTAAACAAAGCGTAATGAAAGATTGAGTGGCTGTCATAGACTGTAGGTAGTTTAACTACGTGCAAAACTTCAAAGCATATTTATTCCTTTTTTGGTCGTAAATAATTAGAATGCCTTCTATTGCGCAATAATTGTTGTTTACTTAACCATATATAGTGTATATACATTACTAATGACTATTTGCGTACAAATAATTTCACGTTAAGGACTTGAGAGACATTTAATTTGTAATTTTCCATTTTCCTAATGCTTATTTAGGCAATAAATAATGTAGTCGTAATAATGTAGAACAAAACTAATTTAAATATTTTCCTTAACGGACAACAGAAAACACGTCTTTGTTATTGTTTAAGTGTTGAACGATATATTTCAAAAGTTTTGCAATTGTGATGATAAATGATGCAACATTTCCAAAGTATTAATGTTTCGAAACTTAATTGAATTTCGCGTAAATATTAGAAATTAAGAAATAAAATAAACACACACAACATGAGTGATGTGAGAAGCTAGCCTGAATCCTGACTTAATGATGATAGTTTGTATAGGCAGATGGACTTATTTCAAAGCAAGACTGGAAAATTGATGACATTTTTAATCAAAATAATACTTCTGATAATGCACTTCGTAAATTTTATGGCGTACATAGTCATCCATCACAACGGCTACTTAGAATAACAGTGGATAGTTTTCGTCCCAGGTTTACTTTTACTGATAATATGCTTTCCATAAAAGTCCGAACAGTGCGCACAGAAGAAGCTATGTCCACTGAACAGTTAAGCATTGGCTTCGATGCTTCGACAAAGCCGGCCAGGTATACCTTATGAACTACATATACCATGTGACTGATTTCAGTTATTTTGTTGTGTAATCTATTTTAGAAATTAAAGATCTTGCAAGCAGTCAGCATGTTAACAATTGGTATTCGGACATTCATGACGTCGTAACGAGTTTCCAAATATTGTGCTATTTAACCTTTGGTCGTCGGCTTCTCATTCAATCAGGACTACGACCTAGCTTCTCACACTACTTTTGTTATGTGCGCTAATTATGTACATGAGGGGCCTGCAGTTTAAAGTCGAATCCGAAGGAATGATTTTTGTGAAACTTTTCATGGCAATTTTATTTAGCCTTAGAGTTTTTGCCAGAAATCTATTGTGTGGACGTCGCCGAAAAAATATTGTCGTTTTGTTGTCTGACCTGGGGTTTGATCCGTGGCCTTATGTCTAATAGACCAATAAACTATCTACTAGACTACGGCGACTTCAATTGCCTATGAAACCAGCGGAGCTTGAATCGACCACCAACAAATTCGTTTATCTTTTTTTGTTAATCGTTGGACACTTGATGCGAGATCCAAATGGTATATTGGTTATTGGGTCTAGCATCTAGTATTAGTAATAGCCCTGTTTTAATCAATTTCTTCCACTTCTTCCACGTTGTTTCTTTTTAAATGCATTTTGTCATTTCAAACTTATTTTCAATTAATTCCTTTAAAATATTTTACATTTTGTTAAATACCGACCACAATTAATTTTCCTCTCTAAACAATCAATATTCACGGATTGTTCACGATTTAAGAGGCGTATTGTGAAGCAGAGAAATGCAACCACACTGTTGTTAATAAAAAAAAAAAAAAAATAATAAAATTTCTTTATTTCCTGAATTGACAACAATTAAGCGCCATTCAATTACCACAGATTTTAGATCGACAACATGGTTTAACACTACTTCACTAGTCTCTATTTTCTATGTTCACTGTTGTTAGAAATTTGGGCAATAAATCATTTGACAATTTAATTTAAACCAATTTTTTGTCGTTATTGTTGTTGTTGCTATTGTTTGTAGCACATATGTATATTTGATGTGATGCCAAAAACCATATTGAAACCAATTTGTAGGCGACAACATATATTTTACGGGTATGTTTCAGTGAATCTCTAAGTGGGTGTTAACGTGGGTGAAAAATGGATTGGAATGATTTTTATGGAAAAGAATGAGTGGAGCACAAGGCAATTTGGTTGTGCAAAAAATAAACCAAATGAAGCTAAGCAATGAATGTAAATGAATTTCATTGTATTTACTAAACTGTTGTAACAAATTGTACAATTCAGGATAGTCTAGCAATGTTCTCGAATAGGGTACAGTGGGCCATTAGAAGATAATAAGAATTATATATTTAATAAATACATATTAAATTTAATCTACAATTGATTGAATTAAGCCCACTGTATTTTGTTTGTTGCTAATGGCTTGTTGCCATATATGCAATGTATCCGATGCACAGTTTTGGTATTTCCATTTGGTTGCAACTGGTATGCGTTCTGTTACAGGCCTTCAATTTATGTTCAATTCAATTCATTTGATTTAATTTGTATTCATGACTTCCTTGTTTCCCTCCTACTATCACTCATTGATTCGTTTCTTACTTTTCAACATATAATTGATGAGCAGGAATTTGTACCATGTTCATGCATAAATAAATGCACAAATCCATTTAGTTTGCAATTGAATGCCTAAAAATAAAATAAAATTTACAAATGCATTCCCATGCTAAATGGTTAGCAATTTTATAAAAATTACAATAATTTGTCTGAATTATGTTTGACAATTTTTGAAGTACCAGTTGTACCAAGTACGTGTTGTCCATCAGTCTATCAGTCACATGACAGATGATAAACCATTTGGTTGAATCTCTAATTTATGGCTTATTTAATTATATTCTAAAGGGTTATCAATATTTTAGCGTCAACATTTAAATGAAATGAAACGAAAAAAATTTAAATTTTTTAATGGCATTAGGTAGAATTTATAGTATACTTAGGAACTTGTGGACTGTTATTGATTCGACTCCTTTTGTCATTCGTAGGCAACTTGCCAGAACGTACTTAATTCCGGTACTTTTGTATGGGTGTGAAATTTTCGCAAACTGCGATTGTGATGATAAACGTAGACTTAACTTGGCGTTCAATAACATAGCTAGATATGTCTTTCAGAAGGGGCGTCATGATCACATTTCCCATTTGGCTTGCCGGATTCTTAATGTAAAATTTGATAATCTCCTGAAAATTAGATGCCTTATTCTACTTCATAAAATAATTTACACGGTACGGCCGGAATATTTATTTTGTCGAATTAAATTTGCAAGATCCTACCGCGGTAGGAACATTATTCAGCAAAGATTTAGGACTCTTTTATCTCAGAGACAGATTCTTATACACACCACTAGTCTTTGGAATTTCCTACCAAATTACATCCCGAATCTAGGCAATGCAAACGCGTTCAATTATTCAAATTATTTTCATGAGTAAAATTTTTTACTAATTGTGATTTACTTTTAGGTCTATATAGGATATATTTTTATTCTCAGTTTTTTTTATACTAATTTTGTAAATGGTAACATTTTTAACTTTAATATTCTTTTATAATAACTTTTTAATATTCTATTTTTAATATTTTCGATTCACTTATTTACTTACTTACTTACTTTTTTAATTTCTTTATATTATATTTTTTTTTTTTTATATTGTTTAATGTATTTTTGTTTCACTATTAATTTTTAAATCTTAATGATTCCTAACATAGCACTGTCAATTATAAGATTCATATCTTGTTGTGCTATGTAAATTATAATAAATAAATAAATAAGGTAAGGACCTTAGAATGGTAATGTCACTTATGTGACTGCTTTTATATTGGTTGCAACAGTCGATTTTTTAAAATAGTTTTCGACTACTTTAACACAAAAATTTTAACGCCGGATTTTGTCATCAAAAACAATTTCACTTGAAAATGTGTTGCAAGTTGCATATCCCAGTAACGTGAGCAGTATGTTCTGTATTATAACCTTTTGTATTAACCTCCTTTTAAAGCATTTAATTCCAATTTCTTTTAATTGCAAATACTTTTCTCTCATTCGTTGCAAATACTAAAACTTGATGTATCTATCACTCACTACATCAATTTTTATTCCCAAGGCTTATCTGTGTAATTATTAGAATTAAAAAGGTTGTCAGAAAGCCCTTAATAAAGTCCACACACACGCACGGATATCCTTTTACATTTAATGTTATACCACACCCTCTTATAAGACAGATTAAATGTCATTGTATGTGTGTGTGTAGTCAAAGTTGACAGTGAGGATGAATTTCAGTCATGACTTAGTAACTTCGTTACTTAACACGAATCTAATACTGCAAAAAAAAAAAAAAAAATTAAAAGAAATAATGATTAATTATTTCCTTTAAGTTTAAATGTATTAATTGGATATTATTTGTTACGTAACGAACAGTAGAACTAAATAAAACAATTGCAAGTAATATAAAATAAAATTTATTTACAACAATAGCAACAGTAATTAAGAAATTAGTAATTTTTATTTATTTCATATTACAACGAGTTATTGTATCTGATAGGAGGCTCCAGACATCAATTGCAAGCAATTGCTTCACACTGATGCCAGACAGATTTCGTTGGGTAAACGAAACCATGGTTGCACAGATATCTCGAATAGTGAAGACAGGATTGTACAGTAGTGTTGTTGTATACAGAACAACTACGACATAAATTATAACATCGGACCATTACACGGTTTTCCAAATGAAGATATTATGAGCAATCATTATGATTATATTTGGTAAATTTCACATTTGATTCTTCTTTATGGTAGTCAAATTAGAGCAGTCAGGGAGGGCATCAAGGACGTGATAAAAGATACATAGCTACCAAGTCATGATCGTAAATGACCAAGTGAATAGAGTTAAAGAGTTAAACGATACAAACTTGAATACCCCAATACCTTTTAGTACATTGGAAATCAATCTATAAAAGTAAACAGAAATGTCACATAAATTACTGTAAATTACTGTAAAATTACATAAATTACACAGTAGAAAATAATACGAAGTTAGTCCTGGAAAATCACGAAAATATTGAAACTAAGTCATCATCTGAGCTATCATCTCTTGCAACAACGATACAGATTAATGCAGGATCTGTAGAGCGGACAACAACACGCGGAAACAGTTTTCATGTAATTGACCAGTATTCGTAAATTTAAAATTTTCTTATATCTTAAGAGGTATACTATACCCGGCATAGCCTATTCCAGAAGATTGGATTGGAAGAAGGTAATGAAGGTTGTATAGGATACAGACGTCCTATCAGAAATAGAGCCGGCCTAATTTCCTTCAGCCTACATAGCTAATTAACAAAAAAAAAAAGACAATCAGATTACCTTTCTTGGCTGCATACCATCCTATTTTTGTATATGCACATAACTGCGTTTTTCTACTTTGTAAGTTTAGTTGATTTTGGCTCACAGTGTTTTATTTTACTACATTTTTTGTTAAAATTTAGTTCATATTTTATTAATAAAAAAAAGAAAAAAAAAATTAATAAAAATATATGAAAGCAAAAATAATGTTAACAATTTACAAGAGACTCACACTGTAGACAACAACAAAAAATTTAAGACTTACCAACCACTTAAATGCTTAGTTAAATTTATTTAGGCATTAAAGTGTTTAATCCCAAGCAAGAGATTTAAACTCTTTAGAAGATTTTTATAAGCAGAACTTTGCTTTAAAAGTCTTAGTAATGCTTTAGATGTTGAAGAACGTTTTAAAACTTTGGTGGCTGAATTGTTATTGGATTGTCTGCTAGCAATTAAGGTTTTTGGACTTTCAACACTGAATTATGCAGCACTCGATTTTGACACGGGTAACTGAATTTCGCGGTGGTTAACCATCCCTTAACACAACAACAACAACAACCACAACAAAAATATTCTCTATATATTTCATAGTGTTTCTAAAGTGAAACCATTCAATAAACAAAAATTTTTAAATGAAATTTAAAACTAAGACAACAAACATCAATTGCAATAAAAGCTGATTGGTTGTGCCGACTGATTGACGTGTCAGAAGTTTTTTCCAACGAATTTTTATTTTTTATTTTTTTTAATAATAAGATTGTGTTACTTTGGTTTACATTAATTAAACGAAATATATGAAGTCAATAAATTCTTTTCTTGCATAAATATTTGTTATGCTGGTTAAATTTCTATAAACCAACACATTGTATTGAAACACAACTTTCAATCAAAGCTTTATCTTAGCATGAACGAACGAACGTATGTATGTATGTTCTAATGAATGAACTGAATGAGTAAATATTTGAATAAAACTCAGGTTTCTGTTTGAATTATATTTGAATATAGTTTTCTTTATAGCCTGAGAAAAAAGTCTTTAGAATTTTTTTTAAACTTTTTGCTCTTTGCATTAAATAAATATTTGAACACACCCTTTTGTTTGGAAGTTAGAATTTGTAAAAGAAATTCAAATTGAATACAAAAACGTATTTTTTCTTTGAAACTATCACGTAACAGTAAAGCCTATAAGGTCATGCGTCTATGAAATCTTTTATGGCCAATACTCAATGAGTATTAACTGAAACTTACAGCTTTTTGACTCAAAATCACTTTCAATTGGCGAAAGATTTTATGCAAAACACTCTTTATACGAAAACATTTTGTTCTCTATGATCATCCATGGTGATTTGACAGAAGTGGTGTCTACTTATCATCACACACTTTCACTTATCCTAATCCAATGGTTCATCTATTACACCCTCCATGTGTAAAAAGCAACTAAAAATTATATGATAACATAGTATCGAGAGTAACTGAATTTGGCTGTAAGATTTTCATATGCCTATTTTCCTTGTGACTTCATTCGAAACTCATGCATTGTTTCAATTTTGTTTGCACGTTAAAGAAGCAGTTTATTGCAATGTTAGTTACAAACTATTCTGTGCTGATTTCAAACGTCCAACTGGTTCTGTTTAGGGTTTATTATGTGCCACCCTGTATTATTCCTTAATCGTAAAAATAGAAATGCGGAGAAATTGATTCATCATCACTAAATGAAATCACAAGTAAATGTACTGTGGATTGCATTTCGAAAGGGGAAAAAAAAAACATTTAAGTATTGCTTTTGCAAACATAGAATATATGTTGTAACTAGGAATGCTATACTACTTGTTAATCTGTTACCAGTGTTAGCAATAGAACATCAGAATACGAAAAAAGGTGCAAATAATGTGTTGTGTAGGAATACGTCCGTCTTCGAGTAGGGCATTGGAAACGAACTTATCTGAACACCTAATTGGCCTACTTATGTGGAATAAATCATTCACGATGCAAAAATAAACTCAAATATAAATGCATATATAAATGCTTCACTGTTTAAAAGCATTTTGCCCGAAATCTTTTCAGCATTAGTGACAATTACAATGAATAACGTTTGAATTTCCGTCATTAATAATGCTATTCCAGCAGTGAGTGAAATGAAAATTCTGTGACACGTATTTGCATCATAAATTGTCTGTGTCATGGAAATGTATACGCACTTTATGCATTTTTATTTTGTTTTTATTGATTATATTGCTGGTCATAAATTATTAATCAAATAAATGGATTCGACTGTGTGTGATCTGTGTAATCTTATCACAAAATATTGCCATATGACACCACATTTCAATAAATTTCTTTATGTATTTAACATTGTTATATTTGGATGGCTTAGCCGCTTAACGAGGACTATTAACTACCCTTCAATGCGTTATTCAGAGTAATAAAGTCAAAATTTTAAAAATATTCGAATTTTTCTTAATTTTATTTTAAGAAAAAGCTCCTAAAGTTTTTTTCCATTTAATGTTCGATATCTTACAGGAGAATATCTAACAAAAATAATAGGCGACCGTATTTGATCTCTTAATATTTGCTATTTGAACATAAAGTACAAAGTTTCCAGTTAACTCAAAAGCGTTATAAAATATTCCATAATACTTAGTTGGTCATCACAACCGTTCAGTCAGTTTTACAACGTAGATTCGCACACCACTTATGCTGTGGTGTGGTGGGCTCTACACTTTTTATTCTTCATTCATTTATTTATTCATATTTTTGATTCCACATTACAAACTGTCTGTATTTATTTAAACTAAATTAAGTTGTAACAAAAAAGAAAATGCCAAAATTTTGCCACATATTATATCAACAGTAGATAATTCAAGTACAAACAGTCTATAAAACAAAAGCTTTATGTCACAACCATAAACACATAAATCGACTTTATAATCCTATTCTTTTCGGTTTTTTCTGCTTTTATTCCAAATACATTACAACACTGTGTAAAAAACACTGAAAATATATGGAAATAATACGATAGAGTAGAGAGAACGTTGTTACTTGTGGCTTTGCAGGGTTTATCGATTAAAAGTGTGAAACAGCAATAAAAAAATGCGTGAGATATGCTACTAAAAGTGAAAATGTTTATTGGTAAGCAACAAAAACCTGGTCATAGTGGTGATAGCCATAAAATTCCTTAGATTGTAAAAAAATTTAATATCTTTAACAGAGACATTGTAATATAGTAGTAGAACTGTGTCAAGGTCGGGGAATTTCTAGTGAATTACTATTTAAAGCCTACAACGCACTCCTTATTTTATCAAAATTCAAATAGTCCTATCAAATGATTTATCACGTCGTCGTCTGTACAATAAAAATAAAAGGAGAAACACATATCTGATAGAAATTTATTTGGAAAGAGTTTATGTTTTCAGCTGAGAAAGGATTTTTTTTTTAATTGCTAGACATTCTTTGCCAAAATTTAATTATGAAATTGAATCGTTGCGTTATATTTGTAACCGTATCTAAGGAACCAAGGGATACCCATTTACATAAACTTTAAAGAGAAGGAAAAGAGTTTTAGTTTTCGTCCTAGTCATTTGGTCTAGCATTGCAAGATATTCGAGTCAATTTTTAGATTAGAGCCTTGTGCTTTAATGCTAAGAGCTAATGAATTGCTTTCAAAAATGTGAATCAACAAACTTCTGTGTGTTGGAATATAGGAATGATAGTTTTATAGGAAAAACGAAAGAGCGAATAGTTTCTAACAATTTTTCTTTTAATAACCTTTGTTTATGCCTTTGTCACTTTTTTTAAGTAATTATTATCATTTTCTTTTTTTCTATTGTGAGTAATCAAATGTTATATCAGACATTAACAAACATCCAGAGTCTCCGGTGAGATTCGAACAAACGGCCTCGAGTTTACACTACCCACTATATCAAGGGGGCAACTAGGCCATTGGAGTAAGCAGGTTCGACTTATAGAAAGCTAGAAAAATAGTTAACTATCGTGTACATGAACCGACTAGAATAACATTCGAAATAAATATATTTTTAAATGTGCGCACGTCTTTTTTCTGATAATCTCTTGTATACTGTACATAACGACATGTACTTAACGATCCAAAGATCACTATATTAGCCTTCGGGGTTGGATTCATATCCACCCAAAATGATCCTGTTTGTAACCAATATCTAGAAAATAGAATTCTGCTGTTATATATTCATAAAAGTACAACAATTCCAATAGGTTGTAGACTTCATGCACCATTTTGAAAGTTGTGGAAGCTGTGAAATACACAGTAGAGAACACAATAGAATTTGTCTGTGAGGAGAATTGCGTACTATGCCCTATAAAATTTAAAATCTGTTTTAAGAGACAAGTTGTTGGAAAATGAAACTGAAATAAAAGCGATTAAATTTCATTCTCCAATGATTACAAAACTTTAAAGTCACTAACAAAACCGCATTTCGAAATATTACAGAAAATGTGGCTCAATAAACTTTTATAATCACTTTGTAGAAATATGACGCCAACAAGAAAAGAGTAAAAAATTTAAAAAAATATTATTTTCCAACCACATTTATAAAACGATTATAAGCTATAAGACTAGAACATGGTCATAACATTACCAGTTTATAAACGAATACGGACAATAAATAAAAAATAACGGAAGAAAAAAATGGAAGGAAAAAGTCCAGTTACATTTAAATTGTTGTTGTTTTTATTTTCTTTTGAAATTTCCGTTCGAATTGCTTTCTAAAGGATGTAAAATTTGGAAAATTTTTCTTTTCTTTGCTCTAATAGTTTTTAACTCATTGATCAATGTCACCCCTTTACATGCAGTTAAATGCATGTATCTTTTTCAAGAATGTTATGTGTAAGAAGATTACATTTTTTTATAAGCAAAGGGGAATGAATTTTTAAAATATTTACACTTGCAACTTCCTTTCGGTTTATATAAGCTTTTTCTATTGTTTAGATTTCCAACACTTTCAAAATTCATTCTTTTCTGTTATAAAGTTTATGGTTCCAATGTGCCAAATGTTATAACCTGATTTGACATACGAATATCAAACGCATGTCCTCCTTAATAAGCAGTGACAAATGATGCACGATGTGTGGGTTTTAATGTTGCCACAAAATAATCAATCATGTTCGGTTTTCTTTTTTTTATAGAATATTGCAAAATATTGATGGAACACATGCATTTAATGTCAATTCAATTTATTTTAATGCTTAGGTCATTATCATGGTAATGACTTTTATTATCTAAGCCATAATTTAATTCTGTATTGGAACTTAGTATGTTTCTTTTCATTTTACAAATTTTTCTTTAGTTTTTAAAAACAAAGCTACCATATGTGATTTTACAAAAGCATTTGAGATTTATTGGTATTAAAATAAAAATAATGGCTGACATAAGTATTTAAAAGAACCAGAAATTTCGTGAAGCCATCACAAGGAGCCTAAAGAGTTACATCACAAGTTATATGTGTTTAAACTTTAAAGTCTACTAATTTCGAAAAGTATTTTTTCTGTATTTTATACTTTTTGATCATTACAACCTTTCAGTCAGCTAATACACTCTAGCCTTTAAATTTATTTTTTTGTGTATCTTTCTCTAATGTTTGTATCAATTGCGAAAATCTTTCCACCAACTCAATTGGTGCAAAGAAAGTTTCAGCGTCAGTAAAATTAAGTGACATCATAAGCAAAAATTTTTAATTTCATGTGCTTAATGAATACCTGACAAAAGAAAAATACATAATACAGTCAAACTCGTTTATAACGAATTCTCGGTTAAAAGGACTTTATATGGAGCCAGTAATTAAATTTCAGACATTTTACCTTTTTTATAGCGAACCCTCAGAAATAACTTTGAAGTGTATCAATAGTCTTTACTTTTATTTAATATGGCAACATTAAATTATAACTAAGCATCTTTAATCAGCTGATAGATAAAAATAATTAACACATATTTTTGGTTTTTAATACAAAAAAAAAAAAAAAAATACTTTTTATTTGTAATAAATGAAAAAAATTCTTTTTATTTTTCTTTTTCTTTTCTTTTATATTTTCTTCTATGACTTCACCCTGTTTGTTACGAACTATGCCTATAACGAACTATTTTTTCTGGTCCCGCGGAGCTCGTTATAACCGGGTTTGACTGTACTAAATACTCTACCATAATTTAATTGTGGCGTATAATGAATGTACAGAAAAGAGTATTAATATAATAACTTTAATAGGAGCTTTTTTAATCTTTTTGTTCTGCTACCATTTTTATTACAACAAAATTGAGTTTGCATTGTGTCCATAATTTAATTTCTTTCAATAACTATTTCGATAAAAAAAAAACATCACACTTCTCTCACATGACTCTGACAATTCCAAATACATGCTCATCCTTATAAAGTGAAGGTAAAATGTTTTCTGGTAAGTTACAGACAAAAAAACAGAAAACAGAAAACAAAAAAAAATAAAAAAAATTAAAACGTTTCCGTTACATTCAAACCGAATAGAAAATCAAGGAAATGGAATACCTATTTATACTCCATATCCATAATTTTTTGTATGTGAGAATGTATAGAGAAAAGTTTTCAATGAACGGTAGTAGAGGTGAAAAGTTAATTCAATTACAGAGCAAACATACACACAATGTAGCAATTGGGTTTGTCATGTTAAAAAAAAAAAATACTACTAATTGGGTCATATTTATGTTGAACGTATCCTAAATAAATTGATTTTTGTTAGCCATTGTAACGAATGTCTTACATAAATTGGCTACAATTGTGTCTACTGCTTAAACGGATGAAAAAGATGAAGCCTTGTTTTAAAATAAAGCCAAGTAATCTAAATTTCTGCAGTATAGAGCATATTATAGAATATGTAGGGTCTTCCAATATAGGAATTTCTGAACTTTAACAGTTGATAACGGTTTTATTTTCTTTTTCTGTCAAATTGTTTATTATTTAGTCAGTCTATTTTGCCAAGTTACCATAGACGACCACAGACAAGGACGTAAATCCGTTAAATCAGCACTGGAGCAGTTGGCATTGAACCAAATATTCATCGTTTTCAGCAATGACACCCCTTTCTGAATGAATGAACATTGTACGTAAACAGATATGGTTTACACAATGCATATCGGAAAAGCTTGGCGTGGATTTTCTTGCTGCCTGCTGCAGTGGTTCATTGCCGATACTGTTAACTTTGATTTGGGTTGGTTGATCTGGGCATGTGATTTCACCAGGACGGCGCCATATGTCCCATATCTCATTTTACATACCATATTCTGAATGACTGCATTGAGGCGTGGTCATCTCAGGTGTATGTGAGTTAGAGTTTTTTCTGTGGTATTCTTAAGTAGTAGTAAATATATTCGGATAAATCGCCAACGGCAGTCAGTAATCATAACGCAGGCCATCGGTCAAAATGTAAATATCGTGTGCCAGGTAAGGTAAGGTTAACCTAATCTAGTGGCGTTTATATAGTTAGTAAACAATAATAAATGTTTGCCGTTCGAATATATTTTTTGTTTAGTCTCCAGCGTAGACTATTAATGATAGTTATACAGTAAATGCAACCAAATGTGTTATACCGTAATTATTCCACTCCTCTTTCATTTATTTCTTTAAACAATTTTATTAAGTTTAACTACGTTGCACGTTTTTAAACGATTGAATATTAATTTGCTTTAAAGCATGTTTATTAAAATGTAAAATGAATTTCGTTATTTGATTCCTTAATAGTGGCTTAATACATACCAATTTTGTCTGTGACTTCGATAGGTATTTAATTAAAAATATTTAAATTAAGTTTCTGCATAAGATAATTTCAAAATTTCATTAATTTTTATTGTACACAACAGTGACTGCAATACATTATATACTCATAAATATACTCATGTATGTACATATATGGTGCTGAATTAAATTTTAATTTGAATTCAATTGATTTGTATTAAATTTTTCAAATTAAATATTTGTTTAAGCTAAACGAAAAGTTGTGAATTTAAAGACAATTTAACTTCACTAGAAAGAAAGTTTATTTACATTCGGGTTCGAATAGAATCCTTTCTTTGTTTTTGCCACAAAAGTTTAAATATATATTTATATGTATATTGACTTTATGGTCAAATAAATATTTTCTTCATATTTTTTTAAACAAAAACAAAACATAAAAGCATATGATTATATGTATTTGTATGATATACATGCACAAATAGTGTATGTACTAAAGCAGGAGTCTAGTAGATAGTGTGGCTTACTAGACGATCGGCCACGGGTTTAGTACCAGGTCAGACATCTCCAGGAAAACAGCAGATTTCTGAGCAAAACTCTGGTTGTAAATAAAATTGCCATGAAAAGTTTCTTAACAATCTGTCGTTCAATGTCGATTTAACTTGTAGGTTTTGCCAATCATGTATAAAATTAACGCACACAAAATTTGTGGTGTGAATAGTTGGGCCATAATTCTGACTGAAGGGTTGTAATGACCAATTATGTCTGTATATTAAATAGGCTAATAAGAAACGCAAAAAAGTACTTATAAAATCAGATATTTAAACATTGTTGCCTATATTAGTAGGGCCATGGTGAATTATTCAACTGTTTAAAGCGTTATTTATGATCCTACTGCACATGTCCATATCCAATTGCTTTTCTGCGCAAAAAAAAAAAAAAACGTCATCAAACATATTGTTTGATTTTATCGCAGTACATTCATACAACATTTTATAAGATATAAAATGTTTACTGATGGCCTAGATGTCTAAAAATCGTCCCAGATATGAGACTATTTGTGGCACGGATGTCGTAAGTCATATAATGAATTTGGGTATCAAATCTTTTATTAAAGGTCGTAAGAGTTTGACGATATTTGGAGACATTTTGGCTTTAAGTATTTGAGCATAACCAGATCAATAATTTCTTTAACACGAAAGAAAGAAAAATAATTTATAATAATTTATTCAAGAAAAATAATTTTCCATATTCTTGGTGTACAACAAATACAGAATAATTCGAAAATATTGAAATGAAACAAATGCTAGAATTATTAAGACCAACGCTGCATATTTCTGGAAAAAAAGAAGAAAAATGATTTGAAATAATACGTGAAACAAAACCTCTTACTTTTTCCTCTTTTTTCCTAAAGCAATAAAAAATCTGAAACCCCGCTGTCAATGTCTGCGCCAGTAAAACCTATTCATTTTAAACCTTAAGAGAATTGAAAAAAATATCGAATCAGCAAAACACATTCCGTAAAAGAAAAAACTTACAAACATACTCTCAATTCTGTAACACATTCAATTTAACGCTTTGGTGAAGTTAAGAGGAATACAAAAAGTTTTCTACAAGCCTCTGGCATAAGAAATGATAAAAAGAATCGACAGTTTTTTTTTTAATTTTTTTAGATAATCGAAAATCATTAAAAACTTCAAACTTTTAAAATTTAATTTCTTTTACTTATCATTCATTTCAGGCCATAGTTTCCTGTAATCGTTTTGTAAAACTTTGATATTTTGAAGGCTGATTTGTTTAAATCTTTTTGTTTTTTTATTGTTTTGCTTTTGGTTTCCATCTAAATCCATTTAAAATCAATTTCAGCCATGCTAGCGATTGAACTTCCGTCAATTATTTTATTGGATATTTGACGTCTCATTTTGAAAAACATAGTGTTTTTGGTAGATAACAGCAATTAAAACAGAAAACTCTGTAAAAGCAGGTTAAGAGATTTACTAAATATGCGTTACCAATGCTGTGAGTGAATTTCAGATCGATTCTGTTGCTACTTACTTTTTCAGTAACAGAAGATATACTCAGACTTTCAACTTTAACCGTCTAATAGGCTGAATTCATGTAAAACTTCTGTTTACTCGAAAAATATTGATATTTGTATGCGACATAAATGAATAAATAAAATTCTATTAAATTCCCCATCAGTGACAATTTGCTGAAACGGAGCGAAATTGCTCCATTTTTGACGAATAATAAGATATTTTGAAATAAATACGATTATGGTTATGATCAGTGCACGAAGACTCTGGACGATTGACTTACGAGCCTGAATTGAATGCCAAAGGGTATAAAATTGTGTGTTTGGAGACCTATCGATAACTATGGTTTGCCAAACTGAGTTAACATTTCTTTTCTGTTTCATGTGAATGTAATAAATTATTTACTTAATTGGTCATTACAACACTTTAGCTAGGGTTACAATCTACCTTCTCATATCACTTATGTTGCTAAACCCGATTATTAAAAGAATTTTTGAGATTTTTGGTTCCCATTAACCATTTTAACCATCTATTAGTTTCAATAAAAATTAAAAATAAAGTAACACATGAATGCTTTATTTATACATACTCCAAAAGCTGTGAAAAGTATTTAAAATATTTGAAAAAACTGTTGGACGTGTTTTACATTTGGAGAATTGTTGCTTGAAACGATTTGATGTTGTAGTGATTAAAACGATGAGAACGTAATGGTAGTGTTGCGCGGTGATGTAGTATAGACGTATACGCTACTCGTTACCAACTAACTGACTTTGCTCAAAGTGTTGTCTAGGACGGTGTGTTAGTAGTAAGCGTAAGTGTACATAATTATCCCGATGTCGATTTCTAAGCATACTATGGGCATGTTGTCGATCGTGTTGATGAGTTTGATGTTTTATGTTAAGGCTCGAGATCCATGAATTTTATAAAGCCATTTGCATCAGTATTTCTGTAAGCTGAGCTTTTCATTATTGTATATCTCACTGAATGCTTCAAGCGAGTTGAATTGCTAAGACGGCATTTACAACAGCGTATGATATTACCTGTAATTCTTGTATATTTAATTTAACAATACAGTGACCAGTCTATTGCTCCTTGTATGCAAAGATTAAATTAAATTACGTTCTATCCTGGTCAACTTCATACGATTTTTGAAATGCTGTGTATAATAATTATAAAAAATAAAAAAAGGTAAATGATGTATAGGATGTAATTTGAAATTTAAATTGAAAATTTTTCTTACTCACCTTTTCATGGACTCTAACATTGATCATATTTTTGTGAATCTTAGCAATAACACAGGCAGCTCGGGCGTACACATAAATTGTACCCGGGCATTGGTACGAAAAATTTGCCTTACGATGAAATATCGCTTATGTTTCTCTCTTAGGCCGTACTTGTACCCTAAGCATATAATAAACAAAAAAATTATTTAGTGTAGTTATAGGACAGTAAATAATTGATTTAAGCTTCTGGTTTTTAAGTAGGCAAAAAATATTTCCATCAATTCAATAAAATTGAGAAAAGTTTAATAATAATTCACTGAGACAAAATAAATAAATCGTAAATACAAAAAAAAAAAAAAATTAAACAAAATAATCATCTCTTTAAACTCAACTTACTGTTTTATATTCTTGAATAACTTTTAAGCCTTAATTCGTGACGTATAACTAATGTTTGTGTCAACATGAAACGCCAATAATTATACGCCTTGGGGTACCATAATTTCCTATATAAAGCAGGCAGCAGCATTCATTTTCACTTAACATATTTTGTGTTGTAGTGAATATGGTAAACGTAAGTATGTAAGAAAATTTCAAATATTTCGTATAAAATGTTGCTAAAGTGCTTGTTATACACGCCACATGTTCTTATAAGAAAATAATCTCATAAACAAATAAAACTTTTGAGCGTTGCTTATAGAAAAGTTTTGAAGTACAAAAGTAAGTGCGAAGAAATATTATCACAAATATTGTAATGCGGTAATTTTAGCTAGAGGTTTAGCAGAGATTTTTCGAGGGTTCTTTAAAGTACTTTCTATCTCTGAATTTAATTAAAATAATAAAATTTTCTTGATGTTATTGCTTAAATGTTATTGAGTGCACAGCATTTGTAAAATATAATTTTAGATGACATCAGGATGAACTTGTTTGATTACAAAGGTGATGTTTGCTTCGAAGACCGATGTGCCTTGTGGATTATTTGCCTACATCCCGACTTAAGAAAACCCCACAAGAACAAATCTTAGGAAGGCAAACAATGTGGTACACTTATTTTGATCAAAAAATTGTATTATTTGCAAGTGTTGTTAATACTGTATCTTGTCTGCTGGACAAGCTGACTGAATAAATTATACTAATTTGACAAATGTAGCTTTCACAAGATGTCCGTTATAGACTGCCAAATTTTGGAAGTCTCTGCTGGAAGTAACGTTATATTCTTTCAAAATAAGGTGTAATGACTGCTTTACATTTTAAAACTTCAAAGATCAGAATAATGAAGAGTTATTCTAAATTTTCTTATCACGTGTTTTCGGCTTTAAAGGATCACAGGAAACTGTGTGTACACCATTTAAAAGCATTATTTTGCTTTTTGTTATCCATTAACAAAAATAAAAAAACACTAAATGTCAACAAAGTGGAAAATTCGAATACAATTATACAACCACAATTGTATTGCCTACAGACAAGGTCAGCATTGTTTTTGAAAATTAAAAATCACAAAAGAAAACCTTGACCGGACCTACATAAAATTGCAATTAAACAAACCTTATAATCCTCCAAAATTTACGCATTCCACACTGTTAATGATTATGAGAATGATGTTTATAACACGTTTTACCAGACTCAATCATTATGCTAAACTATCCCCTGTTAATCAGACTTCGTATAAAGTATTATTTTAAATTTTTAAACCAACCTTGTCATTAATAGTCATAAAAACTACTGTTTTTTGTTTTTGCTAAAGCTAGTCTATAACACTGGGTGACTTTTAAAAAAGAAAATATAATTCTGTACCTAAAACAAGCTAAAAAATAACCAAAAACCTGAGGGGTATTATTTTATTAAACTTGTTTATCTATTATTGTAAAAGATATCTGTTTGTATTTCTGTTTTGTTTGCTAACATCCTTGACTCTTGTAGTACTGGCTTAATTTTAAAAATTGTTCAAGGTCGTACAGTTCTTTTGTATGCTCCCTAGCATGAATATTATTTTACAACATAAATGCAGCAACATATGATGATAATTTAAAGGATTTAAATTAAATGTTCAGCCAAGGAAGGAAAATTTGTCCGAAAATTGTAATCTCCAAAGACTTCCAAATGATGAAATTATTGTATAAAGATTTTTAATGAAAAGGATCAGGCCCTTTTCATTCATATCTTTTCAAAAGTAAATAAAAAATGGCGTTAAAGAAGGTTTAATTTTTTTTTTATTTTTTTCAATCAAGAAATGATTATTTATCAACAAAAAAAATTAAAAAATTAAATTATTTAATGTTCATTTATAATGTTCATTTCCCCTATAAAAGTTGTCTATCATTTATTCTTTCATCATTCCTTTTGCTTTAATTTTGTTATCCTTAGTCATTTAGATACCTTTCAATGTGTTCATTTCTGTTTTATTGGTTCTTTTGTTTATTTTAATTAGAAATGATTTTTACGTGTTTAGATTATGTTATTTTCTTAGGAAGAATTGTAAGGAATTCATTCATTCACTCCTAAATCAAAAGGTATTTACTTAGTATGCAGATAAACTCTTTTAATTGCTTTAGGAAATGTTTCTATGTATCGGCTATGAAATAATTGTGTGAAAATACATACCTTAAAGAATTATCTCATGCGATAAAGAATCAACATTATGGTACGCAAATACGTGACATATTTGGAAGAGAATAATTAATTTTATTTTTTTAAATTAAGAATTTCCATAAAATTTATAATTTTTTATTTTTACTTATAGGGATCCTTACATCTGCGGAAGAATGCAACGGGTCTGGTTTGGGAATAAAGCCAACCAAGACAGAAACTATGCCGAAACATGGATATGGCAATTGCCATCTGCTTACTGTTGTAACAATACAATTGGCCTAACTAGAGTATCTCAGTTTTGGTCACAGTTTTGAATAGACTTCAGAGGAACGCTATCATCAAATACGATTTGATTTGAACGATCACTAGAGTATAATCTCTAAAAAATGCACACTAAATTTATCGGGATCTTATTGCACGATTTCGGTGGTCAGGTCATATCCCTTACCATATCCTCAAATCGTTTACGTAGAATATCCAATGCAATATTAGCTGTAAGACACGTAAGTCCCGTCATACTGAAACCAAATGTCGTTAGTGTCCACATCATCCATTTCGGGCCAAGAGAAATTGGTAATCATCGGCCAATAGTACTCGGCATTAACAATGAGGACCTAGTTGCTTTAGAAAAAAATATGTCGTTCTCGATGATGACGGCAGTCCAAACTTTAAAGTAAATTCGCTTCTGGATTTCATTGTAATTTAAATACTTTTAAATTGTTGGCAAATCCAATTTAATAGAGAACCTTGGTGTGTAAAGAAAATCAAAACATCAACAAAATGCCACAACATTTACTCAACCACAAGCACTCAAATCGTTCGTGCTTATCTAATTGAACTCACCAATAAACACTCGTAAAATTCTATGGATTTTACAGTCATTCCATGTAACGTACACAATCGAGAACGTTCACATTTAAATAAATTGCAAGTATAAAGAACCGTGTAAAGAGTTCTAACAGCTCATACACAGCCAAAAAGGAAAAAATTATTATCAAATTGGTCACATGTAAGATGTTTATTTGTAAAATGTAATTCTATTTCAATGGCTTTTCTTTTCACTTTTTGTAGTAAGTGAATGAAAATGCTTTTTGAAACAGAAGTTTAAAATAATCTCAAATATAGTGGTTTTTATGGACACTTTAACAGGATGTGTTTGTTGGTTGTCATAATATAAATTTTCTTGGTTTTTTGTCACTTTTTTTACTGATTTTTGTGTTGATGTTGGTTTGCGTACGAAAGGATTTTTATTAAATTAACTAAAGATTTAAAAAAATGTTTTTTAGGATCCTTTTGTGGAACAGTAATTTTAAAATTTTTGCCTGTAATCCTTACAAAATATTGACGTTTTTGGGAAAAATGTTTTGGAAGCATTATAAATAATAAAAGGAAAGGATAAGAATAAATATTTGTCTCTACCACAGCATTCTTAAATTTAGAAAATTATATTAATTGTCTGATATTACAGAAAAAATAATATAATTTGCCAGAGAAGTAGCTGCAGATTACACAAGAAGTGATAACATATCGAAAATATTCATACTACATTCGTTTCTGAAGAAGTATGTAGAGAAGGAATATAAAGAAAAGTGAA
This sequence comes from Sarcophaga peregrina, assembly GCA_014635995.1. NCBI lineage: Eukaryota > Metazoa > Arthropoda > Insecta > Diptera > Sarcophagidae > Sarcophaga > Sarcophaga peregrina. Next base: position 103,869,414 of record CM025789.1, on the reverse strand, counting down.
GTTAAAAAGAGAACAAATCCTTGTGGGTATCATACATACATAATTAGTTATTACAATCCTTCAATCAGGATTACAGCCTAACTTCTCACAACACTCCTATTGTGCGTGTTAATTTAATACATGAGTAGCGGGACCTACAGTTTAAAGTCGTTTCCGAACGACAAATTTTTGAGACACTTTTCACTCTGAGAGTAAATAAAATTGACAAGTGAAAAGTTTCTCAAAAATATGTCCACTTTAAACTGTAAGTTTCACTACTCATGAATAAAATTCATACACACAATATCGGTGGTGTGAGAAGCTGGTAGCTAATTGGTAAATTTCGCAAATTCCTTGTAGTCATAAGAAATTATTAAAAAAAAGCTAGACGAGGAAAATATGATCATAAGATTATTGCCTTAACTTACAGAATAAATGTCCAATTCCAGCTAGCTGCCACTGGGCACTTTAGTTTCACAAGTGCTACTACTTGAATCAGGCATATTGTTTTCTTTACTAACTTAAATTACTACATGTTTGAATATCTATTTATGTTCTACGACGGCGATATCTCCTACATCGTCGTAAGTAACAGAAAATACTTCTATGTAAAGAGCATTTCACATGTGGAAAAAAGGGCTGAAGAATAAATTTTCTCTGTAATAAATAATAAATCGACTAACCTAACGAATACAAATGGACGTACTCTACGACAAGTCTAGTACTAAGAACAAATTTATGATTTTTGAGAACAAGTCAATTTATTTCGCTAGAAACACAAGATCTAATGCAGTAAAATAATTGGTTTACTAAACAAAAATTAATATGAGCCTACACCTTTTTCCGTGCATTTTGGGAACTCTTAAAACAAATTTGAAACCACCAGCCCTTACTTGGCAGTTGTTTTCCATTTTCGATTGGATATAATACAACTAGTTGTCAGAAACCACATCATCTGTGACCAGGTGTAGGTTAGAGTTGTGAAGAAGTTTTCGTTCTTTTTCTCAAAAAATGGTGTTGCCTGACTTTTCTACTTTTTGAACTCATAATTTTATGTACTTTAAGGGAATCACAGCTGCTAGATACCCAGTTGGGTTATTATCGTCATTTTGTAAATTTGTTAAGCTAAATGAAAATTTTTTACACACAGGTATTGAAGTTGTATAAGTTAAAACTAAATACATAATTCCAACCTAGAAATTTCAATCAGGAAATTTTCTTATTACATAAGGATCCAACGTAAAAGAAGTATTGAGTATAATAAAAACTCCTTCCTTCTCTTTTATTTATCCTTTAAGTGTTCTGTGAGTCCTATGCCTTTTTTAATTTTATTTCTGATTTTTTTCTCTTCTTCAACCTTAACTAAATACATCATTCATGCCATCTTAACACTCATAACAATTATTCACTACAAGACAGAAAAAATTAAATGAATGGATGGCAATATTAAGTACGTATTTTAATTGAGGTAAAACAAAACAGAAATCATAAATACCAGAACAGTAATTACTCTTTCCTTGTAGTGAAAATTCGAAAAGACAGAGAAGTACGATTACACTTTACGTGCCGTTCGCATTCTTCACATGTATGGTCATGCAGGCACATGAATAACAATTCAATTTTTATTTTGCCAACGTTTTAATGAAGAGGAAGAGATAAGTAGGAGTGGGTTTATTAAAATAGATTTTAATTTTCTTAATTTATGTAATACTGAATACGTTTGAAGTTTTGATATTATAGGAAATATTTAATCGACTTAGGAATAGTAAAACTACAGGCCCTGATGGTTTTTACTGAGTCTGAAATTAAAGTTACCATGAATAATATTCACTGCAGGAAAACTATAAAGGAGTTTACGGCAAATACTTTAGAGGAGCTACGAAAGGTAGATGTAAATTGCCTTTATGATTTTGAAGTACTGAACAAACGCAAATATGAAATGCCTATAAAGGTTTCCAGGAATTCAACTTATCGTACTTCAACTGTTGAACTTTTTCATTAATAATATTTCACATTATAGTAGCCCTTTAAGTATTCATAAGACGTAACAATTTTTATTCAACTGTTTCAATTTAAATTTAACGCAGCAGAATTTTTTTAACAAATAATGTTGAAAGTGAAATGTAATGTAACACAATATGTTTCACATTAGTTTGGGAAAAGAAATTGTATGCCACCCTCAGGTTATTATTATTTACACGAATACATCTTCTCAAGACTTCCCCACTTGCCTTGAATGATAAATGAAAGTGTTGATTTGTAAAACATATTCGCACTTATGGCTGTAAATTGAAAAAGAAATTTATCTCGTGTGAATACCAAGAAAATAACAATGGAGAAAGCAGAAGATAAAAATAACATTTACATTTGAATTTTTGATTTCAGTTGTTGTTTTTATTGTTTATTTATTTATATTTTTCTTTATGTTTTCTTTTCAAATATTTTTTCATTCAAATGTTATTTTAACATGTTAAGTTGTATATGCTGCCTAAAGCTGTTTTCTTAAGGAGATATTCTTCTTGTTATTTTCAGATAAGAAAAATAAATAATTATCACACATTTGCTTTAAACGCATACTTCTCTCTGCTTTGGTGAGGAAGAGTTCAAAGTAACACATTTTATTGACTGCCATTTTAAATTGTACGACGCTAACATCAGAGTCCTTTTAAAAAGCCATAAACAGTTGAAGCCCTTAAACTATAATAGAATTCGTTACATTGCCTTGCGATAAGAGTTTTAAACTTGCATGGTTTTTAAAATGTTTGTATAAGCTTATCCGTTAAAATAGGGACAAATATATCATTTTATAAGTGGCTTTAAAATAAAAAGTTAGTAAAACTTCCCTAACAGTTAATATTTCGAGTGTCAATAATTATAATTTACTTAATTTAATTGAATGAAAAAATCACTTTATCTATCTCATTTTGAATATTTCGACATCGGTTTCAGTGTAATTTGTAAATTAAATTGGTTTTTGTTATTGAGTTTTGTTGTATACTAGATTCGGTCTATTACAGCTTAGCCCATTGAAGATTAAAAAATCTAAACGAAATTTTTAACATCAAACCATAACTAGAGGAAAAACCTTAGCTTCACTATTTTTAGGGATTGGCATTACATTAGAAACCTCCCAGCAACCCACACGACTTGATGCATCGCAAAGGTTTGCCAATGGACGAGCATGCGTCGAAGAACAGTGCTTCAGAATAAGTGGTAATGCTTTTAAAATCAAAAATTTTTTTTTGTATTTCTTACTCTTTATTTTTTAAAACAACCCATATATCAACAATTAGTCACAGTCAAAAACAGACACATGAAATTGTCTCAACATAAATTACAAATGCCCGCATTTCTTTGTATTGACAGTGAAGGTAGAAATGCACCAAAATAGAAGACACTTAAGAAGTAAAGCATGCGATAACAAATGAAGACGAAACGGTTGAAAAATAATAAATAACGGTAATAAATAACGAAATAGGCAAACATATTCACTCGTCCGCAAACGCATAAATCTAGAAATTTATGACTTTGATAAACTGCAATGAAAGTTTTGCTATGACTCTAGCCTTACAAATAACCTCCAAAAGCACTTTCAATAAACACAAGTCTGAAGTGTTGTGTGCTCAAGAGAGCGGTTCAAAATTCACTTAAAGTCTCGTGATATTAAAATAAAAACATTTAGTTTTGGTTTTCTAAAGCAAGAGCGTTTAAACTAACAATTATTCTTTCAACCCCAATACATACATATTTGGATAAAATTAGCACACAACACATGAGTGGTGTGAGAAGTTAGCAGGTAGTAGTCTCGACTAAAGTGTTTTAATGACATGTTAAATAATTTATAATTTACATTACATTTATTTCTTTTTAGTATTTATTAGAATGCAATTACAATTCATATTATAATCATTACAAACTGAGTAACTTTGACCCTAGGTTAGGTGTAGTGTCTGATGGGTCTTGTACACTATCCAATAAACTACCACGGCACAGAATTTTACAACAAATTCAATTTGGTTTTTTGTTCATAATGTAATTCCTCTGAAAAACTAGTACAACAAGCGAAATCGTGATATGTCGCTTCTGTGACTCAAATAATGTAAACTACGTCCACTTTGGTTATCAGGAAAGCAAGATAAAATTAAAATATCCACTGGTACAGTTTGTATTAAAGTTTATAAAAATGTTATTGGCAAACAAAAAGTTTCAGAGAAGAAGATAGAATAAGCGAGAAAACTATAGTATGTGTACATACGTATACATTTTGGTACCGGTTACTTTTTTAAATGTAAAAAAAAGTTCTTTAATAAATTTTGTAAAAGTTTTTAATAAAATTTATTAAACAACTAATTGAGGTTCAAGGTCAGAAAGAAATAAAAAGCCAAAGACCACTTATGTTGTGTGTGAGAAATTTACACAGTGGTGGCGGTACCTACTGTTTAAAGTCTACTCCGAACGACAGATTTGTGCAGGTGGCTCCGTATTTCTGAAACCACATGCCATTTAGATCTGTGTGCCTGTAAAGAATTCCTTTTGCAAGTGATTTCAATTCATTTTAAGTTTTATATTCAAAGTGCAAGGCTTTAACAAGCCGTTTAGTTAAAATCTGAACAAAACAGTTGCTCGTTGCGAATAAGTATGTTTCTCATGAATTGCTCCAAATTTCATCAAGCCATTGAACTGATTAACGGCACTTTATATGCTTTGCTGATTGCATCTATTAACTAATCTGGAGCTTTTGCACATCCTACGAATATTGAGATTCAAATTGTCCTAAGAATTATGATGACCTTCTTTATTTTACTAGGAATTCTGACCATCGTCTCAATTCTGGAACACTCCTTAAATCATAAAATTGTTTAATAAAACATAAACCATGGCGAGACAATGAGTGTATTTTATGCTTTAACATTGCCTGTCTGTTTTCTTTTTAAAAACATCGAACATTTAATATTCATCTGTATATGGGCTTATGACTCAGCCGAAGTGAAAATAAAGTAATTCAAAAAGTTTATGCATTTGTTTTTGTTTCTGTTTTTTCCCCTAAATGTTCAAGTTCATTACAACATGAGTTTTAGCGGTAATTTATTTTGGTTCGTTTATTTTAATTTCATTCATTTTCAATTAAATTAACAGAATAAATAGCAAGCAACGCTATAAAGAAACAATTGGAGCTTAAGGACAAATTGCATCTTTTTTATCGGATTTGTTAATAAAATCTAATAAAATTTTGTGCTGTTTGGACCAGTTAAAGTTGTGGTATTTTTTGGAAATTTAAAAGAAGAATAAAGTTGTTGTTCTTATAATTTAATTTTTTATTAATCAGCAATTTATCAGCAAATACTTTAAAGGATTCTCTTAGGCAGTGTAAAATTGAAAAATAAAATCTAAAATAGAATTACTCCTAACTACTGGCAGGTCAAGACATTATTTTCATAATTTTGGAATACAGCCATCGCCATCCAAATCCATGTCGATAAGCTTTTGCTCCCCAAAACTGACTACAAAAAAGATCGGTTTAAAGTCTGTAGGTTAGGTAAGCTTAAGCTAAAAATTCAAATGGAACACAATTAAAAAAAATTTTTTTTTTAAATTTTAAAAAGTATATACATGAACTTTTCAATAAACGATGTTATCCTGATTTGCTACTACCGTTTGAATTTCCAACAAAAGTTTTGTTATTTTTAATATTGCATATTTAATTTTAGAAAGAGATTTTCTATCAAATCAAAATGTTTTACATTTATATTAAAAAATTTTTCATTTTTATACCTTATATCACCTTGACAATATTATCACATAAAATTATGACAAAATATTTAAATATTGTCTACCTTTACTACACGTAAAGGTAAATTCATAAATTTATTAAAGTTTATGAAGCGAAAATCTTTACACAATTTATGAAATATTGAAACGTTGTTGTTTTGTTTACTACTATGCAAGCCTTTTCCTTGTTTGGTAATTTCTATAAATTTTTTTTGCTATTATTTAGCTTCACTTAATGTACACAATATTGTATTCAACTTATTAAAATGGTATAGCATTGTAGGTTATGGATATGTTATGAGTAAGTTTAGCATTTTTTCAAATTTTTCAAACTACACTGTTACCGTGATCATCATTATTGTCAACTATACTACACCGTAATCATCAATATTTCATGCAAACGAATACGATAAAATTTGTTTTATATACCCGAACATACACAGTATCTCTGTATTGGATAGGTTATCCAGTGGTTTAAAAAACATTGAAAATTTAAATGTAAATCTTTAATACATTTTCATATCCTGTTCTCAGTGTCTTGTATTAGTACAAACTTCGAATTTAACCCTTTTCCGAGTAGTAGAAATATGTAAAAGGTAAATGAAAATGAATAGAAATGGCTATACTAAGCAATAAGTTTTGGCAGCCATTCATAAATTTTGATTTACTTCTCATAGAAGTATTCCTTATTCTTATTTCCTTCCATAGAGCGCTTGAATTTTAAATTAAATCCCATTTCATAACATTGAAGTCCAGACAAATTTATAAAAGTTACAGACCATTAAGCGTTAAGAATTTAATCCAAATATTGTTTCACCGAAATCTACTAACGATATTTTTCTACCAAAACTTCTTGCGATATCAGGGCCCTTCAATGTAATTAAATTGTTTATGTAAACAAATCTGACTGGTGATTACAATTTCGAACCCAGAAATTTGGTATCTTAAATGAAATAACAGTCGTTCTGAAAATTGTGAAAAATTCATACTAGGGTGGATTTGAGGACATACTACTCGAGATAGATGTAAACTCGGATATGTCACTGTTCTCCCTGATAATAACCGAATTGCTTTAGATGAAATTTATATGCTCACAGAAAGATATAATTTTCTTAATATTTAGCTGGGTAGGGTAAAAACAAAACACTTTCTCTCATCAGGCTGTGTTTGCAGATTCTTAATACCACTTCTGTGATGATATTTATGGTATTCAGGTCGGGTTTTTACCATAATTATTTGAAAATGAAAAAAAAAATTAAATGTCCATCGTAAATTTGTTATGCATGTAACCTGGTCGAACAGTAAGGAGGTGTGCTAGTATGGTTCATTCCTTCAATTCTTACTGCAAACTCTGGTATATTATAATACAAATTTATTTTCCTCTTGTCGTCTTCTTTCTATTTTGTAATTTTAATGTTGTAATAATTTATTTTAAGGGACACCCTAATTAGAGCACTCACACATGCTCAAAACCTTCAAGCATACTTTAATTTTTCGTAATTTTGACACATACCAACAATGTTTCACTATATCATTGACGTGTTATTATTCTGTTTAAATTCATAACAATGGAAGTGTATGCTTGTAAATAACAAGAATAACAGTAAATTTGAGTATGATGACGAGTGAGTGAGTGAACATAAATGAGTACTTATGCATAAATAAGCATTTGACACTTACAGTAGTATCGTGTGAGAGTATTCAATCGCATGAATTGGTATGTCAAATATTTTGACACTTAAGTACCACTTTGATTGTTTGCTTGTATTGTGCTGTCACGTCACTTTTAGCAGCACACATGGGGAGACATACAAACAGATTTTTAGATGAAATGTTTGTAGATGAATAAATATCCATGCATTTAAGAAACAATTTTTTTGTTTGTGGTGAAATAGGATAGGAAATCTAGAATTTGATTTCTACAGAATTAGTTGCCTTCAGCATATGCAACACACTCTGTGGATTTATACGACAAAGTGTCGTTATGGTATTGCGTTATCACATTCTTAATGCTGTAAGATTTTTCATTGAATTTTCGACCACTATAACCGAGTTTTTGTTGTCCGTGTTGCCAGACAGGATTTATGTCGAGAAATAGACTTTACATAGCTTGTGTTCACCACAATAATCTGAAATAATGTCGATATTACAATCAGCCTACCACTGATGAAAAATTTAACAGTCAAAGATTTGGAAAAAAATTAAATAGAAAAGCAATGAAATAAATAAATATACAGAATTATTATATGTATACAGGAATAAAGAATATAATATTACCTTCATAAACTATAACTCTTAAGGTGTTGTCATATTTATTTTTTTATAAAGTCAGGTAAAGTAGATCACTCACAGAATTAGTAAAAATTGTTTTAATTATAAAAATAATTTAAAAGAATTTCAAATACATTTTAATTCTCTGTTTTTCTGAAAACACCAAAATTCATTAACTAACTGCCTGACTAATTATATTTTTTTGTTGTTTAATCCTTGAAGGTATTAACTATGTATATGTGTGTAATTCCTAGAATCCAAAAAAGGTGTTAGATAACCCTTAAACAAATTACACGCACACTCATACGAGTATATGCGCCGTAATCAAATATTAAACCACACACCCTCCTAAAACATTTCCCAAGTGTTTTTAAATGTCTGTTGACAATGAAGATGAACGAGCGTAATTGACATGACTCATGATGCCTGTAATTAGAATTAATTGTGTATCTTTTATGTTTTTTATGTTACCCTTTACCATACCAAAGAAATTAAACAAAAAAAAAAAAAGAAAAATTGACCGAGTCTCATTATTTTTTAATTAACTATACGTGATTGGCTTACAGAGTATGCCGCAAAAATTTTTGACAGGGATGTAATGCTGTGAAGGTGAGTAATTTATTTTTCGCCTTTTCCATTCACATTTATTTGCCTTATAATTTAAGGCTTTAAATTAGGGTTTTAAAATTACAATTTTGGTCACCATTAAGAAGATTTTTTATGTTATTTATTTTGGTTTTCGTCTTTGAACAAGTATTTGTTGAAATTAAATTCACATAACCGTATAGCTATTATATTACGAAGAAATTCAATATTAATCTCTGGACAGATAAACAAGTCCTCAATTATTACATCTAAAGGTTTTCATGGTGTTTATTAGACTGACTAAAATATAAAACTTGTTAATAAATATAAGCTGACGTTTTATATGCTCAAAAAGAAAAAGAAAAACATAAATTTATATTCTATTTATGAAATTTCTTACAATAACAAATACAATATAAATATCTGTTGATAGTTGTCTCTCAATCTTACGCACACAAATTATATACGCATCCCTTAGAAATGGGACTCATAGTGTACCATTTCATTACGAAAATTACTAGTCAGTCATGTATTGAGCCAGTGGACTGCAGGGTATGTAGGGTATTCGTTGCTCGAAGAAAACATAAATTTTGATAAAACAATTTCGTCACTATATTTGTACGCATTGTTAAATAAGTAGAACAATCTAATTATAACGATTATTTTTGGTATTTTCTTCTTTTATGGGTTGAATCTTTAGCCTAAATGGCGCGTACACTTTAAGGTAGTACGTTACCTAATCTAAAATTCTTCCTCTTTTGTAACAGTTTAAAAATATCATATTTTAGAAATTTACAACATTTTATATGTATCTTCCCATACATTTCATAGATCAAAACAAAAAAAAAAGTCTCATTAATGAATTAAACTAGAGAGATTACTTTATAAACACTCCAAAACAACAACATGCTCATTTGCCCTTTTGTACTTCAAGTTTATCGTCCAACACTTTATATATACTGGACAAAAGCCCTTCACACTTTCCATACAAATCTACAAAACTAACGCTTACGTATACAATTATGTATAATACATATGTATATGATGTATATAATAATGTTTACATTTCAATGAATTTTCATCTTGTTTCCTTTCCTTTTCTTTGTTTTCTTTTCTTATTTCCTTTGTAAGAAAAGAGAGGAGAATTAATTGCCAGCAGCGACAAAGTAAATTGTTGTTGATTAAATATAAGAACAGGATACGACCGGAGCAGTTTTCTTTTTCCTTACAAATTGCCACTTAATTTTTTGTGGCAATTTGCAGGATATTTCGAAAGGTTTCAGAACGATGAATATCGTGATTTACAACCCTTTTCACCATCATTTTCAAGTTGAATTGAGCATGGCATAGACATCGGTTTGGAAGGTGATAGCAAGTTTCCTTATAGAATCGGAATATACTATTCTGGTGCCAAAAAATTGTGATCCTATGCCAAGTTACTTACCAAGGTTCTTGACTCATCTGTATACGACAAAATTCTTCCTCTTTTAAAACAGTAAAATTACTCCACTAATTTTTGTTACTAACTCTCGTAGGGTTGAAATTTCCGAAATCATAGAGTCTAGACATTTTTCAGGTCCAGGTACTGGTCCCAACATCGCATAATTAATTTTGTATTTAAGCCGTAACTTCTTTACTGCAAGTTGCAGTGGACTTAAACCCAATACAGTTTCCAGTGCTGTTGGATAACAGGCTCCCTTGCATTTGTTATTACCAACAGACGTTAATCTCTGTGTATTGTTTAACTGTATTTGAGCAGTTTTATTTGTAATTTCGGCTAACGATTTGGTCATCTTATCCTAACGTAGCAAAGTATTGTGTTGGATTCTCTCATGCTTCTACTATTATTTCTCGTCCTCTTACTTTTTTCCCTCTCCCTCTCAGTCATTCCTTTGTGTTTTCTCAGTCCTATTTGTAACAGCCTTGTTGCATTAAATTTTCTTTAAACTTTCTGTATGCCACAGCTGATGTATAATATCAGTAGCTGTCGTTATTGTTGTTATTGTACTTGGATTATTTTATTGGTTTGTGACATTTAATGCCTGGTTTAGTCACACTTTGCACAATAAACCGAATGTAGAATGTTAAACGCTAACTACGTACATATATACTATAAATCTGATTTATATTTCAATTAGTTTCACTAGGAATGGTTTATTATGAAAGCGAAACATATTGATATGTACAGCCAGAGGATGCTCTTTGTTGTAAATGTATTTATACTGTGATTAGATAGATAACCTTTACTTTAATTTTTAATTCAATTGAATAAGTGAATAGCGATTTCTCGGTGGATGAGTGTCGGTAATTATTCTAGAATAATTGAAAATAACAAAGGCCGATAAGAATTTCTACTTAGTTTAGTTTAAATCTGGAAGCAGAATTGGTTTACACCCAAGGGTTATGAGATATAATATTCCTTAATATACCGACTATGCTTAGCGCAACTACAGCAATTTTTTTTTTGTTTTTAATTTTTCTAGATTATAAATAAACCAACAAAGATTAATTTAATACATAAAACAACACCAAATTCCCGAATCATTTACAATGTTGACAAATGAAAAACTTAATTATTGACTGACATACCAATGGACTCATTAGATTTTGTTTGTGTTGCTGAGTTGTTAGCTCACACGTCTGATCTACGGCATCAACAGTAGAGGCAAATAAAATAGATTCTTTTCTTAATACCTTAGCATTTCGACACACACCCACCTTTTATAATCATGCCTTCGAAATTTAATACAAGTTTTGCATTAAATGTCCACAATCGTAACAAATGCCACTCCAAAACTATAACAAAAAAACTAATTTTTAATTCTTATCACTTTCAGTCTGTATTCGAATGATAGGATTATTTCAGTTACAGTTTCACGTATATGTTATGAATATTTCATAGCGCATTAACACTTAAAAACATTCATAGATCATCTGTTTGTATTCATTCTCTCACGTGTAAGATTTTTTTTATTATTTTTCTCACATCAGAACGTTACACTATTTTAATTTTTTTTCGATTTTATTATTGTTTCTCTTTATTTAGTATTAATTTTATTCTAAATGAAATATTCAATTTATTACTTTTTTTTTTATTTAGTTTTGTTATTGAATCATTTTAATTGAAAAGAAAAAAACCCAGTAACAATTTTAAAATCTAATCAGTTTTCTCAAACCAATTCTTTTTACATTATTTATTGGCTTTTGTTAAGTGTTTGTTTTTACAATAACAACTTAATTTTATTACTAAATTATTTAAAAATGTGTTTTAATTTCTTTGTTATTTGGTTACAGCGTTCACCATACCGTTTCTGTGCTGTATTCGGTAGCAACTGTTGTATGCTGTTGTCAAATGTTCGTCTTGTTTTGATTTGAAATTGTCATAGCGCACCCTGTATTTTGGCAAAGCGTAGCTGAAAATAAATTCACCACTTGTGAAATGAATTTATTGATAAATGAATTGTGTACTATATTTTAAAAGGGGAAAAGAATTTGTCAACGAAGCGTTTAAGTCCTTTAAACTTAAATAAAATAGAGTCTGTGTAAATAATCATCGATTTATTTGTTTGTGTAGAATATAACATAATTGGCTGTATATGCCAGAAATGTCAAACTCAGACCGGAAACAGTTGGTTATAATCGGTCGTTGACAATGATAGCCTGGCCTACATCACTCTCAGAGAAATATGAAACTATTACGCCGTCAAACCAAAATATTCACTAAATACTGAACAAGATGTTTCAATGAAATTTGCGGTCAGTTGCCAAATGCTCCAGAGCCCGATGAAGATACGTTATCGTATACCATATGGCGGTCCACGTTGACTTGGCAATCAACTAATTTGGCAGATTTATTTTTAACAAGACGGACGTTATTACATATATAATATACATAATTGTTCTTCATCGAAAAATGAAACAAATTCACCGATCAAGCCCTTTTCCAAATGAATGGGCATGAGAATAAACAAAGCTGTTAAATTTAGGACGATTCCAATTCAAATAAGATCCAAGACATACATAGAATGATATCCGAAAGAATCATTGTTTGTTGAGAATTTTGAGTTGGCGGAGTCATCGGTTCATATTTCTCTAACAACTTCTCCAGATCGATGATTTGTCTTGAATAAGTTGATTTAGACTCCAACGAGATGAATTTTTAATAGGACGCCGCTATGTACCACACAGCATTAGATACTCTCTCACTAACGATTTGCGGACATTATGATTTTACGTGGCATTTTTCTGAAGATAACGATAACGGTCTTTCACTTTTCGAGTAATCTGGCGCCAGGAAAGCCGTGTAGTTCACACATTATGACCTCAATAGGTCTTGTACGTGAATAAAAAATTTCGTATCTTACACATTTTATCTCATTTTATTTTCTACTTCTTTTTTGCCTTTATATAAAAATGTGTTTTTCGCACATGTTTGTTGTATGTTTATAAAAACGCTAGCATATATCATACAAATTGGACTTAAGAATTGATTTATTTTTAATTTTGTCGCATTTTCTAGATTTATTAGAAGAGTGATAAGTTCAATATGGGATATATTAATGGGAAAAATTCCGTTCTGACCCATAAGACGTTTTTAATAGCTATCATTATCACAATATTAGAGTTACTTAAAGGATCTATTTATAATATGTACAGTGTGCGTCAAAAGAAACTGTACATCAAAAAAAGTATACATTAATAATTTATTAGTATTTTAATATTAAAATAGTTTCATTGTCGGCTATTAAAATTGAAACATAGAGGAAAGGAAATTATAAAAAATTCCAAATATATTGTCAATTTTTTTCGGACACTCTCCTTAAGTGGTAAAAGCTATGTTTGGTGAGTGTAATAATTCCTTAGTGCATATTTGATTTTGACTCTTACTGTCCATATTTAATTTGTACATATTCAAGTTGTATTTTTTCTTTTTTCAATTATTAGAACAGCTGGTTAACTTTATCTATAACCTATTTGTGGAAATGATGTGAACTTCGCCATAGAAATAGAGTGTATTTTTAGTCCAAAGATAGCAGGTATAAAAGGGTGATTTAATAGCTGTTCTACGTGCACTTTTTAGATTTTGCAACCCTCTTGGCCGCATGTGTAGTGTTCTTAATAAAAATAATGAATAAATATGAATAAATGAATAAATGAGATGGGAAGATAAATAATTTTTTTTTAAAGGCTGTTAAAAGGCAAATGAAAGAAATTACTCAATGGTCAGGTTGTAAACCACTTATGGCATCTTTCAAACGTATTTTGCATATTTATCATGAAAATGAGGCTTTTGCGATGCTGTCTTTTCGTCTGTCTGCACTGTTACAATTTATAGTGATTTTTTTCTTTTTATTTTAAATTTTTTAACAGTGGTGTAGAAAAGAATCATCTTTGCATTTGAAAATTTTAAATCCTATAAAAATTTAGGTTCCTACACTTTATATTGTTCCATTAAAGGCATTGAGCTGGCTTAAAGAATATCTTTGATTACGTATTTTGCCCTGCTTCAGTTCTTGTAATAACATTCTTTCAGCTAAGCGGGATGATGTGAAAATTGTGCTTAGGGATAAGGAGTTTTGACATTTGAGTTCAAGTTTACCTTATCAGATCTTAGATCTTTCTATATGTTGTATCTTTTTATAATTTCATTCACGACTGCTCTAGTAGTCTAGTGGGTAGTGTGTTAGACTATTAGCGTGACACGGAGCACTTGGTCGATGTTACTCAGCTCGTAATGTAATTTGTCATCGTATTCAAATTAATAAATAAATAAATGATGTCATCCAGGTCTAATATCTTCTTGAATAAATGTAAAATAGTTTCTTATATAAATTATTTTTGCCAGAAAATATATTTGCAATTGCCAATACATTATCATGAATTTATGTATTTTGCAGCATTACTACACCACTGTAATATAACTTTGGAACTTGTGTGTGCGTATGCAAGTAGCAGAGCTATAGAAAGATTTCTTGTCCGACAGTAGAGAATAATAAACCGTATAAACAATAAGAGATGTAAAGTGGGCAAGGAAGCAATGTCACTCATGTATAAAGAAAAGCAAATTTACAATATTTGTTATTGTAAACAGTGTAAAGCAAAATTGCAGCATAGATCCGTTCCCGTATAGCAATTCACTTTATTTGCTGTATTTCGATGATAATTTCCTATATTGAGTTATGAAAGAATATATGGTTTTCAACTAGAAGTTGACACACACAACACTGCGCATCTCACGCGATTTTAATGTGAACTGGCAGCAAGATCGCAAAATAGGGCTTACGTCCTAAGTCACTGCTTTTCAAAAGAATTTTTACCGTTTACTAGTATTTAGATTGGAGTTATTATTTTGGACAAATCTGCTCTTTATCCTTACATGAATTAACGAACAAGAAGGCCAAACCAGACAATAATACAAACATAAACGCAGTAAATGTGTAATATTTAAACCTTTATCATCGTGATATTGCCACGTACGTAAAATATATTTCCAAAATAATTTATGATGCCTTCAAAAAACTTCCGTTTATTTAAAGATGTATGTGATTGTAGTAATGTAGTATAGTGACGTTCATATATTAAAAATTCCTCACACTGATTACAATTTTATGGTGGCGTAAAAATTTTTATGTTCGTCTTTTGAAAAGACAAAAGATATTATCTCCGCGAAAAGAAAATGGAAATACAGTAGGTCAAGTTCTATTTACTAACCATATAATCTGTAAAACAAAGAGTAAATTTATCATAAAATATATTCTTATATGAAAAAATACGCACAAAATTAAATTTTTATTAAACAATAATGTAGTGATAAATATAATGTAATAATTTTTAAATATCTTACATATAATATCAAACTCCTGTTAGCAACATTTGTAAGAGATGTGTAATTCTGAAAGCAATATGTACCTCATAAGTAGTGCGTTTATTGCTCGACTTTACCCCGTTTATCTATTATGCATGTCATCTTAATATTCATGACCATTCCATTCACAAAATAACAACAATCCCGAAAATGAAGAATGAGGTGAACAACGGGCAACATTAAATCCGAATTTTTATTCCGGTGAAGTAAAAGCAAACTCATAAATACAGAAGTAAGAAATTAATTGCTTGTCCATATAAAATATTATGCAATCGTGTAAGTATTTCCGCCATATTATTATACTCTCCGTATTATGTCTTTTCATTATACAAAAGTACCCCCGGACGTATGAGTAATAATAACGTTTTTCTTTGCGATTTATGTAACACTCATACGCACCCAAAGGCAAGCAATATGAATTTTAATGTTTTACCTACAATCATATTAAAAAAAATGCAAATGAAGATGATGAAGAAGAAAATTGTCTTATAAGGTTTATTTTCAAACATACTGAGTTATATTACTTCTTACCTTAAATATTTTCAGAATTTGTTAAATAATGCTCCGTGCACTTCGCTCATTTCAACATCGCTATAATCGTCCTAAGGAAAAGACTATTCGTAAAGCGGTTAATAATTTCGAGTTTACTTGTTCAGTAAAGTATCGACTAACATACATAGAATGTCGACATGCTGTAAATAATGCCGATATTCATGACATGTCACACAGTAATCTTCACTGCACACTGCATTTTCTACACCTACTATCTGAGATTATGATCATCATGGAGGTTATGTGAACCGGCCACCAAAATGGTGCGATTGGAAACCGTCCTTTATTCTTTTTTTTTATGAAGTTCTTGCGTCGTAGTTGCAGTTGTATGTGAATAAGATGAAAATGATTTTAAAAGTATTCAGTATTGAACAATGTTTAATATTGTTTTTAATAAATTGCTTTCTTCGTACTTGTACCACAAAAATTCTACATTAATTGCACGTACACAATATCTCAAGATTACCATATTTCCCTGGAAGAGAAATGAAAGCGTTGATTTGTAAAATATATTCTTGGAATTTAGGGCTGTAAATAAAAAAAGCCATTTATCACGATTAAGTACGAAGAAAAATAACAGACGTGGTAAGAGAAGAGATTGTAGATATGAAATAACACTTCCATTTGAATTTTTGATTTTTTTCTTGTTCCTTTTCGCAATTTGTTTGAAATCGCTAGAGTACTTTTGAATGACGCCTAAAACAGATTTCCTAAGGGGGTTTCTTTTATTGTTGTTACTTACAGTTGAAAACACTTTAGCACATGTTGGATAAAAGTTCTGAATAGAAAAGAACACAAACTCCTTTACCTTTTTAAAAGATAACAGAAAGAGATTAGAAATTGTATTGTAAATCATATAGGTATAATGGTTAGATAATACCGTTTATATTGTGTCAAGAGTACAACCATTTTAAAAGATCCTTAAGCAACTTCAGCCCTGAAACTGTTTAATACTTTGCTTAACTGCCTTAAGAAAGGAATGAAAATAGCAAATTCAAATGTATAACAGGCGTGCATTTAATAAACAATCATGCAAACTGTCTGTAGACTTGGGAACAAATTAGTCAATAAATATGAGTGGCCAGAATTTTAAATAAAATTCTTTCACAATTTTTAAAACAATTGATAATTTAAATGTCAAAAAAATAATGACAAAAATTAAAAAGAATCTTTTTTTTTTTGATATAAAAAATTTATATAAATTCATATAATTTCATTATACGGGATTAATGATCCATTCAATATTATTTAATATTGAAGGTAATTAAGTTTTTATTGCTTACTTTTCCTATTATTCTGTAATTATATTTACAGTAGATTTTAAACAACAACAAAAACTTTTACACGTTTGTATGTTTAGATAATTTCCATAAATTGATTTCAATTTATTATAAAGTAATTAAATAAATATAATCATTGCAACAACAACATAATTTGTAATTGTTTATTTGATTATTTGATTAGAAATAAGCGATAATGAATATAAAACTGAATACAGTTTTAAATGTTTACTTATTACTAATAGACCAGGTGTAGCGGTATAAAGTGACGTTTGTTTTAATAAAACACTTATTTTTAATAGGAATGTAAATGAAATTCTAAAAATTAATCTATTTTTAATTGCCAGTAACAACTCGATGGAACGTTGATTTTCTATCGTGCCATTGAAAAAATTAAAAAATATTTTACAAGTGGCTTGTCCATCATCATGTTGGATCTTTTGCCTTTTTTTCTGGCTCAAACTGTATTGTTTGCATGTTCTGCATTTTTCACATCAAAATCGTTATCGCTATACCATATGCGCTTTTCTCTTATTTGTGTTAAGGACTTCAAAAGCAAACTTCAGAATACATAATGTCGAAAGAGCTTCGACATGACTATATATTATAAGCCTTAGTGTTATCATTATCCTTTGGAACCGTTTGCGTAGTAACCTACTGAAGAAATGACTCCTAGGTTTATACTATTCAAGAATTGGAAAACTTTTTTTTTTTTTTATTTGTTTTGTATATTCGAAATTATTAGCTATCATTCAAATACATATATTAAATATATATTGAGCTTGTTTGGTTATTTTTTTTTCTTCTCCAGTGTTTTTTAAACAATCCTTTGTACCATTAACGACCATACGAAAAAGCCACAAAGCCTAAAAGTAATCAATCCCACTAAATTAACTAATCCAGGCTACAACATTCAATAAATTTAATTTGATTTGTTTCATTGAAATGCATTACCAGAAACAATTTTCCGTTTGAATAGGTTGGAAAAAATTCTTCTTTATTTAAAAAAAATCACAAAAAATTAAACAATCAGCTTAAGATTGATTGTGGTACGTGACCTAAAGAATGCTTTCTGTTATTTTCGAAATATAAACGTAAAATCGCATGTTTTTCCATTTGAACACCGAAATCCATTAAGTAATGGTGTTGCGAATCAGTGAAAAAAAAAAAAATGAAAAAACACAAAATAAGTGTGAATTTATTTGAATTAAATAAGATACGAATTATTCTTTACGAAAAATAACTTAATTATTGTATCCCGTATCAGCGTAAGGAATCCAATAATTATTCCAGTTAAATTCGTTTTGGATATTTGCGTTCTTCGTAGTGAATTAAACCTACATAGAGAAAGAGGTCTGTTGGTGCTGTCAATTAGATGTGAGATATTCCTTAATTTAATATTATGTGGATGGGATGGGTTACTTCGGATCGTCCAAAAGGGTATTTGAAACTTTAACAACTAATAACGTCAATATTGATGAAACCACATCTGTTAAATTAGTTATCTATTATGCACTCCATTTTGCCAATGCAGAAGGCGTTCAAATATGTCAACGCATTCGGAAAAATTTAAGGTTTGGTGTGGATTTTGTCATCGGTCCATATTTCTTTATGTCGACGTTGGCCAGGTCATCACAATCAACGACCTACGCAATTGGGCGCACAAGAATTCTTATCGACTAATTTTCATTTTATAGATTAACTTTGGAATTACAAAAATCATCCAGATAGAACGTGATTATGGAGTACATAGTTTTCGACATCGTCACTCGCAATGCGATATATGATATTCATATTGTTAATATGAATTATTATTTATGATTTTTCCTTCGATATAATTATAGGATGTGGAACTATTAATAGCAGTCCTAAACCATCACAGCCAATGGCTTTTGGAATTCATCATGAATATTCTTTTATTAAATCTTTTCTGAACACTCTTAAGACGCTTTTACAAATCCACTAAATCTTGAGTATTGTATGGCAAGGTAAAACCTGAAAACAAATCAAATGAATTAATCCCGATTAAAATGAAATTGTACATTTGGCAGGAAGGACATTAACTAATCAATTTAAAGCAAAATTAAATTAAATGTTAATCGTAATGTAAACGAAATGAAATTATGGCCGTAAAACGTGTTGAATCTCCTCATTTTGGCATTAGATATTTGCCTACCATTTAAGTACTCCAATTTCTTTGTGATGTTCATTTCTGTTCTTTCCTTTTACTCATCCTTACAGTTTCTTAAATATTAATGACAGTGTTTGAGCAAAAAGAATGAAATTAATGCAAACAAAACATTTTAAATACCAATTAATCTACAAAGTTTAATTATGTTGTATTTTATGCTGTCGCTAGACGGGAAATTCATTTAATTTTAAACGAATTTGTTTTGTCTACACGGTAACCTATTAAATGCTTTCGTTATAATTGCAATTCCAAAAAAAAAAAAAAATTAATTAACATTTTGCAAAGAATAACAGCGTAGCAGCCTCCAAACACATAGAGAGTGGCATATAAATTGCTATCCCCAACAGAGCGGTCAACACGACTGACCACCATTTTGTGATTTTGTTTATTTTCCACTTAAAAACTTGTAGTAAAGCTTCGATTGTTTTAATGAAGCGATTTAACGATACTCCTCTCGTTATGAAAGTAAGAATGTAATAAAATTGAAATTAATGTTCTAAAATTTAATTTTATAATACATCGGAATCATTTAAGGATATGAAGATCAGATTTAGTTTTATCAGCCTAAAAAACAATCTCGTAGCGTTGACAAAAGTTGATTGTATTGCTCTAGTAGCGGTGAGATATGATGAACAAGAGTACATAGAGGACTTAATATTAACAATTCTTAAGTTATGGTTGGGCCATGGCCTCACGTCTAATCTATCCACGCACTACCTACTAGGCTAAGATGACTTCTGCTGCATTTAAAACTAAAATTTCTTGTCAGATTTCCTTGTTACATTCCAGCGTTTTCATGTTTCGTATTTACTTAAATTTTAAAATTTTTCTCTATAAGCGTCTTTGCGCCTAAACAATTATTCTTTTTTTTATTTAATTTCGCTTTCATGGTGAATTATATTGTCTATCTAAAGTTTGGAAACTGTTTTGCTTTTAGAAATATTTCTTATCTATGTTCTGCACAAATGCTTTGTATGCAGTATTTTTTTGCTGTTTTCAAAAGTTTTTTAATTAACTTTTAGTGAAAGAATATTTGGCTGAATATATGCGATTTCTTTTTTCTTTTTTTTTTTATTAAGGAACTTAAGCCATTTTCCTGTTGAAAGTTAAAATTCTAATTAAAACAAATTGTGTATAATTTTTGATATTACAGCGTGTACTGTAATAGAGTTTTCTAACAGAAACTTCCAAGCTTAGGCAGTTGATAACGGTCATTTCATTAAAGCCGCATCGGCCTAATTTGTTGTTATTTGTTCTGTTCGTTTGGCCAATTATCCAATATCAATACAGATGAGATCCAAGAGAGTGTCATGTATCTTGAAAATATATCTTTTTTGTGTGGCCTTTGCGCTGGTGGCGTCATAATTCCTTTTTTGTTTTTGAGAACAACATTGGTCAAGCCGTCACTGTTTACTACAAGCATTATGGGCCGATTATTACTCGCTACATAGAATACAGCAAATGCAACATTTCATATGCAGAATTTGAAGGCATAGTTATCTTGTGTGGAGATGCTGTGGACTGGCCACTTAAGCCTCTAAGCCAACATAACAAACGCAACTAGATTTATGCGCTAGAGATGGATTCTATCCAGAGAAGAGCAGCTAACTTTTTATGATATTATAGTCTACACTTAATAGAATCAATGGGTCTTTTTTAATCTGGAAATACATCGTGAAATATTTTGCGTATACCATGAGTAAGGATATGAATATATGAGTGTAGCTAAAAAAAAAATCGGAAAATACACGACAACTTTTAAATACTTTACTAATGTGTTTGTTATTTGACGACATTCCAATGAATTTTAACATGAGAAAATAATTTTAACACAAAACTCAATTTTCTAAATTTATTTTCTTTTTTGTAAAAGAAAAATTCTGTTAAATAACAAGTTAGTTGAACGTAATGAAAATTAACTCCTATAACATTAGATTTCAAATTCCTTTTATTGCAGGTGTGTCGTATGAGTATTATTAATTAAATCTAAGGCAGCCATTGTGGCACAAAATGAATATTCATGAGATATTAGTTTACATTTACTTCTGCTGCAATTTAATTGAAATAATTTTAATTAAAATATATATTTAAGCAAAACTTACATATCACTCGTGCATATGATTTCTAAGAATAAATTTTGAGCAAACTATTTGGATTAACAAGTCATGAGAGAAAGTTTAAATAGGTTTTTTTTTTGTCATTGGAGGCGTACATGATACGGAATTAGTGGTGGTTAAATTCGTTTTAATTGTTGTAAGAAAAATGGTGAAACATGAGTGTAAAATATGAATGTTCTGTTTAGGCAACGAACCACAGGCTTCTCCTATTTTACGAACGTCATAATCATTGCATATGAAGTCCACTTGTTTAGTAAATAATCAAACAACATCTTAAATTGAACAAATGCAAGATTTGTATAAAACATCACCGTTGTTCATAAAAGTGCGAAGAAGAATTCCAAGAATCGGCAATTCATATATTACGAGTACAAAATTCATCATACTCAGGAACTGTGTTCGACATGGGTTCGCCTCTGAAAACGACATTGGTCTTCACTGTAAACCGCGATTATATACTATATGTCGATGACTATCAACTTCTTTTCCCTTAAATTGGATGATCCAGCTACTAATGGTATGTGGTTTCAACAGGCTAGAGTTGCGTGCAACACAGCCCACACTACACTAGACATTTTATACGAGTGATTTGAGGACATGGTCACCCCACCTCAAGCGGTAGGAACAAGCGACAGAGATCATGGTAATTGAGTGCGTTGGACCTGCTAAACAGAGTGGTTCTCTAGGCAAAAACAACTGATGCCGTCTGTTAAATTTGGTCCGATTTATCTGACAAAAACCTGTGGTAGAAATTTTGATACTTCGGATGAAGCCGTGGCAATCATTTGAACGAAATATATTAGTTATATTACGCACATAATGATATAAATAGGTCTTTAAGACGAACGAAAGTTTTCGGTGATATCTTGCACACACCAAATTTGATTAAAAAAAAAAAAAAAACGTTCAATAAAAAATTAAAAGATATTTTATTAATTTATTTTCATTTAATTCATTAAAACATTCATTATTTTATAATTAAGATCATGAAAATCATTACCATGAAATTCATATTTAAGCGTTTGAAAAAAAAAAAATAAGATTAATTAGAATGGACATTAAATACATTTGTTGCATTAATTTTGTGTCATATTCTAAAAAAAGAAAACGGAACATGATTGATTGTTTTGTGGCAACCCACAAATATTGAGAGGATATACATACGTTTGCCTAAATGCAGACGAGGTTACAAACTTTTGAACTGTGAACTTTATTAGACAACGATATGATTTTCGAATGCATGAGAAATCCAAAGCATACACGCAGCTTATACCATCAATCACTAATCAGAGTGGAAGAAAGAAAATTTTGCATTTTCTCCCATAACATTCTCCAAAAAACCACATACATTTAAGCACATGAGAGGCGTTAACATTGATCGATGGTCTATTGAACGCTAGAATTAAAAATGTTCGAATTTCTGTAAAACATTCATTTTCTTATTGCTAAAGATTTGGCTTTTGTTATATTTTTTTCTTAAATTTTTATCATTTTTATCTTATTTATGAAATGCTTAATCTGCTTAAAATTTATTTATTATTTCGATTGAAAAAGAATACTTTTTTTAAATATAATAAAAATGGATTATTGAACGCTAGACATAAACAAAAGCTAAATAATTTTAAAAATAGAAATTTTCCACTTTGCAAAAGAAAAAGAAAAATTTTCTAAAGTTTTATTCCAATACATTCTTCTTCTTCAATTTCTATAATTTTATCAATTCTAAATTGGTAACATTGTGACCATCTTCAGCTTTGGTTATAACAATCCGATTATAAATGTAGTTGAAATAGAATATTTTTCTCAATTTTATTTCCTTTTTATTTTTAAACTAAATTCACTGCTGCTTCTGCAATAAAATTTTTTTTCCAACCAATATGGTTGTAAAAGTTTATTTTCTCATGTAATACCACAGAATGTGGTTCTTTGGCGACTTTAGAGTTTTAAAATCATTGCTGTGTGAAATATAATCGCATTTATTTCAGTTTATTTTTATTTTATTTTTATTTTGTTTTAGTAACTTATCTCTAAGGGATGTAATAAAGAACACTATTCATGCAGTAACTAAATCCGTTCTTTAAAGAAGTTTGAGTTTGAATTGTGGGGCTTATAGTTTTTGGTATTTCTGTTGCTTAATATTGCACTACTGCAGTCAAAAATACAATTCAATGAATTAATTACAATAAAAAGTCGTTTTGTTTAAACTCTATCTTAATGTGCACTATTCTCTTCAATCGGAATTGCATAGACTTCCTACGAACGATACGGTGTTGCTGCTTTTCTCCCTTCTTTTAAAGCCAAAAGTAATTTTTTTGCGCCGAATGAATAAAATTTAACAACTTAAAAATCTATTTCAAATATGTAGTTTGCTGAAAAAATTTCTATTTTAATTAGAAATCAATTTAATTAAATATGATAGTAAGAAAAAATAATCAGAAACTATTTATTTCTGATAGACTATTAAAATCCTGTAAATTAACTTCCGCTTTACATTGGTAAAATAAAAACAATGATTAAAAAATAAATTTATTAAATCAGTTAATAATTTTTATTTGTTGTTGTGTGTATTTGTGTTCAAGTAATTAACTATTATTCATTAGCGCTTTATTGTAGTTGTTGTATTCGTTAATTGCTTTCAATAATAAATTAAATTTAATTCAGGAATACATTTTTTTTGTGAATTTTTCTTTTGCAAATTTAATTAACTTAATCTAAATATTAATAACTAGAATGAAATAAATTGATTACAAATAATTTAGCTATCATTCCATCAGATTAAATAATGACATAAAAGGTTAATTTTTTCCAATAAAATAATTTTAATTAAAAATTTATCACTTCTTCCATTTATTTGCAACAAATGCGTTAAACAATTACAAAAATAAAGAACATACAATTGAATATTTTTTGAGTCGTTTTAATTTTTATTTTCAATAATTTATTGCATTTGATTTTCCAACAGAAACTTGGTTTCTTTAAGAGTTAAGAATGGTGTTTCGAAATTACGTTCGCTCTAATCATTTCATTTATCAAATGTGTGTTCGTAACGCCCAAATTGTTTTATCGTCAGTATTAGCAATATGGTGGATATCTTCGTTTGCAGAAGGCGTCACTGCTGTTCGCGAGTTGAACATATGAACTTGACTGGCAACTGGTAATATTTTTAACAAAATAATCCTTTGGTCTATTTAACATCTTGTTTCTGTTTGTTAATTTTATCGAAGAGTTGAGGGGCCCACCGTTTAGCAACGATTCTGAAATTTGAAAAACACTTTCAATGCATTTAATAACACTTAAAGTTTTTGCCAGAAAAATGACGAATGAAAAGTTCGTCGAAAAAATAATAATTTATGTCAAACTCGAAGTCGGTCCGCTCGCTGCCCACTATGTAAAAAAATTGACTTTCTCATCCGTTTTTTAAATTTTTTGTAATTTTCTTCTTTTTTATTGCATGCGAGTGTAATATGATAAGACAGCGTTAAGTATGAGTGGTAATTGGTGGGAAAAGAAAAATTAATTATTATTCATACGTCAATGTGTCCATACATGCAAATAAAAACAGTAACCCAAAGGAAGATAAATAACTACATACTTCGTTGTCTTCATAAAATTTCTTTCAAGTAAACAATTCCCTGCTTACGTCTTTATGATTTTCCTTTGATTTCATCTGATATCAAATGCGAATATAATATTTTCTTCCGTTTATTTTAATGTCTTTTTTTTTAAGACCAAAACTCAGGAGATGATTACCTACTCATGTAGTGCATTATATTATCATAAAGAAGAAAGAAAGAAGAGCTAAAGGTACGACACTTTAAACGTAGGATAAACAAATGTTATATTGATATCTCTATTTTCTTTTGGCTATGCCAAGTAGTAGCGGAAACAGTTAATCATTTTTTATGCCAGTGCCTTTCAATTCAATTCAATACAAGTTTGAGTCGATTTGTTGAGAATCTGGTAGATACTTTGATGTTTACTTCAAAAATGTAAACATTTATTGAATAAAATAGAGAATATCAGAAGGCAGAAATAAATATTATTTAGACTAAAAGAAATTTGAAATTTCTAGGTCAGCGAATTTTTAAGTTTGACAAATAATTTAAAATATTTCTAAAATAAACACCTATTACTTATTATCAAACATAAATTGTGCTAAAATTTTTTTCGATTCTGTACATACAACCAAACACATAATGTATACCGTATGAGCAGGATTACTGGTATATTATTTATTCTGTCTTTCATTTTTTTTTTTTTTAAGTTGATGGTTGTTACTACTCACATTAACTTTTTTTCACTCTTTTTCATTATCTTCTACTGTCGAAATACAAATTTTATTTCGACTCTGTCGTACTGAAATTACAGTGGAATAGCAACAACATAAAATCAAGAAACAGAAAATATTTAAATTTAAAAGAGCTGATAAAGTGAAATATTTCCTATAATTTTGGTTTTACAAATCTACTTCACTGTATTACTTTAAAAAAAAAAAAAAGTAGAAGGCACTGTAAATAATAGTGATGCAAATGAGAGAAATGAAGAATGAAAATCAGTGGAGCTTATTTTTTATGGCTCAAATGAAAATTGCATTTTAAAGTGGCAATAAGAGGTTTACAATCAGCCCACTGAGTAATTTCAGTTTATGTTGCTTTTTGTTCCTTTCTTTTGAGGTCTTAAATTCAAGTGGTGATTCTGAGAATTTATGACTTCTTAAGAAAAACTTCTTATAGTTAGTGAAGATTTTTGGTCTCTTTGCGTTAAGATGGGATAAGACGAGCACCATAAATTTAAATATTTTTAATTCAGCTTTTAAAACTAATAAAATTGGAAAATTAAAATATTTCCCAAAAAATAAGTAGTGATTTAAGAGCTAGAGGAAAATTGTTCAAAAAAAAAAAAAAAAACACATAAAATTCAAAAAAAAATGCATGAAATGTTTTTTTGAATCAATAGTAATGTTTGAAAATTATTTCTTGCAAATGTTAACCGAGAATGTGCCTCAAATGGTCTATCCACCTAGTCCAAGTTTGGCATACTTTTTCCAACATTTCGTCCGGTATCTCACGAATAAATGCTTCAATGTTGTCTTCCAATGCGTCAATTGATGCATGCAAGAGCTTAACTTGCACGACATGTAGTTTAAAGAAGTCGGTGCCACATGCCACACACCAAGCGTAACAATGGACGTATAGAGAGGCGAGGTCATTGAACTTTTTACTTCATGTTCGGGATCGAACGGGTGATTTAACGCCTTTAGACTATTTTTTGTGGAGCTATATTAAAGCTCATGTCGATACAGACAAGCCGGCTTCACTTGACGCTTTGGAAGACAATAATCTGAGCTGAGGTTGAATCACGGTATCTCGTACAATAAGCCTACTAGCCCGTAGTCCATTTAACTGGCAAAACCTTTCAAATTACAAAACCGAAAGTTTGTTTGTATATTGTGTTATATGATACTATATATTTACAGTAACCATACAATTGTTACTTGCTTTCTTTTCTAGTCGTGTTGTTTTAGCTGTTGTTTTTGTGGAATAGAAATTAAGAAAATAACATTTACTTACTTTGCGTTACTATACAGATGCGTCCATATGAGCGTGCAACAAATAAAACAACACTCCCGTTCATAGTTGCATACTATTGTGGAGGTGCAAAGAATTTTTTATAAACTAAAAAACTTTTCAAAACTATGTGCACAAGGGAACACAACGTTTTAGAAAATTCTTACAATTCTTTGACTCACTTTATGTAAACTCAGGACAACTGTAGTAATTTAAAAAGTCACACAAAAGTACTGATGACGATAATATAGCTTAATGCATAGACTTTGTCAAATTATTTAAAACAGACATTTTCCGTTAACCATGTTTATTAAATGCGCTTTTTCTGTTTTTGTTTTTTTTTTTTTTTTGGTTTTTTGGACACTCTCTGTATCGCACTTTAATTGGTATCATTGCGAATTTGACAATTTTGATTATTCAAATTTGAAGATGATTATTCGCGATCTACGTTGCCCAAAATCATACAAAAGTTTCACGGTTTTTTTTAGCAGAACAGATGTAAGTTCCACCAGATGACCCCTTGTATACTGTTAAATATCAGATGTCGCTATTGGAAGACCCGATCGATATTTGCTTAAAAACAGAAAAAATAATTAGTAATCATTATTCAATACTCATTGTAAAAACAAACACTATTTTAATATATTTACATGAAATTCAGGTAATGTATTGTAGTCAATGCAATTTTAATTGTTTATTAGTAAAAAATTTAACAAATCGCTGTCATTAATTATTCATTTATCTCAAATAGAATACATTTGTTATGATTTCTATTGTTAAAAAGATTAAAAAAAATATTTTGCTTTTAATGGAAGAGAAAATAAATTTTAAAATGAAATTTTAAAATAAATTCGCTTCTCTAATGGATATTGAACACACTGCGCAAGTACGTGGAAACAATTTTATCTTTATGAGCCACACATATTGTTAACAAATAAGTTCCACATGTTTGGGTTGCATAATGATACATACCTAATTGGTCATTACAACCTTTCAGTCAGAGTTATGGACCTAGTTTCTGATACCACTTATCTTGTGTGTGTGTGTTAATTTTATACGTGAGTTGTAGGATCTACGGTTTAAAGTCGATTCCGAACGATAGATTTTTTGAGAATCTTTCCATGGCATTTTATTTGCTTTCAGAGATTTTGCCAGAAATCTGCGGAGATAAATTCGGCGAAGAGATATATTTTCACCCTGATCTTTAGTTTGAACCGATATATCAAATTACTATAAATATTACTTAAAATATTATTATTTCACGTGTAAAAAACTGTCAAGAAATACAAAAAATGTCTGTTGAAGAAAATATAAAAATATAACACCAAATCGGCTGTTAGTTGTTCAGATTTTTGTAATTTTCGGTTTGAAATATATGTGTCCCTTGCTCGTTAAAGGATTAAACAGGAGACTAAATTTGGAAAATTCTGTTAAAATGATAACTAATTTAAATATTATTTTCAATCGAATGTTTTACGAAAGAGATTTAAAACAACGCTAAGAAATTAATAGCTGTAGCAACAATCGCCAATTTATTGCGTTTACAATAGCAATCGTTAAATGATTTTCTCCTCTCTATTAAACTACAGTCCACATTTCATTTGTCTACGTGTTCATTCAGAATTTTTACTGCCACAATTTCGTAAAAACTTAGTAGTTCGGTAATACAGGGTGGCCCATAGTAAGCACACAAATAAAATACGTTTGAACGTTTGAAAATAGTAAAAAATCAGTTGCAAACAAGCTCCGCAATGAGTCGGTAGTATGAACGGAAAAGTTAAATTGCAGCCAATAAATGACGAGAAAATCAATTAAATATTAATATTGTTTGTTTATTATGAATATTAAACACTTGTTCTACAACTAATATAGTACAACTAAGACACAATAAATAATTTTAAAATTATTTTACAAAATTGTGTGTCATTAAATTTCAAAGTAATTAGAAATTGTTATGGTGTTTGCTTTTAAAATAATTTAAATGTTTTAGTACTAATGTAATGAAAGTTAAACGTAAATAAATTATTAAATTAATGCTTTTAGAAAAACAAAACAAATTAATAAAATAAATTTAAAAAATAATCTGAATTCTAATGAAGTCACAATGTATTTATGATGTTAGAAAACTAAATAAAAATTTGTCACAAGTAAAATATAGAAATACGTGGATCTATTAGTATGTACAAGTGTTGATATTCAGTGAAATATTCATAATCTATAGGTGTAAGTGATATTAAAAACTGTTCAAAAATTTAAATTTTTTTTTGTAAAAGTACACACTTTACTTGCCACAGTTGCTAAAATTCTTCAATGCAATAGCATTCGCATCAGTTTTTACTACAAACAAAAGCAATATTGCGTGTGGTAAATTGTAATTTTGTTTTAAAATATAAAGGTCATACAGAAAATTTCATGGAAAATATAAATAAAAAGGCATTTAATTTCATAAAATTTCTTAAGCCAAATCTCCAGCTCTTAGATAGGAATTAAATGAAGAAATAATTTCAACAATACATTAAGATTTTGTTTCTACTAAGTCAGTGATTTCTTTCAGTTGTATTTTCATGGCGAATTTTTTGCTTTAGTTGAATACTAAAGCAATTTCTACGAAAATACTTTAGATTGTAACCTTTTGAAACCATAAATATAGATACAATGTGCATCTTATGTTATGCTTCAATACTTCAAAGTATTGGCCTTAGGGTCTGTATATATTTTGTCTTATAATATTTAGCTTCACTGAATACCACTAAATATATAATCGTACCCATTTTCGATTTTTATTTATGTAATTTAATTTTGTATCTTAAATGTGTTTCTAGTAACCCACGTGTTATACATACTTACTTATAAATTTCATTTTATTTTATTCAAATGATCAATGGTATACACGTGTTTGGTAGTTTTAAATTGTTTGATCGTTCGAAAAAGTAATTTCTTATTTTGTTATTGTATTTTGTGATGGACTAATACATACATATATACATATGTATCTCGTCTTCTTTGTAAGGCCAATTATTGAAATTGTCTAAAAAAACATGAAAACATAATGCTTGGACATCGAGTGCATAAAAAGTTTACTAGAGGTAATTAAAAGTGATGATTTATGTAGAACGTTCCAATTCATTCATTTCTAAAATCATCAGATCAACTTTAAAATTTGGAGGTATATTCCTGATGGTTTGAAGTTGTATGAAGTTTTAAGTTGTATGAAGTTTTAGTAGTGAGGCCCCGGTTGAAACCCCAAGTGAAACATCTCTAATCAAACGAAATATGAAAAAATATTTCTACAGCGACAGCCTCTCAGCAGATAAATAAAAAAAAAAATACCATTAAAAGTATCTCAAAATTTGTCATTCGGAGGTGAATTTAAACTATAGGTCCCGCCAATCGTGTATAAAATTAATACACACAATATAAGTCGTGTTGAGAAGCCAAGTCCCAATCCTCACTGAAGAGTTGGTAAGACTAATTGTGTATGTATGAATGTTTACATTAAATCTCATTTATTTCAAAATAATTATCAGCATAAATAGACTTACTTGCTTTGAAATTACTTCTCTTTCATGTAATTATAGTAGAAAAAACAAAGAATTTCTAATCAGAGTTAAAATGATTTTAAAACAAAGAGAATGTATACGTAAGTCAATACGTTTCTTTTTCATTGCGAACAATTCCTAACGAAATTAATTTAAATGTAAATCATATTGATTAAGTGTGTTTGTTTGTAAATGTTTAGTTGGTTAAATGGGCTTAACTTATTTCAAACTGTGCTAATTGCACAAAATTTGGCTAAAGAATGTATTAAAAGTAAAACAACAACAACAAATATCATTCTAACTAAGTATGCATAGTACAAAACCCACAATTAGTTTTCAATCTCAGAAGGTTATTATCAGAAATAGAGTACTAGTTACTGATGTACGTGAGAAGAGGTACTGATAAGGATGTGGTAAGACAGAAAGAAATAGAAAGAATGCGATTTTAAACTAAATATTACCACAACTTTTGTAAGCAATTCCTTAAATAAGAAGTAAAAATATATAATCCGTCATTATATGAGACGACAGATGCAATTTCAAATAATCACAGAGCAATTTCAAACACTCATGTCATTACAGTATTTATATTGATTCACCAACAACAAAAATATTGTTGTGTCAATGTATGCAAAACATATGGTAACAACTGTCACAGTGAGGGAATAATCAGAAAAGCTAGTAAAATAAAATATCTTCTCTTTTATGAATACAATTTTTAAAAATTTCTAAGTGCCAATTTGTATGCAAATAAAACGTTAAAATCGCATTCTATTGTAGTAGTTAGTCAACGTAAATTATTTTGTGGCTTAATTTTGATTGGCGAGACCTCTTCACAATTATTTTCCACTTTTTTTAAAATATGAAAGAGAAAAAATTAAAAGGAATATGGAAAGAAAGGAAGGAACACAACACATTCACCAAATTGCAAACAAAAGGGAAAGGCACCGAAGAAATATTTTTTTCATATTTCGTTTTGTTGGAGATGTCTGGCCTGTTGTTTGAACCGTCAATAACACTTACTCATCTTCATAGTCTACTGAGAGAAACACACAGACACTTAGGAATGATTAATCAACTGAGACAAATAGGCATGTATAGACACTTGGGAAAGCTTATGGGAGGAAGTGGTTTAATTTGTGTAATTTGTTATGGGCCTTACGACGCCTTTATAGATTCTATGAAACATACACCGAAACGTACAACCATAAAAGTAAAAGGTAGATAACTTCTTAGTAAATAAATCAAAATATTTTGGTATTTTCGGACGGAATGCAATTGTGTTAAATTGTGCTTAAATCATAAAATAATCTGATCTAACTCTCATATAGAGCTTTATGAAACATTCACAAGCCTTAGAGGAGATTAAGGAGACCAAGTCGTATATATGGAAATAAATGATATCGCAGACGATTTATAATTTAGTTTCTGGATGTATAATTTCGGTGTTTAAAGGAAAGTCTAGTAGAAAAAATATTTTTGGATTGTTGTTTTCATCGCATGACAGTTAATTGCTATACTTTTGTTATGAATTTTATCCATTTCCTATCATTTACATATTACACAAATCTTATTACACTCATACAACAATTTTTTTTTTATTGGTCAGATTTATGAAGAAACAAATAAAATGTCTAACAAAAGTTATTACATAAAATTTTATAAATTTATATTTGTTTTTTGATTTTAAATAAATTATTTTCTTAAGCTAATTCTTTTTATGCGAAATAATATGAGAAAAAACTTCTAGCGAACTCATCATTTTCTTAAATTATAATTTTACTGGGAATAGAAATTGAAACTGTATATGAAAATATTTTGAAAAGTTTGCTGTAGCGCCTTCTATTTATCGTTCTAAAGCACTTAGGCTTAGATAGGATACTATTGCTACAAATATAGATTACATTGAAATTCTTTTTTGGAATAAATTGTTTATTTCATCATAAGATGTATTACAATTTTACGCTCAATTCCTGCACCATACTTCTTTACTTATAGCCATCATCGTCAAGTATTCATTCAAACAAAGGAAAATATAAACTCAACAACAAATTTTATATGAAAATCTAAACCTTTTGACTTAACTTAACTATGTCGTGGGGTATTTATATCTATAGTTACCTACTTTAGATGGCTTTAAGCGTTTCTTGATCATAGCATAGACTTAACTGTGTGTGTTTAACTTTCAATATTTGCTTAAATGTTGTCAAACTGAAAACAGTAGTTGTGTTTATATTTATGAAAATATAAACAAGAACTTAAAGTAACTTAACACGAGGCGCACACGTGTGCATATATGTATTCGAATAGTTTTATCATTTAATGGTAAAATCTTGGGCATTACAATTCATTCGAAGTATATCTTGATGGCAAATACAGTAAATACAAGTGCTTTAAGTATAGACACTGAAACTTTAAGCTCATGGGAATGTGTATCCTGTTTGTGACTTTAGCATGTAAAGTATATAAGGAAGCATATATGCCTGTATACATATATCTTAAAAATGTTTAAGAGAGAATATGCTGTTATGTTACCTTCTGCATTACATTTCATCGTTAAGTATTGATTTTAATACATGTGCACGTGATGTTTAAACAAAACCCCTCTTAGATAAGTTAATTTAAATGCAGAAGAGGGCAAAAAATTAGCTCACAATAACTCTATAATATTTTGTTTTCCTTTGTAGTGCAACAGGATTTCTTAAGCCATGTAAAAAAAGAAATTTAATATGGGACGTAACTTCCTAGAACATTAAATACAAAATGCAATATTTTACTTTTCTAAAGTAGCATAACACTACATTCATAGTATAATTTATTAATACCAAATTAACTGAAATTTTGCAAACGAATATGTTTTGAATTAATAATTGTTATCATAACTTTAGAACAAGGGACTCATTCTTCGAAACGATCTTCTTTTTTCATTAAGCGCTTTGAATTTAAAACACCTATCGATGCCTTTATGCTCGAATAAAATATAGTTCACATATCACCATGATTATACTGTATAAATGATTATGTTACCCGACTAGTCGCATTCACCAAACTAGGCCTTTAGGCCATTGTTAAGGTATCACAGATGACGGGTTCATTTTACATTTCGTAGTCTCCAAAGCACAGTTTTAAACACAAGATATTCTTTAGATTCATTTTCTTTGGAAATGTAGCCCTGTTACTAAAGCTACCGTTCTCATAACGTACTATAGCCACCATGTGAGAATTATAGCCACCTTTTTTTAGCACGCACTACCTTTTCCTTTATAAAGAGACACGATGTAAAAATTTTTTTTCTATTTAAAAAAAAAAATTGAAACTGTTGCTTGTATTCTTTATGGCTTGACATTTAAGTGTTACACTTTCATTATAAATTTTTATCGATTTTCTTCCATGTTTTGTTGTATGTGTGACTGTGTGAATATCACAAGACAATAGAAACAAAATTCCTTTATTTTACTACAAAACATTACTATTAATGGCCAGAAAATGTGGAAAGAAAACAAATATTTTGGCGAAGTTAAAACATAAAAATTTGTCATGGCAATTTCGTGAGACAAAATTTTATTCTACTTTTGAAGTTGAACATTTTTCATTAGAAGATTAAAAAACTTATCCAATTTCTTTTGAATGAAAACTAAAAATTTGCTTATAAAGAATTTTATGTCCCGCATAGCCTCTTCAAAGTTCTTACAGGATTCTCAAATAAATTACGTTGTTTTCTATTTCAAAATTTTTATATTTTGAACCGTAGCACATAGCCAAATATACACTTCATATCCGTATTTCTTTACTTAATACCATCATCACTAAGTATTCATAAGGATTGTAATCTGAAACCAAATTCCAACCGAAAATTATTGTTTTTACATGGAAATCTGAACAAAGAAATTTGAATAATGAATTGACAATATTGTTCTGTAGTTGATACTCATTTGTACTCATCTGTATAAATAAGATTGCTTTAAGAGTTTTTATGTGGTGGTATAGATCTCTCTGAGTGTGTTTAACTTTCAGTTTAAATATTGTCATACAGAAAACAGTGGTTTTGTTTGTATTCATTGAAGTAAATAAACAACAACGTACATTTACTTAACCAGTGGCAAGCAAATATGCAAATATACGTATTGTATGTTACATAATACACACAATCATATATAGATGTATAGTTAGGTAGTTCACTGGAAAACACTTGAGTATTTTCATTCATTGCAAGTGCTCCTTAATGGCACATACAGTCATGATAAGTGCTATAAGAGCATCATAATTTTCCGTATAGGCACTAGAACTTTAAACTTGTGGGAACGTGGTTATATGTGTTTACATATGTTTATAAAGACATTAGCATGTAGGCCATACGAAACACCATTCTGCTACATAAATAGCTTTACATAGCTTTACATATCACTGTAAAATATTGATTTTAAAACTTATGCATTTGATATATAAACAACGGCGCCCTCATTGTTGTTACTTATTAAGAGAAGAGATTGCATAATTAGCACATGACAATATAACTGAACTGAAAAATTTGGTTTATTTTAATACCTTTTTTTTATTATTTTCCAACAGAAAAATGTAAAGTTGGCCAGAGTTATAACATTTATTTTCGTAATAACATACATTTTGTTATTGTTTATTTATAATTATTCTATATTCAAGGCCTTTTTTTAAGAACCATGCTCTCAATTAATTCAGAAGCATTCTATTGAAAAAAAATTTCTAGTTTCTCTTGGGAAAAAGGCGTTTTCTAGCACCAAATTACAAATTACAAATAGGATCATTAGAGGCATAACCATTCTAAATAACATACTTAAACTTTTAAAATGATAATGGAAAGGTAGCTATATGTTTTCTCCAAAAATCGCTGACGTCGTCCTGTAGTCGCTATAGTATTGTTGGCATTTAAAAATGATTTTCTGTCCGATACTGTTTCCAAAGTTTTGTGGTACACTACATAACTTTTGATAAAACAGTAATAAAAAATTTCAATATTACCCAAGTGGCTGGCAGTTTTGCTGTCAGCCTTTTAATTAACTATATTGTGCATATTAAATAAAATTTAATTAAAATTTCATATCTTACAAAGGTGCAAACAAAAATTGATAACAATTCCTTTTTAATTCTATTCTATGAAAATTGTAAATGAAAACACGACGCAGTGTTGTCAAGAAGACAAAAAATTTATTTCAATTTAAGGAGACACTGTGTATCTAAAACCTTATTTAATGATGTCTTTACGGTAACAGTTGCCAGACATAAAATTAAAATAATGCAGATACGCAGATATTTTAAAAAATGAATTCACACAAGTGTGTAAGCATTAACGTCGTATACGCTGTCATCATAATCGTCTATTGTCAAGAGGATTGTAAAATTTAAGCAGAGCATGGTTGAAGTGCAAAAGAAAATATTTATTTTGACATAAAAGAACAGCGTTGTTTAGAATTTTTACTTCTTCTTCTTCTTCTTTTTAACTGAATATTTTGTGAGGAAATAAAGTTTTTTTTGTTTGTTTGTTTTTTGTTAATAATCAGAAATTTAATTTCACAATAGAATTTAAAATATTTTTAAATATCTAATCATATACGGAGAATTCAAATTTTTAATTGAATGATTCTGATGAGATTTGTATTCAATTTCTGTATTTATCCTATTTGATTCATTTTAGTGACTTCATTTTATATCGAAATGTGTTCTTCTATATGAAAGCTATTAAAATAAAGTCATAGTATTCGAAGTACATTATAAATCATTGGAAGGAAGTGAATCTCGTATATATTTAAACCAAAAGACAAACAATATCATAAATTCAGTTGTTTTGTGTATTTACACAAATATTTTCGTTATCAAACTGAATAAAAAGTTGTGTAATACAAATGGGAAATCAAATCTAAATAGAATAGTGAACAAATAATATCGTTAAAACATATGACGTCTATAAAGTCAATGCTGTTAAAAAGGTCTTAAATAACAATTTAAACGTGTGTATTGCTAGGCAAAGGTATATTTACTGTGGTATTGGTATTGTTAATTCGACTTTATCAGAATTGGGGTGTGAAAATCTGATGGGACCTATACCGGTGCTAGATATTTGTGTCTGTAACTCCTACTCTTAGGTATCACTTTATTTGTTACTTTGAATTCAATTACAAATACATTTACATGCATATGACCATATTCACAAAAACGTCTTAAATGCTTTTCAATGTTTTTTTTTTATTATTATTTTGTTAATGCTTAATAACAATACAAAAAACAAAAAGACAATATCAGTCAGTCATTTAGTTATTTACAACATTTACATTTAAATGCACTCAAATAATAGATTAAATTAAATAAAACAACAACAGCAACTGCAATAATATAGGAAATAAAAATGAAAGCAAAAAAATTTTTGTTATCGATAAGAATATAGAAGTAAAATTACAAAATAATTATGAAATCGAAATGGAAGCAATTTATCCAGCACGTAGTACGAAGTATGTACAAGCATCCATAGAGTCTAGTCGAAAACAATTTGCACACTTTCTATAATATGTGTATGAGTCAATAATAATGGGTCTTTCGTTAAGTACCTTCTATATCCTCATTTAAATAAAACAACAAATGTATAAAACATCATCGTTATATTTCTTTTCTTAGGCTGAATATCGTAATTATGGCATTAGGTGTAGAAAAGTATATTGTTCAAATGTTTGCAACGGCTAAGTGGAACTCATCTGTACTGTAAAATTTTACATGACTAGAGAGTATAAATTTATAATGGTTAATAACACGGTTTAGTTGGCTTTGAGGAACGGAGAAGTTTATGGTTGCGTTTTAAGAAAATTCCACAAGATAAAGTCTAATGGTATGATCTCACGATCTCGGATGTCAGTCACTCATATACATGAGAGATGACCTTGAAGTAAAATCGCTAGTACAGAATATTTTGTGGTATGCAGAAGTATTTTATTAAAAATAATGCGTCGTTGATATTCAGGTCATCCAATGATAACAAAAGGCCTGAGCGACGTCATCTTCAAAGAAGTATGAGCCGATAAAGGCAACCCACATTAAACTGTCTTATTTCCGAAATACTTTGAACAGTCTGGAACATGTCCTCCTGATGCTATCTCCTACCAAAGTTAAAAAGTTCTTGTTGGAAGACTCAATATTTAAACTTATATATTAATAAATACAAATTGAGCGCCCTGGTAGTCTAGTGGGTAGTGACTATTAGTGTGAGGGTCGTGGGTTCGATTCCCACCAGAGGCTCTGGTCTATGACACTATACCGGGCATATGGTCGAAGTTACTCAGCTCGTACATGAATATAATATAATTTGTAAGTGTATTGTAATTCTTAAATAAATAAATAAATAAAAAATAAATATTAAATACAAATTAGGCACCAATAATTAAATATTTAGCGCAGATCACTGTTTGTGAACAATTTGCAATCATAAAAAAATATCTTTACGCACCAATTTAAGCTTTCTTACAAAATTTTATATTTTTCCGGAGAGGCTTTGAAAATTTTCATATTTTCCTTGATTATCTTAAAGCTGCTGCTAATAGTGTATGAAGATTATGATTTTCTTATTCGCTTCAAATTATCACGTCCTTTATTTTAATATTTATGTTTATTGTTAATATGTGTTGTTTGTTTTTATTTTCATGTAGATTTCATTTATTTTATTGTGTTTCGAAATGCCTATTAACCACAAAAAATAACATTTATCTAGAATTTGTATAGACATTTTTATAGTAGTACTTCGAGCCATTAAGTGGGTATTCAAAAAAGAAAAATGATATTTAAAACCTTAACACGCGTGGGAGGAATTAAATACAAAATAAATTCGAAAATTTTATCATTCATTTTGTATAAGATTTTAATAAAATAAGTTTAAACGATATTTATAATCAGCACCATAATGATTGTTAACAGGCATATTTTATTCACACTTTTTTCTTTTAAATTTTAACAATGTGAACAATAAACAATAAAATAAAAATGTTTCTCCACTTTATCCTGCTACTCTTCCTTACATTTAAAACTGAACACATTTCATTAATATTCCTTGTTGTATATGTATTGTGAAAAGGCTCATTTTATAATCCTCTGGCCAGATCTAATCGTAACAAACGAGATTTTTAATTCTATTGCCCGCTGAAAGTTTCATCGCTAAGCATTAATGTGAAAATAAACGACATGCTGCTTGCATTCATATATATTTATGGCCAAAATTTCCGGTTCAATTATTATGTACTTCAATCGTTTAAATCATAATATTACATACAACATGAATATTAAGAATATTATACTTCCAAAAAATAAATGTTTTACACCTTCTCCCATTTTAAAACTATTTTAAACAAAAAATTATTCACTTTACATTCAAAGACCATTTGTCAAAAGAAACCACAATTTTCTACTGAAAAAGTAGGAACAGATGCAACAATTTAATAGTTTTAAAACACTGGCAGAGCTTTAGCTTTTATGCTGAAAGAGTTTCTTGCTAAGGCCGAGTAGACTCAGTGCTATAAACACAATAAACGCAACGCAGCAATCTCTTAAAAATAAAATAAATGGGTGTATATGGAAGTGATTACTTTAAAGGTAGGGCTACAACAAGGAAAGATTCTGTTACTTTGCTTTTTGGCTAATTTCTATTTTTATTCGCATTAATAAAAGAATTAGTTGGTTGTCATTTGTTCAGTCTGATTTGAATAATCACCTTGGCCGGCAATAGTGTTTGCTGAATGGACTTTGAAGTAATTGCGAACTGATGCTAAGTCTCCAAGGATCCAAGAGCTTCCAATGCATACCAAAAAATTGCCTATTTCGTATGAATTCTAGGCAGGCGGTGTTATCGTGCATAAAAAAATAAATTCAGTGTTCTAGATTAAATAAAATAGAGAATCAACAAAAAAAAAAAATATTTGATTTATTACGAACGCATATTCATAGTAAACCCATAAATAAGAAAGAGTAAACCAAATAAAAAAATTCAACAAAATTGTGTATTGCTGTAAAGACTTTTAATTTTCTATCTTTAAAGTTATATTAATTTCTTCAATTTGTTTTATTTAAGGACTGACTGGTCTGCTATCCATTCACAGTCCTTAAATTGTATTCAATTTATTAATTTCTCTTGGGAATTTTTATTGTTCGGTGGAAATTGTAACACTTTTATTGGAATTTCATTAATTAGCGATATTAACGTCTATCTGTCTGTCTTACTATGAAGAAAGAGCAGCTGTTATTTTCCTTTGTAAGACGATTATAGAAATCATTTAAATATTTCAATATCCTCCCGAGAAATTATTCAATGTTTCCATAATTATTTAACTTCGTCCTTTGAATATTTTTCCGTTGCTCTTCTTTAGTTCGTAAATTATAGCCACATGCACAAAGCTGTAGTTTGCTTTTATTGAATTGAAGTCCTTTGTTGCTGGAGAAGGACATATTAAATTTGTTGTCTGAATGAATGAAATTACTCAGGAATGAAATTTTGTCTGCCTTTTGTTTAAAATGTACTGCGCTAGAGCATATGGGCAGACATCAATTTGGCATTTTTAATTATTCTCGTAATTATTCAATCCGTAAAACTTGGCTTCTACTGTCTCGCAATTAAATGCACACAAATGAGATTGAACTATAGTATCTTCTACTTAAACAGTGAATTAAACTGTAAACTATTTACATGCGAATGTGTTTTAAACATGTGTGTTCATTTAAGGTCTTCTGCTTTAAAGGAAAATAAATTTACAGTGCGGAACAAAATAGATAAACTTAAAATTTTCAAAATATTTCGTGTGGTTGTAATATCTCTCGTAAAACGTAAATAAAATATTAATCGTAGCATGCGCAGAAACGCATCTGTTCTTCGGAAACGCTGCTTATCAATTCAATTTTAATCAAACGTAATGAGAGTGAGTGTAATATCTTAGATATTTTCTATGCGATATCGGATTGATTGATATGTAAAACAGATTGAATAAATCACACCGAATTTGATAGATTTAGCTTCAACAAGATGGTCGTTAAGAACTCGCTGTTGATCCGATTAATATCGAGTTATTGTGGAGAGAGTTAATTCAATATTAATCGTAAAAGGTATAGGACAGTATCTGTCTTGCTTGTGATGCTGTCGGAAGGAATATTTTTTATGTGGTGATGTTATAAAGAGTAATAAAAAATAAAATATTAATTCATGTTCTCAGTTGTATTTTATTACGATGGACATAATATTCAAGAAAAGTAAAAGTGTAAGAATTCAAACATGTCGATGAATTAATTGGTAACATTTGCGATTTCTTTGCGTTGTATTAAGTCTATATATGAACTATGGTTAATTCGTTAAATTTTGTCTTCTACTGCATGTGAAACTGTTAATCAATCAATTGTTTTTAACTCATTCACTGTGTAATGTTCAAACTGAGAAAATAAATTAAAACAGAAGAAATTCTGTTGAATAATTTTCTTTGTTTGTGTCCATAATTTATTTTTATTTTTATTTATGTAAACAAAAACAAACATACAAAAAAAGTGATGAAACAAAGAGTTTCTTCTTTTCAATAAAAAATAAAATTGTTACATATTGTTGATGTCGTTTTTTACAATTGTTATGATAACTTCTCATTAATACTTTTTAATTAAAAAATACTTTTATGACAATTTGTCAATAATATTGTAATATTGTGTAGAATATTTTAAACAAAACAAAAAAAAAAATTAAATAAATTTAATTATAATGCCATGAATTTATCAGCCAATTTCGATTGATTTAAAAAGGATAATTGTCCTCATGCCATTATTTCATATTCTTCATAGCATCCCGTTCGAAGTCAATGTTATCTCTCCATATTCCATTTGCAATGGCATGAATGGGCCTTTAAAACGAATAAAAGTTAAAGTTAAGAAGCGCTAATTGTAGCCCCTGTATATGTAAATAAAAACTCAATGGTAATAAAACTATAATAAATAAATGCGCCTTTAATTTAAATTTTTAAAGTTGTTTCCACATTGCTCACATAGAACACTTTACTTAAATTTCTCAAGTTTTCCTACAAATGCAAAATCATTATTTGTTGTCAGAGGCTATTTTAGTTCTGTGGGTGTATTTCTCGAAGACTTTAACATTAAATGGTACAAACAATCAGTATTGGCTTAATACACGCCCTATATGCTAAGAACATTAAACGAAATGAAAATAGCCAACATATGAAAAGGAGAGCTCATGTTAATGGAAAAAGGAGTTTCAAAGGCTTTATTCAATTGTAGCATGAAATCCCTCCTATTCAGCATATAAAATAGTAAACATTTTCATGTTTAGGCTTTAAAACACAT
Organism: Sarcophaga peregrina; assembly: GCA_014635995.1. Classification (NCBI taxonomy): domain Eukaryota; kingdom Metazoa; phylum Arthropoda; class Insecta; order Diptera; family Sarcophagidae; genus Sarcophaga; species Sarcophaga peregrina. The sequence goes on along the minus strand of CM025789.1, from coordinate 103,827,365 downwards.
TTACAATGATTGTTGTGGGTTAAACCAAACTCTTTAACTAGAAATTACGTTGAATATTTTTATATATCCCCTCTAAAACGTAAGTGGTTTCATTACTATCATATGATAACATTTCAATTAAATGTTTATTTTTATTTAAAAAGCAATAAAAGTATTTACAAAACCACGCTACCACCACCAAAACTTTTCAATTTATTCTGTATTCACATTCAATTTCCTTAACGGGAAACAAAATTTTCCATTATCAGTGATTTTCATATCAAAACATAAACATTTTTAAAATGGAAACATTTAGGTTATCTTTCACATAAAATGCAAATAGCTGATTAATATTGGCTTTTTTTTTATTTATTTTTTGTTTTTTTGTGGTTAATTTAAAATGTACATAAAATGTGTATTTAAAGTTTGTTGCTGAATATAATATTAAAATTATTTTTAAAAATTTTTAAATGAAAATAATTGACTGAATAACATGTTTAGTAAACTTGATGCAAATGAGCAGTCGTTGGTTGGTAATTGCAATAAAAGTTTGCCACAAATAGGAAAAATAATGACAGTCGATAGCAGCCATCTTATTGCTGAATTTCCATTGAACAGTCATCTGCAGCGATGGCGAATTTCTCGATAAATGGGTATGTAAACAAATCAAATTCTCGAATTTAGAATGATTATAATGATTCCGAAAGGGGCTGGATTTTGGACTGACGATGTCATCGGTGAAAATTTCTTTGAAATGGCATGATAACTGGCAATTTTTGTTGGCCTGATCTATATGATCTGGACATAAGCGGCATGTGTTCGTAGCACTTTGAATATTCTCCATGAGCAATTTGACGGCATAGTCATAGTAAGTGGATTATATGAACCTGTCTCAGAGATCTTGCAATTTCAACTCGCTAGACTGTTTTATATTTTTTAAACAGCCGTCCTAAAGGCGAACATAATCGATGCCATTGAACGCCTGATTTGTGAGCCGATGTCATATGAAATTGAACATTTTGAATACGATTCTCCCAGAGAAGTCGGGGCTGACTTTTGAACAATATTACATGCCGCGTTTGTCTTCGTCATTCAACAGAACACATTCAGTTGTAGACAAACGGTGTACCATTATCAACTTTCTAAAACTACTCTTCAATATTAACTGAATTGGCCGGCTTAAAGGATGTAAACAATTTTTGATTTTCATTTCTGGCTTATAACCGTAGAAAATAAATAAAGCATGCAACGGACTTTAATAGACATTTAATGTCGTAATTATGCTGGTAACAAAAACAATTGACAATACAAAGTACAATTGACCATAACTCTTAATGAGCCTAGCTGATTGACTCAAACTTTTGACAAATGTTTTACACAACCCTGGCTGTTTTTTAAAGCGTAAATGCACACTTGTACTCCTTATTTGCCTTTCTCGTTAACCTCTAGTTAGATTATTCGGATATTATCATTTGACTTTTACTTCAAAATGCTTTACGGCTTTTTATACAAAAAACTCATTTTTTTTCCTAACTTTCCTAATTACACTTTACATTGGGCGTTATTTGTAAGTGTTCCCTTGTAATTTTGAAAACTTCTCGCATTTATAAAATATTTAAATTAGAATTTTTGGGTGTGTTTGTTTTCTTCATGGTTTTGTTTTATTTCCCCTTTTTTTAAAGATTGAAAATCTATTTCATAATCTGGGTCACCAACTGTAAGGCAAAGCGGAAGAGAACGATTATTTCATGCTAAGTTAAAGGAGTTGCTTCAATTCCTTGTTCTTTTTTCATTTCTTTAAAATTCATTTGCATATTTTTATAATAAATTTTTAATGTAAAACAACAAGCAATTGTGTATAATTCATTAAAAGGCTGGATTATTTTTAGGATTTAAAAATTAGCATCCTTTTGATTTTGTTGCGATTGATTATAACAGCGAATGATTGAATGTGATTTCCTTAAGAAATCTTTAATTTTAAAAGGATTTTGAAAAAGAAACTTTAACAGATTAGTTAAACATTTTTATTCTGATTAAATACATAGTGTTAGTGCATTTCATAGCATGAAAATTGTCAAGTTGTCCTATATGATACCAAAACATCTAAATGGAGTTTTAATTCGAAATATAGGAAACACTTAAGCACTGGAGTCTTACTTAGATCGACTCCGATTTACAGATTTTTGAGAAACTTCTCATGGCACTTTACGAGAAAACTATAGAGACGAAGTTAAATTTTTATGAAACTCAAACACGGAAAACAATGAAGTATGCATGTGTGTGAATTCCGAACTTTGACAGTTGATAACAGTTATCTTGTTGAACCTTACTTACTGAACTTACTTAATTGGTCATTACAACCCTTTAGTCAGGATTACGTTCTAGGTTCTCACAGCGCCCATGTTGTTTGAGTTCATTTTATCCGTGCATGGTGGAATAATTTGATTAACTGTCTGAAGAGTACTGCCAGGTAGTAAGGATTGGAATTGTTCCTGAAGTGGGCAATTGACTAAGCCTATATTGACAATGAGGAAGTTGTTACTCATATATACCAAAATACGTCACTAAACTGTACAGTGTACACTATATCCATCTTTTTTTATTAATGCATTATTAAAAGTAAATATTATACAAAGAGTGCTTTAAATTTTTAAGTTAAAATATGCTCCAGTTGATACGAAAATATAGTTTCAATATGTTTTGATAATTCGATTCAGAAAATTGTGCCGCAGAAATTTATATGATTTTGTAAAATCGTATTTTCTTGTTATAAATTCTGTGTTTGTTCAAGGAAAAGAAAATGAATTTCAACAGGCAAATAACAGCAGAACCTAATAAATGTATAAAGCGACCAATCTCTTTGCATTTATGTAGTTTGATTTCAAAACCAATGTGTTATAAAGAGATATTCTACATTTTCTTTCAGTTAGTTTTACTATTTCTCAGTTGAAAATATTTAATAGGATTTTTTTTTTTTTTTTGTTTATTTTGTTTATTTTCTTACTTTTTCCCCTGTCAGTTGTATCACTTCAGTAGCAGTTTCTTTCTAAAATAGTTGTAGTGTTGCAAAAGTTGCTTGTAACCATAATATGTTTTTATAATTTCACAAGCATCTACATAAGTAAACACCATTTAGAGCAAGAGCAGGAGCAAGAGAGAGAGAGAGCTAGAGCTTGAAATGAAAGACTTTTAGAAGCCAACAAACATTCATTTTTTATGTACAGCATAAAATTCTAAACACGATTATGTGATGTTTATCATAACAGCACTTTTAAAAGAAGACTGTTGGAACAGCAGAAAACAACAGAAGTGTTTGGCAAGCAGTAGAAGTGAAACCATTAATCCAAAACGAATTGCAGACATACTTTTGTTGGAATTTGTGTTTTTGTGTTAATTTAATTAAAATTTATGAATAAATAATAAAAACCTTTATTCCTGATATTCTTTAATCGGTGTCCTATAATTAATTCCATTGAAAGTTATTTAAATTATATCATATGACAGAAGAGCATTTGTATGGAAGCTGCCGATGTGTACTAACGTTTCTATTTTATTTCGCTTACATGAATTGTTTTTATTTTTATTTAAAAAAAAAATCTTCTTTCATCTATTGACTCCTCTTGCTTACAATTCTATAGATTTTGAGGCTTGTATCTCGAACTTAACCCTATTTGACTTAAAAGAGCATTTCAAGCGAATAAAAAATTTGAATAAAATTTCATTTCATTTATAATATTAAAAAAGTTTGTCTTATTAGGCGTGAGGCCATGATTCAACTCCTAGCCCTGATGTCTCAAACAAAACGAAATATGACAAAATATTTCATTAGAGGCTTGGCCTCAGCAGTCTTTTGACTATGTAGATACTAATATGTGGTATGTACACTCTTTTAACGAGCGTTCAGTGTAACGGACTCAACATTTGTCCGTTTAAAACTATCTTGCGTTATAAGTAGAGTATCATATGGCCAACCTTACTTACAATTCTCTCAATTTCTTTTCCATTTCCGTTTCTTCTTTATTTTGAAAAAAATAAAAAAACATCGTATTCTCTTTTAAGATAATTATACAGTAAATTAATGCATTACAAAGTGCAACAACTGCACAAAAGAGGCACTCGCAGACAGAAGCAGCGGTAGAGGCAGAAGTGAAAGACAAAGTTTTGTAACATTTTAATTGTACAAATTTAATTACAGCATTTTCTTACATTTACGCTTTACAATTATTTCATTCTGCTTCAGAATTCCAAAAAAGAAAAGACTACGCTGCTGGATAAACAAAAGAAAACTGAATCATTAAAGTGCTACAATCTCTTGTGCCAGATTTTTCTAAGAATTGTTGTGGTGCACAATTTACCGCCTCAAATATTCTTTAGAGATCTAAGCATGTGTTTCATTTAACGCAAATTTTATTTTACATGATCTTGACCGAATTTGTGGTACTGTTGTTGCTTAATTTTTTTTTATTAATTTCTTTCCTTTATTCTTCCAAAAATGAATGGAACTCATCTGCTGCCAAGTACAAAGCATTTTTATTAAATATCTACTTGCCTCCATCGGTTTTTGTAGTAATGTTTGATTTTATTGGCAATTAAAATGTTAAAAAAAATTACAATTGAAATGTTATTGATTCTCTTCGCCAACATTTACTAAACCTAATCATTTTAAGAAAACTTTTTTCTTTTAAAGAAATCTTATCATAAAGTTCATAATAATATATGGATATGTACATATATACATATATATATATATATATATATATATATCGATTGTCTATCGATTACTAAGGAATTGAAAAATTATTTCCATTTTACGATTGACATAAACTTCCTACCGAGAGTACTATACGCAGTGTTCCTCTAGCTAAGGAAACTATCAACCAACAACCGAATTTCGTTGAAGCTTCAGATCTGCAGATATACTGAAAAAGCAAGAAGACTAAAACGTTATCATATACTTGACCTACCATTTCGATAATTATTATTATTTTGCTTCATGTATGGTTATTTAAGAATAATCGTGAAATAAATGTATGCATTAATATTGTTCCTTTCACTGGAGGTCAACAATAACTTGAATATTTTATGTTTCCAATATGCTTATTATCCTCATTAAAGATTATAATTAAAAAAAAAGGATGGAAGAAAAAAATGTACTCCTTCTTAGCTATTTGTCCAATTTATTACAGAAAAAAAAAAAAATAAAATATAAAACATAACTTGATTCCATTTTCAATCATTCAATTCGAAATGAACATTCTGTTTATAACCAAAAATTAACTTCATGTTAATTCCCTTTTTATATTCCTATTTCAATATCCTACAAGTCCATAAACATTTGCGGCATAAAAGACATGCGGAAGCATGTAACTTGGGTCGTACGCACGTAAAGTGTTAATCGTAAAAAAACCTTGTTTAAACAAGACTATTAAAAATTAAATTTATATAAAGCCAATGAAAGTTAATAACATAATAGATGATTGGGTATGGTCCAACAAATATCGCAATCGAAATGGAACAAAATTAATTATGTATACGACTGCAAACGTTACGAATAAAGCTGATAAATACAGAATAGAAACGTACAACGCAAGCAGAGCAAACTGGCAAAAAAAAACCAATTTCTGAACTCTACAACAGTAACCGTTACCATTAAAGTTAGTTTAGAACTTGCTTTCTGTACTCATATGTACGAGATGTTATAAATGCAGCAATAACTGTGGGAGAAACCAAACCTTAAGAATTTCACAAGGCAACACTACTCCTCAACACTACTCATCCGTCTCCCACAAAACTGCAACAGCAATATTATCGTCAACAATATTTATTTGAAATAATTCCATCAACTTGTTGGTGGGCTTACCACACGCTAATGGTCACTCGCCTCATCTTTTTAGCTGTAAAATAGTTTATTACGTTCGTTACTCTTCATCGAATTGAAGAAATTATTGCTGCCAATATGTATGAAATGTAATATCGTCCAAATGCCGACACACGGCTTATCTGCATGGAGCAATTGAAAAGAGTTCAAAATTATCATATTTTCTGATTAAATCATTTATACAATAAACACAATTAAATCGGGCTTAAACAATAAATTTTCATTTAAAATTCTTGATTATTGTAAAACAGGCAAAGACTTAAAAACTAATCGAATAAATTAAGAGTGCTTCAAATGAAATCCTTTATTTAAGAGGAAGGACACTTCACTTCAAAGTGAAATTAATGGTTGTTTGAGAATTAATTCTGATAAGAACGGAATCAAATGTGTTGCAAAAGAAATAAAATTAAATTCGATTTAAGCGATATCGTGTGGCATTAAAAGCTTGCGTGTCCTTTAAGCACTTCTATTTGTACGTGATGTACTCTTTTGTTCGTTCTCCTGCATTTACTCGTCCATAAGACTTGAAAACTGTGCACTTGGCTTTTTCACAAGACAATTAAGTCGTAACAGCATGTGAAAATAAAAAAAAAATTTTTTGCTTTAATCCTTAAGAAGGTGTAGAAACAGAGGAGCATAAAATAAAGGTAAATAATACGTTTTGTACACGAAATAATTCGGTGAGTTTAATTATTTTGTATTTTACGCTGTCGCCAGATTTGGTATTCGTTTATTTTAATGTCAATTCATTTTGTCAGTATTTTAAACGGTAAACTCTTTTCGTTGTAATTATAATTACGACATGAATAAATTTAAATTTTGCCAACCTAAAGACCTTACATAGACATCTCTTATATACACATCTTGCAACGTACCACCGCACTAAGGCAGAATAACTTGAGGCAGAATAACTTTTGCTAGCATACTATGGCATTGTAATGTTATTTACTCATCATTTAAAAAGTTTTAATGAATTGTTGACTAATGAAATAAAAAAAAAATTTTTTTTCTTCATTTAGAACATAGCAGGAAACAATTTGATGAAAATTTATTCCAAGTTATCGATTTGTATTCATAAAATGACTAATATGCTGATCATGTTGCCAAAAATGCTCAAAATCTTCAAGAAATTACTGCAACACCATGCTTTCTGAATATTATTTCGGACCAATTTCGTAGTATACACAGACAACTTCATCCTACACAGCCGAGACCCAAATACAATTATAATTTGACAAGAAGTGACTGCGTAATGTTAAGCCGACTTAGGGTTGGTAAAACTGTATTCTATACTCAACATTATTTCAATCACTCTGAGGCAAAAAAATTTTCTCATTGTAACATTTTTTTATCTATTCCACATATTTTGATTGAATGTCCAATTTCTAAAATTGGCGAACACCTTGAGGAGATTTTGAATTGTACGACGTGTGTCAACTTACATTCAATCAGAGGCAGTCTTCGGAAACATGGTATCATTGATTTAGTCTAATATTCCAAAATTTCCTTTTTTTTTGTAAATATTACATTTAATTTAATTCTTTTGTAAAAATATATACTTATAATAAATATAAGAGTAACTACTTTAAATGTGCGCATATGGTCTAGTAACCCGGCGCCTTTTGTATATTTTGTAAACTTATTTATAAGATATATTTTAATAAATAAATAAAATGACTGTCAAGAGTTGGATTTTGTTTTTTGTCAAGTTAAGATTCTTATGGTGGCGAACTTCTTGCGATTTTTAAATAAGTTGACAGTGACAGTGGTGATTATCTATGGGAAGAATCTTTTTGGTTTTTTCTGCCCGGCATTGTCGTTTGTACGTGAAGTAACGTTTCAGGGAGAAAATGCCTAAATTTACGCAGTAGCGACCAGATCTATCATAACCTATGGAATCCTTTGGCAAAACAACGAAACACAAAATGATACAGCGGATGCATAGATCCGACTTCATAAGTATTACCAATGCATTTTGTATCATAAAGGTAGGCGGAGCTGGAGACAATTTCACCTGATATTTATTGGACGCTATAGTATTGGTTATATTACTTAGGTAGGTATGGTAGACTAACGTGCAGTGTGCGGTCCATTAGAGACTTTAATCTGTTACCCTACTCAGGTCGTAATAATTAAATCTATTTTATAATTGCATTGTAAGTTATAAACAAATATAATTTTTCAGAATTTGCACAGACAAACAAAAGCAAATTATTAACAGAGTTCTAATTCAAGAATTTTTTTCTTTATTTAAACTATTTTGACACTCACTTATGGAGATGAAATATTAAAATGCCTAAAAAAATATCAAAATTAGAACATCAAACATTTCTTAACCTTTCGAACACACAGACAATAGGGAAATATTTTTTTTTTTTTTTGTACCAAACGCAAAATCAAGAAAAACCGAAAGAAAGCAGAAAATTCTTCAAACAATGTTGCAAAATTTTTCCTTTCAATTGCTTCTTCAGAAACAATTACTTCCACATGCCCAGGGCACAAAGGTTTTGTCTGACATTTTGATTTGTTATAGAGGGGGAAAAAGAAATGTTAACATTTACAAATCATTACAAAAGATGAAAATCTAAAAAGAACAGCAAATATAAGTCAAAAGACAAATTTTTTTCAAATGGTTTTTAATTGGTTTTGAATTTTGTTACTTTATTACTGTTAAAGACTTTACAGACTACCGCTAAATAGTAAATAATCAAATAAAATTTCTGCTGATTATAGAACAAGTTTCAATATTTTTATCTTTACTTTATCTTGCTACTACAGGGGGCAAAGATACTTTGTTCGAAGTAGTGCTTCCTGCCAAATTTTCGCGGTTGGATAGCCTTTAGCACCACGTCTTGCAGAAAATTCAAGTACTTTATTTAAATATATAGTCATCTCACGTGGATTAGATGTGAACTAGGCTCGTTGCAGTAACCTTAACAATACTTGTATTTCAAGTCGCTACCTAACAAACCCACCTTTAAATTAATAATGAAGAAATATTACACATTTCATTCTGTAATACAAAACAAAAACAAGTACTGGCCTGACTCATTGTATCCTATTGTTAAATTTGTTATTAAAATGTAGCATTAAATGCCTGTATTGACTACATAAATCGGTAAATTATTTTTGCATAAGCCTTTTACTTAACCTCAGGTTATTAAGTGTTAATTTCGTCCCATTTATTTTCATAATTCACAAGTTTCTCCATAAACACGACCCAAAACTTTCGTTTGTTTACCAGGATTATTTTCCCATAAGACTATGTGGTGTAGATTACAAGCCCTATAACATCACTTTATAAGAAATTTTTAAGAATTTTCTTAAATTAAACTTGAATCTTTGTAACAGAATATGAATTTGTATATGTATTGTAATACTTTTGCAAAGCCAAATGAACAAGAAAATAAATAATACAGGCACACAGCTTCCTTCATGAATAACTAAGGGTACCCTAGGGCGTATATATTCTGGTATTTTGTTTCTCATCTAGTCACAAACATTAAGTATACGCACTGAGGGAAGAAGAAAGAATTTCAGTCTAAACAAAAAGTTTAGTAAAATTATATAAAATAAACAAGTGAATGTTTTTAACAGTCTGTATTTAACTATGCGGATTTGGTAAATATATAGATTTGTCAAGCCTTTGGAAATACAAAAATTGCACAAAAATCATTTGTTGCCAGTTTCTTGGTAACACATCAAGGATAAAATTTAAAGCGTGATTTTTAAACCGTTTAACATTAATTAAACAAAAGATATGTGAGTTAGGTTTGGTTATCTTAAATATTATTGTTTCGAACCATTGTTTTCAAATTTAGTATAGTAAAGAATGCTGTAATATTCAATAAATGCTTGGTTTAGGAAGAATATGCTGGAATAGTTCATAGTTTTATATTGTAAATAAGAGTTTTGTCTTCTTTTTCGTTTGCTTTAGGTATGAAACCGATCGTCAAGAAGGAATAGCGTAACTTTTAAACGAAAGTTATTGGCATTTACAGCAATTAAACATTCCGTGGCCATTAAGATTTGTGTATATGCAGGCCAGTATAATATGACTGAAATCAGTATCCATTATAAGGTGGGTAAGATGAACATACGAAATTATTCTAATATGGGCAATTTAAAAATTTTATATATTCCAGATTAATGTGGTTATTATTATTACGTGCCGTATTTTTTACAGATATTCAAATGTTATTTTGATGTCGATATAGGCAATATATGAATTGATATTTATCTAAATTCCATTCATGCTCTGGTTATAGACTTTTCAACACGACAGCAATAGCAACAAAATTCTACACATCATCAGCATCAATAACAACAACGTGTCCATCATATTTACTTCCTCATCCTCATCAGTACTGCGAATGTAAATTCTTATTCTTAGACAACTAAGCTGATAGCAGTATCCTGGCTAAGTGACACACCTAGTTCACTTTGAATACTCTATTTTATAAAGTTTATAGAGGGGTCTTTGTGATGAATGTCTGCTCATAGACTAGAAATATGCCACTGAAGCCTCAGATTTTATGATTTTAATTTTTTATTGTAAATTTGCTTAAAAATAAAGTAAAACAAAATTGTTACTTTTATAATGGAATATTTTATTATGATTCTTTAATATGTCACTCAAACATGTTAAGCACTTAGTAAGTAATATAAGAAAACAATATAAAGCATATCACTTTAAATTTATTATTTTTTATTCCTTGTATTAGAATGTTTTCATGACAGTAATAATAATAATTTATAACAACTATGTTATAAATATTACTCAAACGACATGCAGAATATTTGCGCAACAGATATTTTTCTTTGCAAAGTCTTTACATTTAAAAAATAGGAAAATAATCTGATATAAGAATTTAAGAGTCGCATTTCAGTTATTTGGATTCTTTTAAATATTTTTGTGGTAACATAAAACTATCAATAATTTTCAAATATTATTCGGTAAAAGCGAGAAATTGTGTGATGTCACAGTCGAAATCACAAATTTACTTTTAATACTTGATATGTATGTAATGTCATAATATTGTACTGTATCGTACAATATACAAAACTACAGTAGCTATATATTGATGGTTAAACAATACAACTTGAAGATTAAAGAAAATATAAAAATTAAATGAATGCAAACAAAAAAAAAAAAAAAATATTTTAAAATTCTAAATTAAATTTTTCTATTAAGTTATAAATTCTGTTAAGATACTGAACAACTTTAATGATTTTATGTTTATTTGCTTCAACATCCCAAAGTCAACTCACACTTATTAATCGTAATTTTAAAACACGTAACCATATCAATTCCGAAGAATGACAAATCATTTGCTTTAAATTTCTTCTGCTAATCCGTGCATAACCATGCGAAAATGTTTTCAATTATTATGTTAGTTTGTAATCCAGTACACTTGAGATCTTCTTTCACGAACGACAAAACCAGAAACTTCTACTGAAGTAATCCAAGAGTTAGCAAAATTCATTAATATTCAGGATTTTCCACAAGTCATTTGAATTACCTTTAGTAGAAGATAACTTTCACCGTCCGTTTTTAAAGTTGAGACTAAGTTTTCCAAATTTTGTAGTTTAACTAATATTTCTTTTTCAATTATTGCTTTGCATGTTAGAAGCATACTCTTTAAGAAATCTATCTTCTATTTCGAGTGTAAACCAAGAATTATAATAATATTATAAAGTGTACAACAGAAATGCACAACCATTTTGAAGTATTTATATGAAATTTCATATTCTACTAAATTTTGAGTGAAATTTTGATAACACTTGCCTTGAATACGTAATTTAAGGAATTTAGAATATGTCTGAGTCATTTGTTTTTGAACACCTGTTTCAAAATATATATTTTATGTAAAAATATCTACTGTAATATACTTGCATTAAAACATCTTTAAAGATATTTACAAAATTCTCTGTAAAAATGTATGATATTCTGTGTGACATCTCTATTACATACTTCTGCATTCAAGTTTGAGCATAAACCACAACAAAATATTTATTTGAATTCATATTCACACACACACATATTCGTTTGAATTTATGATAACAATTTATCTATAGAAAATAATAAAAAAAGATAAAAGTCATACCATATTTGTTTCAGGATGTCCCAAAGGTGAGCCTTTATTCAGTAAAGACAAAACTTGGTTTAAGTATGTTCTGTGAAGGTCATGGGTATTGTTAAACTTTGATGGAATTAGTTCTTCGTACCATTACTAATATGAAGGCAATATTGTGATATTTTTCATTTTTCTTCTCTAAACATTTGTTAGCATGAGAATGTGTCATCACTTTTATTAAAAATCATTATACCTTAAACTTAAGGGTCTACAATTTTATGACTTTATTGAATCGTCAGTTGACCACCTCAATATCCTAAGTATTTTACACAAGATAAGCGATGACAGACACATTATTAGAGAGTGACTGTAAAGATATTTTTACTTTCTATTAAAAGAAATTCTATTCCAATTATTATCCATTAGCGATGGAACCTTCAACCTTTAAAGTCGATTAAGAAGGACAGATATGCGCAATCTCAGATGTAACGATCATCCTAATTTACCACGACCCAAAATAAGTTCAACTTTTTTACTTTAAATTGCTAGTAAAGGTACCTAATAAGAAACCGTTATTATGGCAAACAAAATGTAAGACCTGACGAACGTCAGAATACCAAGAATTTTTTAATTGAAGCTGTGATACCTACTCCATCTCGGGCGATCTATCTAATAAGAAATTGTTATTATGGCAAACAATATGTAATAGCTGACAGGCGTCAGGGTAACAAGCATTTTTTAATGAAAGTTGTGATAGCCTACACCATCTCGGCTTTAACAATTTTGTCCAAATTTTCACAAATTGGTTCCCGGAACGTCTATTAAACTCTTTCTATCAATAAATAACTTTACCCAGAAATTTTTTTTTTTTAATAAAATTTTAATATAACCGCCTTAAGGTGCCAGGATTGTAATATTTTATGTCATAATTATCATTGATTTAGAATCTTACCCTATCCTCGATTGAGTTCAAATCATGTGTAAGATTTAATTTTATTATGAATAAATTGAAAGGCCTGTATTTAGGAAATTAATTAAAATTAATGGATTTGTAAAGAATTTATTCAAAATATGCACATCATTTGGTAGAGACTAACTAATCTTTATTATTTGTAATATAATATCTTGTCCTTCTACTTGATTTATTTAAAATGATTTCTAAAATAATGTTCGTTTCAACAATAATTTTAGCCACCTCGTGGTATGAGTAACATTATTTGATAAGTCTACACAAAAATATTATTCATTCGCACCCCCCACCCCCTTTAAGCAAATTATCTATTTTATTACGAATTTTTCATTGAAACTACACAAATTGATAAATTATTGAAGTATTCATGGTATGGTACGTAATTTAACGTTTCGTTATCTTTAATATCTTCAATTCACAAATTTAAAATTATGAACCACTTGTAGAGACTCTACGTTACAGTTGAATTAATTGCTTAACAAATAATGTGTTCACATATGTAATTAATAAAATTTGCTGTGCGAGTGCCAGATGATGGATAATGCTTTAGTTCACAGTATCAGAAGACTAAACATTTTTAGGTGGGGTTAGCAGCTCCCGAGGTAAGAGATAACAAATGCAATCACTAGTAACTTATGAAGTTAATATCATTGTCTCTGATATAAAATCCATATGGGGATATTTAAATTTAATTTGAAGACAATTGCATTAAACTGATTTGCGATCGGATTGAGAGGGCATCAAATTGCATGAGCATGATTGGTGACACATGTGCTGCGATTAAAGTATACGTCTACGCTTCAGCGTATAAGTCCCAATGTGGTACACCAGTCACCACCAAGTTTTCATCCAATTTTGATTCTGAAGTATTCAATTATATTTATAACCCCCAAAAATGATAATCCAATGTGATGAAGGCACATTTTCTTGATTGGAGAACAAAATTTTGAATGCAAATTAGTACCAGTTTGTTTTTCAAACCATTTCTCCGAAGGGGCGGCGCATACGATAGTCAAGTGGTTTTAATTCTTACACTATTTGAAAGCTTGGAAGGGTTCAAGGAAATTTGATGATGGCTACGGATTAAATGCTTGGAATGCTCATTATTACTAAAATTAAACATGATACTATTCGAATTAACTGAAGTACTTGACAAATTTAATGAATAGAAATATTATTTTAACAAATCAAAAGAATTTCTATATTTCGCAAGCGTTAGTCTTCTATAAAGCCATGCATAATGCAATGACATAACGAAGGAAACAAAAAGTAATGCCAATAACTGGACATTATGAATCTCTTCTGAAAAATGTATCTCTTGCTACAATTAAATAATACCTTGCCATGGGTTATCGAACCGACCATAGAGCATTTAAATTTTTTAAAATGTTTTTTTTTTATTTTATTTTTTTTTTTTTAGTTTTTAACATTTGAACTGTTTTTTGACTTTTTCATTGACATGCTTCTTTGTTTGAACGAATATATTTTTGCCTTATCATTGCTTTTCAATAAATACTTGACAGTGCCTGCATATAGTGTCACATTATTCCACTGATAGTGCCACTTGAAGAATTTATTGTGACATTAAAATGCAATTGACTTAAAAATATTGTGTCTATTGAAACACACAGACAGGGACAGGTTAAAGTGCATAAACGTGTTAATTTTGAATAAAAAGTTTTTGTATTAAAATTACTGAGAATTGTTTATCACAAAAGTTATTTACCTAATGGCTTGTGACTTAAATGTCAAGTGTTATGCAAAAAGGAAACACAAACTGAACTTAGAACTTTGGAACAACAATATCGTTGATAAAATAGATAAAACTGAAGCAAATGAATTACTTATGAGAATTCAAGAGGTTGAATGAGTGTTGGTTATTGAATGGTAGTCAAAAAATGAGAAATAACAACAAATTAATTCATTGAAAAGAAAGAGAAATTAGTTACCATAATTAATTATTATTAATGTTTATCTCGTTTTAACAATTACATAAATGATAATGTTAAGGCAATTGTTATCGTTATACTTATCGTCATAACATTGTGATAAAATTTCATTGAAACGCTATTCTTTCTGTACTGTCAGTAAAACCATTTATTTTTCATCATCTCATCATATCAGATTCTAAAGAGTTTTCGTCAAATTAAACGTAAAGTGAAAATTTTGAAGAGTTCTTTATTTTTCTAAAGTTTTGTAATCAAAAAAAATATATATTTTTAACGAATAAGAGGGGTGTGTCCGCCAATTACCACAATGGCCATATGCGAGTAAAATTTTGAAAAGCGTCATTTGCAAGCTCAAAGTGCACTACTTCACAATAGGGATCGCATTGGAGGCAATTTATAGGTTCTGTGACAGTGAGAATGAATCATTAGAACACATTCTTTGTAACATCTGTTAATAGGATTAAATTTTATTACAGTCAGTAAATGTTATCACTACCGCGGGTTTTTTTTTTTGTTTTTGATTCTTTATTTTTTTTTTTTTTTGGAACAAAACGAACGTGAAGTTCATGCTATTATTGCTCTTAATCGATAAACCTTATAAAACCATTACACGTCATTTCTATCTACTCCCTCTCATTATATCGCATATTTACTGGGTGTTTCACAAAGTGCAGACGTATTTACAATAAAATTCATAAAAGAATAGAAGCCTAAGAAAATATAATAATAATCCCAATTTATGTGTTTATGGTTGTGACATAAGCATTTTGTTATATAAAATGTTGGTGTTTGTATTATTTCGTTTCACCTCCGTTTGTGGCAGAAATCATGTATGTTTTGTTTCTTATAATCAACTTTATAAAAAACAAGAAGTAAAATAACAAATCATTTTAATACGTAAACGGTCTTCCAATAAGGACTTCAGAATTTTATAATTTAGCAATGGTCATCTTGTTGCAGCTCCATCTGTGAAAATAATATTTTTTAATCAATTACTTTTGTAAAATCACATACAGTCGCACTTTGGTCTTTGACATTAAGTACTCATTACTTTAAATTCTGCGGAGCTTCGAGTTTCATTGAATAATCATAGTCAGGGACAAGGCTGGATTTATCAAGGCTCGATGTCATCAGTGACGACAACTAATAATCGACCAACCTCTTTTTACCTAAATTATATGATCTGAACACCATGACATAGCATGAGCCACATCGGATATTTTGCGCAAGAAAGTTAAGGACATGATCATATCACGTGGAATTGATACAAATTGCACGGATATCCCATCGATTAAAACAAGAAATAGTCGCAGGAAACCAAGAGTTATGATGTCTGTGTAAGCATTTCTTCTTTTGTTTAATTTATTCGTATTCTATTATTCTTAATCACTCGGCTAAGGCTCATTATGTTAATTTTTCTGTATTGGTCCTTTTGTTCATTTTAACTAATTAAGCTTTTACGTCTTTAACCTTTTTTGTCTAATATTGACCAGAATTTTTTGTTTAATTGGATTACTTTTGTATGTCACTTTTGCGTATAATAAAAAATATAATTCAACAGATTCCTTTGAAAAGCCTTAGAAAATATTTCATTATATCAGTGGTAAACTATATATGGGAAAATGCCATTGAAGATTACCTTTTTTAAAAAAAAAATTATATAACGACACGCCAAAATGTTTTGTATACGCTAACGATAATACCAAGAGTAAATTCGTATTTTTATCGAAAAACAAACGGTTAAGCAAAATTATTCAATTACACAGAGTGGGTTTATATACAAAGTTTTTGTCAGTATAAAACTGAATTAAAATTTCTTTTGTTGCAGTCTTAGCTATGCCTCATTCCTATTAATTACAAGCAAAGCTAATAATAAATAAACAATTCATTAATTCTTTATCAATAATATTTATCGCGTTTTATTTCATACATCACATTTTCAAAAGCTCTGTTTCACGCATGTTATTGTATTGACAACATTAATCCTCGTATTACCGACACAAATTCTTCCACTCTGATTACTAATTATCTCATATCTGCAAATCAAAACAGAGATTATCTGAAAGCAAAGCAGTAGTACATATACACACACGAATTGTATTTTTGAGAGTTTGCTGGGTTGCCTTTATTATGTTTATAGCATGCATATACAATTGGTCATTATAACCCTTAAGTCAGGACTATTACCTTGTTTATCGCATCACTTGTATAGTGTGTGTTAATTTTTATGCAGCTTAAAGTCGACTCCGAACGATAGATTTTTAAGAAACTTTTAACAGCAATTTTAGTTACTCTCAAAGTTTTTGCCAGAAATCTGTAGAGTGGAAGTCGCCAAAGAAAATTTTTTTATATTTCGTTTTATTGATGATTTCTGATCTGAGGTTTGAACCGTCCCTTCGCGTCTAATAAGCCAGCACACTATCTACTAGAACACAGTGACTTATGGTATAATATTCTTAAAAACGACATGCATTTTTTCTGCCACCAAAATAAGCGTTTTATAAATGCAAATTTATATCCAAGCCCTCACAAAATATTGAAGCAAAAATAATAAAGAGAAAACTTGAAACACATTATAACATTCCAGTAGATTTATTTGCATATTTTAAAAATAAATGTCTGCCTTTTTTACTCTTGCACTCTGTTTCAGAACAATTCTAGTGAATATTTTCAAAGCTCTATCTGCATAGCATACAAATTCACTTCCATAGAAACATTAAAAATGAACAAATATTTTCTATTACACCAGCAACAGCACAAATAGAACTAGCAACAGTGGCTGTAATAGGATCATCATCTGCATTGTCACATAACCGACATTGTCATGAGACTCTTTCGAGTGCTTTTGAACAAAAAAAAAATATACTTTCTTCGTCCCAACTATGTTGTGTTAATCAAATCATTGCCAAGAATTGTTAGTATGGATGTATCTGTAAAAGGATGTATGAAAACGTACAGCGTATGAAATAAGCCGCTTATAATTACAACGCCTATCTAAAAATGGCTGGAAAACTGCTTATAAAAGCAAAATCAGAAATACATTTATGTATGTTATGTTGTTAAATAAATTCAGACTTTCTTATTTCCTGCTTCCGCATTCATATTTCTGTTCTTATTCATGAATGTTATTTCATTTTAATAGAAGCAAGGAAATAATTTCACATTTATTCTTGCAAGCTTTACAAACTAGTGTACAAGCGCGTGCAACAAATAACACAACATTTACGCTAGCACTACAATTATACATTCCAACTATTATTGTGGCTCAGAAAACTTTTCATAGAATAAAAATTGTATTCAAAAATATTTGCAGAAGGAAATATTAAGAGAATATCACGCTTTAGCAAATATACGCATATTCCTTCGACATGGTTTTTTTTTTTTTTTTTTGAAGGCAATATGACTACAATAACTTAAAATGCAACAATCACAGTGCTAATGATGATGATAGTGATGAAGGTTAATGCATACTTTTTGTTAAATTATGTAAAACAGTTTCAGTATGCTTCGCTTGAAAATATATTAGAGCGGACGTCAGATAGACCAAATTGAAGTCGTCGTAGTCTAGTAGGCAGTGTGTTGGCTTATTAAACGTAAAGCTTGGTTTGTTTAAAAAAAAAAAACACAAAAAGTATTTCTACTCTGAGAGTAAATAAAATTGCTATGAAAAGTTTCTCAAAAATTTGTCGTTCGGAATGGACTGTAAATTGTAGATCCTGCCACTCGTGTATAAAATTAATTTACACAACATAAGTGTGTAATGACCAATTATATATCGCTCCTTTATTGCAACATAGTAATATCTCAAAAAATTAAAAATTTGTAGTTACTTAAGCAAAACTGCTCTTTTAGACCTTCTGTATATGTTGAAAAAAAAAATCAGTTTTATATCCCAAGCTCAACCGAAGTTATAGCAAAAAGTGTTTGCGGCATTTAGATCATAGGACTTATGTCTTAAAAACTTAATCGCATTTTGCCAAGTTCAAGTTTTTTTGAGATATGACTATGTTGCAATAAAGGAGCGATATGTAAAAGGTAAAAACGTTTTGTCCCGTATTGTTCGTGAAAATATTGAATTTATGTTTCACATTCTCATGACTTAAATTTTCATTTCCAAATAAAGTTTATTATCATTCAAAATATATGTTTTGAATTAATTTTACTAACAACTAAATTGAAATCAATATACTAGAATTATGCGTCACATACACACGCATATGTAAAACTTTATTATTCCATTACAATAATTATAATAATTTTATTTAAGCAGACTATGTATGCTAGAATAAACATATAATTACGCATTTTACACATGTTGTGTATACAAAATATTACATCAGCTCTACAAATAAATCCAAAGTTTATCTGCGTATGTCAGAAGTACTCACATAAAAAAATATATAAAATCAATTCGTAAATATTTGTAAAAGATACTTAAAGTGAAATCTTCATTACAAAATAAACGTAATTTTGAAAATGTTTGCAAATATTTTGTAGAAGAATTGCAGTCATGTGAGATAGCATGATACCTTTCCTTATCGAAATAATAATATTGACTGTTGCTTCAACTAATTTTCAAAAACATTAAATACTTCGGTTATCAAATATTGCAATCACTTTCCAATTGTTTAAAACTTCGGCTGTTTCAATTGGTATACATAAGTGGAATAACTTTCACTTACGAAGTTATTTTTAGAACGAATCCAACAAATAGACCGATTATGGGGTATCCTTTAAAAAAATTGAAATGCTTATAAAATTGACTATTTGTCTCTCCATTTGTCAAATTAAATTCATTTCTCGAATTTATTTTATTTAAAGCCAGAATTCTCATCCAGAAAATTTTTATTGTTCCGTGGTAATTGTAACCCTTTCAAAGGAATTTCATTAATTAGCGATATTAACGTCTATCTGCCTGTCTGTCTGTTATTAGTAAAGAAATAGCAGCATTTATTTTCCTTTACCGTTCGGTTGAGGAAATTATTTAAATGTTTAAAATCCGGCAGAGAAATTATTCAATTCAATTGTGTAACTACATGCCTGAAATATTTTCCTGCAACTTTTGTAACCACAGAGAGCCGAGTAGTGTAGTTTGTTTTTATTCCAATTAATTCCATCATTGTTTAAGACTGACAAATTGAAATCGTTGTCAGAAAATACTCAAGAATGAACTTTTTTTCTGACTTTGTTTAAAAAATGTACTACCAGTGCAGATGTACAAATAACAAATTGGCATTTTTAATTATTCTCATAATTGTTAAATTTCTTAAACTTTGATTTTACTGTGTTTCAATTAAATTCATACAAATAAGAGTGTCCTATTGTGAATTCAAGTGAATTAAACTGTAAATTATTTACATGCGAATGGGCTTTACACTTGTATGTTAAGGTGTGCATTAATTCAAAGTAAATCTACAGTGCATAACAAAATTGTTATATTAAAAATTTTTGTGGCTATTTCATGCAAGCTATCTTTATTGAGTTTAACTTTTGCCCACTGAAAATATTTTCTTTTCAACTTTTTGATGCGAAAACTTTCCATTCAGTTTTAAGGTAAATTGAGGCTTCCCATACTGCTCTAAGAACAAGAAGAGGTAAAGGTTTTCTAAATTCGTTTTTATTTTATAAATTAATTTGCAACTGGTGCATGCATTTCATTCCTGCATAGTCTAAAGAAAGAAATTATACTGGATAATAAGAAAAATCAACAGGAAACTGAGTTATAAAAGTTTTACAATTTTATGTTCAAATTCTTTTATTTTCTCATTGTAGCACGTTCATGTATTTTGAATAGACGAGGATTCTTTTAGAAGGTGTGTTATTGTTATACTGTATGTGTGAGATTTTACAACTGAAATCGTGTACATAGCTCTAAGTAAGTCAAATATAGTCTTGACCCATTTAGTGATAAAATAGTTTTCCTTTTCCTATTGCATTCAATTAATAGAAAATATTTGCTTTGAAATTAAAAATTAATTTAAAAATGAAAATTTACTTACATATACGTATCGTACATAGTTTTGTGCCCCTCAAGTGTTAGAAGAATGGTGACTCGAGGAATAACATAAATCAGTATATTCTGGTTCAATTGAAGTCCTTGAAAAGAAAAGTTTTTATACGACAACAACAAAAATTCAAACGTGAAATATTTAATTTGGATTTAATAACATGGAAGTTTTTGAATTGTAGCTAATATTATTATTAAGAAAATAATTAAAGCCATTAAAAAAATCGAAAAATTTCGTACATTTAACATAATTAAAATAGTTGAGCAGTAAATTTTATCCACCCAAATATTACACCCCCGTTATCATCAGAAGTAAAATGTCAAATATCCATTCAATTAAATGAATATTTGCCATCTAAATGTTAACATCAACATCAATAGCTAATTGGGGCTGTACAACGACAATCAATTAAATTACTTTTAAATAAATCGTTTTAAATATTCACAGAAATAATTGACACAAACAAATTAAAATTAAAAAAGTTTTGACGTTTTAAATGGTTTAGCAATGCCGCAAATAAGAGAACGTTAAATAAAATCTATTCTCATTATGTATCGAATATGTCAGATGTTAGAGGGAAACACGGTTTCTCTAACAAAGCGTGAAATTGAATTTGTTGTAGAATAGAAAGCAAGAGTGTCCTTATTTTTCATGTGCGATATTTGTCTTCTATTTTCTATTTGAATTCTATTTATTTGCAAATTTCTACAGTTTCAATCGTAATTGTTTTCCCATTCCATTTACTGCAGAAGACAGTGCTTTCCCATTCTTTCATTTCTTATTCAAGAAATTGTTTTGTTTTGTCACAAAGTTCCTTTTGTTGTTTTACACAAACGCTTAGTCTGTGTTATAAAATGTTTAATTTTTGTACCATTACAACACAAGTTCGAATATAGCCGAACTCTTAGTTCCATAAAGTTGTTATATCAAGATAGACCTTTTATTGCTTAACTAAATTAAAATTATATTCGAAGAAAGTATTTTTTGTTTCTAAATATTAAAAATTTCTCGCGAATAGATTTTTTATTGTGCTTAAGTGCAAAAATGCTTAAAGTCGGGTTTACTATAGTGTACTGGTATCTATGTTAAAGGTAACTAGGAACTACCCCTCATGTCTATCTATAAAATGGATAAAAACAAAGAGCGACGGCAGACGTTTGATTATTGATTGGCAATTAAACTATGAAATATAACTCCAATTAATTAATTATTCATTTTTATAAAGAACATTTATTAGTTATAGGAAATATTAATTATGTTTTAATCTCTTTAAATAACTTGAAAACATTTTAATGTCATTTCTCTATTGATTGTTTAAAATTTCGTTTGAAAACAATTTTCTTTTCGCTAAAATATCTACCGTTTTTTTTTTTTTTGGAGTTAAATTTATTTCTACATTAAATCTCTCTAAATTCCCTATTTATTGCTTTATATTGTACTTAAATCCATTTAGAAAATTTTCAAAACATATTTTAAAAGGCTTAAAAGAGCTTAAAAGTATTGTTTGTCTAATTTGATTTTCAATTGTTTGTTATTGAAAGCAAAAAAAAAAAAACAAATAAATATGAAAATGAAACAAAAAATAAAAATAATAATAATCTGAAAAGCATCTTTAAAAGTCTTAAAAAATGTTTAAAAGCTTTAATAGCTGTGAGTACTTTTTCTTCTCTTATAATTTTACATTAAAAATAACAGCTACTTAAACCACGATGCATTACTTGTTTGCTGAAAAAATTAAATGACGGTACGGGAGTACAGTGAGGATCTTATGATCCACTGTACCACTCACATACAATTACAGATGGTTCTTATATTCGATTCTGTTCGTCAGACTATTTTTTGGGGTGTTTCCAGGTGTATGCGAATAAGCCAAAAAACTATATTGTCCTCGCCGTTGGCCAACATGGCGACCACCAGGACGATCCTTGTCTTGCTGTATTCAAGTTGACACGCAGCCTCCTCGCGGCCCCTCCTGGATGGCATTCTAGCACCCGCTGGATGTTAACTAATGCGTGCAGCGAAGTCCAATCCCCTGGACGTTAAATTTGGGTTGTGCGTAGGGCTTGGAACCCACCACGTAAAAATTTCCCTCCAATGAAAACCAACATACAGAATTTCAAAAAGATCCCCTTTAAAGTTGACGACCACGGCAAACGTTCAAAGGACAACGATTTAAGAATAGGCACTTGGAACGTCCGCACCCTTCACAGGGTGGGCGCTTCCGCCCAGCTGGCGGATGCCCTCAAGAAATGTAGGACGGACATCACTGCCATACAGGAAATGCGATGGACAGGGCAAGGATGCAAAAGGCTAGCATCTTGCGATGTGTACTACAGCTGCCATGTTGATAAGCACGAATTTGGATGCGGATTTGTGGTTAATAAGAGACTCCGCCACCTTGTCTCTGGGTTCACACCTGTGAACGAAAGAATAGCCACAATCCGCATCAGGGCTAAATTCTACAACATCAGCCTGATTTGTGCTCACGCCCCGACGGAAGATAAGGACGATGTGGTTAAGGATGCCTTCTACGCTAAGCTCGAGGACATATATGATAAGTGCCCGGCCCATGACGCAAAAATTGTCCTCGGAGATTTTAATGCGAAGGTCGGGCGGGAAGGTATCTTTGGCCCCACTGTCGGACAGTTCAGCCTCCACGCGAACACTACCCCCAATGGTATGAGGCTGATCGATTTCGCCGCGGCGCGTAACATGGTAGTATGTAGCACCAGGTTTCAACATCTCGACATCCACAAGGCCACTTGGATGTCCCCCGACCGATCAACATCCAATCAGATCGATCATATTGTGATTGACGGAAGGCATGTATCCAGTGTACTAGATGTGCGCACATTTAGAGGTCCGAACATTGACTCGGACCACTACCTTGTCGCAGCCAAGTTTCGATTGCGCATTAGCGCCTCGAGGATGGCGCGCTCTAGTACATTGCGGAAGCTGGATGTCAGGAAGCTGCGATCACAAGGGACAGTTGAGGCGTTCTCCGCTCAACTCTCGGATAAGCTCCGTCGATCCCCATCTAATCCCAACGACATTGGAGGACTGTGGGCCAACATCTCCCACTCCTTGCGCACTACTGCGGAAACAGTCCTTGGTTTCGAGCGCCCACCACAACGAAACCAATGGTACGATGAGGAGTGCCGCGAGGCAGCTGCAGCGAAAAACGCCGCATACAAGAAGACGTTGCAGTCTGCTGCTACGCGAGCCATTGTCGAGAATTACAGAGAGAAGAGAAGGGATGAGAGACGCCTTTTCAGACGCAAGAAAAGGGAGCAGGAAAGGCGTGAGCGTGAGGAAGTCGAGATGTACAGATGTAGGAATGACGCTCGAAAATTCTATCAAAAGGTTAAGCGTCTGACCGAGGGGTATAAGCCCGGAGTGTCTTCCTGCAAGGATGAGAATGGAAACCTGGTTACAGATCCGCAAGGGGTGCTGAGGTTGTGGAGGAAACACTTCTCTACTCTGCTGCAAGGCGATGACGACATCAATACCGCCTCTAGAGATGATGTTCCGAACCCGATCGATGATGACGGCGTGGAGATTCCGCCGCCTAGCCATGAAGAGGTTAAAGTTGCGATTATGCGACTTAAAAACAGCAAAGCGGCAGGTCCTGATGGCCTCCCCGCTGAATTGTTTAAGACCGGATGTAATGAGTTGGTAGGGCGCATGCACCAGCTCATCTACAAAATATGGCTAGAGGAAAGTATGCCCAACGATTGGAACCTCAGTGTCCTCTGTCCCGTCCTGAAAAAGGGAGACCCTACAATATGCGCCAACTACAGGGGTATAAGCCTTCTCCCTATCGCATATAAGGTTCTTACAGGCGTATTGTGTGAACGACTGAAGCCACTCGTCAAAACACTGATTGGACCTTATCAGTGCGGCTTCAGACCTGACAAATCCACCATAGACCAGATCTTCACACTGCGTCAAATCCTGGAAAAGGCCCACGAAAAACAAGTCGACACACACCATCTTTTTGTCGACTATAAGGCAGCCTTCGATAGCCCCATAAGGGATCGTGTTTATGCCGCAATGTCTGAGCTCGGTATACCTGCGAAGCTGATAAGGCTATGCAGAATGACGTTGAGCAATTCCTGCAGCTCCGTCAAGGTAGGAATGGACCTCTCCGAACCTTTTGATACCGTGCGAGGTTTCAGACAAGGCGACCCCTTATCATGCGACCTCTTCAACTTCGTCATGGAGAGTGTTCTGCGAAAGGCAGGAGTGCATCGCAATGGCACTATCTTTCAAAAAAGTGTCCAATTGCTTGCGTACGCTGACGACAGCGACATCATAGGGCGTACCAAGCGAGATGTTACTGCTGCCTTTAGTGCTATTGAACGGGAGTCTAAGAAGTTGGGTCTGGCAGTAAATGAGGGCAAAACAAAGTATATGCTGTCGACAAGTAGAGACGTGCGGCGTATTGATTCTCAGATTACGGCCGATAACTATACTTTTGATACAGTCAAGGAATTTATTTATCTTGGCTCCGCCGTTACCACCAAAAATGATGTCAGTCTGGAGATTAAACGCAGGATTACTCTTGCCAACAGGTGCTACTATGGTCTCAATAGGCAATTGAGTAGCAGAGACCTCTCTCGTGCGACAAAATTAATACTCTACAAGACGCTCATCTTACTCGTGCTTCTTTATGGCGCAGAGGCATGGACCCTATTAAGAACTGATGCAGCAGCCTTGAGGGTATTCGAGAGGAAAGTCCTACGTAAGATCTTCGGTCCTGTGCGAGTTGGCGATGATTTCCGCATCCGATCTAACAGTGAGCTGTATGAGCTCCTCAACGACATAGACGTTGTACAGCGTATTAATATTCAGCGGCTGCGCTGGCTCGGCCATGTCGTTCGAATGGAGGAGGATGCTCCGGCGAAACGGTATTGATGCGGGGATCTGAAGGGTCGGCGTAAGGACGACCTTGATCGTGGAAGACCAAGTCGAGCCTGTCACGATTGGTTGACCAACTGGCGTGGCGCGCAAGAAGCAGAGGCGCCTGAACTGTATGTGCGGCAGCCAAATTTCGGGTGTTATGGCCGAATTATAAGTAAGTACCATCGCCGTTGATGAAATTTAACTTGATTTATCACTTCGGCTGCGTTTCACCCAGAGAACATGTAGGCAGACATTTGAACGATATTACGACATATGATTTTAACATGTCTGATACATACATTGTTTTGTTTAAATTTAAAGATTGAAAGCTCTTAACGAACGACAGAATGAAAAAATTTTTCTGAATTTTAGTACGTTTCTTAAAGCAATGAAATGAAGTTCAATACACAATCAATAGTACATTTTTTAAACAATATAAAGGGAAGCCAAAGCAGTGACATGCATGAGTTTGTAGTTTAATGCATCATGTGCTGAAATATTTTTTTGTGTATAGAAGAAAAAAACTTATTCAAATCTCCTTAAGTCTGAGCTTTAGAAGAAAAAAATCTTTGAAAAGAAATAAAAAAATTGAGTGTTTAATAAAATCAGAATTCAAACTGAAATCAAAATCTCCTTCAGCTCTTGCTTTTTTATCTTATCAACAATATATACCAAGGATATGTTTTACAAATCAATACACTTTAATTTGTCATTCAAGGCAAATATGAATCTATTGAGAGGGTGTATATAAGTAAATAATGTAGCCTAAGTGCGGTATATAAATCTATTACAAAGCAATATAAAGCATGTTACACCCCATTGCACTTAACTTCAGACAGTATTTGTGCCTTAGCTTTGAATTTACATATGTACGTCTCTGCATTTTATTATTTCATACATACCTACATATAAACAATATTATATCAATCAATATTAATAAGTTGCAGTCTATATCGAAATCATATTTTATTGATCAAATATTTGCTTACTTATAATGGAATTGCTATCCAATGTGCTACTTAAGAGCGCAGTTATTAGCCCAACAAATACAATGAATCCAGTCACACGGTTTTATAGTCTTGCACAAAGTCCGCTATTACAAAAATCGAGTAGTTAGGAGAGCCATTGGAACAAATGTTTCGTAGCCGCTGAAAAACTTACTAATGAAAGCATGGCGGCAAACATCAACAACAAAAACTAAACAAAACTGGTACTTTTAATGCCAAATGGATTAAATAGAGAATTTGACTTTATTTAACATCCTACTAAATATTAAGTACAACATTTTAATGTATTAGGCCTCTGAGTTTTAAATATACTCTAGCTGGGCAAAAATATGGGCTTTCGTTAGTTTTATTATGGTATTTAAAACCATAACATTTTTTTGTTTGTTTTTTTTTTATAAAATAGAATTAAATTAATGAAATAAATAAATAAAATTTAAATATAAATATAAAAATATTTTTGCAAATTATTGCTTTATATTCATAAAATTGATCAAATATATTGGTGAGTCAGTTCTTCTCCATTTTTAAATACAATTTTTTTTTGTGTCGGAAATACCAAATTTTTATGGCTAAAAATCTGTGCGTATGAGTGCTTTATGGAGGGCAACGAAAAATCTTAATTATTATTCATTCGCCTAGGTGGCCATACTTATGAAGAAAAAAGAAGTTATTTGTGAAGCATAACTCCTTAGAACTAAACATCTGCACTGATATTAAGATGCCACGGATAATGTGTGAAAGAATTGATACCCTATACGAAGAACACACTGGCATAACAAGTTCAGTCTCAAGTCATATTGGAAATTACATACAAGGATGCCTTAATTTAGATAATTTATGTTCGGTTCTACTTCACGTTTCAAGCGTAACCTACCAGGTACTCTGGTAATTTTTATTAATATTAAATACTTTTGCAAATTACTTCCAATATATAAAGTTTAAATTATATTTAAAAATTGTTCAACATACAAGAACTTTAAAACTTTTACAAAAATTTAATAAAAAAATATCGATAATACTGGCAAATATTCAATTGGATTTCCAAGAAAATACTCACGATTTCGATGGAATACACGTTTCAAAAATGATTTTTTAACATTTTTTGTTATCGTTTATTTTAAAATAAAAACTCAATGGAAGTTGTAAACAAATTGTTTTGCTCCGAAAATGTTTTTCTTTTCCGAAAAGGTTTTAAATAGAAATGTTGTACTTTTCCTTTGTGTAACGTGCCAACTTTTATTAAAGAAGAGATTTAAAAAATATTCTCATGTGTATAGTAAAAATGGCACGTGTGTTCTGTGAAATAAAAGCACAATACGTGTTATGTCTCCCAAATAACATGAGAGTAAATAAAATTGTCATGAAATGTTTCTTAAGGAATCACTCATTCGCAGTTAGTCCTCGCCTCTCACGAATGAAATTAACACATACACCATACATATGTGATATGACCAGCTAGGACGTAATCCAGCCTAAAGTGTTATAATGGCCAATTGATTAAATAATGAAAATATTAATATCTTTTATCCTGTGCCAAACTAACTTGCCACGCACTTTAATTGCGGATAAGTCCTAAAAATTAAATGACGATATATTTGTCTTAATCGCTTTAGTTTTCTTTTAATCTTTATACTTCAAATTAAAAAAAAAAAAAATTTAAATAAATATTGTTACAAAGTTTTTCAGTTATTTACATCACCTGTTCCTGTTCACCTTGTAACTCTAGAAGAAAGTTTTCTGTCTACTTCATACGTAAAATTTGTTTTCATATCTAACCTATGCTCTTAAACTAAATTTATTGTTCTAATATTGCAACTGAACTGGGCTTAATTTGGTGAATGAAAATTTAGTTTGTTGCCTCACAGTAAACAAAAATAATTTTTTTTGTTTGTAACTTGCAACATGGAATGAGGAGGAAAGCATATACTGGAGGAATTTAGCATTCACAAGAATTTTATAACTTAACAGCCCGCGTGAAATGGTTTGCAAAGCAGACATAAAATGCATACGAAATTTTTGAAACAAACAAACTAAAATTACATTTCTGTTGTCAAAAGTTTTTTGTACTTCATGTTTTAGTTACAATTCAAACTAAATGATGTGAATAAGAGAACTTATTTAAAAGTAATAAGTTTTTAAATGTAAACTTACAAAATAATTGCATTCTAAATTAAATTTGAGCACAAAGATTGCAAATATTAAAAATCATTTAATTGAATAAAATTAGGCTAAGTTCACCCCATGACCGAAAACCATCACATAGTTTGGCAGCTCTCTTCTTAGAAGAGGGTAAAATAGGTTAATTCTATATTTGGTTCGGATAAAATTGAACAGAGTTGCCAATAAGTTATATATTCCATACGAAATTAAAATATGAAGTCTTTGGTTTCACTATAGCAAATCATTTAAACCAAATCAGATAAAATCATGATTTTTTTAAGTAAACACCTTTTCAAATAATCTTTCCTCTTTTCATATGGGAACAATAATTGAATTTAAAATTTCAATTTAGGCTCTCGAATTCAAAGGAATCTAATATGTTATCCATAATAGATACATGTATGTATGTACATATGTATATATATACCTCACATATAAGGCAAGAAATATACATTTTTACATGGCTGCATTGAATTTATGTGCTCCTCTCTCATACTGATAAATCGTTCATCAATAGTATATTGAATTGTGTATTCAATAGTTTGTTTCCATTAACACCAGATCCCTATCCCCTTGCAATGCCATTTTTTCTAATATTTTTCGAAATCATAACTTCTGAGTGCCATGAGAAAAATTCGTATTGGAATGTAAAAAATTTCAATACTATAGAAAGAAAAGACATGATAATACAATACAAATACGAACGGAAGTGAATCAGATTTTCTTTTAATTTATTTTTTAAGAGGAAGTATAAGAGGAATACATATTATAAAAATGTTTATTAAAAAAATCGTTTCACATAATGTTTAGCAGAACGGTTCCTACAGTTTTGCGTGTAATTTAGTTTATGAATTTCCATTTTTCTAATAAAACGTGAGAAGGTAGTGAGTTGATTTATTAGAGGTGATGTCTTCTGGCAAAAATAGTGTGAGTAAATAAAATTGCCATGAAAAGTTTCTCTAAAAATAGGTCTTTCGGAATCGACTTTAAACTGCAGATCCTGCTAGTTATGGGCAAAATTAACACAGACAATATATGTGTTGTAAGAAGCAGGGTAATAATCCTGATGAAGGATTGTAATAGAATTTAGTGGATGCCTGAGATTTATTACTTATTTGCATAGACCTGTGACCTCAATAACCTCCCACAAGAAAAAATCTAGCGTAGTCAAATCGCACTTTTTACGACCAATCTCTATAGGAGATGATCATGTTTTTAAATCGCTTGTGCTGTATATCCAATATGTCCTAAACTAGTGTGTTCAAATCACGTGTCGTTGGTGATTATCCAATTCAGGTCAAAAGAAGTTCGCAATCATCGACTTAAAGTTTTCGCCATTGACGTTTTCAAAATACACAGCAAACGATGACTTTTTTGGATTGCAATAGTCTTAGCTCTCATTCTTATCGTCACAAATTCTACAATTTTATTGTTTCATCCCAAAATGGGACATATCGTTGAAGATGAATATTTGTGGAAAATTAGGTTCAGTTCCTACCAACTTCGTTGTCCTACAGTTATTAGGTGATTTAAATTTTATACTGGTGCAGTAACCCAAATTGCTTCGCAAAATTCGCTAATTTGTGGTCTGCGATTGATCGAGTATTTATGAGTGACGGGCAATTCGGCAATTTAAAGAAGTATTGAAAGGAAGCCACGATATAATATCGGAACTGATCTGGGCAACTTTTTAACGATTAATTAATATACGTCCATTAAAAATGTACTATAAAAACTGAGTGACAAGATCCACTGCATGTCAATTTTAATGGTTGAATATATGTAAAGTTCTACAGTACACCACCGTCATAAATCATATTTTGAAATTGAATTTTAAAGCTTTTGCTACCATGACCCTAATATTATGTCTATTAAATACAGTTAAGTTAAGCAAAGAAAATTATTTCGATTAAAAGTGTATGCTTTAAATAACTTTACCAAAAGTATGCATTAAATATCAACATTGTTGTTGCTTTTTAAATTATTATGATTATTATGGTTCCTTTTAATAAACTACAGCGAGGAATATGCAAATATTTTCCTAAAACAACCATAGATAGTTGCCTCATAGTGCTTTCAGCAAATACTTTTGAAAAACACTTCGAGCCACAACAAAGTATGTGTGTGTGTGTACAAGTGTAAATGTTGTATTATTTGTTGCACGCGCTAATACACTCGTGTATAAAGTTGCAAGAGTATATAAATAGATTTCTTTCTTATTTCTATTAAAACAGAACAACTATTTAAACAATATGAAAAAAAATGGAACAACTACGAACGTCAGAATTTCTCCAACCATGCAGTATCCTATAACACATAGCATGGACATAATTCCGGAGAATGTTTTGCAATGAAAACACCATTTCTCTCAACATACCATTTCATAGTTTCTAAACTGGATTGAAATAAAATAATATCTTGAAAGTATTTGCTGAACACCATCTACTTGCCGTACTTCGGATGCCATGTAGACCATGTGTAGTAACTCGCTGCAGCTAAAATGTGTCTCATGACAGTATTGCTTATAAAGCAATGAAGATGATGATCCTGTTGTTGACACTGGTGTTGTTACTGCTGCTGTTGCTGTTGGAGCAATAGAAAATATTTGTTTATTTTGAAAGTTCTTTTAAAGCATTTTTGTTTGCTCTGCCAATGGGACTCTGGACATATTCCGTAGAACTCTACATAAACTCTGCGAAAGAGAGGATAAAGGTATTATTTATTTTTAAAATATGCAAACAAATCTTCTGGAATGTGTTATTGTAGTTCTAGTTTTTTGTAATTTTTTCTGCTTTCTGTATTTGGGCGAATACTAGTTATAAATTTGCATTTATAAAGTAATTTTACTACTCACAAATAATCACCACAAGGCTTGAAAAAAATTAAGAAGGAAATTATTTGTGTGTGTCACGTATATCATTACGTGAATTATATGGCACACTATTTAAGTAGTGAAATAATATTAGCGGCTAGAGGTCTTAAAAACTTCTGATTTTTCTTTTGTTTAATCATTTAATGCAGTAAAGTGTTGTCAAATGATCTCAACGGCCATCACTAATTAGTAAAATTTCCAGCTTTCTTGAGCTCCATCTGATATTCCGCACACCAAATTCAACTATTGCTATTATTGACAAACCCATTACGACGGAAAAGGGATCTATTACTGGGCAGTATTTGTCGTTAGCAAAAACGATGTTCATCCAAGTTTTCTTAGGACCATTTAGATTAGTGATTAGATCACCGTGATCTCCATAGAGAGACAGTGACCTATCTAATACTCTTCACATACGGATTAGTACAATAATGTCCAATAAAGTGAATCTCTTGCGAAATTTAGTCACAACAGTTTGTATAGCCGTTTTGCTAAGTAGATTTTATTAATAAGATTTTATAATTTACAAGTGTTTCCGTGTGTTCAGCTATACCTTATAAAATGGTTATCATTACTAATTGGACCTGTGATTTCAATTGTAACAAACGCTTTGTCAGATGGCTTCTACAGATGGCTTCAGATCAAATGTAAAATAAATGAATAAAATAGAGAGAGAGAGAGGGAGAGTATATTTCTACATAAAATAAAAATTTTATAATTTTACTGTGAATAACATAGAACATGAAATTTGTATCTATAATTACTAGTAATTAGATTTCTCCATAAAATAGACTTTAAATTAAAATTTACAATTTTGTTTATGCAGTCATATGTATTTAAGTATTACTTGTCAAACCGGTTTTTGCTTTTTATAGAACACAATTATTTTGAATCGACTGTCAATACAAATTATAACAAAAACAAAAACTGCATTAACTAAAATATTCTATTACAATCACTACAATTATAATTATTTATTAGCAAACAGTTTACCAAATCACATATTAATTATTCATACAAAGCAAATACAATGAATTTGATTTAGTTTCAATTGTTAATAAGAGTGAAAAAAACGATTTTTTTTTAATTGAACCGAAAATAAAATAAAATTTTTAAATAAATTCGCTTTTGATAATGGATTTTAGATACACTGCGCATGTACATGGAAACAATTTTATCTTTATGAGCCACACTTAGTTAATAAATGAATTCCACATATTTTGGATTAAATATTGTTAAAGAACATATTTTGTTGTTATAGCAATAAAAAAAATAGAAAAATAAATTCTTTTAACAAGTAGTTGATAGTACACTGGCAATCAATACTGTGCTTATGCTAAACATAGTTTTATTAATAAATAATAAATAAAGAAAATATTTCAACAATTTTAGCAATTATTTTTAAGTATATTGACCAATAAATCTATTTGACAATTCGATAACAACAAAAACAAATAAAAAATAATCAATATAAAAGCCTATGAACACAATACGCACAATTTTGTACATTCATCTGGAACAATACTTGTCGAAATAACTTTGACGTTTGTTGGTTACTGTCAGTGGGAGATAATATAAGTTAATGATTAATCGTCAGACTTTTTCCCGAAGGTTTTTAACATTTAAAATAAAAGATAAACCTTGACATTCTTAATAATATGCAAAGATGGAGCTTCATATATCTTGAGTCTATTTTATTTGGTGACAATTGCGACGGCTTGTAAGACTTAATGGCTTAATAAAGGAATAAGACAGTCTTCAAACTATGCAAATCCATTTACCCTATTTTGTTGATTACGGTTCCTTTACGCCGGATTAAGTTAATATGCGAAAAGAGTTCAAACAACTTTACTAATTTGATTGCCTTGGGAATGATTTAAACGTTTATAAATTCCCCTTTTGTGGTAGTTTGGAACTATGCGGCAAGTGTTCATTAAAAACTAAAATAGAAAAAAATTAAAAAAAAATTTCTTCAAATGAGTGAAATTAAGTTTTTGATAAGAAATCAATGCCAATTTAGCAGTTATTTTAACAGAATTAAATCTTTTCCAATTTCCCCACTTTCCAAGTACAGTCCACATTTCATTTGTTTACGAATTCATTCAGAATGTGGTGAATTTATTTTCTCCCTATATTCTCCCTATTGCTACCATTTATCAAAGTCTTATCAGTACGCTAATACAGGGTGGCTTATAATAGACACAAAAAAATGCGTTCAACGTTTTATGCAGCATAAAACAGTTGCTAACGAGCACTGCAATGAAACGGTTGTGTGAACGGAAAAGTATAATTGCGACCATTAATTGAGAAAGAAAATCAATTTAATATTTAAATTGTTTATTAATAAAATTAAACGCTTATTAACTAAACACATACTAAATAAAAACAAATAAAAGAAAAAACAAAAAATATATTAAAAAAAGCATTGTTTTAAATAGTGTAATAAAAAAAAAAGAAAAAAAATACAAAAAATGTCGTTTGATTTCAATATAATTACAAATGTTATGGTGTAAGTTTTAAAATCAATTTAAATAGTTTATTAGTATTAAACAAAACGACTAAATAAATGAAATAAAATGAAATTAAATAAAATAAAATAAATTAAAAAAAAATATTGTATTAAAAATTAAAAAAATAAAAAAATAAAATTCTAATTAATAAAGAAAATAAAAGGAAAAAATTACATTAAAATTTTGCAAAAGTTCTGTCTGAATTACAATGAAGTTATCGATGTTACCAACAAAAAAAAAAAAAAGTTAATGACAGTTACTTAAGAAATTAAAAAAAAAATTAATTAAAAATATTGCAACTATCACAGTGGGTATGTTGATGTGTTAATATTCTATGAAATATTTATAAAGTGTACGTGAGAGTGTAATTGGAAGAATTTCAACAATCCGACCATAGGTCGTCTAATAAGGAATTCAAAGTGATTCGTTTTTCTTTTTGGAGCGGCATTTGTTATCACATTTACTGACCACATTTAATTCAAAACATGATTACTAAAGGTGGGTGTGTGTCTAAAATCTAATATATTCTCCATACAAAAAAAAAAAATAAATAAAAATAAAAAACTTACTGTTGCAGACCCCATGTCTTCACTGACAATTCATGATGAAAACAAACTACACCAGCCAGTTAGTTCATTAGTATGAATTTAGTTTTCAATTTGTCAACATAGTAAATGATATTGACATTTGGTGTTGTTTTGTGTTCTTAACTATTCCTTGTTGATTTTTGTAATTATACACAGAACGAATAAAAATATAAAAAATATTACAGTTGCTGTTACAATAGTGGCAGCATCTATGGCGACTGTTTGGTATTTACAACAGCCACTTTATTGTGGCAAAGGACACAAAGAATTGTGATGTAATGGTTTTAGTATTACTTCTTGTGTAAATGAAATCAATATTGGATGGTTTAAATTGTAATTTCGTTGTAAACATGAAACCATGTGGTAGCGATGATAATTGAAAGAGATATAAAAAATACGTAGAAAATTTAATAAAAATATCCGAAATTTATTGTTAGAAATTAAAAAAAAAAAAATTTAAGAAAAGTTTTCAAAATTATTTTATTCCACTACTGAAGAGAAACGGGAAGCCTAGTAGACGTAGTCTAGTAGGTAATGTGTTGGCATATTAGACGTTGAAATCTCAGGCTAGATATCGAAAGGGAAATATGAAAATATATTTCTTCGGCTACTTCCTCTGAGAGTAAATAAAATTGTCATGTAAAGACTTTAAACTGTAGGTCTCGCCACTCATGTATTAAGTTACACACACAACTATAAGTGACTTTAGAAGCCAGGTCTTATCCTGACTGAAGGACTGTAATGATCAATTATGTATGTACGTGGACTCTCTAAGCACTTTCTATCTTTAAATGTAAATAAAAGAAAGTCATAGATTGTTCTATCCTTATGTCGTTTGTTTGTCGTTCACTATGTGTGAAATATAATATCCTTCAAATGTTCGCCACGGTGAAGCGTATTCCAAATATCCATGACTATCAGATTACATTGACCGATAACATGTGTTATATTGTCTTTGAGAACCATTGTTATTTAGGGCTTCCATATAGTAGGCCAGTGACTTAAGAACATCTTGTAAGACAAAGTTTGAAACCGAATTAAATCGCACAATCTTAGTATCAGTACACATAGAGCTTACGGTCGACAAAGATTGTCTGAATTGAAGTGGAACGGAGATTCAAAGTGTATGTGTAACTGTAAATATTAAAAAAATAAATAAAAATTGTATAAAATCAAAAAATAACAAAAGGAACGCCAATATTAACAGTAACTACTGCTCATTTGTAGAGTTAGAAAATAATAATAAAAACAAACCGCAACTGATAAGAGTAAAAGACATACTGGAAAAGATATGAGGAACTTTAAAAAGATTAAAAGTGGATACAAAAGTAATGGAATATTTGAGTCGACAGTTGCAATTTCAAACGCTGTAATTTCATTGTGTGCATAGGTGCATAAGCAAAAACAAACGTTCCAATTGAAAGAGAAAATAAGAAAATGATTTGTCTTATGATCACCTTTTACAATTTGAAGTGTAAATAAAAAAATCTTCTCAGTCTCACTTCATTCTATCATTTCGTCAACTATACTGAGAACTGCTAGCAATTAATTTTTTTCGTTTTTGGTAAAAGAGAAAAGGAAATAAAAAAGAAACATAAAAAATATACGATAGACAACACCATACAAGTTAAAGCAACACACATATATACTCGCATAATAATTCATAATTTTGTATACATTGTATGTATGTGTGAAGGATTCTTTTGCAGCACATATAAAATGTAAGATTATACGTTTGTAATGCGACCAAAAATGTGCGTGTGTTTGATTAAGTGTGTATAATTATTTGCTCTCTCCAGTGTTAAGTATTCATTAATGAGATCTTCTCTTTTATACAGATTCCTTTGTATTTATAATCTAAAAGAGGGCATACAGTTCTGTAAATTAATTTGAAATTAAATTTATAATTTATTAAATTAGACAACTGTGGTATAAGCCTTAGAGGTACAATCAGAGCTTAAATTTAATCGGTGTTTTCAGGCATTAGCCCAAGGATAAAGTGTCAGGAGGGCATTCTGTCGTTGAGGCTTTCATGATCGCTGTGGTCGTGGCTTATTCACATATGCTTATGCTTTTGACTTAAGAAAAACTCTCTAGCGAAAAAATCTAACGATGTCAAATCAGAATACTTCGGCTGGTCACTTTATTGTTAATACCAAGTCAAATGAGGTGCTGCACATTCTTCATACACAGATATATCGTATCTAAAAATTTCAATTTCTAGGAAACATTATTGCTGAGAGCCCAAGAACTGTAGGGAATATTAAGAGAATAGCTAAAAATGGTACATTTATATAATTGTTCTTACCGTTTTCCTCTATGACTGCGAGACTTGGTTTGTTGCAGAGGTCATAAACTGAGAGAGTGTTTGTAATCCGATATCTACCTAGAATTCTTAAAATGGTATGGTATTTTATTGAAAAAGTCCAAAAAGTAAAGAAGAACTCTTTAAACATATTTTCCACAACTAATATTGCCAAATTTATGATACTGCATCCTTTAATATAATGTAAAGCAAATGTTTTTTTTTTTTGAGAAATTTTAAAGCATAATCAGCTTTGATGAGAACAATAAGATAATCATTTAAAATTTATTAAAGTAATAAAGCTCCTGAAGTTGTATAAACAGTTTTAAAATGAACATTTCAGTTCCTAAATAAATTTCGAATTTTAAATTTTAATTTGTTTCTAAATAGAGAATTACCTTATCAGGCAGCCGCTTAATTCTTTTTTCAAAAATCTTTACTTCTTCTTTCATTTTTATTTTTTAACAAATAAAATGTGAAATAAACTTCAACAAATAATAGCAGACATAAAGTAAACTAAAATGAAATAAATAGAACGCAAAAACCTAAAACCAACAAATTTTAAAAATATAAAGATACGCTATCACATACACATACATATTCAATTAGGGGATATGCATTTAAAAATGAGATGCAAATTGAAAGTCAAAAGCACGATATTAGATTCTGCCCTATTGACGTTATTAAGGTTACTTTATTAAAACCGGTGTAAGAAACAAATACTACAGAGCATATATTTCTTGAACAACAGAAATATTAAAGGTTGTTGTTCGGATAGCTAGGTCGTAACCATGACTGTAAGATTTGCCTCATTTTTATGTCGGTAAGAACTTAGGGCTTAATTGGAGCAACTTTGCAATGTGGTTTAGGTTTCACTCCTGCAACGGATTTTTCTGTAGCGGAATAAAGAGATATGTTTCAAAAAATTATATATTCTTACGTTTCACTTAATTTTTGCTCAAAGCACATCCCCTTGTTGTGTTGGAAATTTCTTTCTGCTTATATAGCTTATATGTCCATACACACACTGCTCCTTCTTTCCCATAACATGGTATCATGATTACAATTTTTTAATAAATTCTAACGAATACAAATGAAGACTTTCAAAAATAATTCCTTGTTTCCTATTTTCTAACCCAACAAGCTATACAACACATTCAATCATCTGTAATGTACTAACATTGACCGAAAGTGTTAATTTCGACATCCTAACTGTATAACATGGCTTAAGACACTTCTATGGAAATGTCAAATGACAAATTATTGCGCTCAACAGTATCCCTATAGAATCAGTAAAGTTCATCTGCACATATTCTAAGCCAATCACGTAAACTTAATTACAAAAATAATGAAATTCACGTTATTCCCTTAATTATTATTTTTTTCACTTTAACTAGGGAGCCATTTTTTCTTCTCCTTTTAACTTTGCGTTGTGGTAAGGTAAAGTAAGTGTAGGAATAAAAAAAATATAATTTATGTAATTAATTATGTTTAAACTAAAATGATACACATTTAATCGAAATTTTATAACAGAATACATCCTTGAAGCACCATCAAGTCGGCAAGTAACCAAGTCATGTCAATGACCAACGTTCGCCTTGGTTGTCAACTTTAATGGACAGACATTTAAACGATTTGCAAAAACTTATGTGAGGGTATATAGTTAATCGTTTGATTAACAAGCTTATACATATCTTATCTATAAACGTACATGTGAATAACTTGTTTAGGGCATTACGACACCTTTCAGGACTGTAAACCACAAGGGCAGTAATTGAAAAGCAATATGATTAGAGAGGCACTTAACCAACAAACTTGGGCATTTAAAGAAATAGTGACATTTAAAACATCAATTTCATTATAGGATCTTCCAATAGGGATTTCAAATTAATAATCATTTGTTCTTTATTTAAAAAAGATCATCTTATCATAATTTCTAGGTAACTAATTATGTGATTAAACAAAATTGCCGAATTTATGGCGATCAAATCAATGATTTCTGAAAAGTCTCTCTTTTTGATGGAAATTTAGAGATCGGCCCATATTTCAATGGCAAGGTCAATGATTACAAGTTTCTTTTGGCCTGAACTGTATTATCTGGACATCAATGACATTTGGTTTCAACAGGACTGCGCTACATAACATACAACAATATATCATACAACTCATGCTCGAGCGATTTGAATACATGGTTATCTTCCGTGGAGGAGATTTGAACTGCTGAACAGGATTATGTTATTTGACCCCGTTCGACTTAGTCATGTAAGCTTCTTTTATGTCACAGGGGTATGTGAATATGTAATCCATTAACCATAGTGGTTCTCCTATACATAATAACCCATACATAAATCATTGTGTTAATTTTATCCAAGAGCGGCGAGACATACGGATTAAAGTCGATTGCGAACGACAGATTTTTGGGAAACTTTTTATGGCAGTTTTATTCGCTGAGAGAAAGTCGCCGATGTCTGACCTGGTGTTTGAATCAGGGCCTTATGTCTAATAAGTCAACACATTACCAACTAAACTACGACGACAACATAACCTATACCATGACAGGTATTTAAACTATGTTATATTCAATCCAACATGGCATCAATATGTCTTTCAAACAAATAAATAGCCTTAGTTTAGTATGTAGTTTGTTGGCTTATTAGACGTAAGACCACGGTTAAAATCCCAGATCACAGATCTCCAACAAAACGGGACTTACTGGCAGCAGACTTCTGATAAAAACAGTGGGAATGAATAAGCTTCCTAAGGAATGTTTTTCATAAATCTATCGCTCGGAGTTGAAGTCAAACTATACGTTTCACCACTCACAGATAAAATTAACGCACGCAACATGGGTGGTGGGTGAGAAACAATATTGTAATCCTTAGTAAAAGCTTGTAATGATCAATTAAGTGAATGAAAAATGAAATGTAGTTCGGCTCAGAATAGAATTTGATCTTATTGCAAAGGTGTGGGGAGTAATTTTGAAAATAATATATATTAGTTAAATTATTTAAATTTTAATTCTCAACATTTCTTTACTTTTCATTTCAAATTTATTCAACTTGAAATGAGAATTAAATTGTTTATGCCACATGTTTAATTGCATCTGCAAAACTTTTATTTTCACTTAAGCATTTCTGAATACACACATAATTTCCCATTTAATTCAAGTTTTGTACACAAATATTGCTTTTGCTCAACAAATAAAACGTGCAACATCGGTGCATTTTCTATGCAATTTAACGCAGAACTACTCATACATGCGTATTTAGTAAGTAAGTTTGTAAATATTTGTAATACTAGCAGAATATGTATCTAAATGGAAAACTTAATTACGACGTAAACAAGATTTCTGGCAATTTAGCAAATATGTTAAATAGGATTTTCTTTTATATTACATGACATAATTGTTACCCTTCTGTGTTGATGGTGAGGGCGGTACAAGTCCCATAAACTATAAGCCTGTGCTCAATAGTAAGTATTCCAAAAAATTCTAAAGGATACATTATTCTTATAATCAAAGCTTTGGCTACCAAATTCCATTGAAAAAAAGCTGGAATTAGTAATCCAATTGGTCTTAAGAACATTAAGCAG
This sequence comes from Sarcophaga peregrina, assembly GCA_014635995.1. Taxonomy (NCBI): domain Eukaryota; kingdom Metazoa; phylum Arthropoda; class Insecta; order Diptera; family Sarcophagidae; genus Sarcophaga; species Sarcophaga peregrina. Next base: position 103,786,567 of record CM025789.1, on the reverse strand, counting down.
CTCTGCTTAGTGATAAAAGATCTCCTAGTGGACTAAGTGCACAAATAAAAAAAAATATCGAGTCATTAAGCGCTGTTCCAATATGACCATCCTCTTGAAACCACATGCCTCATAAATTTCTGGGTAAAAGCGGTAGGCAGTGATCAGCCAATAGTCTTCGCCGTTGACAATGCTGGACATCAACGATTAATCGATGGCACCACCAGCCAAAATCCACTTCAAGCAGAGACTTTTTGAGATGCATTGAATGTTTTGTTATCGTCCCAAAATAAACGATGTTATTTGTCCACGCAACCATTCAACAAGAAAAATTTGAATCAGCCATCTTCTCTTTCAGAACCTATTAAGGGAATACATTTATTTCACTGTCTATTAACCTGTGTCTGTCGATGTCGACAAGTTTATTACATCAGGTAATAAAGCAATCCAAATAGCTTGGACCGAAAGGTGCACATGGTGAGCGTAAAACAATATCAGTTGACGATTTAAGAGGTTTAAATGAGGCTTATCTCACAGCATCACTAACTTATATTGCAACAACCATTGTGTACGGTGTACACAAGTGAAAAGCTTACCGATATCATTTCTTCTCTTGTGGTAAGGATTACTGATTTAATTTTCAATTTTACAAGAAGGTACAATTACATTACTGTCATGATTTTGAAAATATTTATGATGCAATTAAATTATGCCACATTTGTCTTGTTAAAGATATCGATTTAAACATTTACAGGCTGTTAGTTATGTATACAAAAGTATTCAAATATTTTCATTTAAGTGAAAATAAATGTTTTAGAATTGCAATGAATTACATTAATATGGGAATACAAATGCAAATAAGAATTTATTTGTAGACATCTTAGTTGAACTAAATGGATTGTGTAGCAGAAAACTTACGACATACGCTATACTCCCTCAACCATTACATTTAATAAACAAGAAACCGATGAATGAATGCAGAAAAGCCAGGAAAATATATATTAAATTGAATGAGAAAAAAGTAAATAGAATGAATGTAAATTGAATGGTTGTATTAGAACAGACATATCAATTGTAAGAAATTGGAAACACCAAAATAATTCATCTGAGTATAAGGCAAACAAGCCATTAACAACAGACAAACAAAATACAGAGGGCTTACGATAAATTATTTGTAACATGTAAGACGTATTTGCTTAAAATACGTTGTTAACTACTACTGGCCCACTGTACTTTATGCTATTATATTGGAAACCTGCCATTTATTGTTCAATTTGTAACACAAGTTTTATTGACACACTAGAATGCATTCAAATACATTGCTTAGTTTCGCTTCGGTTCTTTTATGTGCAACCTAAAATCCCTGACGTTTATTTTGCCACTTCAATTTAATGTTGCTTAACTTTTTCTATCCTTTTTTCCTCACAATTAAATACTAAATCGCTGGCACATATGTAGGTACCTACAAAAACTTTTAAAATGCTGCAAATGACAATAAAAGCAAATGCTGTTTTCGTATTAAATAGTTGCCAGTTTTTAAAATTGGGAAATGAATGAAAAAAGGTAGAGAACTATTGTTAGACTTTTCTACCGTTAATCTAATTTTTTAAACTTTTGTCAATTGTGTTAATTTGATCTTTATAACCCCCTATAGCTTCCTATTCAACGTTATAGTTTCTAGCACGATGGTGTACGAATATTTACGCACAGTAAAGCGGCCATTAGATGCACAAAGATTATGTACACAACACTTAAGATTATCTATGTTAGGCGGGTACCTTGGATGGTTACACCCATATGGTTCTCAAAAATTGTGGCTTTGAAAGTAATAATAAAGACGACGCAAATGTAAAGGCTAGTACATCGTAAAAATTAGTTGAATTATATTAGAAATTAGCAAAAAAAATTGTTTCCCATGAACTTGCAATAATAATTATAGAAGGACAAACAAATATGATACTTTATGTACGTATGCAAATCCAATCTTTGAATTAAATGCGATTAAAACCCATCTTAGGTTACCTCACGAAAGATTTTTGGTCATCCTGAGTTTGTTAACAGAACACGTCTAGCTGAAGCTGATGACAAATAAAAGCTGGATAGGAGTTGAAACCTCCTAAGTTTAGTAGATAGTATGTTGGCAATTTCCTCTCAGCAGATTTCAGGCGAAAAACTCTGAGAGTAAATAAAATTACCACGGAAAGTTTGTCAAAACAAAAATGATATTAAAGGATTGTAATGTAATGTGTTGGCTTATTAGACGAGAGGACGTTAAGGGACCTGACATTTCGAACAAAACGCAATACGAAAATCAATTTTTTTCTAGTTTTTCTTTTTATTTTTCATCATGTTGATAGTATTTTGCCAAAAACCTTGAGAGTAAAATAAAATCGCTATGAAAAGTTTCTTTGAGCTGTCACATATGCAAAAAGTATGATTTGATGCCAAAAGCTAGATTTCAATCAAGGATTGAAATTAATAATTAAGTAAGTAATATTTGTTGAAGTAATTACATTCACTTTACATTTATTACTTGTAATTTTTATATGTAGATATTATAAATTGTATTTAAGTTATCACCCTGTTGTAAAATTCTATATTTTACTTATGAATTTTCACAACTTGATTTTTTCTTTGTAAAATGTTCATTCCAATAAAATCATTCGAACTAGAACGTTCTCGGCATATCTCTAAACTTCAATAATATTCACCTTAATACATATTATGCGTTCATATCCTGTCGCTAAGGGAATTATCTCGAATTAAAGCCATTTATTTTAAATAGTTATGAACTTTATTGAAACAATTCTTTTATCTGTGTTGTTGTTTATCGAGAATAATTTAAAATTCATTTTTATACCTAGCCTTACAATTACAAAATCACTGAAACTCTTAATACAAACGCAGTGTTAATGCCACTTTATGTTAATATTACTTAGTTCTTATTGAATCTTAAATGTTGTATTTCAATTGGCCTGAGTATTTCCCGATTTATTGTTACGTGTTTTCTTACTGTACGTGTTTTGCCATAGAAATATTGACCGGAAATTAATTTACCGAAAAACTTATCTGGCATGTCAAAAAAAAATTTGCTCTCTTTGTTTTGTTTTTGCCCAGATAAAAACGATGTTTATGTTTCGTTCTTTTTATTTTTTTTTTATCAAATGTAATAAAACAATAATCCCATAAATATTTTATTGGCAACAATACAAAATATGTGTGAATAACAAAAAGCCAAAATTGATTGGCTGCTGTGAAATCCAGGTTTTTTTTTTTGGTATAAAAACGTAAACACTTTGCATATTTGAAGTAATCAAATCAAATATGAGAACAAAAAAAGGAAAAAAAAATTAAAAAATTCGAAAATATTTTAAATTTTTATAGAATTTCTATTCGCATTACTTCCAATATCTTTAAGATTTTGTTCAACCAATTATTCATTCGGAGGCCTGTGGCCATATGGCTTCATTATGGTGTGAACCTGAAAAATACAAAAATATTTTTTAATTAATAAAAGAGGTTACTGTGTGAATAGCAAGCAAATGATAAAAATAAATTTCATTTTATGTGGTTAAAATAGAAATTTTCACTGGAATTTTCTATAAATATAGTGTATTAATGTTGAAACAAACAAATTGTTGCATTTAAGGAAAAAAAAAATATTTATTTATGGTTTGCTGTTATTTTTTAAAGAATTTTTAAAAATTTTTTTAAATTGAAATTACAAATAAAAAAGCTGTGTATCTTGACAAATTAATTAACGACTTCGTTACTGCAAATGTTAAAAATATTGTGTCAATGTATAGCAGAAAGAGTTATATAGAGAGTCGATAACGAAGAGAGTCGATAAATCTGTCAAATTATTTGTCATTTATTCAGCCAAACTACCATGGGTGACTACAGACAACGATGTGTTTTCAATGAATGTACTTTGGTGATGTTGGCAATTGATGTTATCATATGATTTAACCTCATCAGAATTTTCTTATCAAGACTAAAATAAATTTTGATCCCATAGGACAAAGGACATATACATGGTGTTGTTACATTTCTAAGTCTGACTTTTACAGAAGAATTTTTTTAACATGTCGATTAATCTGCTTCCAAACTAGTAGATATTATATTATTAAAGAAATCCATTGAGAATTTATCTTGACTGAAGTTAGCTTTTACAGAGGCAGTGGTAAATTGAATTGTATAAATACAAACATACAAATATTTTTGTTTATAAAAAACGATTGTTTGCCGTTCAGTACTCAAGAACAAAGCAACTGTCCATATGTATTTCAATTCGTTTAATACAGTTTTAAGAGTAAAATTGATTCTTAATAAAAGTCAAATTGAACTTTAGATAACTAAACCCCTGTATATTTTCTTATGCAAACGAAATTAAACGGCTTTATAACACTAATAAATAAATCTATCGTACATCTATTTATTGCATGTGTTTTTATTAATGCATACTTCCCTTCCCTTCCTCTTTATAAAAAATGAACGCATCGTATAAATTATTTCCTATTTAAAGAAAAACAAAAACTGTTGCTTGTATTTTTATGACTTGACATTAATATGTTACATATTTATTGACAATTTTATTGATTTTCTTCTATATTTAGTTAGTTGTTCGTGTTAATTGGTGTGTATATGCTCCTTGGATAAAGAGGCATACTTTCTCTACATTCCGGCCAAACGTTTTTATTTATGTCCAACCAAAGTAAAGAACTAATATTTAGCAAATGTTAGAACATAAAAGTTTAAGGAATTTCCCGCAATGAAATGTTATTTCTTTTTCATTCCTTTTTCCCGAGAAGCAAGATTAAAAAATTTTTCTAAAAAGTTTCGTTAACTGTTGCTTCGAAAAGGAAGTAAACACTTAAGAATTCATCTATACTTACTTCTTTTTATTGTTTAAAGTTTAACGAAAATATTACGGTTCAATGTTTATATTTCTTTAAACTTCTTTTATTAAATCTATTGCCTATTGAGGATTAGTGAACATCAAAATCAAATGTCCTCTTCTCCTGCTTCTTAACTTATCATCAAGTACTCAATAAAGATTACGAAAGATTACAAATAAAATACGAAAATAAAAATGCAAAATATTCTTTAACATCATTATTGTTATGACATGAAAATCTGAATATTGACAGTTGAGTAACGATGAGTATGTCATTGAGAACTTGAATATGTTTCCGTCAGTATTAGATGGCTTTAAGTGGTGGTTTCGATATTGTACATAAGTGTATGTATTTACGAGTGGTTGTTTTTGTTTTAAATTATGTTGTTAAAATACAGTAAAACGTTCATGTTATTATTATTATAAAAGAAAGTGTGTTTGTGATATATCCACAAAATGTTTAATTCGTTTTAGAGACGAATTGATGCCATAATGTATGTAGTATAACATCCGTCATGCTTTCTTTGCTGAATTTGGCCGTGTTGTGGTTTGTGGCTTACCCACATACTTCTGCAGTTAAAGAAACTCCCAAAAAAGTCCCAAAAGTAAGCGAGCCTACAGAATATCCAATTTATCATGAGCTGTATGGCATATAGCGTCATATTGTTTGAACTACATGTCCTTTATGTGCCAAACATTTAAAAACCATTATAATATGTGTCACAAGAGTATCATTAGTTTTCTAATAAACAATGGATGTTTAAACCTGTATTTATGTCTGTAAGGATATTAGCAGGCATCAACATATATATAGGAGCACTTTGGATAATGAGTGTTCCCTCTGCTATATTAATACATGCATTACATAACTGCTCATTACAATCTTCAGTCAGGATTTCGACCTAGCTCCTCCCACCGCTTATGTTGTGTGCGTTATTTTGATATTAATTGGCGGGACCTACAGTTTAAAGTCGATGGCAATTTTATTAGTCTCAGAGTTTATGCCAGAAATCTGGTGAGAGGCAGTCACCGTAGAAATATTTTTTTTTTCCATATTTCGTTTTGATGTCTAACCTGGAATACGAACCCAGGCTTTACCTCTAAAAAGCCAATACACAACCTACTAGACGACAGCGACTACAACGTTAATGTATAAACAAAACCGCGCTTAATTAATTAAAAACCGCTAGATTAAACACAGGGAAGTGCAAAAATTAGTATAAAAAGAGTAACATAATAAATTTCGATACGCCATCATTATTCCTTGTCTACGCGAAAAATTGTATGTGCAGGTAATACTCTTCATGTAAGAATAAGAGTACAAGATGAGTATTTTCTAAACAATGCATTGCATTTAGCGATAAAGGTTATATAAAATAATCGCATAAAAATTGGTAGATTGATTTTGTAGGGATTAAGCACACTTACATCGAAAATACAATGTGATAGAGACAAGAAAAAAGCAGATTTACTCTTACTTATGGCTGTTAACGAACTGTGCATATAAACCCAGTTTAGATGTAGGTTTTGAATAAAACATTACAAAAGAGACAGATCTTTAACTTGTGCTATTTAGTTGTGATATTTGTTCTGCTGCTTTACTATTCATACAAATCATAAACGTTTAATATTATCCAAGTGACAAACAGAGGTCCTCACATTCCATAATTAATTTAATTAAATTTCGTTGAATTAAATTAATTAAAATGTCATAAAGCTACACGAACAAAATGATAACGATTCCTTTTTAATTACGGCCAATGAAAATTCTAATTCTAAAAAAAATTCAAAATGAAAATATGGCATGGATATTAGCAACAAAGATAAAAATAATTAAAGCTTTAAAAAAGAAAATTTATTTCAATTTAATGAAACATTTTGTCTAAGACCGCGTTTAATGATGTCTGTAAAGCAACAGATGCCAGTGAAAGAAATGAAAATATAGAGACAGACACGCACGTTCACTCAAGTGTGACAACATTAATGTCATATTCGTTGTCAACGTAATCGTCTAATGTCAAGAGGATTATAAAGTTTAAAAAAGATAAGGTTTAAGCATTAAAAGAAATTTTTCTTTTGTGTTTCAGTATTACCGGTTAGCTTTGTTGAAACTTTGTTGACATTGAATTTTTTTTAAATAATCAACTTGGATTTTAAAAAAGGTTGTTGGCTTAATGCCCCACTCGTGTTGTGTGCGTAAATTTTATACATGAGTGGTGGGACCTACTGTTTAAAGTCGAAGAGAAGCTTTTCAAGGCAATTTTTATTTTCAGAGTTTTTGCCAGAAATCTGCAGAGAGGAAGTGGCCGAAAAAACGTTACGTCTAATAAGTCGAATAAGCCAATACACTACCTACTAAACTACGGTAACTTCATATCCAAAACATACCGAAAAAGTCCCTGATTGTTGCGAATTTTGAAGTGGATATTGGCCAGACAATGATAGTCGACGAGCACTTTAGGTTGATTGCTTAACTATTTCACTTGGTATGAATTGAATTGTTTGAAAACCAATAACATGTGGTTTCAAGTGGGCGACGCTGCTTGCGACATAGCATACGCCACATTGGGTATTCTGCACAAGCGGTTTGAGGTCATAGTAACATCGCGTGGAAGTAATGCGAACTGATCACGGATATTGTGCGATTCTTTACCATCAGACTTTTATTCTTGAGATTTGATTAATTCGTAGGTGTGTACGGATAAGCCACTTACCACAGCTGTACTTAAAACATTATATGTCATCCCATCGGTTACATTCAATGTGATTTATCAGCCAGAGTCATGGTATATTGAACTTTTTTGTCTTTCAAACGAATAAAAAATTTCAAAAGATATCACACACTTTATATGGTAAATTTAAATTTGAAGGTAGGAAGTCCTTGGAAACAGACCATATATTTATGAAAATATTTGCGATAATAACAACTTTTAATATCTGAAATAAAAACTATGTATGTGGTGAAACTAATTTTGTTTTTTTTTTTCTTTTTAGGATATTTATGCCACAGAATAATGGACGATAACTAGCAATAAAGGTAAAAATTCTTTTTATATTTTTTATAATAATTTAAATCATAAATCAATCAAAATACACACTACTTTAGTAATATAGCAACATTTAATACAAAACTAGAACGTGTCTTAATTTGTTTAGATACTGCCTACGAACCTTCAATACGGTATCGCTAAAGATAAAAGTCATGTAAAAATAGTTGTCAGTTGTCATATGCCAAAATTATTTCCAATAGCTTATGGCCTAAACTGTTTTTATTTTTTCGTTTTATAAATTAAAAAATCCAAATTGTATTTTAATCGAAGTATAACAAATACTTTGCCTAGCATATGGGAAATATAACAAATAGTTACGAAAACTCTCACTTATATAGTTCGCATTAAAGTTGAACGCAGTTAACATCTGTGAAAGGTCTTATTATTACCAAATTCTGTTAGATGAAATGAAATGTAGGTTCCACAGCAAGTATTAAACACGCATTTGATATTTAATATATGACTACGAATATTTTACGCTCAATATAATGAGCTTAGTAAGCACACAGTCGTAATACTAAGTTTACTCATTTGGATTTGAAATATGCTGTTGCGTAAACTCCCAAAGATTACGCCAAACTATCGATCAACTTTTGTCCTCTGACAACGTGTATTATTTACATAAGGATCTTGGCTTACATCCCTATTAAATACGATTCGTACAAGAATAGAAGCCAAAGGACTATCGCTGACTTTGCTGATTAGTCTCATTTAAAAGTTATCGAGAATGATAATAGCCTGGTGAATGGCTTTATCGAGATGGTACGTAACATATAACCACCGACTAATTAAAATTTACTGTTTGATAGGTTTTACACGCTAACAGTATCGTGAGTTCGTATTTGTTTCAATACGAAAAAGGAGCTGCCTTTACAGAAAATAAAAAGCAATATCGAGCTATGCTGATTGAATAATTAGCTAAACGTCGACGATGTATGTTGTAAATCATATTTAAAAAATAAATATTATCATTACAATCGCCTTTTTGCTTTGTATGCTAATCTATCGGACAAAAGCTTTACGATATCTACAAAATAAATTCTTTTATGGCTGCTCTTATATGTCCTTGTAGTCGACTGGGTAGTTCGATTTAAACCAGAGACTTTAGTATATTAAATTAGGCGGAGCATAAGAACTAAGTTACTCATCCCGTACTAATTAGTAATAATTTTTAATTGTATCGTAAGAAATAAATAAATTTCTGAAATACTGAATTTCTAAAAACAATTTTATTAACAGATGTCTCTGAGTCCTATAAATAAAAACGCTATAGATTGATAAATTAAAATTCAATTCATTTACAAACCCACATAATGACATAGGTCTATCGTTTAAATGTTTTTATTCTCGATTATTATTTGGTTTTTTTTTTTTTTTTTTGATTTATTTGTTTACATTTAAACGCATTCAAACAATGAATTAAATTAAATGAAACAACAACAACAACAGCAACACGAAGAAGAGAACAAATGAATAAATCTATATAAAAAAGCGAATAAACTTTTCTTATCTATGAAATAAAAGAACAACAACAAAAACAACAACAACACTAATTTAGAATTGCCCACAAAAACCAAAACAATCTTTTATCGCAAAACCACCACAGGTAAAGAGTAAAGTGGAGAGAAACAGCCATCGCGTCTAGTCAAATGGTATTTTCACACTTTTTTTATTATTTCTTTATGGGGGGAAGAAATAAATCGTATACCACCGTAGTGTTAAAAATGTAAAAGATAAGAAATACCATACTTAAGGCAACTTAAATGATAGTTGAGTTCGTCGAACAACATTTGAAATTGGATTTGAAAAGTACTTGAAATAAATTTACATTTGATATGATATGAAATGAATCTACGTCAATGGGGTTCATAATTAAATTATATCTGTTAGCACAACAAACGTGCTTTTAATATGACTTATGAAATTTCAATAGAATTATTTAAAACAATTCTTATACAGCTATTCAACTATCAGGCCTTCCGTTAGCGACTTCTTTTTGAAACCATTCAACTATACGTGCAAATTGTGTCTGATCCCAAATTTTCATCGATAAAACATCTTCAGCAATAAAATTGTAGAAGGTGGTACAGTACTAGTCCTCACAAGATCCAAGGGCGTAAACTGCATACAGAAAAAGTCACTGCTGTGTGGATTATGGACTAGCAGCGTCATTGGGTCGTATTTCTTTAAGAAAGAGGAGGACGACACCACGATGATTGTCAACTTTTTTTAGTCTGGACTGTTCAGTAGGACAACACTGAATAAACCCCGCTCATGCCACATGAGAGGCACGGTATAGACATCTTACTTGAATGTGATTTAAACTCGTCGTTCACCCAAATTTCAGAATTCCCTTTTTGAAGATCCGATGTATTGAATTTTCACGTACTTTTAAGTATCGCATAAATAATTCATAAATGAATAAATACCACAACTGTGGCATTGACTGAAACAATAAACATCAAAAAAAAAAATTGTTTCGTCTACAGTTTCTTTTAGTATAGGTTTTTAAACCGTCATTTGCATTTTTATTACATATTTAAGTGAAAACACAATCTGTTGAATTCTTTTTCTATCTTATAATCATATTTTTTCGCTGTTTACCTAAAGTGTGAATATATTCCACTTTTTAAATTTTGAAGATACCACAGATTTTTAAAAGTAGTATTACGTTTCTAGGCACTTTTATGTCTGGTATATAATCGTTTTTCTTTTTTTATTGCTCGTTAACGTATTTAGGTACGCATATTAGCTACTTAACTTATTGGCATGGTTAAGACAACATTTATTTTTGTCTCATAATGCTACGAGTACTCTACACTATACTACATTGAATGGCTAAAACCTTGTATTGTTTGTATTCCGCTAGAGAAAGATTTTCACAATTTCGTTGAATTCATTAAAACACAAATATTATGTGTAGGATTAGGATTTTCTTATTCGCATTAAATGATGGTATTTTAAAAATTTTTGTATTCTCTCTTCATTTTATTGTTTATTATTCTTGTTAATAGTTGTTGCTTATATTGTCGTGTATTAAAAATTTTTATTATGCTTTTAAATGACAATTAATAGGAAAATATCTGTCTAGATTTTTTATTGCCTACTTAGTCAAACATTCAGTCATAAAGTGGATATTCTAAAGAAAATATAATAAAAAATAAATTATTAAAGAGATTAACACTGTTAGGATGTCTAAAATATAAAATAAATTTTAATATTCTTCATATTGTATAACATTTGAATGAGCCACCTACCATAAATTCAAATGACTTCTCTTCTATTTTTTATTTGTTTTGTTATTTTTTTATTCTTAAAAGAAACATTGTTGCAAATATCTAATAATAGCATATAAACAACAAAATATGTGTTTTTAATTCAAATTTGTAGGCGTTAAGTTAAGAAGTGTTTTTTTTTTCTTCTTCTTTCAATCATTTGATTTAAACAATCGATTAAATAACGTTTAATTGACCAGTAAACCACTGTTAAATTAGAAAATGACGAAATCAAAACTCAATAATATTTACTGTTATATGCCGTAATAATAATTAAACATTTTTTTTTATCACATTTGATTAAAATCTTAATCGATAGTAAGAGGTTTAAACCCGTATGTGAACAATATTAAACAAAGAATGTGAAGATAAAACAAAATTTCGTCAATTGCTTAATGTTAGACAAATTTTAACTATAAAGCCAATGGGCATGTTAGAGAGAATAGGCAAGAAGGTAGAATTTTCTTTAGAAATAAATTCGAGTTCAAGCGCTCCACCCATAGAACGATATTATATTCAATATGAAATCGTCTCTATAAGACTTTTAAAGGAATAAGAAATTTTCGAATTTTGTAACAATAGGTTTAAATTTAAAATTAAAAAGCACTTTATGAAAGACCCGATATTTATGAAAGTCTCAGTATTTTTAAATACATAGAAATTCAAGTTCATAGAAAAATGTTAAAGGTCAATGTTAGTTCGCAAAAAACAAAAAAAAAGCATTTCCAATAAGCAGAATCAATTTATTAATCTGTCCATCCATCATTCATTGTTTCAACAATCAGTCTTAATATAAGACGACCAGGCATGAATTTTAATAGACAAAATGAAATTTCCAAATAATATGCTTTTCCAATAGGTTTCGGCATATTAACCAGAAATGATTAAATTTTCTATTTTTTTACAAGTAAACAAAACAAAACAAAACATATTTTCCAAAACAATTTTAAATTTTCAAATTATGCCAATGCCAAAGAAATTATGATTTCGTGGAAACACGTGCGAAATATATTTCAATTAACAAAAAACGAAAATTAAAAAATAAAACTTATGAGTGTTAAAATATATAAGGAAGAATGAAATTTACAAGGCAAGTTGTTTCATATCGTTTGTTTTAACACAAAAAAATAAAAAATAAAAAGTAAATAATTATAACGACCTTTAATATTCATAAAAAATGGCCTTGAAATTTATTCGACAGCGTACTAATAAACAAAATTTCTATTTTTAAACAATCAATTGTTATAAAAGCCAAAAGCTAATTAAGCCACTTAATTTTAAAGTGTTTTTTAAGTATTTCTAATTTCAAATTTCTGCAAAATTTTCTATTTCTGAAGCTTATAAGCAAACTATACTCGAACACAAAAGAAATGGAAATGGGGATTACTTACACACTACATTTATATAAAATAATTATTAATTTATTTCATTAATTTATGTATCAATGAGTGCTATCAGTTGGAATTTAATAAATTAAACAAAATTTATTTCGATGTTTTTCTATTTCTTGTTAATAAGTTTTTAAGTATTTTTTTTAATCAGTTTTGTTGTCTTTTATGCCACCAAAACTCAAGGATGAGGTCTTATTCTTGCAGGGCATAATATAGCAACAAAGAAACTCGGTTTTTGGAAGGAAGAAAGAGAAAGAGCAATATTAGTGGACGTTTGATTTAAAAATATTTATATTGTATGTGAAGGAAAAACTTTTCTGTAAGAAGAGCGTTTCCTAGGCGCAGAGTGCAGCAGAAAGAGTGATCGCTATAATGTATTGGGCGTATACGATCTCATGTGCGCTGCATGATAGATGACATATATAAGCAGTGGATTTAGAGGAAACGAGACTAGATGGAATAAAATACCTTGAGTGCCGCCTGAAAAAACCAGACTTGAATGCTTGGATTCTTAGGAAAGATGTTATTTCCTCTAATATCTGCATCACTTATAGCACATGAGCTATTTGAAGATTATCTATATACTTTTTATAACCTTGGACGAATTGCTACAGGAATGTAGACTATACATTTCTTACGACTGATGTTGCCCTTACGTTAATGAGACGTAAGATCAACTAAAATTATTGTTTGCTATCCGTTAAAGTGTCTAGGAGTGTTTAGAAACTGAACGCAAGGACGTGCGGTTCCCTAAATCGGTATATGTGCATCAGTCACAATTCACTGTGGTTTTCAAACTCTATATAACACTTCCTTTGATCAAATGGAGCCTAATTTAAATTTTTCAAGATCTTTAATATTTTTAGACAAACGTCTGCATCAACGTAAAATGTTTTGTTCAAAACTAGCCTCAAATCATTTTATGGGTCCACTTTAATAGATGATAACCATCAGTAAGGAAAGAAATGTCAACGAATAGGTGTGTTAAACAGTTAAAGAATTGATTAAAAGAATTAGTAATTTAAAGAATTATTATTTTTTTAATATTTTACCTTTTGCAATATCTTCCCAATATCTGTAAAATTATCGCAAGGGAATGTGAAAGATATATCATGAGCACCCATTATTGAATGAAAACGAAACATTTCAAAAAATCCCCTCATATAAAATACTAAACATTTTTCTAATCATTTAAGACTTTGACAGTTTTAATTGACACACACAAGAACTAATAAGCAGTTGATAAATTTATTGGCCACAGTTTTATTCAATAATGATAAAAAATTATTTTATAAAGTATTCTAAACTACAGGTAGTCTTAGTCGTGAACGAGCAAATAAATTATTTAATTTATTAAGCACATAAACAACAAGTAACCCTTTAAAGAACGTAAATAGAAAAAAAAAAAAAATGTTAAACATAATTAAACTGACTGCCTGAATGTCAAAACATTGCACCAATTATAGGCTTTTAGTTAAGGTTATCATTCCTTCGCCGAAAACTCTGTGTCCCTATTTCTACACATTACTTTGCCTTAAACTGTGTAATTATTTCATGGTCATTAAAACATCTTTCAATTAATTTAAATAACTTCCGATACGAAACTGTTCAAAATGAAAGTGACAGCTGTTATGAAAGTGACAGCTTGACAGACGTAATTATTCAAATTCCAATATGTGTTACAATTGACACGGCATAATGAAAATTCTCTAGAGAAATTATTTAATATTTATGCAGTTATTTAATTCGTTAGTTGATGTCTTTGCAACCACTATCCAATTTTAATGCGTAGGCTACTCATTCATACGTAATTTCCTCAATTTAAATTGAAATGAATTCTATTTATTGTCAGAAGATACTAAAGAAAGAAAGAAGCTGCTACAGAATATGTACACTTAGGATCATTTAAATCAGGCTTTTACTGTCTTTTAATTAAGCGAATTTGAATGAAAGTGAAATTGCATTAAACAATGATTTATTTACATGGGAATGTGTTTTATATATTATTATATGCGCATTTATAGGAGTGCCATATGTCAAATAAATATACCGTGAGTAATAAAAGTAAGTCGCTATATTTTTCTCACCCTATTATCGTGAGGAGTTTCACTTACTGCGATAACTTTATATTTCAACATATGCGATACTATCTGGAGAATTATTATATCAAATCTCAAGACCAAGCTAAAATCCACACCGAATATTACCTGAATGGGACTAATCGTTGCATATAGCAAGAAAAATCGTTCGGCATAGGAAACGAAAAGTCCTTTTGTTGCAATATTCTTATTAAGGATTCTAATATTAACCATTCTTGTGGGCTATCCGACCACTGCAACACATTGCAGGCGAAAATCATGGCCACTATGGCAACATTCAAGGATTCCTCTTAAAAGGGTTCTGCGGCCTAGGTATATAGTAGGCAATTATATTGTATATAAATTAGCAACAACTGATACGTGGCACACAATTCGAATTCGCTTCGTTTTGCAGAGAAAATAAACCGTATTGGATACGTACTCTTGTACTTAAATTATGTGACCATTCATCGCACAATGACGATTCTTTTATAAGCCACTGTTCTTTGGTAGGGAAATCGAAACAGTTTCAATAAAAAGGAGGAAAAGGAGACGTTCTTACACATCATATGTCAGTGTCAGTGTCCTGCAGTGTCAAATGCAACTATTGCAGCAGCAAAACCTGAAACCTGAACAGTGAAATTCCTACTGAACTCTACGAGACGCAGTTTTTTTTCGAATAAAGTAATGATCCAAAATCTAGTCGGACATAGTTAAACTGCATTGACTGAATAAGTTACCCACATTTCTGAGGCACCAAAGTATTTAGTTCTACGATCTCTTTACTCTTAACTGCTATTGTAAACACTATCAATGTGTTACTCAAACAACACTCAGTGAAATACATTTGAACCATGAAAACATATAGAAACAATGCTAAACAAATTTATTTATTTTTTTTTATCTTTATCCACATAGTTGTTTTTGTGTTTATTTGAAAGTCCTGCATTGTAAAAAATATGCAACAAAATATTATTTTCAATAACACAAAAACAAAACAGCAAAAAAGGTTCAACATTTTTCTCATTGTTGGTGCTACATGAGGCCATTGTTATTAAAATTCTAAGAAAAACACTTTTTTTAATGAAAAACTATTGCGTTGACAAATTTTCTGCAATATTTTATAACGATACACAAAAAATATTTTAAAAATTTTACTCAAAAAATCAAAGAAAAATGTTTGGTTTGCGTTTAATAACCACTTGGAGCAGTGCAATGTAGGATATCACAATGCAAAAATAATTGTATTTTTCTAAAGGAGATTAAGTTTCATTATGATTTACCAATGACATTTAAGTAGAGAATATAGAATTACTGTTACTTTATATTCAAGGATTATATTTTGGATTATAACGTCGTTTTTTACTACCATCTGCAGCCGGACTTAACTACATTTGAAGATTCTTGCAAATAAAGGATAAGTGGGATAAGCGAGAAAATATCAAATTGCACGATCCCGATAGCCGTGCGATCCACAAGTATCGCATGTGGATTGGCATCGTTTCAAATCTAACTAGTATAAGTAATTCAAGTACATTCGTCCAGAAATATGTCTCATCACTGAAAATGATTTTTCAATGAGAATTGGATTCAGTGCACATTCAGCGTACATGCTTCGTTTTCGTTTTCTTCAAGTTAATAGGTAAAGTTTCAACTACAGTGTGTGGTATTTAAGTTCTAATGATTGGAGCAAACCCGATTGCCTCTGATTCTCCTGGACGCTCTCACGAACAGCGATCTTTCGCTTCGTCAACGTATTGTTGTAGATCGATTATTTATTAAAACAATGGCCACAAATATATTTACTGAATTACGAATAGTCCTCTCGATAGGACGATTATGCAATTTTATTATTTGCATGTGTTGTAGACTGCTGTGTCCATGCAACTAATTTGATATATGTTGCTTCAACAAAGTTGCGCAATATTCCCTATTCCAAATCCCCTTTTCTATGTGGCCATTCGACTCTGCTAAAAAGTTTACGCTTCTGCAAATAATAAAAAGTTTGGCGTCCTATTGCATATTCAAATACCATTTGATAATGCATTCTTAACAAATGACTCATCACTTTATATCGCATTAATTTAATATTCTAATGAATTTAAATAAATTTATGCCGTAATCTATTTCTGTTTACTTATTTGAATGCCATCATAAGTTATATTTAAATAACAATTTCATACTCACGTGCCATTTAAATAAATATTTAACAAGCGATCGGTCAATTTTATTGATGTCTCTTATCGCGTTTTTTTTTTTTTTTAAATAAAATTAATAAATTTTTATTCGCTTTAATTAAAATACATTGTGGTCACAATAAATAAACAAAGGCTCCTTTTTTTCATCAAGTGTGTCTGTAGTTATGAATATCTTGGATTCAGTATGATTTAAAAGGACGAAAGCTGTGGAAAATTGGTGTGGTTAGTGCTAGAAGAGAGCTTGTGAGTTCATGGCTAAGCTTTAACATCTTGAAAGAAAATAAGAAATTAAAAAAAAAAATAATTTCGAGAAAAAAATCATTCGTAGTCGATATTTAAATATAGTTGTAGGCTTCACCACTCATTAGTGGGGCTGTGTCAAAAGCCAACTTATAACTCTGACTAAATGTTATGGGCGTTGTCAAATGTTCTGAAAATTATATTTCAGTTTATTAATTTAAAATTAATATCAAAATTCAAAATGTCCTTCAGTTTTTTACTACACAAAATCAATATTTACATCCATCCACTGTTTTAATTTCGTCGTGGGTGTATTTCAGTGAAACTTTAACATTAAATGTAATGGCCGCTAATAATGCTGCAAATAATAATTCTTCTTTTTTTTACTTTTTTGTTTTAGTGTTTGCATGGGGCAGTGAACACACCCTTAAAAAAATTAAAGAACACAACGTTTTGCATGAAAAATACATTTTAAACTTGTTAATCAATTGTACCATGAAATTATTACTGCCTAGTACAACAATTTACGATAAATTTAATATTGAGGGTTTAAAACTGATTAACAATCTGATAATACAAGATGGTGAAAACACTTTTAAACAGAGTAAGTAAAAATGAAACGATTTATCAATTAAATCACATTGAAAAAGTCTACACATAAAACCATAAGCCTTTTTGTTCTTAAGGTTATTTTAATGATAACATAACATGCATAACATTGTTAGTTATTACAAACCATCAGCCAGTGTTACACCCTAGGTTCGCATACTACTTATGTTGGGTGATTAAATTTTATACATGAGTAGTAGCACCTAAGGTTCAAAGTCGACTCCGAATAACAGATTTTTTATGAAACTTTTCATAGCAACTTCATTTACTCTGAGATTTTTTTATCAGAAATCAGCGAAAGAAATAATTTCTTCTTAATATCTGACCTGGGATTTGTACCGTGTCCTTATGTCTAATAAGCCAACACACTACCTACTTGGCTATGACAACTTATTGGCAAACTTTTTTATAGTCGAACCATTTGAAACCTCTTTTTATACGCATGAAGGTTATGAAATTTTCCAAAAATTGTTTTTCCTTGAATCATATCTAAAATAAAACAACTTTGTGAACTTGAAAAGGAAAAAACAACTGAAAAACTTTTGCCGTTTTCCTTGAACTTAAATATTATTTCTACTTTGCTGTGTGTTTATAACATTATTATTGTAAATTATTACAATATGTGCTGAATTACACAGGCATTACAAACCTTTAGAAAGGGTTACGGCCATCTGTATACATATTGTATAATCACATTTTTATGCTGAAGATTTTCTGCGTAAACGCCATGGGCGGCCTGAATGTACAGTATTAAATAAGCTTAGTAAGTATATGAAGGGCAGGCATCAACATTGAAAACAAAGAATGATAGAAGCTATTTCGAATAAAGTGAGTAAATGTCGCTTCTAATTACCTATTAGCGTAGGCCAATGAGGGCGTAGTGAATGTCGATATCTGTAAGCCGTGTAAAAATAGCTTAAAGCGAGGTTGTATTGCAACAAGCCAGTCGAATTTTGAAAAACCTTCTACAACTATTACTAGAATTGCGATCTATGGTTTAATTGCTAGTCTTGAGGGGATGAAAATTTTTTCTTGTTACGATTTATTTTACTTTCCAGCATAGGCTTTAAAAAATCATAATATTTTATAAATAATTGGCAAAAGAAAACTGGAAAAACTAAAACCTTTTGATGCTATCCAAATACCCTATAAATGTAAAAACTTTTGTTGGTTTTTCCCGACATCTACTCAAAGCTATTTTTAATACTTTTTAATTCTCAAAAACAAAATTGAACTCGCCTGTGTGCAATACATTGTGATTGTAGGATTGTATACGAATATTTTCCATATTGTTGGCACTTTGTTATTGTGTTTTGCCTTTATTTTATTTTCTTTATGTTTAAATAAATGGGAAAAATTTTACTATAAGGATAGCAACCGAACCAGTCAAATAATTCACAATAAACAAAGGATCCTTTGAAAACAGAAATAAAGTGTTCATTCGATGCACTATTTCCAGTGACCCTAACAATTGGACAACAAATGATTCTCAGTGGAGTAAAACATTTTCTTTTGTTTTTACTTCGACAATGAAAACAAGAACAGCAAATATAAACATAAAATCAACACAAATGGCAAAATGTACAGAGAGTATTAACTACCAATAAACTTTTTACGGAAATCCTGTTTATTTTGTGGCTTCAATACTCACATTTTCTTTACTTTATTTCCATATGTGGGCAGAGATTGTTTTTTAATAGCAAAGGACCTATTATTTAAAGTAAAACTGGGAGTATTGATTTAAATGTAAAAAACTTACTAAAAAAAAAAAATAAAATAAAGTAATACTACAAAATTTTAAAAGATTAATTTGTTCGGTTGTATCTTATTCTAGTTAGTCTAAATTGACTGCCAAATAAGCCTCTTTAGTTCACTTAGGTCTGATAAGAAGTACCATTGGTATACTATTAAACAATTTTATGAAGACAACAATCAAATAGATGCCAGCCACAGGTTCAATCCCTAAATCAGGCGTTTCGGCAAAATGGAGTATGAAAGAATATTTTTCCGGCGCTTTCTTCGCCACCAATCTTCTAGCAAAAACCCTGGAAGTAATTAAAACTGAATTGAAAAGCTTCTCAAAAAATATTGTCAAAGGGAATCGACTTTAAACTGTAGGAACAAAAGAGACTTATAGTTAAAATTAACACACACAACATGGTGTGTCATTAGTTTTCGAAAAAAGATTGCCAAATATTAACAAATAGTAATAGTAGTAGTGGTACAATTCTCCACAGTCTCACTGTGGATATACTGTGAATTTTTTATTCCTTTTCTCAACAAACCATGATCTCTGGATACTTTTTAATAATGTCCACATTAAAAATAATTTTTATACAGACAGATGCTCATATTTTTGCCATCAATACGTTTTTTTCTTATTTATATACAGTCTGTTAACAAAATAAATCAAAATACTTCCAGGACATCTACGTCGCAAATTAAAATTTTATTTTGAAAAACTGTATTACCTTTTGAAAAATATTCTTTTTTTTTTTTTTGTTCAAGGGAAGAGAAAAGAATAATTACTAAAATGTGCAGTACAAACAGTATACGAATAATTCAAAGTAAAAACTACAAGAGAAATTATTTAGGAAGAGAAAAGGAGATGCGCAAAGTACAATTTGCAAGTTTTCGTTTATGTCCATCAGTAAGAAAGAAGAACAAGAATTTTGATAGTGTATTTTATTTTTCTTTTCAGTCGAAATCTTATAATAGGATTGTTAACTATCTTTTTGTACTCTCTTTCTTTGCTTCTTGTCATCCTTTGAATCATTTTACCAACGTTTTATAAAGTACTTGCAATGTCATAAAACATTTTAGAAGCATCTGCAAAGGTAAACAACATTATGATGGCATGAGTTTTAATTGAACATTTTTTTCTGTTCTTCTCTTGCATAACGTTCTCTTTTAATATTCTTTTAAGTGGTACAAAACTTATTAAACACTTACATACTATGTATGATGATTATTAAGTTCGCTGGTGGTATAGTGGGTATTTTGTTGATTACTCTAAATCTTCATGTATGGAGCCTTGCGCTGTGTCAAGGGTGTCTCAGAAAGTGTGAATTTTTTGAATTTAGTTTAATTTTTTGTTTATACTTAAATTTAAAAGCTTTCTCATATGTTTACTCTGTTCGAACAAGAAGAATGTTGAACAAGTTTAAAGAAATTTTTTTGCTTTATGGCACCTTCTATTATCCTCTCTGCTATAAAAGAAATGTAGCAGTGATCTCTAAAAATGCCCATCAACAATATCTCTGTCATTAAGGAAAAGCAATTCGTCTTCAATTGTTACTTCTTAGGCCTTTGCAGGCAGCATTAGATTTTATTATTTACTTAATCACTTTGCTGTCATTTGATAAGATTATAGGATCTTATCAGCCTGAGGCATTTTTTTATGCTAATGTGTGTGTGAAGTCACGACAGTCTATTAGGTATTGGGTGGAGTTATTAAAGAAGAGTCCGTAGTTAAAACCTCATCTCAGGCATTTCGAGCAAACGAATTATAAAAAGACTTCCTCTCAGCATTCTTCAGGAAAGAACTCTGATATAAAATAAAATTACCATAAAATGTATCATCTGGTAGATTCCGTCACTTTTGTTGGCCAGGTTGTAATCATAATTAAAGTGTTATAACGATAGATAAATAATTTCTCCTTTTACGGAGTGTCATGTAGTCATCTCATACTAAATATATTTATTTATTTAAGAATTACAATACAATTACAAATTATATTATAATCATGTACGAGCTGAGTAACTTCGACCATATGCCCGGTGTAGTGTCACAGACCAGAGCCTCTGGTGGAAATCGAACCCATGACCCTCACGCTAATAGTCTAGCACACTACCCACTAGACTACCAGGGCGCTCTCATACTAAATATAACTTTCCCACGTTTATACAGAAAGACTTTTTCTTTTCGAATTCTGATTCTTTTTTCTTCCTTTATTTTAAAATAAAATTATGCAGTAAATTAAAGCATTCCAAAGTGCTTTACCAACAAAAAAAATTCAGATACATAGAGAGAGAAAATGAGTGAACATATTAATTGTATACATTTAATTACAACACTTCCTTTTATCCACTCTCCACAAGTATTTCTTTCAGCAGCTTTCGTTATTACCAAAAAAAGAAAACAAACCAAACCAAACTATGAAATTATGCGGCTGGATAATCAAAACAAAACTGAATCATAAAAATGCTACAATTTTATGGTATTTGGATTGTTTTAAGAATTGTTGTGCTACTGACGCACTGTATATGCAACATTTTCCGCCTCAAATGCTCTTTAAAGATCTTGGCATGTGTTTTATTTCACGCAAATTTCATTTTACATGATCTTGACCGAATTTGTGGTACGATAGTTTTGTTTTATTCTCGACTTTCTATGGCTTTAGTGTAATGGAAAACATCTGCTGTGGAAAACAGAAAAAAAAATTTTTATGATTAATTTCTTAATTTTTTTTAATCATTCAATATAAAAATTTTACTATGACGAATGGACAAATTAAGAGATTATTGAAGAATAAAAATTTACAATAAAAATTAAATCGTCTCCTGATAGTTTATATCAATTAGAATTGAGAAGATTTAATGAAATATTAGATGAAAATGGCTTAAAAAATATATGAATTTAAATTAGTTTAAAGATAATTAACATTCAGATTAGGGATCGAGAAATAATACATACTGTTGGGGGTCAAACTGCATGATCTCGACTGTCAGACTGGCCGATCACGTACTAATATCACTCGTGCCGTATATCCAATGTAGCATGGGCTGGGTGGTCATGTTGCTGGTGTCCAAAGCATACAAACCAGACCAAAAAAAGTTGACATTGTGGCCCAGAGGTATTAATTGTTCCTTTTAAAGGATACCGAATTATAATTCTTGTAAAAGGAAGCATGCACTGATCATACTAAATTTACTTCTAAATTTTGTTTTCACTTTCGCTATGATGTTGTTCAAGGATAACAAAATATTTTTTTCTATCAAATTCTATCCAAATTAAAAAAAAAAAATAAAACTTACCTTTGCATCTGCTTGGTTATTTCATGGAAATATGTAAGTACGTGATTTTATTTTCAATCACTTGATTAAAAATGAACGCCTTTATTGCATGTCCAAGAATTAACATCAAGTTAGCAGTGAATCTTTTAATTTCCCTTTAACATTGGTTTTATATTTTTCTTCCTATATTTTACAGGACAATAAACTTTTGAAATATCAAAAAGGAAGTGGAAGTGCACAACACAGACATACATATCTGAGCCATACACACGTAAAGTGTAACCCATAAAAAGGTATTATTTTACTTTAATACGTCGATAAAGAACCGAAAATTAAACGTAGCCAATGAAAGCCAATGATACAACAGACATTTTAATACAAACCTATAAATATCGAAGGAGAAAATTCCTTTAAAAACGAAAAATTTCATACAAAAAGTGGCTCAAACGGCTTCAAGAAAAAGATTTTAATGAAAAATAAAACAACAAACTATGCATCCCCAAACATTATGGATGAATCTGACGGTTACTACACCCAGTTGAATACCAAAGAAAATACCGATAAATACAGTGAACTACTAAAGCCATCTGTAAACAGACTATACAGCAGCAGCCCTTGTCATTATAAAGCAAAACATAGAAACAATTGCTGTTACAGCTCCAGTGACAGTTTCAAACGTTGTGTTTGTTATTGTAAACTGTATAAGAAAAGATTAAAAAAAACTTTCTACATGTACTCATATGTTGCACATGCCATAACTGCAGCAGCCTCTACAATAGCTGTGGCAGCAGCCGAAACTGCCACTTCAACACAAGAGCGCATCAAGTTTGTTTATGAAAGTTCACATGCCTCATCACAGGCTTCCTACGATGAAAATATTTTTAACAACACTTTCATTTTGGCCAGTTCTGTTTCCTCCGCCTCATCCTTCTCCTCAGCGGCATACTCAGCTGCAGCAGCAACATCATCGTCATCAATATTTGCTTATAATGATTCCTCCACCTCGATGGTGGGCCTACCATACGCTAATGGCTCATCATCATCACCCGCCTCATCTTCATCAACCGCAAATGTTTCATCGCCGTCGTCAGCTTTCAGCGAAGTGGGCGTTAATGTTTCGCTAACGTCATCCGATGACTGGTCACATTTTTATGATCTCGTTCTCTCCTGGCAGGGCATCTGTTTAATCGCTGTCTTTTGCACTTTCATTGTGATTACCATTATTGGCAATACTCTGGTCATATTGGCTGTTATAACCACACGCCGTCTGAAAACGGTTACAAATTGTTTTGTAATGAGCCTGGCAGTGGCCGATTTACTAGTGGGGATATTTGTCATGCCGCCAGCGGTTGCTGTACATTTAATAGGTGAGTGGCACCATTTATTGGCATTCAAGCATTGATTTAGTCTCAGTAAATTCTTGAATATCACTTTTAGTTACTTTACATGCCATTTTTTAAAAGCAAGCGTTTTTTTTATCATTTTTATTTACTTAAAGACTTTTTTTTATTTGTTGTTGTTGCTTTTTATCGAATTCTTACGTGTCCAAATCCTAAAAGCAATTTATTACACTTGTGTTGTGTTCATTCGTTCTGATGCCTGATTATATGAAGGTATGGTTATGGGTTAATAATTGTAATGGATGGTGAAAATATTCTTTCTTATTTAAAAGCCGTTGAATACTAAAAAGGGGTCCAATTATGAAACATGTTAAGACTAAAATTTGTGCAAGTTTGGAAAACTTGACATAAATGGATTTCAATATGGTCACTGATAGTCAAATCATAATTGAGGCAATAGCATCCCGTCTAGAAGTTGACTTATTAAACGTAAGGAAACGATCCGAAACCCTGTTCGGACATCTTCAACAAAACGGAATATGAAATATTTCTTAGACTTTAAACTCTAAGTCACTGCACTCAGATGTAAAATTAGCACACACAACATAAGTGCTGTGTGAAGCTAGATCGCAATACTGACTAAAGATTTGTAATGACCAACTATGTATGTACGTATGCAAAACATTCAAAGATACAAGACTAAAGACTATTCTCTGCTGTAAAGAGGTGATTAACACATTCTGCAAGGATAGCATACTGTGCATTATAAGGCTTAAGTATCCATCAAGAAGTAATCGAAAACGTCGAGACGAAAAATATTCTGTAGTTATCCTGATGAGAGGACACGAGAGAATTCTGATCAGCTATATTATTCGACACCGCATGCACATGAATGCAGGGTGTCCGTTGAGAGATGGAATATTTTTTATGTTATTACCCAGCCTTCATAAGTTTGAGATCCCAATGTTTTAGGGAGGGTAACATACTACACATATGACTGAATGAAATTACGGGAATTTATGTAGCATTCAGATTTCATATAGGAAATATGTTAAGTGTGTATCGCTAACCTATCACGTAGTTCAGATAACTCTATACATATGCATTGTGAGGTCAATTTGAATGCAGCATAGATATAGTCCAAGAATTTCTTTCTTCATTTGCCGACTTATATTCGAAACAGTCTATGTGTTTACTTTTCAAGTGAATTTTCACAAGTTCTGGCATTAAATGATTCTTCATGACATGAGCAGTAACATTGACTCTGTTTAGCGTTCTCAGCGTTCAAGCTAGAGTTATAGATATCAATAGTTCTCAAGCAGCTAAAAAAAATACTTGAAGCCCAAAGTTATTCACCATACTGTTATCACGTAGAATTCCTTAGCATAAATTGAATAAATTAACATCCATTAAAATGAAATCTTTTATCTGAAAGGAGGAGATGCAAATCTTAATCCAGATGACAATGAAATCCAAAGTTAGCCGTAAAACGTTTTTCTATATTAACAAAATGAAAATTTAATTAAGCGCCATGGTGTGGCATTTACAGTTTGCGTGGCATTTAAGGACACCAATTTGTACGTGATGTGTTGTTCTTTTGTACTCCTTAAGGCAGATTTTTTGATGCCATTCGACAATTAAGTCGTAAAAGCATATAAAAAATGTATGAAAAACAATTTTCTTACTTTCTTAACTATTCATGAAGGTGTAAGAGAAAAATAAAAGTAAACAAAACACTTTGTTAACGAAATATGAAATTTGGAGAGTGTAATTATGTTAAATGTTATAGTTTGAGGGGGTATTTATTTTGTTTAACGCCAAATCATTTTGTCTGCATTGTAAGCTGTTAAGCAATTTTGTTGTAATTTCATTTAACTGCAATTGAGGCAGAAATAAATCAAAATTTTCGTAGCCGGTAAGCTGGAGAATTTATGGAGAACGGTACATAGCAAGAGTTGTTCCTGGCTGGGATATTGTTTTTGTTTATTTCATAGAACTCTGGATTAACGCATCTTTCGGAGTGAGTCTCTTCACTTGCTAAGGCTGCCTAGAATTTTTCAACGAGATAACTGATCCGTAGAATACAGAGGAATACAGGAAACTGTGGCTTCAGCTGTATTGCTTTAAATATTTTTTTTTTTTTAATTAAATGGAAAAAAGTCTGTTGCATGTGTTTGTAATATTTTTTTGGTTCTTATTCTCTTTATATTTTGACTTCACATTCTGCACTTTCTTTTTCTTTATGGTTAACACGCATATGAAATTTTAATTTCTTTTAAAACAAGATCAGAAGAAGAGGTCAGCCAGTATAACCTTAAGCGTTTATATGTTGGACTTAAAAGGATTAAATTAAATTATTTAACCTCCAAAGAAATTAATATAAGACCTTTAACTCAAAAGAGTATTTCTTTATTCTTTTATACCCTTTGGCACACATTTATGGACATGAAACATTAAAAATTCCTAAAAAAAAAAAATACCAACATTAAGACATCACAAAGAATTTACGGAGGTATTTTTCTTTACCTGTACCACATACAGAAACGTGGCATACATTTCTTTGTAACAAACGCAATAACAATAGAAAGATAAAGAGAGACTGGGAAAGAGAAAATTCTTCAAATAATGTGGAAACATTTTTTCCTTACAATTTGTTCTTTGGAAACGATTGCCTACAGAAGCCTAAGGCGCAAAGACGAATTTGATTTGCAATAGCAGGATGAAATTAAACTTTCAAATATAAGAATTATTTAATAAAGATGAAAAAATTAAAGGCACATCAAAAACATGTGAAAAGTCAGATCTTAAAGGAAAGGTTTTTAATTGCATTTCAACAATGAAAAGGAAAAAAAATTGTTTTTCAAACAAATATTGGACAAAATGTTTGAAGGAGGTTTTATTAAAACAGATTCTAAAATTAATCAGGTGTATAGGAAGGGAGTAAAACCCAGCCACATAGCCACATAATAGTCTGACTGTCTGTTTCATGTGTATCAAGTTTATACGTAAAACTTACCATGCACCATATAATGTACCCCATGGTAACAGGCGACCATTTTATTTGGATTACAAACTTGTCGACAGTGTTTTATAAGAAATTTCGACACAATTTTTAAAAATATAAAAACTTAAATAGTTAATGAAACGAATATATTTGCTAATATAGTTGTTTATTAAGGAAAGAAATTAAAAATATTGTGGATCCCAGCACAAAAGAAAATAGGTGAGATTCAAACTATTTTATTTAACAAAAAGAAGGGGGATTCCACTGGGTATGTAGACAGTAGTTGTAGTTGTATTTTAAATTTAATCTTGTCCCAAAAGTTTAAGAGATACGCCTGGAGGGAATATTTTTATTTAACTTAAAAGTTTTAAACAATTCCAACCCAAACTGTTTTTACTTCTTATTTTAGCTTTAAAAGTGAACTTGAATTTTTTTGTATAGGGTATTCTTCTAAGAGCTTAATGAATTTTTTTTATTACAGTCGGGTACATAATTTCATGAAATGTATTCTTTAAATTCGATTTTCAGTATAAGTCTGCCGCGGCTACGAGGTTTAGAAGCTTGCATATGGGCATCCAATGTTCGAATAGGTGCTGGTGTGTCGGTATAAACCAATGACTTAATACAGCCCCATAAAAATTAATTCAGAGGCGTCAAATGCTCAAGGGATACCAGTCAACAGGACTGCTTTCGGAAAAAGTTTTCCAGGAGTTGTAACAGGACCACTTTTGCAAACAAACTTGTAATTAAATTCAGTTTACAAAAATATCGGCTGTTAAGAACACTGCAAACATCGTAGTCTAGTAGGTAGTACACCGGCTTATTAGGCAGGAAACCATAGATCTACTCCCTCGTTAAGATACCTCAAACATAACGCAATATGACAAAACAATTTTTTCGGCGACTTCTTCTCAGCAGCACTCTGCAAAAAACGTTGAGAGTGCAATAAAATTTCTTAAATCTGTCATTCTGACTCGACATTAGACTGTTGGCCCCGGTACTCATAAGTAAAACGAACACACACAACATTGGTTGTGTGAGAAGCTTGGTTGTAGTCCTGACAACTGTGTCATAAAAACCAATTAAGTAAATAAGCCAGAACACTAATTTCTTGAAACCAAATTTAGCTGATCATTAATTCAGTCAACATAGCGTACGTTACATTACGTAAAGGCATTAAATCCAGCGTGTAATTCATTCACAACTCAACTTGGATGCTGTTAAATGATATTGCGTACTATATGGCAAATTGATTCGTCTTGTAGGAAACAAATTTCGTTGACGTTTTGTTGAATAACACTTGATTAATGTTTAGCTGTTTAACTTCGAAATGAGGACCAATGTGCAAACCACACCAACACAGGGCTCTGACGTATGTAATACAGCCTTTTTGTATTTTTTGACATTCGATTTTGTTTTGTTTTTTTTTAATTTTTATCATACCTTTTATAACATCCACAAGGATGTACCAAATTTGCTTAGATTAAAAAGAAAAATTGGTGCAACAACCGTAAAATTTAAATTTGAAACTTAACAGAAATTTGTGAAACCAAAAGAAATTAAAATTAAAAGAAAAATGTGGATTGAAAATTTTGTTTAAAGTTGTATTGTAATTTTGTAAAAAATGTAAAATTATAATTTTGTAACAATAATAATACATAAAAAATACAATAAAACTGAGTGACTGGTGTGAAGTTTATTTTATTGGATAAGTTTTCCCAGAAACTAAACCCGAAAAATATATATCCAAAGAAGTGTGCAAAGTCGAACAGACAGCAAAAGGAAAAAGGAGAGTATTATTTGTGATTTTTTAGTGACTTTGGAATTTTTTTTTTTATTTTTTGTTACATTCTGTTGTACTGCCCCTGAGAACAACAGGGGCATACGACATTCCCCAAATGCAGACCACGATTTAACAGATGTTAAAACAGATATGTTAATTGTTCTCAGCTAACAAATAATCAAATCGTTAAAAAAAAATTCTCTACTCAATGAGAATCTTGAAATTATTTTCTTAATGCGTATGCCGTGTCATGTATGCCGTACAACTGTATATAGCCTGGAGTGTTTGATATTATTTTTTAAATAAATTTCTTACATTTCTCCCATTCCATCGAACCCTAATCTTTTTTGGTTTCTTTTTTTTTTATTAAAGAATTTGAATTTATGAACCACAAGATGCTTTCAGGTTCCCCTTTTAAAGACCCCAATTTGTGGTTCTTACATTTTTAAATAAAATTTTTCTTTGTTTATGTGTGTGTGTTTGTTTTTTTTCATACCTTTTATTAAATTTGCTTAACAAACAGAAAAAAAAATCCCCTTTTTTCAAAAATTATTTGCCTTTTCTGAATTTATTTTGTTTTCTTAGGTTCCTGGCAACTTGGTTGGGTACTTTGTGATATTTGGATTTCCTTGGATGTACTTCTGTGTACCGCTTCTATATTAAGCTTATGTGCCATAAGTGTGGACAGGTAAGTTCACCGTTTTTTGCTCGATACGCTAACAAAAATTTTTTTTTAGTTTTCAATTTCATTTCGGTTTCTGTTTTGTGTTTGTTTTATTACAATATTCTTGAAAATAGTACTTTTTTCCCCTCTCTCTCTATCTCTCTCTCTCTTCTTTAAGTTATACATTTTTAATTAAAAAACTTTTTTTGTTAGTTAAATTATACAAATCTTTTTTCTTCTTTTTCTTTTTGGGGCCAAATCATGTTGTCTTGGATGTATATACGTTTGGTTTATAACAGATATTTGGCTGTTACACAACCTTTAACGTATTCACGTAAACGACGCTCGAAACGTTTGGCTCTCATTATGATACTCATTGTTTGGGTCTTAGCCTTGGCTATAACTTGTCCACCAATATTGGGTTGGTAAGTATTAAGGTTTTAGTGTAAAACCTAACTGTAAACAGAACCTAAATAATTATTTGCACAAAATGAAACAAAAGCGCAGAGTAATATAAAAGAAAGGAAAAATGGAAAACACCAAATGAAAAATATTCTGCAAGAATAAAGTTTCGCTGGGGGGTGGAGGATAACCAAAATAAAATAAAGAAATCGTTAAGAATATATATGTAGAGGTGTGTATAGTCTGACAAAAATGGTTTGATTGTGACTGTCAATTAATGAATCTTTTTATTTCCTTTATCTGGTTCAATTAAAGTAATATTGGAGCGCCGTTATCCATATATGAGAACATATTAAAATCAACACTTTCAACACATTCATTATTTGCCATTAGAACCGTTTCAATCAGTCAGGTATTACGACTGAACTTCTCACATCACTACTGTTCCATTCGTTGAATTCAACCATCAGGGGCATTGGTTATTACCACAGTTTTTGTCAAAATGTTGACTGATACCTAATCAGTCGGTAAAGGAAATATTTTCTTCATACTTCATTTTTTATAAAGTATCATCGATAGCTAGATTAGAAAATTGTATATATCGAATGACGTCATAAATATGTATCATAAGGTTCTATCAATAAAATTTATGATTTACAAGAAAAAATTTAAGAAATTAAATTTATGTAATTTTTATTAAAATATTTCACAAAGATTTGGTAATTTCTTAGTAAACAATTTACAATTTTATTACGACATGAAAATGATTAAGAAATCTAACCCTTATTAAACATGACAGCTAAACAGATGAACAACAGTCGCTTGTCAAACTGACAGTGAACGATAAAATAAATAAATATTTAAGCAAACCATACCCCATGTTCATATCTTATAAATATTTTAAATAAAATTTTATTTGCATAATGCGTAGATTCAATAAGTCCTTGTCAAATGCTGGTTGTAAAACAAAAAATGTCAAATTTAAAATTTGATTTTATAAAATCAGTGACTGATTTTTTCATGCCACTTTGCCTGTGGAAAAAATTCAATTTATTACTACTGTTGGTTAAACTTTTCTGTCTGTCTCTGTGTATCTTTCTTCAACAGAATATTTTAATATTCTGGTTGTTTTGTTTTACATTTTCTTTTGGTAGCTGAATGCAATAGAAAACATTTGTGATATTCTAAGAAATACTAGTTAGTTTAAGGAAAATGATTAAACTCAGTGGTTATATTAAAAATTTGAGGTTTTTGTTTATCGTTTTATATCCTTAAACCTAATTCGTTTTATTTTTTTTTTCTTTTTTTCTTTACTCTTCCATTGTTTTAGGTATGAGCCGGGACGTCGCGATTTAAATGAATGCCGTTACAATCAAAACGAAGGTTATGTGATATTTTCAGCGATGGGCTCATTCTTTATACCAATGGCGGTTATGATTTATGTCTATGCTAGGATTTCTTGTGTTATAGCCAATAGGCATGACAATATGACTGATATCAGTGTCCATAACAAGGTGAGTAAAAGAAACTTACAAATTGTACGATTAGGTGAAAGAAAAATTTCATTTTGAATGTCTTTTAATTTCCTTTTGATTTTTTCATTACTTTACGTAGAAATTCAAACGTTATACTGCTGCCGATATAGACAATGAATTGGATCAGGATTTATCAGAATTTGACTTAAGTTCTGGCCATAAGAAACAACAGGCCGCCAGGACATTGTCAAATCAAACATTGGCCAAGGATTTACAAGAAATTATGGCTCCAGACACGGAAATTGCTGGCAATACAGCACAATGCCATTCATTGTTGGTTATGCCGCAACAGCAGCTTAACTCTCCGACTGTTAATAATGGCTGCTATGAATTGAAAATGCCAGCCTCATTGAAAAGAACACCCACTGCCTCATCTGCCATAACCACAATGACAAGTTCAACTTGCATAGGTACTGGTACACATACAGCAACAGCTGGTATAGCTTTGGAAAATCCATGGACGTTTACACCGCTCAGTCCAGCACAACAACAAGCACAACAACAGACTTCTATACATCATCATCCACATCATCATCATCATCATCAGTATCAACAACATGCCCATCCAAATAAGCATATGCGTACGCACAGCATTAGACATCAGCATTATTTAAGCACACCTACGCCCGCTACTACCATTACCACCGCCACCACCAACGTGAATAACACGCTTAGTACACCCGACGCATTGGTAACGGGTAGTGGTAGCTCTATATTACGTCATCCCACTACACCACAACTACGTTCACATCATCATCATCACTATACCAGCAAATCCTTATCAAATCGCATTTCATCGCTGAAAAAAGAAACGAAAACTACTCAAACCTTAAGCATAGTTGTGGGTGGCTTTATAGCCTGTTGGTTGCCATTTTTCATCAACTATTTGATTACACCGTTCCTCGATGAGGATCAGGTTAGCAGTACCCTGGCCAAGGTACTGACCTGGTTGGGTTGGTTCAACAGTGCCATAAATCCTTTCATTTATGCATTCTACAGTGTGGATTTTCGTGCTGCATTTTGGCGTTTAACCTGCAAACGTTTCTTTTCCTCCTCAACGAAACCGCAATTCCCTACGAATACCATGTCCATAAGACGATAGTTAAAGATGAATACCGTTAAGACAAAAACAACGTATAGCATAGAACAACAATACAATTAAGACACTAGACGTTAAGATTTAAAATTTTAATTTTCAATTCCATAAAATATAAATTAAAATTAGGAAAAAATAAAATAAAATAAAATAAAATAAAAGAATAAAAAATAAAAACAAAGAAAAAGAAAAATTAAAAGAAGAAAAAATTTTAATGAAAAAAAAGTGAAAAATATAAAATATGATTTAAATAAATGAAAACTTTTAACGATATTTCCTTCAAATAATTCTTATGCATTTTTTATTTTAATTTTAATTTTTTATTTTTTATTCTAAAGAGTTTATTGTTTATTTATGTAACGCTTTTATTATCCCTAAATTGGCTCTGTTTAAAAATTAATTGAAAATTTTCCATAAAAGTTCCTTTCAAAACGGCATTTGTATATTAAACGTAGAGTAACGGGGACCTATGGAAGCAAATGAAAAACCAATTAACCAAACACTTTGATATGGGAATTAATAATTTGGAAAAATGTTTCTTACGAATTTAAAAGAGTTTCTTTACAAACTTAATTAATTAACTCTGCTATAGAATTGAAAAAAAAAAAATTCCATATAAACAGCAAATACATATAATCATGCCATGAAGTATTAAGTCACCTTAAAAACCCATGTTCTTTTGAAAATTTAATTTAAATTTAGAATTCCTACGTGGACTCCTATAAGTATAACGAATTCTATACAAGTCTTTTGATTTAGTACGGCATCAAATTGGTTTAATGAAGCAATCCATAAAAATCGACTTTTTAAAGCAACTTCGGCAACAACGCAAAGTTGAATTAACATGCCACGAAGAATAAAATGAAAATAATGGAGTATTAAATTTAAACATTGCAGTGTTATTCAACATCGTAGCCGAATCGTTTAAGCAGTAATAAACACTTAAATTTATAAGCATGTCGAACGTATGTACATACATATATAAGGACAAAAGGCAAAAGGGGTTGTGAATGATAGCAAATTTGCTCTATTAACTCATTAGAGGTACCGTCTCAATGTAACACTTATCAATATTACAATAAAAGCACTTTCTCGTAATATTTTTACGAAGTACGCCACTGTTTATTATTCGGTATTATTCCGAGTAATAACCATGCAGGGGTGAAACTCTTCTTCACAATTTGTAAATGAAAGATATATAGGCGAACGTTACTATCCGAAACTAAATTATGGAAGTTACATTTAACCTGTGTGGGCGAAACTTATCTTGTTATTCTATCATGTGACTTATATTCATTATCGGTGTTCATAAGTTTTGATTCATGTCACATTGTGTCGTGTTAACAGGTTTAGGAATATTTATGACAACTCATCCTCTCTCAGATCTTTAAATAGGTGGTTGGAATGCGAGAATTTTTTGCTTGGTTAACATCTAGTGCTGAATAGCGGTATCATCAGAAAATTCTCGAATATCGGTGTGATCAACAGATGTATTGTGCACCGCGTCTATTCTGTACATATATTGCCAAATTCACTTCCCTTATATTTCGTATATATCGCCGCCGTCTAAGTAGGTAGTGTATTAACTTATTAGACACGTGTCGTTGCTTCAAATTCCAGCTCAAACATCTCTAACAAAATGAAATTTGAAAAATATTTCTTTCGGTAACTTTCACGCAGCAATCTGCTGGCCAAAAACCCTGAGTGCAATAAAATTGTCAAGAAGACTATTCAAAAATCTGAAGATCGGAGCCGTCTTTAAACTGTACATCCCGCCACTCATGGATAAAATTATCTTACACCACATAGGTGGTGCTAGAAGTTATTTTGGAATTCTGTCTGAACATACCTATTAACTGAGTAAGTAAATTGTATTTCACGCTGAGTTTTCCCTTAAACGCGCTTTTTTCGGACAAGCTTAATCAAGCCTAATTTGTAAACTCTCCTGATGTTTATTAGATGCACAAATCAGTCCATCACTTTCTGGTTTTCGATTTGTATCCAAGGTGTCATCGACAAATGAAATGAATTAATTCTTTACCTTCACCGAAGTCATTAAATCAACGAGAGCTTTTTGTAGAGAAATTCCAGAGTTCCTGCACAGAAAAATCCTTTCGAACGTAGTTATCAAGTGAATAAAACCAACACTTGCACTCTTAATATTCGAGATAACCTGTACTAATATTCATGGACTAGCTAAAGACTAAAATAGAAAATAAAAATAAGACTCAAAGAGAAATAAGTCAGAAGCGCTTAATTGTGGTAAGTAGGTTTATGACTTGAGACTTGAGATTTGTTTAAAAAAAAAAACGTAAAAGCTCTACAGCTCTAATGTTTTTCAAATATTTCAGATTGAATTTCGAGTCTCTTAATTGTGTGTGATTGAAACTTTCTTGGTCATTTTGAAGCAATATTATAAAACTAATTTCAGTAAAATGTAATGATTATCCTTAATTAGAATGGCCTTGAGTGTGTTGCAGACTAATGAAATTAGTAAAAATAATCACATTAATTAAAGACTTTTTGTTTCTGTTTCCTTTTTGACTAATGAAACCAGACCTCAATTTATCTGTATTAAAACTTTCTGATGAACATTTTGCAACTCATATTCGGTTAAGCATTTAATCTTCACAATTTATTTACAAACTTGAACGACTTAGGAGACAAAATAAGATGAATAAAAGAAAATTGCAATATTTTATCAGCACTTCAAGGACAACTAAAATGCTTGCATCTCTAACACTCAAGTTCTATAACCATCTCATCATATTCAGCTCTTTTAAAGAAAAAGTTTCTAACACACGCACAAGATTTTATACGCTTAACCAAGTGTAACCGGCAACAGTAAAGTCTTTAAAAGGACACAAAAGAAGTTGGACTTAACTGGCAATTGAATATTTTCATTCTGCAAGTGTTTACTGTACAGATACTGTCTCTGATTTTGCCTTTTTGATGACTGTTCATGACTTACCTGAAGCAATATGTCAACCTGTTAACAATTGCAACAACTTACACAAGAACTTCTAATAGCATGTATAAAAACAAATGAATAGGAAACGGCAGTAATAAATTCACAACATTATATTTATAAATAAGAACTTATGTATCTCTACCATATTCAGAAATTTTTATGTATACAGTCACGAAGAAACTTTCATACAAACTTTACTCAGTTTAGTATGTCTTAAGGTAGATTTGCATGGTGTGAATACATGTGTGAATTACTTCTTAAATCGCATTTATTAATCAAAGTCACAAGAAAATGTAAAACTCTTACCATACATACTACAATTTAAGATAATAAGCTCTACTTACAATAGAATTAATTTACAGGGGGTTCCGCCCATTTATTAGTATACAATTCAAAGCTGTGTACAACACAATACGATTATATGTCATGGTATAATATCATACAGACGATGGCTACAGGTTCGCTTATCAAATCTGTTTCATGTTGCTCAAGTGTTTCGAAATAGAGATTCGAGCCTAGAGAACCTTATCCTTCCCCTTGTAGTGAAAGATACAATAAAACTTGTTGCTTGATGATGCTATGACTGCATACGGCTAGTAAAGCCAATTAAGACTACTCAAACGGAGATACAAAGTCCTTCAACTTCCCACCCAAATATCCTCGAATCGTATTGCATTACAAACAAAACTGGAACATAAAACACAATTCAGAACTATGAAGACAGCAAATCCTTTACAACCTAGCTTCTTCAGTCACCGAAGAAATATTTTTTTCATATTTCGTTGAGAGATATCAGCCATGTGGTACGTGTTATAACGGAGTCCTCGTCTAGAACCAAAGCAAGTTATACACTTCAAAGCGGCTACTAATTTGAACTATACTTACCAAATACAATTGATGAAATAGTCTCTCCCACCATCGTTCAGTACATTATTTTGGAGTTAGGAGAACTGATGATGATGAGTCATGGAATTAGTTCATGTTTTAATTGCCGTGAAGAATTTCTATCCGGGGATCGTTTCACATATGGATGTGTAAAGCACAATCCGATTTAGTAGCAATGAAACAGTGAAGTCATGTAAATCAATAGAGTTTAACCTATCATTGTCATTAATAAGCAATTTAGCCCTCTTGATTAAGTGGTCCCGAGGATTTATACTATAAATCTAGGAATCGGTAATTTTCTATTCTTTTCTCTATCTTTTTATCTTTCTCTTAATCTCCCTCTCTCTCTCTCTCTCTCTCTCCCCTCTTTCTCTCTACCTCTCTTTCCCTATGTATTAAAAGTAAAAGCAATCGTTATAAACAAAGTACAACCGAAGAAAACAAAGTATTTGTTTTGGCTTTTAATTTAAACTTTTTCTTCCAATACCTCCATGAAGAATTTCTAACTAAAAAGTATAATTTTTAAATTCTAATTCTCCTAAATTCTAGTTATGACAAAAACAAAAACGTTAAAAGTGGAATTTAAAAGTAAAAACAAAAAGGAAATAAAATTTTGTAAATATTTTGTTAAAAAAAAAACTTAAACAATTTCTATCTTAAATATGTTGTATAAAGCATTCTAAACTAAAAAGAAATAAAAAAATATAAAAATTTTTAAAAAAAAAGTCTGTAGCTTTGTAATAAAAGTATTCGAAATATTTCTTTGAAAACATATGAAAAGCCGAATATTGCATTACAACAAAAAGAAAATGTTTAAATAACTTATTTAATCTTTTAACATAATCAATAAAAATATTATAAAAAAATAAAATAAAAAATAAAAGCAAAAGTATTTAAAAATAAATATGAATTGAAATTCTTCTTTGAGTGTTAAGATTGAATAACGTAAGTGGTAGAGTTTGTGGAATATTTCCGAAGTTAATTGAAATTCCTTTTCAATTTAAAGCGATAAACGGAAAACACCGTTAATTCACAAATAGAGAATTTTGACAAAATAGAGCGATGCATCAATCCATTAGTCTTGCAAGAATTTTTCGCAGACACACTTAAAAACAGATTACTGTACAGACAGAGATTGATTGAAAATCCAGAATTCTTGCCACAAAAGCTGTGATGAGATAGAAGTGTTCTGCTGTGAGAAGTGTCACAATGGTTGAGACGTGGAACTCATTTGCGTATGTTTATATATGAGTAGTTGGAAGAACTGACAAATTTCCTCGGGGATACATATACCAGTGGAACTACAACAACGGGTATTCTTATAACCCGAATCGAATTAGAATGTTGCAAACACCCAAAATTAATATGTGCATCATCGAGGTCAAACACACAATCTCGGTGACCAGTTCACAATGTCAATGGTGTGGAAGAAAACACCATCCAGTATTCAATACTTTGGTAATAATGGCCACCGGCGCTATCTACGGATTATGGACTGATTAGGATTAGTGTTGTGAACTAACAGAAATTTACTTTTTTACTGACATTTTTAACATATTTTTCGTGTGAATTTCACGGCGTGGTATCGTCGGGGATAAATTTGTTTTATAACGATGTGAGCCAAGCTATTACTGTCTACTTCACACATAATGGCATCAATAGGTCTATTCAACTAAATAAAAAATGTTGTTGATATCTTATACACTTTTGATATTATTGATGATTAAAGCTAAAAAGCCCTAGTGCTTCCCACGATTGATATGTTGCAGGGTTATTGAGAAAACTGCTAGGAAATCAATTTGATCCGAATTTGTCAAGATTTACCAGATTTCTACCATTTTCAGATTTAACGGAAGAAAATACATTTTTCTTCTACCACAATTCTATTCAAAAATTGTATAACAGTCAAGAACAACAGTCTCTCCAATCCGAACATCAATTTTAAGCCAATCGCTATTGAATTTAAAATTCTGACTTGTAACTGACATCACTGTAAGAAATTCTCACTAATTCATATGCTGAATGCAAA
This sequence comes from Sarcophaga peregrina, assembly GCA_014635995.1. NCBI lineage: Eukaryota > Metazoa > Arthropoda > Insecta > Diptera > Sarcophagidae > Sarcophaga > Sarcophaga peregrina. Next base: position 103,748,125 of record CM025789.1, on the reverse strand, counting down.
TCAATTTCAATAAAAAGTTGAAATTATATTTGAAAAATTTGTTGAACATACACGAGCTTTAAAACTTTTGTAAAAGTTCATGTATTCAATTGGTTTTGCGGAAAAAAAAATTTATCCTTTCGATGGTATACACGTTTTGAATGGTGTGGCTGACATTATTTGTTGTTATTTTTTTACAAACAAAACTTGATAGAAAATTTTATTTTTTTTTTTTAATGGCAGGGGTTTAATAGAAAAGTTTTACTCTTATTCTATGTAACATGTCAACTTTTATTCAAGACGAGATTTTTAAACATAACATAACAAGATTGAAGAAATTTTATTCCATTTGCCATATGTGTTCTGAGTAAGACCTTTGAATAAATTTGTAATCCATTATTTAACTCTACACCAAACAATATGTCATATTTATTATTTACAGTTGTAGTACCTAAAAAAACACACCCAAGATCCAAGAAACATTCGTACGTGAATCTTCATTAACGTTATCCTAGAAAAATCTCAGCTACTGCTAGATTGACTGCCATTCGTTCCTTTCCAGAGTGCCGACCACGACTTATCTGGTAATCATTCAAAGTCCTTTCTTCCTAAAAAAAAACATTATTCTTGTTTTTTAATGATACCTGTGATCAAGGAATAAAGTTGTTCGTAATATGATGTGAAAACATCAAATATACATTTTTAGCTAGTTTATTGAAATCTGCAGTGACAGTAAACATGCTAAGATGTTTGGCGAATGGTGTATGTCGTGCTTAGATTATTTTAAACGCCCCTATATAGCCTAAATAATAAATTATTCAATTCAATCAAGAAAGATTGTACACACAATTCTTCCTACACGTGTACATTTTTGGGCAATGCAGATCATCATGATACGAAAAATCAAAGTATTAGAGATCAAATCTGCTCAGATACGTCAGAACCTAACGTATAATCACACTAACCACTTTCGGTAGTAGTAGACCCGTGATCATGTGGTTTATACTACCTTTCCTAGTTATAAACTAGCAAAACTACACTACCACAAGCTATTTCTTCAGTGCTGACCACAAAACATTTTAATGTCAAGGCACCAGCAGTAGAATTTTAGTGCGCCTTTTCTATTCTGTTGTTTGTCATTTTATTCCTTTAACGGAATTTTTATTCACTTTAATTGCTTTGTTGTTACAAACAAAACATATTTTTCTTAGAATTTTCAATTTTTAAGGTTTTTACATAATTTCTTTACTGGAAAATTTAAAAAAATTCAAATTTAAGTAACCAAACATATGGGAACAATATGCTTAACATAAAGGAAGTGATAAAAGTGCACAAATTTATGGTGAATGAAAAAAAAAAATTACCCCAAAAAGGATTTCTTGTTATCGTACAATAGGTTGTTGTTATTGATTGTTTAGGAAACTTTTTTTGTCATGTAAAAACCAGGAATTGTGGAATATTTTATAACAACATTGAAGATAGGATTTGATGTTGTCCTTCAATACAAAATAAACCTTACATTATAAGACAATTTTACGGTGCGTAATATTTGAAAATATTTGAATCTTGACAGTGATATTTAATGTTCATGTTGCTGTATAAGATTTGTATATGTTAAGCAGGCACTAAATTTTCAATAAGCCATATTTAAAGGCATCTTGTTGTTATACTTCCTTTCAAATAGCCTAATTCAAAAAGGTATGATTTATTGCCTTAAAGCAAAAGCTAAAAAGGTTTTAACCTTTGCAAAGAATCTTTTTCAGAAATTTTTCATTTAAAGAAAACATTTTTTTTTTTCTTATTTAAAAAGTCCTTTTGAGCATTAATTTTAATTATGATAAAAATTTAATAATAATCTCTTAAAAGTAATTATTAAATATAGAAATTGTACAGCCCGACCGGAAGGAAAATTATGCAATGTCATCTTTTTAATCCTTCTTATATCCGTTTCATCTTCAATCTTCTTTTCGTTTTCTTATTATTCTCTAGTGCTGAAGGTTTAAATCATTTTATTTATCTTTCTTTAAAAATTTATGAATTCTTAACAACATATTGAAGCCTTAAAATAGAACTTTTACTGAGACGTTTTAAATATTCATCGTGACATGACTTTGCATGAATAGAAATTTTTCTCATTGAATTGAAGAGAATGTCATGCAAAATTGTTCAAATATTTAGTTTTCTATAAATGAAGTTTCATTGATTCCATTTAGGTTAAATTGTTTCTACATTGAAAATTCAATCGAAGTCAAGAGACATCATAATTGCACTTGATAATATTGTCACTGACTTCAATTTCACTTGCCGAATCTTTGAGTTAGATGATGCTATACACTTCATTAATAAAATCTGACCACTGTTAGGGAATTAGTTAGGTCTACTAATAAGTTTCAAGCGGCGTTTTTACTTTACTACTGGCTGTTATCAGTAACCTACCTAATGTGGACAAAGATGGTCTTGAAGGTAAAGCCAACCTTATTTAACCCGGTGATCAAACAGACCCTAGGGAAAATTTAACCGGAACCAAATTAAATCTTGTTATCTCTATATAATAGCTGATCGATCAAGGATGTCAGAAAATGAAAAATCAAAAACATCCAACCGCCTGCATGGCAAAAGCAGGTTACTGACATCAGGTTCGCAGGAGTTATCTGCCGGAATGCTAAGTCTTACTGTCCTGCAGCCAACGAGATTTTGCTTCTCTGTTAAAGGAGTAAATAATATCCAATTTATCTTTTGTTTGCAAATGTCCCAGAAATCATATAAGAATTACTTTAAAATGATACGTAGTCGGAGTAAATCGATAGAATATTTGTGGCTCCCAGAATAGCAACAAGGCCATAGTTCAGACTGGGTCAGGATTTACCCGAAGTCAACTGGTTAGCGCTATGGACGCCATGGTTGTGTGGTGTCGAAGTGGGGTAACTGGAGACCAGAGCAGCTAACTGGCATCGCACTGTGTCTATCACGCAGCAAAGGAATTGGTTATTCCACACCGTATACACATGTACACCATAAATAGTTCGCCCAAAGAAATAATATTTTTTTTTTTTGTTATTGAAATTACAAATATTACAGTTTCCACAAGGAAACTTAATTCTTTCCATTTTTTAGAGGTGAACGCAAGGTCTAATGAAGTAAGTAAGTAAGTTTTTCTTTTTAATTAACAAATAATACAAAATCACGTTTGAAATACTCCCCGTAAATTACAAGTTTCATAAACAACTATCCGAGCATAATGTTAATAATATCGATTTTATTACAAATATATAAGAGATTATTAATTATCCTGATGTAACAGTGCCACCTCCTGCTGTTGGTACAAAAATAATTTCTTTGTATTTCAATGTTTTACTGTAGTTTCAGAATTTACTGAATTTTGTATGACTTGAAGCAAAAACATTAAAATATTAAATAACAACAAAAAAAATTCTCAAAAGTTAAGAAGAGGACTTAAAAGTGATTTTTCCCATTTTACTGTTTTTTATTAATTCACTGGTCTTCTGCTATTACAATTAAAATTATGCTTTTGGGATTGTAACGCAACATTTTTCTTTTATAAAATACAGAAAAAAAAACAAAGAAATTCTAGAAATCCAACTTTTTTCTTAACTGTACTTTATTTTTCCGTGCAATGTAATATAAAACTGTAAGCATTGTTTGTATTTGTATTGTGGTAAGAGGTTTTTGTAGCATTCTGCTTTCGGTGTGCAGGAAAGTAGAAATGTAGCAAATAACTAAATACCATAAACGCCTTAAGGAATATGACCAACTAGCAAAAAAACCATCATCATCACCATCGTCATCATGCAACAGCAAAAAATCAAAATTATTACGTAACAAAAAGGGAATAAGACAGCGCTACACAATACAGTGTTGAAAATAATAATAGAAATACATCAGCATAGGGCGAGAACATTAAAATAACGAAAATTACTTTGAGTTAGAGTTGTTTAAAGTGCTAGACTACAAAACTTAAGCAATGCAGATTGGAATTTTTGCAAGAAATCGTATAAACTTTTCCAAGAGTTTTCGAGTGTTTCTCCAGAAGGGATATCATTTACAACGCTCACGATAGGAAGATTTATTATCGCCTTCTCTCGAGAATGAATAATCTAATTTATAATATCCGACGTAACGAATCAAATAATTTTCACAGACGGTACGGCAACCCATTCTTATAGATACATTATTAGTCATTACAACGCTTCTCGCAGTAATTCAACCTAGTTTCTCACAGCACTTATGTTATGTGGTTTAATTGTATGCGCTAGTGGCTTTAAGAAGCCCTTCATTGGCAATTTTATTTATCCTTAGAGAGAAATCTGCTGAGAGGCGGTCGCCAAAAAAATATTTCTTCCATATTTCTATACCCGACTACAACCCTTTCCTACAGTTCTAGTAATTAGGTTTTCTTACGTTTTTCAAAAAAAAACACTGGAGCTGCCTTACGTATATTCTCAAAGAGACTCTCTATTGACCAGAGGAATGGCAAATGAGAGTCCCATTCAGAGTTATTTGTCAGTGATTCTTTCATTATGGAACTACAACGAGTCTTGAGCTGCACTCAATTTTAACGTCCAGCCTAAAGGCAAGGTTTTTCAACTACGTAAGATGCCAGCCTACGGAACGTAAGTGATACTTTTAGTGAATCCAGAGCGTTTAATTTTTTCTTAGCCTAAATGATCATTGAAATCGTTGACCCAAAACAGGCCCTACGTTGTAGTCAATATTAAACAAGGTAGATACAATTAGTAAAAGTATGTCCTGCAGTCAGATTAATATGTTTTCATGCAATCAGAAACAAAAATTTATCAACAAAACGAAGACTAAGTTCCCTTTGGCTGATGCCTAGCAGTAACATTTTTATATTGAAGTCAGAATAGCTTTCATTAAGCAAAGAACTCATCGTTCCTATTATTTTCTTTTACACTGTACGCATATAAAGACAGAGGAAAACTGAGTGTAAACTGGATAGAAACAAAATCCTTAAAGTAATAATATTAGAGTAACTGTTAATTGAAATAATGAAAACTTTTTTCATTTATAAATCTGTTATAACTTCCTTATGCTCTTTCATTTTCACTTTTTTCGTTTTGAACAACTTTTTTCAATTTGTTTGTGAGAAATTGTGTAGCCGAGATTTATCATTTTAGTGGGTTAGTTGGATCATAATTGGCTTGAATAATCATTCAATTCATAGTTTTCTTTTGTTTGCATTCTGAATGTAATGGAGTGTGTCTGATTTTGACCTGAAGGAACAAAACAATTATTTTGTTGCCCTATGTACTCAGCCATATACAAATCACAGAATGCCATTTAAACTTATGAAAAGATTGAATAGAAAAGTTTTTGAATATAAAATGAATATTTTGCTGTTGTTAATTCTAGACTAAGTTAGAAGTTTAGAGATATACAGTGAAGATAAGATGTGCCTTTTGTATATCCTCTGATTTATTGAATCTTCAATTTAAAATTAGAAGAGACAGCAAAAGAACAAATAATGTCAATCAATACAATTCATAAATATTACTTGTGTATTGAATTTTATTTCCAAATGTAAATATGTATCCGGCCTAGAAGTTCAAAATGTAATGAGCTGAACTGTACCAAGCATTCTTCTTAACATTTTCTTTGACTGTTTGATTGGAATTTAGCGATATTGAAATTGAGGTTGAATTTTCTGTACCTGTGCCTGTAGTCTTTATGGCACAATTTTTAAAAAACAATGAAATTTTATGATATTTTCGACACTTTAAAAATATGAAGAATATCAACTAAATTAGACTTATGAAAGGTATTTCGCTTAGCAGGTCTATATCACGACAACATTCGGTGATTGCTTTTAAGGCGTGTGAGCCCTGTAAATTCTTTTCATAAAACTTTTTCAACAACGTAGATTGTTAAAGGACAAATATTTCTCACGTCTGGCAGAAAGTATACTGGATTGGAAGTTAAGAGAGAAATTAAACTGTAGATCCCGCCATCTATGTATGTATAAAATTAAAACATACAACATAAGTGGTGTGAGAAGTTAGCTTGTAATCCTGAGTGAAGAGTTGTAATGACCAGTTATGTCATGTTATACAGTTTTTAGTAGAATTCTGAATTTTAGCATAATGACTTCAGTATCGTTTCAACTCTTTAAATATTTTACTTTACTATTCTTTCAAACTTGATCGGAATAGTTTTTCAAAATATTTCCTTCAATTTTATGATCTAGTAAATAGGCATCTTACCGTTTTAAACAATTGCATGCTCGGGGCAAACTAAATCCTGTTTAATATGTTTTTTTTTTTTTTGCTAATAATTATTTTTATTTATATTATTACAATAAATTTCATATAATTAATGTGTTTAATTAAAACCAATTACGCTTATTATTGTTCTTCTTATAAATTCATAAATTTAAATTGTTGCAAACTCATTGAATTTGCATAAAATGTTTTACGATTTATTTAAATCAAATGAACTCAATGTGTGAATTGTGCATTGGTGCGTATAATTAATATTAATTGAAATAAATTACCATGAAAAATTGATATCTAAGAACAATTCAATAATTTTAATTGCTTTAAAATGCAATAGTGAAACTAATTTCATAAACACAAATAATAATAAAAACAAAAAATCTCTAATAAATTAGCATTAAAAATTTAGTTCGACTTATCTTTATTTGTTAACATTCAAATGAACCAGGCAGTATAAAAATGTAAGTCATTATGTCTTTTAAACATACTGGCAGTAATGTTTTATTACATTATTACATTAAGTTTCTTTCTATTTATTCTTGAGAATTTTTCTTTCATATTTTTCAACCGGTGTGGCTTCCTATACTCCTGGACTGCAGACAATATCAATCCAGACACAAAGTACTAAATGAAACAATAGTTGCTTTAAATGTTGCAAAGAAAAGAAATAGTTTTCCAGACTTTATTTGAAATGAAGTGGCTTCCTGTTGAACGAGATTGTTTTAATTTAACTTTTTGTTTTTAGTTTAACATTTTACTTCTGTCGTTTTATCATTTCCATGCTTTAGTTTTAGACAGAAAGGTTAGTTGTATTGGCTTCCAAAGCAAAATAAAAGAATATCATAAAAAAGTTGTCTACAATGGTATTCATAGAGTATTATTGTAAGAGCATTGATATGGTATTGATGTTTTAAGTCGCCATAGGCTAGTAGGCAGTGTGTTGGCTTTTTAAACATCAGGCCACGATTCAATTGCAACAAAATGAGGTATGAAAAAATGTTTCTTTAACGACTTGCTCTCAGCAGGCTTCGGGCAAAAACTCTGACATTAAATGAAATTGCCATTAAGAGTTTATCAAAAATTTGTCGCTTGGAGCACACTTTAAATTGTAAGTGTCACCACTCATGTATATAGTTAACACACACAACATAAGTGGTATGAGAATTATATCGTAATCCTGGCTAAAGGACTATAATGACCAATTATAAGGGTACATACACATATATTTGATGGTGTAGTCACCGTCTTGTAAATAATACGTTCAAACCTTGACTTTGGAACAAAACGAAAATAGAAAAATTATATATATTTCGCCAATTTCCTTTAAGCAGATTTCTGACAAGCTTATTGACAGATAACAAAAGGTATAATAATCTAGAAATACTGCACTTCTTAATAATACAGACGGCTATGGAAGTCATTTACATTTTGACTATACGGTAATATGTTAAGAGGGTGGCAGCTGGAGCTTTACAGGAAAATCCTAGTTGTGACACACAAAAGTTAAACATTGTTAGTTAAAAGTTAAAGTAAAAACAGAAGAAAGAAAATAACTCAAAACCTACTGAAAAACATTCCGATACTAATTTGTCTTATTAAAAATATATACTACAACGCCCCTGTTGGAGGTAAACCAAATGGTTCGTCCGTGGACGCAGATTTGAGCTGGACATTGGAATACCATGAGACTATTCATTTTTAACAGACATTTAGGCGCTGTGGACTATATGTATTTAAACTTTTCTTAATTATTGTTATAATAAACACCCTATAACCCTTACGTCATCTAAATGAAATAACTTTAATGGTCTTAAATTGCCTGCTTGCAGAATTGGAAAACAGCAAAAGTATTTTAATTGGATAGGATTTCGCCAATGTTTTTTTTTTATTTAATTTTTTACATTGAATTTCACTTTTTGGGAAAATAGATCGATTTAGCTACTGCGAACACAGCTTAATGGTATCTTCTGCTGTAAGTTTCAGCCGGAAGCAATATGGGGCAGTTAAACAACACACTAAAAATCTTAAAGAAATGCTATTAAGTAGTAATTCTTTTGCACCAAGAAGCATTTGATCACCCCTTAAACACATATCAATAGAGCCTCTTTTATATTATTAACTTCCTTACACATGCAATTGTTTTGAAATTCTGTATACTTATGTGACATGTTAACAAATCTCACAATAACAATTCAACACGAAACGGAAATTATTTAAACATTTATAACATTGGGGGGAAGAGAAGTAATATAGAAAATTACTCTTGTGTAAAATAAAAATCCAGAAGAAGAATGAAAAGAAAACAAAACAAAACGACAGGAAAGAAGTCATTAAAGTTATGGAAATAAATCAAATAAAAGAAGAATCAATAAAAATAAAATAATTTTTTATTTACAGGATATAGAAAATGTTTATAAAAAAGAATAAAAAAAAGAAACTACAAACATTCTGGTTCATTGCATCTTTAAAAAGTCCCCTCTTCCAGTCGGTGCGACGTCCTTCGTCTGTATTTTTCCGTCTTTCCTGTATTTTTTTGGTTAAAATTTTCCTATAGCTCTTTTGCATCTGGGTTGTATTTGCATTTCAGATTGATTTGGGTCTGTAAGGCATGTCTATAGATTTTTTTTCAATGTAAAAGTATTTACTTTACCTTTTTTCCCGTTTTTTTCTTTTTTCGTTTTGTATGTACACAACGAAAACTGGGTGAAAGTATTGTAAATTCTAACGTGATGTAACACTGTCTGCTTTAATTCTTTTATCCTGCAAAGCAGTTGTCGTATTTAATATTCAATTTTCAACTTTTATGCAATTTATTGTGGCCAGCAAGAAAGGCAATTCCTGTCTAAGGCTGGTAACTGCCGCTGGTGAATAGGGCTCTCAGTTCAAGAGCTTTAAATTTGATTATGCCATGATGGTTGAAAACAATAGCATCTCCAAGTTGAATTGTTGGATTTGGTAAAAGATTTGTTGTGGCAACAGGAACTGCATTGTAAACGGAATATTGTAAAGTGAAATTAAATCAAAAAAATTTTACAAACAGTGGTCTGAAAAGAACAAAAAGAGTACTTGTTTATATCCTAAAAGAATTGCTTTAAACAAAATTAATTTCCGCAAATTTCCTAAGCGAGCTGCGGAGTGTATGTGTCCGATGAGTGATTTCAAATACAACGGAGTATGAGTAATTTAAAAGTCTCCTATGATTCCATGAAATTGCTGAAAGTATGTAAAACTTTGTAATATGAATAGCTTCTAAGCTGCATGTCATTCACACTCGCATTTAACATAAATACAGTACAGTAGATATAGCGTTACCAAATCCATCAATTTGTCAAGAAAGTTTCAGCACAGAAAACTTTCGCTATTATTTGGCAATATTCTTTGATAGCCATAGCAATACCTTCAGATTGAAACTGGTTAGTATAATACCTTCTGTCATCTGCTGCTCATTAAGCAAAGTATTATTGGCTGCTGAAAAATCCTGGACTGTGAAAAAATTTTTTTCTTTTTCTGACCCTCATTGACTCAAACATGAAGCGGGAATGAAGAGGTATTTCTGTCACTGTATCTGTTATTACAGGTCATTGCATAATATACTGACAAGTCGGAAGTTCTTTCGGTTACCTCTTGATCGGTACAAGACAGATTAAGAAGAAGAGGATTTCTGTTCATTTCATTTGACAATGGCTCGTGCTGGACTATGGAAGTTGAGCTGAGCTATTATTATTTGATATCAAAGATGTTATGTTTCATAAAATCACCTTAGTCTAAGAGGTAGTATGTTGGCATATTACAAAGAGCCAGTAGCTCAACCTCCAGCTCAAATAAAACCGAAATATTAAAAATATTTCCTTCAACGACTTCTGGCAATTCTGGGAATAATAAAAGTTGCCATGAAAAGGTTCTCAAAATAAAAATAAAATAAAACGCCATTACATTATATTTTCACTCAGAAAATCCAGAAGTTCTGCAGAAGTGGTTTGATGGCTTTATGCTAAAAATAGAAAATGCCATTGATGAAGCACATCACAACAATCTCAATTGGGTATACAAATCCTCATGGCCTATCTCAGACGTGTAGGGAAGTACTTTTTTTATTTCGTTGCCAACAACTTTCTACGGGTTGTTTGGCAAACCTTTGGCATTTGATCATCATATCGAGGTATGTGAACATTTCTTAAAATTGGGTTTGACTAATAATTGCTTTCATATTTATTGCTTACCTGTAATGCAAGGCAAAAACTTTAAAAAAATATTATAAGCTAAAAGAAAGAATTAAAGCAACCATAAATTTCACAATAAATTAAAAATTATTCACTTATTTTATTATTCTTTGACATACAAAACTTTTAAATGTATTCGCACATATTTCTAATGACTTGTTAAAAAGATAATTTTCTTTATATTGATTATTTGATTTATAAAAATTTAATAAAAAAAAACGTATTTTTTAAATAAATTAAACACTTAATATTACAATATACAGAACATTAAAGAAATAATTCACCATTGAATTCACACTCGAATATAAAATACGATTAAAATTAACATACAATACTAGGGTAATTGAATAGCAACAATTTTTATTTCTTGTAACATTTAATACATTCAACAAATTTTATTTCATAATACTGTGAATTCTTTAAAATTATTAAAAAGAGATCAAAATGCTTGCGGCTTTAAAGTTTCACTTGTTTCGCGTCAAAACCTAAATAGAAATGCAACTTAAATAAACCACTGTGAGCTGCATGCGCCTATGTAAACATCTGTTGCTGCATGATCGTTGGCTGAACAATGGTTTTGGGGGTTCCGTTAAAACTATTTCTTATTTCTATGTCATTTCATACAGTTTAACTCTTCCTCTTTGTCATCTTTTTTTTTTTTTTTTGTTTTTTTATTTTGTATTTTTGGCTTTCAGGCAAAAGCCATATACCCAAAAACCAAATTGACAACGTCTAAGTCGGAAACAGAGAGACAGACAGAGCTTTGCATGGTAAAAGTTTTTTATCCTCTAAAGACGGTCATGTGATTTGCTGGTGACTTTTGCTTGCAAATTCGTTTACATGTCAACCGCCAGAATGCTGTACGAAAATCTGGATTGTAGAATGCATAGATAAATGGATTGATGGCACAATTCACCCAACCGACCCATGTCAAAAAAGTTATGAGTCCCTCCAATACAGCAGCAGGCGGCAAAAACGGTATCAGGATGTAATAAACAAAAAAAGGCAGCCAACAGGCAATAAAACCACCCATAACCATTGTCAATGTTTTTGCTGTTTTGGTGTCTCGTTTTGTTGTCGATACTCTCATGGGTATGCGATGATGATGATGGTGGTGGTGATGATGATGTTGATGTTGATGATGATGCTGCTGAAGCCCCTGTGTATGGAGATGATGACCATTTTGCTGTTGCTGGTGCTGTTGTTGGCCACTTGCTGTATATTTGCCAATTTGCGTTAATGCCTGTGCCAAACAGGATTCTGAAAACGATGCATGACTATCTGCACAATGTAATGTCGACGCTCTTTGGCCCAAACCATCTCCTATAGCAAACGTAACATTAGTAGTTGCGGTTGTTGCAGCTGTACAGGTACCATCACCATAACGGCAATTAATTGATGTACACGTTGCCACAGGTGGCAGGACAGTTGTTTGTACAGACAAACGTGATATTTCTACCAGTTCATAAAATGACGCTTGATGTTTCAGACTATTTTGGTCGATGTAGTTTTTGTTGCATTTATTGCACTTTAAACTGTTTGTTTTACTGTTGGCAGCACTGGCACTACTATCGATAGTCCAACGTGATTTGAATGATGGAAACTTTTGGGGTCCACAATGGAAATGTTCCGACTCGGATAGAAAATTGTCGCAATCGATTTCATGATCGGCTGTACGTTCTGAATTCTAAAAAAAGAGGGAAAATAACAGGATATTAAATGATGAATTTGAATAATTTTCTTAATAAATTTCATAAAATATTGTAAAGACGCGGTTGTAGAAAGTCAGTTGGACGAATGAAGAACAAACTTTTTGTATTATACAGATGGCTGGATAGTAGCGAGAGTTGTTAGTCACAGGTTTAAATATTCATAATATCCGAGGAAACTCGCAGTTCTCTTGTAAGCTATGGTTTATACCATCCAAATACATATGTGCTCAACTCAACTTGGATAGAAGTTACAAAAGAGAGCAGACAGCAATACTCTCTGACAGTCACGCATTGCGGGGTCACAGCGCTTGTGGGAATTTCCTGTATAGCGCAAGCTTAAAGGCAAGCTTACGAAAATGCGAGTTTACACGCCGTTGATGGAGAGAGAACACTACTATGGAGTGGTGGCGGATGTTGGAAAGCAATGCTCAACGAAAGGAGAGGTTAAGAGAAACAAAAACTCTGTTTTTTAGGGCAATCGAAACTTTTATTGAGAAACTATAATACAAGAAGATCGAAGTCATGCATCAGACTATCAAGAAATATCTTGAGATTGATAAATTATCCTTTGACAGAACACTGTAGACTTCGAGTAGATTCATTTAGAATGGACGTTGTCTCGAACCTACCGTGTAGATTCTGTGACGATAAGATTTAAAAAACTCTTATATAATTGCAACTAGGTAGAGGATTGGCCTGGTTGACACTGTGGTACCCTATACATACTTTTTAGTATGGCAACAACATAAAAACGAAGCCCATCGTTGTCAATGCGTTTAAAAACCACATTCTTACTTGTTATGGACATTACTCCGGCATTACGTTTTTTTTTTTTAAGTTAACTTGATTTTATCTGTAAGTTGTAAAGATAACTTTACAGTTCCCTTTAGCTAAAGGTACCTTTAATTAAACCCAAGTTTAACGACAAGTTCTAATAATAAACTTTAATAAAGTAAATGGTGGACTGTAATGTATCGCATCAAACGTAAACATTTAAAACGTTTTTCCGAAATTTTTTTTTAAATTTGGCAAACTAAAATCATTAAAAATCTCCCATTGCTGTCATCTGCTATAGAAAAAACCGCCTCAGCGTCGTATTTATTAAAAAAGGAACACAAATATAATAATATTGGCAATAATAATTTTATGGCCATAATTAAATTTGGATCTGCAACATTTCCTACCGGGAATGATTTCCCATTTTGCTGTCTTGTTAGAAGGATATTAAATGAATTAATATTGAATTCATTTAAAATAATGTTATTAAATGAAAACCCCTTATATGTTGAATAATATTCCGTTGATACTTTGCATTCCAACCCTTATGTTTATTTTAATTTATATTTATTAACCCACGTGTAATTCAATTCATACATTCACGGATATTAACACCTGTTTATGGTTAAATAACTGTAAAAACATATTTAAAAAAATATATAAAAAACAACTTATTTCTCTCCCTATTAAAAAGCAAATAAAGAAATATAAAAAAGCTCTTCAAAATAATCCAAACGCACACTTTCATATACTATTTTATGTGCAGCATATTGTGCGATAAGTTTGCACAGAAAACCACCAAGAGAAACCACAATTCACCAACAAATATTAAATCCAGCCACAAAAATTGCAACACTACAGCCAACTTGTAACCAACATTGGTTATAATAGCCGTGACTAAAATAAACGCAATCAACACGACAATGATGATGACAGCAGTGGTGACATACATACTTACCGCATCGCGTACTATCCTTTGGCGACGGGATGTCAAAACGTAACCAATTTTCAAATAAACATAAAGCATCACAGCCAATGGTATAAAAAATGAACCCATGGCCGAGAATACAACGTAACCTTTATTTTGATTGTAGCGACATACCGTGTAACCCTCTTCACGGCGTCCAAGTTCATACCTGCAGAAGATAAATTGAAAAGATGCATTCATCATATTAAACGAAAATTAATGGGGAAATATTTAATGCGAGATGAATGTGAAAATGTTTTATTCCCATAAAGAAAACTACAGAGTCCGTATAAAATCAGTTTATAAGAGGGCATTTGATTAAACAGTGTACAAACACTTAACTCGCCTTATCTATGTTTGCAATAATTAACAGGTGTCAGGTCGCAAGATTACTTGAAAGAATTAGTTAGCACAGATTTAATTCAGCATGTTATGGAACTGTTCAGGTTTTATCGTCGATATGAATTCAAAAAACCATTTTGTGAGGGGAAAAGGAATGCAAACAACATCCCTTATGCGAGTGCCCTGCACTTCTGAAGAACTGGGTATGGTGTCGAACATGCTACAAAAGGTACGCACCGGTTTCAATCCTAGCTGCCAAGGGATCATACGTTGTAAAACAATGGATCATACGGCCAACGAGTGTACTTGCCGATGAACTGCAAGCTACCCACTAACCTAACCTAGTATGTAGTAGCAAACTAATTAATTTATTTATTTTATTTCCAACACTTGATTTGTTTTCTGAGAAGACGCCCAGAGAGTTGCGATTAAATTTTTTAAAGCCTGCACACGCATATTTCTTAGACATTAAATCGAATGGCAAGGGGATATCTGCATGACAGGCCATCTAATGATTGAAAAGGCCTTGATTAACAGTATAGGAGAAAATACAACTCTCTTAGCATCTAATTGTTGCGTTATTGATGACATAAGAGTCTTAAAAGTAAGCTTAAAAATAAAATATTTTAAAAATATTTTTCTTCTATACGGAATCCTTTTAAAGTCTTTGAGTTTTTTCTCTAAAAATGTTGATCAAAATTTATAAAAAGTTTTCTAGCATTAAAATTGCTGGGAGTTTTACGACAAAAAGCAAGAAAATTAATTCCACATAAAGGTCCGTAGAATAATTGTCCATCATCTTCACTTACGTTTTATTTGTCACCCTGAAAATAAATCTTTTCACTTTTTTTCCCAGGAATAATGCTCTCCCTATCAGTTAAAAGTGACTAAATTCAGTAATTTTTTTTACTCTGCTACACATACATACACAAGGTATAACAGATGCCTTGTAACTTCGGTTTTGATTTATTTATTGTGCAACATGTATGGCACTGAGTTTCTGAGGTTGCCCCAATAACACGTGTGTGCGAAAGAAACCGATGAGCATGTGTGTGAAAATTATTATTTTCACTTGGAAAAAAGAAAGAAAACCGTAAAATCATTTAACAGGTACAGTTTCACATTGTATATCTTTAATAGTCAGTAGTTGCAAGAACTGTTGTAGAAATTTGTCTGTGTGCATGTGTGTGGCAATTTATGGAGTTTTCTTTAGTGATAAATGTGTTTGGCAGAAAAACTGCATGTGTTTGTTTTGTTTTGTTTGGTTTTTTCTCTTTTTTTTAATAAATATTGTCAAAGTATTCTGTGGCAACATTTGTTATAAAAGAAAGCAGAGGTATTTCCGTTGTTTTCAATTTTGTTTATAAAATTGTTTTTTTTTTCTTTTTCATTTGCAAACAATGGTGTGGCACATATGGACATGTCGCAAAATTTATGAACTTTTTATTGGTTTTTTGTTCTTTAAAAGTTTTCTATTATTGAATTACAAAAAGCAAATTATTTGAAACAAATGTTGAAAGCATTTCCTCCATTCCTCAACATAACATCCATTCAGTTTGATATCCTTTTCCCAGTGATGTACAGTGCAAGCAATTGAAAGTTCAGCTGATGCCATTATATGCGGAAAATATTTGTCACGTCTTTCCTGAGACGAACACAATCGCTTTGGTTTATGGCCTATTCGTATACATCTGCGCGCGACTACGGAAAAGGCATTACCTCCACGTGAGATAGTATAGTTTCAATACATTAAACAACTATTGAAAAATATGCAATGTAACATGGATTATGATACACCTTGCGCCATCCCGTAGAAACCACACGCTGTTGGTGTCCAGATCATGCAATTCAGATCAAAAAAAGTTGGTAATCAGCAACCTATAGCTCTCACCGTTGACAATGATTTCCTGGCTAACTTCATTCTCAAAGAAATATTGGCTGATAACGTTGCATTTCGTTCCATAGATTGAATGCTATTCTATCCCTATTCTATTCAAATGCTACTGTGGATTAGTTTTGTCCCAAATATGACAATTTATTATCACTGCAGATGTTATTTCGGTGAAAGTCAACTTCAATTGCCAAATGCTGTAGAAGCCTTTGTAATCGCACGTCATTGTCCATGGCCGTTTACCTTCAGTACCTCCATAAGTTCAATTAGTCAATAGTTTACTAGATAAGTTGACTAGCTAATAAAACAATTATATTATTGGCTTGTATTGTTGAATGATATAAACAGACTAAGTAAATAACAACTAATTTGAAAGATGTAGCTTCAACGAGATAAGCGTTATCTACTGAATATTTTCTGAAGTTCCTGTAGGAAGATCCGATGAAACAACACTCCTTCTTTTGTACTATTTCTGCAGAAAATCAACAACAATTATCAGTCGCGCATTTCATAAAACAATCGCCTTAACCTGGCGATCTGATGTTATTATCAATTGTATCTTATACAATATCATTAGATCCGTAAATACTATACTCATTTGCTGCTGACTCGATTGTCCTTTATTACAACCTTTAGTCAGAATTGCGGCATAGCTTCTAACACCACCCCTGCTGTGTGCGTTAATTTTATACGTTATTGTCGGGACCTACAGCTTAACGTCGACTCCGAATGACAGATTTTTTTAGACTTTTTTCATGGCAGATTTATTTACTCTCAAAGTTTTACCCAGAAATCCGAGGAGAAGAAATCATCGAAAATATAATTTTTTCATGTTTCGTTTTGATGTCTGACCTGGGAAACGAACCCGGGCTTTATGTCTAATAAGACAATACTAGACTATGACGACTTCGGTACATAATATGAAATTAATAAGAATGAGAAATATTATTTAATTTTAAATCATTAAAAATAAAACTTTTCCTTCCATTACCTACTGTACAGTGTCAGTTGATATTTACATTTCTAAATTATTATTATCTTACATGTCCTAATGCAAATACAAATAAGTAATAAAACATTTTCCTTTGTGTTCTGTTTTTCATAATGTTTTCCTTATGTTATTATGTTGTTGACTTACCAACCCAAATACGGTGGACATGTAATGGACAGAGCCGTCACCCACACAATGAATATCATAAAGAAGGCCAAACGTTTTGTTCGTCTATTTTTGGAATACGTTAATGGCTGCGTTACGGCTAAATATCTGGAAATAAAAAAGAACACACAGACATAGAACAGAAAATATGAAGGAACTTTTAAAAATAAAAGGTAACAAAACAAATATTACAATAACATGGTAATAAAAAGAATTCTGATAATTATTGTCAGCCAATTGACACACAATAACAGGTACAAGATGACTAAATACTCCACTACCCAAGAACCAATTATGTACTGATATTAACGGTGAGCAGTTTAGGTTGCCGATTTTCAACTTCTTTTGCCCTAAATATGATTATCTGGACAACAATGACATGGTTTTTCAACAGGACGCATATTTTTCAAGATCGATTTTAGGGCATAGTTATCTCATGTGTAGGTGTTTCTGAATGACTTTTTTAGAATGGCTTTTCTACTGAAAACGGAAATTAAAACCTACGGATATCATCCCTTAAAAATATTTGTCTAGAAGATTGTTATTAGACAAGAGACCGCAGTACAGATCTCTCAGGTCAGATATCACCTCCATCAAACGAAAATGAAGAAATATTTCTTCGGCGACTGCTTCTCAGCAGATTTCTGTCACAAACTTTGGAGTAAATAAAAGAGTGCCATGAAAGAGTTCCTCGAAAACTCTGTCGTTCGAAATCGTCTTTAAACGGCCTCCTTACTCGTATATAAAATTAACACACACTTGGTAACTGTTGTGGAATGCCAGGCCGTAATGCTGCAGATTCTATTATGAGAAAGAGAAGCGTTTGATCATCAACTATTTAGTAGGCTATTATACTCATATACACTGAATGAACATGACAAGCCGAGTCTTCCACTGCGGTAAGTCGTGATTGAAATCGCAGTGGAAAGAGCTGTCTTGTTTCGAAATGCAATAAATATATCATAAAGGAAACCTAAAAATTGCTACTTAATACTGATAAATTATTAAAAAAAAAAAATAATAACTCATTTGATGGTAACTAAATTCGTAAAGATTTATGAATTTTAGAAATCCAAGGTTGCTGAGGCCAGTTTCATGAAGGCACACACTATCATTAAAAGCTTATTCTTCACTTAAAACTATTCTGTAATCATTATTTTCATTTGACTAGATTTTGTGTAGGGTACCATAAAATGGTGCCATAAAAGGGTATATTTGAGCTTAAATAACTAAACAAATTGGTCATAAAAATAAAGCCATTAAGTTGAAATTGTTAAATATTTGACCATATTTTTTGAAATTAGTCATTGTCATTGAGCAAACTGTAGTCCTGGAATAGAACTCATTTATTTGTTTATAATTTGAAAGGCATAGATGCATAGAATAGCTGCTCGTTTGTTTTGTTTTTGTTTTTAAAATATTAATGTACTCACTCACCTGTCTAAACTAATGGCACACAAACTTAAAATGGAAGCTGTACATAATAAAACATCTAAAGATATCCAGATATCACATAAAATCCAACCAAAACGCCATACTCCTGCAAAGAAAAAACACAAACAATGCCAGAAAATTCATGTCATCACTTCTTTGGCTTGCATCTTTTAAAAGACTTTACAAAGTAATGAAAAATATAAAAAAGAATTTTTAATTTAATTTAACAATTTTATGAGGTAAAAATTGCTGTTGCAATATTTGCTTTTACAAAATTTATTTATAGGAAATTCTTTCTACAACAAATATCACAGTCAACAACAAAAGTTAACTTACAATCATTCACATTACTATCCCTTACTTATCCCAATTGATTTCACAAAAACAAAAAAAAGGAAATAAAAAAATCGTTTGTAATTTACGCAATTGTGTTTTTACTTTTTTTACCCACTGTTTGTTATCATAAATATTATACTAATAAACATGTTAGATACAATATTTATTTAATAATAGAATATAAACACATCGTATATTCCCATATATTGGCAAAATATCTTTTTAAATATTTTTATTATTGGCTTGAAAATATATTTTCATGGCAAATAAGAAATTAAGCTTATGGGCCAATATACAATAATCAAAACAATTGTTTTATTACAATAAAAACAACATCATGGTATTTGACCATTATGCATTATGACCAATAATAGCCAGTAACAGCAAATAAAAACACAGTGGGTGTGGGAGAGCACTAATAGACCACAGGGTATTGCCTACGTATTCGTTAATTAAAAAGATCAACTACAATAGGCATACTATGTACATGCGAGGGTAGCAGGAAAAATTTTAAAAAAATTATTCATAATTGAAAAAGGTAAACAATGACAGGATCTGAAGAACAGGGCGTTTATATGCTAGCGATGAAAGTAATTTTCTTTGGTCCATCGGACGTAGAATGATCCGCCTTCGCAAATTAAAAATTACAACATTTTTTGACTTTAATTCTTCAAAGATTTTTTTCCGTTTTTTCTATCGATTCTTTTAACTCTCATAATTTATTACGTTCGTAAACAACTACACCACACCATTTCCAATATCGATCCCTCTTTGGTGGCCCATATCCGCTATTGATTCGTTTTAGACTTTTAAGTGCGTTTAGCAGGGCAATTATTAACTGACAAACCCACCTGGGCTTTCTTATACACTCCTCGTATATTTATTACATTTCTGGTTTAGAAATATAAATTTCTATTTGCCATTGTTTACCGCTGCAACGAAATCTGATCAAATGCCAACTACACACCTTTTATTGATCTACTTCTCAGTCTACATACTCTCATATAATCATGGACTCTTATGAGTCACTTATGAGCCGTAATATCAAAATAAGGATATTAACCGTTAAGCAAAATAATCCCACGATATTGTGCTAGTACTGATACGTTTTGCGTAATTGAAAAACATTTCAAACAAAATAAAACAGTGTATGACGTTTTATCAGATTAACGTAAATGGAAAACAAATACTCACTTTCATTATTATTTATCTTTTGAAAAGTAATAACAGATAAAAATATAATCTATTGGAAGCTCAAACATATCGGCCTACTCCAACCAGTTATTTTGCTTTTTTGCTTTAAATGGGTCAGATTTTTTGAGTGGTTCTTTTATCGCTTACGAAATATTAGGTAATGAAAGAATGATAGAAAAGGTGAAGAGAGTAGTGAGAAATGATTAATACTCTTACGTAGAATTATTGGTAAATGATGCAAAAAAATTTTACCCCTGTACAACTCAAGTTAACTATACGCGATTATCAATTGACTACCAAAACAAAAGCCTAAAGTTAAATCAAGCAATGTGAGATTGCAAGAAAGACAACTTGAATTCACAGGAATAGAAACTTAAAAGTAGATGCAACATTTCAGAAACTTAAGCGATAACAGTGAAACTGATTTTAAACTCATAGTTTACAATCACTGTCATTGTGGTTGTAGTAAACAAACGCGTACAACCGCATATTGTGTGAGTAAACTTTTAGTGTTCGTGGCTGGAAGTATTATTGTAAAGGATGATCTCAGGGAATGTGATAACTGTGATAACTGACAGTACGTGTTACTAATCAGAATAATTTTCTAAAGGCTAGATAGTATATACACCGGGCAGAGAAAAGAACGTATATACATACGTTTACTGACTAGCCAAAATAGCTGCACATTCTGAGACATCTGTTCTATTTTATTAAATTTGGGTATCGTTTAAGAATGCTCCTGCAATGATTACCTTAACCTGCTTAAAGTACATTCTTATACAAACTAATGATGCCTTCATCTAGAATCTCTCTTGTATACGGATTCTATTCAGTCAATAACTTTGGGACTTTTTCAATGAACGATAGATTTTAGGATAAAAAATCATGTCCCATATACATGGGCTTCCAACAAGGACTTCCGAATTGCTAAATCACCATGGACTGCCAAAGGCATTATATGTTTGCAATTGCCCCTAACTTTCATCGAAAAAACATTTCCAGCAATGAGACTCATTTGTGGTTGGACAAGGTGCCTGAACATGTAAAATAGTCGAATACTAGTAGTATCCAGAAGCCAGGCAATCGCTGTCAACAGCGAACACTATATATCAGTTATTACCAACTTCTTTATTACATCTTTATTACAAAATTTATGCTGATTGACGATTGACAAATGTACCCCTACATTATGTTTGTTAAAGATCATAACTGCAATTATGCTGACAATTTTATTCTCAAATTTTCTAGTTTCTTTCCGCAAGCAGTGAATCAAATAGGAAATGTGTGCAAAAGAAATTCAACGCAAGCAAAAAAATTCTTTTTGAAAACCAAAAGCCAAAAGAGTCAAAAATACTATTCGTTTTTACAAATTGAAAATCACACAAAATGTGGCAAAACACATGTGGGAATACCGAAAGGAAAATAAAATCTAATAACAACAGAAAAATTCTTTTGGGGGAAACTTGATGCGTTGACAAAAATTTATTGATAAGCGACAGGATATTGTTCTATAATAAGAAGAAAAACTCTTGTGAAAAAATTACAAATTTTAGAGCAAACCGAATAGAATAAAACATTGAAAGCATACTCAATAGGGCGTAAAAAAGTACATCCATTGTCATTGTAGCAAATACAATGTCATGTTGTCGGATGTTTCCTTAATTTAGAACATTTCCGTAAGTGAAAGACACCATCGACGTTTTTTATTCTTTTAAGAGCCTAATGCCTCTGGTCCAGTTTAAATACGATCGTTAGCAAAGGTTATGATCGCTTTAACGATCGCTATGATTTGGGGCTTATTCGCACACAACTGTGACTTAAGAAAACCCCACAAGCAAATGTCAAAAGGGATCTAGGTAACCAATTAACATTATATTCACGTTAGATGACCTTCTCTTATAGAATATCCAATGTTGCATGAGTTGTGTGGCACGAATCGTCTTCTTATTGAGACCACATGTCATTAGTATTCCAATTGTCAAATTCAAATCAAAATTAATTGATAATTACCATCCTATAATGCTCGTTGTTGGCAGTCTCGCCAACGTCATTCTTAAAGAAATATAGATGTAAGGGACCAACATACGGGAAATTCACACCACACTGTGACTTGTTGATTGAACGTTCTTGGGTCACAATCCTTTACTGATTCAAATACTCAATATCTTATCCACTACATTACAAGTAGTACCTTTTGTAGGACGACTTTAGCACTCTCACAATAAAACTGTACAGTGAGTTGAACGAGTCAACAGGACATATACGAGTACTCTGTAAATGCGATGTGTAGGAAAATTATCGAATTAAGCCTTGTTTTGAGGCAAAATAGATTCAGAAATATTGTGGAGTACATACGAAGAATCGTAAATGTTCTTCAAAAAGCCATTAACTTATAGTTACTAGGTGTTGTTGATTTTAAAGTGAATACTCCCACAAAGAAAAGTTTTAAAAAACTTACAGATTTGCCAAAAGCAAGTGTGCTTAAATACCAACTGTGGTGTGCTCAAGTCTTTTTTTTTATTTTATGCAAGATTCGCCTTTAAATTTCGCTTAAAAACATAAAAAAAATTAAATTTATTTTTAGCGGCCATTAAATTGAACTGAAAGTATGACGACCTTACGAAATATGAAAAACGAAAATGTTTCAAATTTTAAAAATTGCTTTTGCTGTCTTCGCATTCTAGATGCTTCATCATAATATTTATACACACAGTCGTATACACTTACCTTCTGCAATATAATGGATTACAGCTGGCGGCATAACACACGTGCCCACTAGCCAATCCGTTATGGCCAGATTGAGGACAAAACAGTTGGTGACAGTGCGCAGACGACGGGTTGTTAGTACAGCTAAAATTACAAGAGTATTACCGACTACTGTGACCAGTATGAGTAGAAGAAATATGGCCACCACTAAGGCCTTTGACCAGGCCATATCCACCAGATAGGAATCTATGAAAGGTGGCAGTGTGGCCACATTACTGGTGGCTCGTGTCGCTATTGTTATTGTTGTGGCGGTTGTTGTCGTATCCCATGTGAAGTTGCCATTTACAGGCAGAGCCGGTAACAAAATAGACGTTTCGGTCGCATTGGCCACCCCACTATAAGTATTAAGGTCTTCATTTGAAATCAAGGACTCTACCAAATCTACGAAAAAAGAGCTTGAAGATGATGAAGATAATGAAGGAAGATTTTCTCGATTAACAGGAGGCTGACTATTGTACGAAGCGAATGTTGAGGCGGGTGTGGTAAAACGGAATGTTGTTTTTGGCAGTCGAGTGTTTATTGCTGTTGAAGTTTTTTTGCTCATACGCAATAACTCATATGTTGTTCTGGTTAGGGTGGTACTGTTAGCTGTTGTTGTCGGCAATAATAATGATGACGTTGTTTTTGTTGCTGTTGTTAAATTTTCATCCATATAGTTGGTATTTATTAATGTTGCTTTCGTTGTTCGCACGGCTGTTGTTACAGCTGCCGTTGTTGTTGCTTTTATTGTCTCATACAACATTGACAATAATTGTGGTTTTTGTTGTTGTATTGTCATTTCGCTTTATTTTTATTTATTTTTTTTTTTTCTGAGTGTATATTTTGTGTTTGTATTGTTGCTGTTGCTGTGGTTATTTCATTGTTTGGATTTTCATCACAAAGTGTAACATTTTCATTTTCGAACACATAACTACACAATGATCTGTTGATTTATTGATTTATTTTCCATTCTTTTTTTTTCATGGTTTTTTTTTCTTTTGGTATGTTTTGTTGTTGCTTTTTTAGTATTTAAATAGTCATTTTTGTTATAGTTGTTTGTGTATTTTTCTTGGTTATTATAACAGTTTTATTTCTTTAATTTGGTGGTAAAATTCACCACAACATCCGTTTTAAAGAATTCGCTATTGAGGCTGTTTGTTGCGTCTGTACAATTTGCAGTTACAGTGCAGCACAAAATCCTTTGCTAAAAGTGAGAAATTAAAAATGCGTATAAAAATTTTGTTTATATGAGTCTAAACAGGAAATTATTGAATTCAACTCAACTTTTGTGTAAAATATCCACACGCAGCTCTGTTTAAACCTAAAAAAACAGAAAAAAGTTTTATTATGTCAGCAGAGCGTGAGCGTGTTTCATCACTTTCTTCATCCACTGTTTAATACTCTGTACAATATTTATTTGTTTCACATCATTATTGCAGACCAAGTTATGGTTTACGTATCAGTAAATATAAATGCAGCCATCATTGTATGTATATTTATTGTGCGCTTTAATGTATTTTTATATTACCGACAACACAGTTATTATCCTGGGAACTACAACAACGCATTCATAAAAATATTATCAATGAACAGTTTTTGTAGTTACCATAATGAATGAGTGACTGAAAAAATGTTCGAAACTTTTGCTTTTATTGTGTCGTAGTGGGTCTACTACATTTTGAAATATTATTGAATCTATTTTTATTGCATATTTTTATGTATAAAGTAATGGTACACTGATGACTCGATATGTAGAAACAAATTAAAATAAAATTAAATGAATTAAGTATTGTTCAAAGAGAATTTTATCTGTGAACTGGGAATCTGTGTGTTAAATCATGTTAGACAGGAGTTATGTTGCAGTTAAAAATACCGCATCTGGAATCTGGATTTTAGTTAAAAAAAAAAAGGAGAAATATTCCAGTCCAACAAATTAATTTTAAGTTAGGTTTATACTTATTGGCCCATTGTTAAACAATTCAACTCAGAAATCTCAATAAATAAAACTGCCATGAAAAATTTCAAAAAACCTGTCGTTCGTTATACTCGCGTATAAAATTAACTCACAAAACAACGGTAGTGTGAGAAACTAGGTTGTACTCCTAACAAATGTTGCAATGAGCAATTAAATATGTAAGTAAGCCACGTTGTAGGAACGCCTATTATTTGTCAAAAGATTGGTGATCCTGTTGTTAGTTTTTCCATTGCTGGCTGCCAGTGGTCGTTATTCTGATGTTTAAATCAGTCTAAAATTGACCGCGTTTTGATGGCTTTAAATGCAGTGGTTTGTGATTTATTAGCACAACTCTGACACTTAAGAAATCCCCGTAAGAAAAAGGCTAACGAGGTTAAAACACAGGATCTCACTGGATAATCCACTCGAAACTCAAGTGAAATGACTGCACCCTAAACCCATTCGTGTAGAGTATTCGTGTATCAATGTGAAATGTGTTACACGTTGAGCTTAGCGCGGTCCTTTTAAACCCATATGTCGCTGGTATCTAAATCAACCAATTCGGATCAAAATAAGTTGCTATTAATCAGCCTATAGTGCTCGCCTTTCGCAATATTGAGAACTCGTGTATAGTGTAATCGCCATTTTTCCTGAATAAATTTTGTTGATTTTACAATTTCATGTTCCAGGCTTTGTTTTTGCTACTGTTGGAATTTTGATAATTTCTTTATGTGTGGTAAATATTATATTTGTTGTTGCTGTAATTATTTTATCATTTTTAATGGAAATATAAAAGTACTTGACTTGATTGACTTTTGGTTGTAAAATTTCATCAGGTAGTTATTGAGCCCAAAATAAATTGAAAGAAAGAAGAGAAATTATTAAAATTTTTTTTTGGTTTCATTTGTTGTCGTTCATTAGAGAAAAAAATGTTTTATTTTCAAGGAAATATTAGTTGGTTTCAGCTGAATACGATTACTTAAAAGAAAGAATGAAAGTTTCGTCCTGTTAATTGCAGTAAAAATATCTTGTGGTTTGGAGAGTAAATTCGTAATAAGTGTTTGGTATTTTGCTAATTAAAAATATTTGGGAGTCTTCTTAAATAACAAGTTGATATAGACAATAGTTAGACATTCAATTCCAATGCTACTCTAAATTTTATTCACCCATAAAACTTTATAAAGAGGTTGAAAGATTTCGTCGAATTTAGACTTAGATGAGGTGAAAGGAACACTATGAAAATATGAGTAAGACCGCAACAATACTCTTCACAGCGCAAAAGTAATGTAAAAAAACACAAATGAAATTATCTCTAGCATTCTTCGGTTAACAAGTTGTTAATATTTCTGGCTTAATACAGCCACAAAACTTAATAAAATTAAACTAAAATTCTATATAACAAATGTTGTAGTAACATAGACTATAATATCAGTTTTATATTTAAATTGTTTAGAAGCAATAAAATAATGTTTTGTTTCTGGTTTTTCATTAAACACTTCTTGTAATTAAATTTAAATATAAAAGTGTGTATGAGTTGTCTTCGAGAGGCTTATTGTGCCATGTGTGGAACACGGATTCTCTGGGTAGAGGTTATCCTAAATATCTAATTTCGAATGATGCTGGGTATGAAGACCGATGTGCCTTGTGACTTATTCTGAAGGAACCACCACAAGAAAGAGTGTAACGAAGTTAAATCGCGCAATATCGGTCACCAGTTCACATCTCCTCCAAGTGAGAACCATGCCTATCATGCTGAAGTGCAATTCTGTCGAAACCAGATGTGACAAATGGATAGAATTCAAAATTCCAAAACGTATTGATATCGTGATGCATTAATGGCTCTTGGGTCTCTTGGTAATGTCTCAAATTAAACAATTTTGTTAGTTCAAGTAGCCACTCAACCAAAAATATGCCTTGAAATTTTTCAATGAAAAATGGGATGCACAGTTGGCAAAACTGTTCCACAGCCTTTTCCCTTCACTTCATTGCAACAGTTAAATTTCGCATGGGTTCAGGCTCAAGTCACAACTCTGAATTCGCCAAATTTTGTGACTACGAAAAACCAATTTTCGTGAGTGTTAAACTCTAACGGACAAGGATATTTTGCCGACATAACTCTGATGTCCAATCGTTTATTAAAACAGTGAATTTGAATTTATCCACAACATTACGAATTGTTCTGTCAATAGGACGATTACAGCGATAGTAAAATGGGCGAAGCGAGCTGTGCGATTTCCTCTGCATCGATTTTCATAAAACAATTTTATTATTGACAAGGTTTTGTTTCCACGAAGTGATTTGGCGGAGCAGACTAAATAAATGACAACTAATTTGACAGATGTAGCCTCAACAATATGGCCATTATTATATTTCAAAAATTTCTGTTACACACCCCGTTATACGAATGAAAAAGAGAGAAAAATAGGAAAACATTTCTTTAGTCCTAGTAGAACGTGACGGACTCTGTCAATTTCCTTATACATATTTGCTTTTCTTATTGAAACAGATTCTCTTGTATTAGAAACTCAATTTAAAATAAAAATTCATGCATCCAAATACACAACAAATGCTGTTGACATGTCAACAAAACATGTCCTTACATACAAACCATAGCTACAAAACAAAGTGTCTTTATTAAATTAACCAAAAAGAGTATATTTTTCCTGTTTTTTGTCTATATATTACATGAAAGGAATTTCAAGAACTTGAGACAATCTTAAAAATAAATCACAAAACAAATATTGTCTAACAATAAACAAAATTAAAATTAAATTTTAATAGAGGAATTCATATAAGAATACACTATATAATAACGAAATTTATTAATAAAATAAAAATACTGACAACATAGAAAAATAGAAATAGGTAAAAAAAAATTGAAACATTTTGACATCTTAAGACATTAAGTTTTAAGTATATCGACAGTTAATTTTCTTTTCATTGGAAATTCAAAGCCGAATGTCAATAATTTGGGTAAAGATTTTCAAAATCTGTCAAACACAAATTTTTAAAATAAAACAAGCAGCTTAAGATGTTTTAATTTAGTTCGGTTGTCAATGTACTTAGTTTAAAAGCTATGTTTTAGGGATGTGTACTCGTAGAACAGAGCAGCATATTAGGGTGTAACGTAGTGAATTTTTTATACGATTTCGTTCAGTTGTCAATGTAGAATAAAAATTGAGCTTTAGGGAAATTTGTTATGCGTTTAAAAGACCCATTGATGCCATAGATATTATGATACCTTTTTGGGTATCTGATATTTGCAATTTATATTGACTTTGGCGCATAAATCAGGCTCAAATTTAATCGTTGGCATGGGCTTGTTGAAAACATATATTATTGGTGTCTATATCATTCAATTTAGGCTAAAATAAATTGCTATTCTCCGATCTATAGTGATCGTTGTTGGCAGTGATGACCTGGCCAACGTCGTTCTCAAACAAATAGTGTTCGCCGTTGATGCTGATATTCTGGTCAACCTCATCTTCAAAGACGCCACACCATACTAAGCATTAGACAATTCTAATTACATCCTTAAACGGAATACATCGCTAAGGTTGATTTTAAGAAGAAAATTAGATTGATTTTCCAGAACCCATTTATCGAATATCTAGAGTTTCTCTAGGGTCATCCAAATATTTTGTTTAAATGGCAACTAATTTGACAAATTTAGCTTCAACAAAATGACAGTTACCAGCTATCAAACTTTGAATGTCTCTCTCAGATATTACTATATTAGTTGTAGTGATAATATCTTACAGTTAGTATTTCAATGTCTACAATTCATTGCTGGTTAGATTGTATTCAAACAATCACTGTCAAAACAAGTTCTGACTATGAATTCTGGATGCCAATAAATGTTAACAACAAGGACAATAACATAGAATATGCTCAGTAGTATATTTTCTTTGTGTCTTTGCGTAGGTTTCAAGTCCTGTCTATGCTGAATTTTTCTACTTATCCTTCGTCAAAGTCCAAGTGAGATCATTTATTTTCTTTTGATTTCAATCCGTTGGAATTAACTGCTTTACCAGTTTTCGTACAGGTGGCAAATATGTTTTAAACACTAGTTTTACTGGCTTAACCGTATAATTACTCATAAGAGTCTCCATTTCAAAAAACCTAAATAAGTAGGTATGTAGAAATGGCAGTTTCTTCTACTCTCTGGAACAATTGTCCACGTATTGGACACTAAAGTGCCTCTCACTTTTTTGGCTTAGTGCTGGGAATGTGTTCAGCATAATGTTTCAATAACAATTTTAATGTTTAAGCAGACTCTTCGTGCTCCCTTTATCCGGCTTTGGCTAGGTTTTTTGCTCCCACCCGTATCTAAAGTTGCCCAACTGGCGTATGTGAATGTATAGCTTTTGGAACAAATTATAACCAGTCTACATAAATAGACTTTTTTCATACCTTCTAAAGTATTGACAATTCTAAGAATATTTTTGTCATTTTCAAACTATTCTACTTAAAGGTTTATATCGTGTTATAGGTTATCTCACAATGCAACTTGACCGTTAATAATGTTTTTATTTGGTTTTAATACATGTGTTACTTCTGAGAATTCTTGGAGAAAAATTGTTAAGTCCCCTTTTTAATATCGACTTAGTTGGAAAGCATTATTGGACAATAAATGAAACTTATTTTTGTATTTTATTATTACAAGTTTTCCCCCTTATTTACAGATGTCATCATCATGAACATAAATAACAATTGTAGGGGAGGCGTCAAAATAAAAAAAAAATCAATGCATACATATGTATATAGAGAACACAACAAATATACTGTAAAGAGCAGGCTTTTTTATATTGCGACACTAAACCAGCAATCAACACTTTAATTTCATCGAATTTAACTTTAACTTCATATACGAGTATTTGGGACATACATATGTACATACTTTCTGTAATTTCTTTAAAAATAATCTATTTTATAACTTGATGTTGTTCATAAAATTAAAGTTTTTATTGCTTAGAAAGAAGAACAATACTGACACCTGCTATGAATTTAATGATCATCACAATTTATGTTTTTATTGCAATGAACGTCAAAAATAAAAAACAACAGCAGCTTTAGAAAAATGACAGAAAATAAAATGTAAAATTAATTACTTTTTTGTTTCATGACACTCCTGCTGTTTCAGGATTATATTTGCCTAGTTATGATGATAACGAATATAATGCAACAGACAAAATGAAATATATTAGAGGGGTGTCCAAATTAGATGAACAGTAGATAGTGGCAATAGTTTACATTTCCTGGCGTGGTTTTATATTTTAAGCTAGTAAATATGAAAAACTTTAAATGAACTTGAATTTCTTTATTTATTTTATTTATTGATTTAATAATTACAGTACAATTACAAATTATATTCTAATTCTATACGAGCTGAGTAACTTCGATCATACGCTCGGTGTAGTGTCACAGATTAGAGCCTCTGATGGGAATCGAACCCACGACCTAGCACACTACAATCCAGACTACCAGGGCGCACAGAATTTGTTTCTCTTAGCGTTTGGTATATTTTATAGAATTTATTCATAGGAAATTGAAGGCGTGTTGAGCACACCATTTTATTCCTGAGAAAAAGGAGTAGGCAGCAAAGTTATTACACTCACACTGGGTTGCTTACAAATTAAATGAAATGAGTATTGAACAATTCTCGAAGGCTTTAAAGTGAGGCACTCTAAACAACCTTAAAAGTTTGGTGTTGGCTGCTTAAAGTGTGATCCCATACTTTCAGTGAATATATCGATTGCCTAATGCGCAGTCTAGGTGTTCAAAAACAGGAGTGCCTATAAATATTCAGAATCTTTGTTGCCTGTGGCAATCAAAAAGATCTATAAAATAAAATAGAAGGAAAAGTAAGAAATAAAATCTTCACCTTTCTCTATTACACACTCTTCTAAATGCCTCATCCAAAGAGTTTTCTTTTAAAAACGACATTTGATTTTGTCTTCGTAAAGAAAATAAAATCAAAATACACATTATATTTATGGGATGTAATTAAGGGAAAAGTTCAATGTGCCTTTTGACACCACCACTGCTGTGATGGCCAAAATTAATGACATAAAGTTCCACCTACTTTACCACACACCTACTTCAGTAGATTTTTGAAAAGACCAGACTCCATAATCTGCATCAGCTTATGAAAAAAAATTTGTATCAAACGAAATATTAAAAATATTTCTTCGGCAACTTAAAAACTACAAAAACTAACGTTGCCCGAATCCGGTATCACAGGGCATCAAATGGATTAATGCGTACATTTACTGGCAGTAAAATTTTATTCTCTATTTGTCGATATTTTGCTAATAAAAGCATTTGATTTAATTGAAAAATATGGAAAAATTGTCCCATAATAATGCAGGACATTTTTCATAGTGTTATCCTTTTATACTTTTTCTGCGGCTTTATATATACGACAGGAATATATTCAGAAACATTTCCAAGGTAAGGCAATCAGTTGCCTTACAGATATGTGGAGGATTAAAAAAAAAACAAAAGTGAAAACGTTTGGATAAAAATTCGTTTGGAAAACAGAATTAATTGCAGTCTGATAAAATTATGCTGCCAATTCTTAAAAGCCAAATTAAACTTCAAATACATGACAATAAAAATCTGTATGCATTGTTTCAGCTACGTGTTCATTAAAGGATCAAGAAGTCTATAAAAAGAAATTGCTGACCTGTTTTTTAAATATCATATCCATTACACATACAACAGATTTTTTTGCTTTCTTCAATTTTACTCTATTGCTGTATAGTTTGTGCACTACTAATTGAAATCAATATTTTCGCCAATTAAAAAAAAAAAAGAGAAGAAAAATTTATTTAAATGTACAAAGTCCGGATAGTTATAGCAACGCGTGCTATTATTTATTTTTGTTTTTATTAAAAACAATTTTTTTTTGTTTTATTAAAAAGCTTTTCGAACCTCAATGATGAAGCGTTTTAAATTTCTGTTTGAAATTAAATCGCGTCAAAAGGGTAAGACAAAGCAAATATTGGAATTTCTATTCTAAGTATTCAAACAATTCTAGAAAATTGAAAACAAGACTGACCTTTATTGTTGCACATGTACTGCTGATGGTCAGATTTATTTTCAAGTTTTCAAGTTTCTGCAGAAAGATCATTAAAAGCAACCTTGACCCAGTCTCAATAGAATCAAGTGGTGCTGCTGAAAAAATTATGTCTGCTCGAAGACAAATAAAAAGAGAAAATATTTTTCAAAATTATTTTTTTTTTTTAATTTTATTAAATTAATTTTCTTTTCAACAATAATTTTAATTAATTAAACAAAACATTTATGATGATATATTTATCGTAATTAAATTAGTGTCTTATAAATAATTTTCAATATTTTTCTTTTCTTATTTTTCATTTTTGGTTTTTCCGTTTGCAATATTTTTTTTTTTTTGTTTTTTGCCAATTATTTGTATTTTCTAAACCATAAAAATTCTTTAAATATTACAAATACTGTGGATAGAGAAACATTTCAAACACACAAAAATAATTAACCAAACGAAGTCTAAATAATTTTTCCGAAAAACAATTTAATTTTGGAAATAACATGTGCTTCTCATTGTAATAAAATTTCGATAAAAAAAAGAGCACCCTACAATCCGTTAAATTATATTTTACGAAAACATATACATGTGTTATATGTATATACATATTTACATAAGTATATGCATGCATCACCTAATGTATTCGTGTATGTATAAGTTCATTGTTGAAAACTTAAATATAAAGCAATAAATATGTATACTTGAATGAAAATGGAGTATAATTTTTAGAGTATCCCTATCTATACTTAATCAATTAATAAGGCTTATAAAGGATAGTACACTTTACTTAGGATTGATATCTAATTCCTTGCACTACCATTGCTGTGTGTAATAATATTACCCATAAGTGACGTTTAGTTTCATGGCTATTTTATTTTAGTTTCGCAGTTTTTGTAAAACGATTGCCAAAAGAAAAATTTGTTCTTATTACGATTTGATTTTCGTCAAAAAAAACAACAAGCTACCTAGTAGACAACAGCTATTCATTATCCACTTCAGTACTTAAGTTTGTAATCATGAATGAAAATTTGTCTTTTCTTTTACCAATACTTCTCAGCCCATATCTGACTGCCTGGGCAAGTAGAATTAGATAAACTGGAAGGAAGGAATTCACAACAGTAAACTGGCAGATGAGCTTGTAAGAGAGGCAGCAAAAACTGTGGACTGAGAAAATAAGTTGTAACGGGTTGAAATGAGTTTAAAGCAATCCAAATCTTTTGCTGAAAAAACCCGAGTATAGCAACAGAAATTCTAAAAAGACCTTGTAGAGTAAAGGAACACTTATTCACAATAGGATTCGCTTCAAGAATACCATATAGAGCTTCTGATAGTTAGAACATGTGCAGCGTGAATTCACATCTAAGGTAAACAGTTTTAAAATGTATCGAGAACATTAGAGATTGAAGTTATACATGAGAGTTTAAGAAATTAGCTTAGGATGGTAACTGACTTTGCTTATTCAAAATAGGAATCGCCTGCAACCTAATATATATAGTCTGTGATGAGGGAAACAAATCACCAGAATTCATACTTTAAGAATATCTAACGTTACAATATTTGAGAAAGTAACACTTGGATGAGGATGAGGTCATTGTCTTCATCGAATTATATTAAGGGTAACTATATACAGATTGAAGGCTAAATCGTTTGCTGGCATTATTTCATTACCTTCACAATACAATAGGCTTTTAATAACTTCCTCATGAGCACAGAAACTAGAGCCCACAACAGATTAGTATTCCCTACTAAACTACTTTGTCATTGCAATGTGTTGACTTGTTATATACTCTAACGTACTTTTAAACTTTTTTTGTGTACATATTTTCCTTGTCTTCAACAAATCATTCGATATACTTAAAATATTATTTTTGCTCAAGTAGGGGGTAAGTTTTGGGTATTTCTAATGCCCATTAAAATTTTTTTGATATGTTTTCAGTAACTAATAAGCTACGGATGAAATACTTTTGGCAGAGAAACAAAAAAAATTTATGGATTATTAAACTGCATTCATTAAATTTTGTTTCATTAAAGTGTTTATGGAGATTTTCGTACGGCCCATTTAGAATGCAGTGTCCAACGATTGTAAAAAATGGCATACAAGACGATTGAAAAATGAGAAAAAGAAAAATTAATACGACGCTCACTGGATTAAATTCGCCTGCAAGGTCATAGTGTTTTTTTGTTTTTATAAGCGTGGGATAATTTTTATTCATTATTTTTAGGTAGAAAAACAATGACTAATGATTGGTATTCAGAATTATTGCAGCATTTAAATAAGGATAATAAATATTATGTTGTTTCCTTATCAACTGCTCTGAACGATGAATTAACCATGCATAGTTACTAAGGCAACAAATGGTCTTTAAGGTTATGATAGGTCTCAACTGGCATACAGGTCCTAAAAATTTATAGTGACTTTACGCCTTTTTAATCACACCAACTCTATTCGACATGACTGCCGTTTGGGGTACCGGTGATCATAATATCAGAGACTATGTTAGCATTGTCTCTTAAACTTAATTGTTTAATGGGGCTGAGCGCCTCAAAAGCTTTAAAGTATGGAAGCTGGGATCATGCCATACTCTTTGACATGTTTAATGTGAATATTTCTATTAACAGACTATGTCGTTAGGTTATGTCATCAAAGCGGTCATTAGATCCGTAGGAAGTGTGTAAACCACTTCTAAAATTATACAAGAAACCAGTGGTGCATGGAGGAAAGGCTAAGCAATATTGAAAGGAACAACAATAAACGATTATGGATCTATTACATTATAAATATTGAAAAAATATTATGAAGGATCGAGCAAAGCAGGATAACCAAGATGTCTTTTTTTTGGCAGCTATACCCCAGGGATGAAGAGACTGATCAAACGTGCTTCATAGTTTACTAATACCGCCGGACTTTGACAGTTGACTTTCATTTTGCTGAAACTGCATCTGTCCATTTTGTTAAACCATTATAGATGAATATATATACATAATTGGTCTTTACAGCCCTTCAGTCAGGATTATTGACCTAGTTTCTCACACCACTTATATTGTGTGTGTTAATTTTATACATAAGCGGCGGGACCTACAGTTTAAAATCGACTCCCAACGACAGATTGTTTTGAGAAACTTTTTCATGGCAATTTTATTTACTCTGAGAGTTTTTGCCAGAAATCTGCTGAAAGAAAACCTCCGAAGAAATACTTTTTTTATATTGTTTTGTTGTCTGGCCTGATGCTCGACCCCCGGCTTTACGTCTAATAACAACACACTACCTGTTAGACTACGGTGACTTCGAATATAGCATTAAACAAAACGTGCAAATAATCCAATCTGCACTTCATCCAATTTGCGGACTTCATAATCAGTGGTTGAGTGAACGATCAGCCAGAATCCGTGCATCCAAGGTCTACTGAAAACATCGAATATAAAAAAATTTCAATAGGCAGCGCAATAAGTTTAGTTCCAATATGGAAAATTGTAGGGCCAATTTTTTTTGTGCGAATTCTTTATGGTTTCGACAACTCTTTCTGGAATAAGTTACTATTTATAGGTTTACTGTCTTTTCAATTTTATGATTTTTTTTCTTTTTTAATTTATAAATGTTTAGTTTTTAATTAAACTATAATTGATAAGGCTTTCGAAAAATGTAAAGAGAGTTACCAGTTAGAACTAGAAAAAGTTTGTACAGTCAAATTCGGTTATAATGAACTCTGTGGAACTAGGCAAAGTTCGTAATAAACGGGGTGAAGTCAGAGAAGAAAATATAAAATGAAAATTATATTCTTTCCAATATATTTATTTGATTTCTGTTTTTCATCTATTTCGCTTAATATTTTAATTTTTTGAAGCACAGATAGTGATTTTTTCTTATGTTTAGACATTGTCAAATTATTTAGCAACTGACATTTTAATTCCTTTTATCTATCAGCTGATTAAAGATGTTGAGGTATAATTTAATGCCACATTTCAAAGTTATTTCTGAGGGTTGGTTATAAAAAGGCAAAATATATGAAATTTAATTGCTGGAGTTCCTTTTAACCGAGAATTCGTTATAAACGAGTTCGTAATAAACGACGGTTTTTGTATGAAAATTGTTATTAAAACGTTTGAACTTGAAAATATGTACGTAATAACCAAGAATTCGTTATAACCGAGTTCGTTATAAACGAGTTTGACTGTAGTTTGGTATTAGCACTTTCAGCAAAAAAAGCTGGAAAAAAATCATTTAATTTCTACACAAAATTCATTAGAAATAATTTATTGTTTTTTTTTTATTTCTTTATTATTGCCTAATTATATGTAAGTGGTGATGTTTTGTTGACATACAATCAACACACTGCTACTAAATTCTAGAGAGAATTATAGAAATTAATTAAAGAACACTTCGTAAAGACTGATAGGGCATGTTTAACAATTTAGAAAACACGAGGAAAATAATGAATTATTAAGGAAATCCTATAACATAGGAATGAAAACGAAATATATTTTTGTTTTAAACAAATTTTAAGGGTTTTGATTTATGATTTTAAATTAATGTTTTTATTTTCATTTTCATTATTAATAAATTGTATGTAAGAATATTTCATTTTAAATATATTTTCTTTCTATTGCAAGACATTTGAGATTTTCTTTTAATTTTCTAACAT
Organism: Sarcophaga peregrina; assembly: GCA_014635995.1. Taxonomy (NCBI): domain Eukaryota; kingdom Metazoa; phylum Arthropoda; class Insecta; order Diptera; family Sarcophagidae; genus Sarcophaga; species Sarcophaga peregrina. The sequence continues at coordinate 103,711,458 of CM025789.1, read as the reverse complement.
CCCTACAGGGTCTTTGAATAACAAAAAAAAAACTGCTCTTTTTGTGTGTAGTATAGGCACCAAAATAAATCAATGCAGCTACCTATACATACGCTTACAGTTCCATGTTAATGTTGTTTTTGATATTGTTTGTTTATTTATTTACAATATTTTTTTGTTATTTTGTTTGTTTTTTTTTTTTGTTTTTTTTTTTTTTTTGTTATTGTAACACCAAACAAACAAATAAATACTTTTACAAAAACAACATACAAACGTAAACAATAATACATAGTGACAACAACAGCAACATCAACAGGAATAGCAATAGTAATAAGCAAAAACAAACAATTTCTCTCGTTCACTATATGCCAACAACAGACAGTATTCAAAGTGTTATAACAACACGAAAGTGATAAATGTTGTTAACCTTTACAGAGAAAAACTCGAAAGTCATAATGTAAAATGTAATGTAAAAATTTACTGTTAAAGTAATTGCATCAGCATCTCAAATGTATGCTCTTTTGGCTATGAATGCAGAAACAGAGTAGAATAGATGATAGAATGTTTATAAACAAATAGAAACACTTGTTGCTGACTACCACCGTTTGCTGATTATTGGATTAAATTTTATACTGAAGATCATATTTACTTTTGGTAAACATACTCAAGCTGAATACCGTATAACAGGCATTTTCAATAACTCTTAAGTGTTATGCCAACGTTAAGCCTTCAATGTTTTTTTTTTTTACAAATTTAACAAAAAATATCTTTCAAAGCATTCAATTTCAAAAAATAAAATAGAAAGAACAGAAATAAAATTTTTTTTTTCGTTTATATTCTATTAATCATATAAAATTCTTTTAAATATACTTATTGAATGGCTACCAACCATTAAAGGATGAAATATTATACTTAAGAATTAAGTTAAAAAAGTTTTTATAAAATTTGTCTGACAAAAATTAATTGGACAAGTATTTCTTTTTTTTTTTTTTGCGATCCTTTTTAGAAGATAACAAAAAATCAACATGTTCATTCAAATGGTAAGAAAAACTTTGTGTTTGATTTCGTCTCAAACACAGAATGCCTTAGTCCGCATTATGTTATATTTATTATAACAACGCCATTTATTGGTATATAACGCCATAGTTTATTATATTCCACTCCCCCTGCCACTGCAGTTTTGGGTGTGATACAATCACCTTTTCTTCTGCACATACTACATTCGTGCAGAAATCCTGCTGAGATTTACACACCGACAAGGCATGACTTACTTACTAAGCCTCTATAGCAAACCAATTATACCACTTTTGATAGATGCTCAAAGACTACCTAGAATGTTGGAGTGAGGTTCCATTTAGGTCAGCGTTTAGGCTCATTGTGACATCACAATTAATACACAAACCAGTTATCAAACACTCCTTAGAAGGGACCAACATAAGTCCAAAGTAAACCTTGCACTAAAATATTCCGTCTTTTTGTGGCACGAACAGTGTACTCTTCACTCACAGTTGAGTTGAACGACAATCTCCCACGTCTACAGGTGCTGCATAAGTAATTTGACGAAATGTTAAGTTTTCAAATTAATATTACATCGCGGCTTCCAGAATCTTCCGATTCAAACTCGATTTTAGTATGTGGATAATTTCAAACTCAATATTGTGATCAGAAACGCCTGATAATGAACTACTCCAAAATTGAAATTGAGCTATAGTTCGCATACAATCAATATCCAACCAAAGGTTTTATAAATGATCTTACGTTGATTCCATTGAGTGCTAATTAAGTTTCATATAGTCTGAACCCTTAAAACTTGGACGTATTTCAGTAAAATACATTTGTATATTATTTTAATTTTCTTTTTCTTTTTATTAAAATTATTCAACAAGATTTTATTTTATTAATTTCCCCAAAAAATACTCATTAATTGCTCAAGATTTACGTACGATGTAACACACCGAAGCACACCGGGCGATCGTTGGTTAATAGCCAGAAAAAAGAAGAAGAGGACTTACTTCGGAAATACTCTTCGTTTGTATTAGTATTTTATTTTCATTTCTTTAATTTTTAACTCCTTTCATTTATTTGATTTTTTATTTATTTTCTCTTTTTATTTTTGTTATTTCCCATAACAAAAAATATTTCTTTCACCTTTTTAGAATTGAAAATTTTTATTTTAATTTTGTTTTTTTTTTTATTAATTTTTTTATTTTATTTACACATTTTTATTTGTTTACACAAAATAAATTTAATTTTTTTTTTATATTTTCTAATAAAATAATTCATATTGTATGTATTTTTTCACAATATTTTTATATCTTTTATATTTTTTTATATCATTTTAATTGTTTATTTACTTATGCACGTTTTTCACCTTATTTTGTGATTTTTTTTTAATGAAAATTTATTCACACTTTCTAAAAACAAAAACAAACAAAATAGCTGGTTGTCCGAGTTATCAAGAATTTTTTTCTTTTTTAAATTTTAACTTTTTCTTATGAAATTTAGCGCGGTCTATCCTTGTTCATAACATGCTAAAGAATATTGTAACGCACAGTTTGCAAGTTCATGTTAGACTGAAGGCATTGAAAATAAAAACTCATCATAAAAAAACCGCTTTTCTAACAGTGAAGAAAACTGACTCTCATACTAACGCTCTCCCACTTGCCCAAGGAAAATGCTAAAGAATAAATTAACATTTACACTCATACACGCAAACACAGCCACTCACAAATTTATATTTAACAAAAATATTGTAAATAAATAAAAATCGGAAAAGCAAATATTATCATCACTATCATTATTATCATCATCATTATCATCATCACCATCATCATTATGAAACATTATTATCAATAATGAGCTAAGTTCATTATTACTGTACTAATTATGAACAAGAGAAAATAAATCAACAATAAAACAAAGTAAAATCAACACAAAAACCAAACCAAAGAAAAACTCTCTTCAAATACATCATCATCATCATCATCATCAGCAGCAGCAGCAGTAGCAGTAGCAGTAGCAACAGCAGCGCTGCCTTTAAATAAAACATTGCCATAATTCTTCACGGGAAAGTGTGTTCATCAGCTTGGTTACAACAGCAACAGTTAATAAAATCATCTCTCTGCGTCCTCTTTGAGTTGTTCGTCACAACCGAAATGTAATATGAGCACGCGCTTGCCTTTAAAACGAATATAATAAATAAACAGTTGTTGTTGTAATTATTTATTATTCCTTTCTCTTTACTACACCATAATAGATAAAAGAAGCAGCAGAACAATAATAAATTGTATGGATTTTCTGTTGTCATTACTGTTTCATTCATAAAGAGTATGTAAACAAAACCGAAATTAAAAGGATGTTCAACAAGCTGTGTTTATTTGAGCTGTTTACAAAAACAACAACAAAATAACAACAAACAACAAAAAAAAAAAAACACAAACAAAAATGAACCCACTGTAAAACCTTAGAAAAGTAAATATAACAGTCAGTCAATGATTTCATGAAAACATCCCCAAAAGTTGAATGTCTTTTTAGGCATTTTTCGTTGAATCAATTGGATGTTCTGTCAATATTATTTGAATAAATAAAACGGGAAAAATGTAACGGCACGTCATTGATTCATTTCTTGTTCCCTTTTCTGCCCTCATGTCGTACCGATTTGATAGCGTGTGGAAGTGGATTGTGCTTTTATTTGGAACATTTTTAACAGCTTTAATCTTAGCGATTTATTGAGTACCGCTTTGAGAGTCGAATGAAGCCAATTTATGGGTCAATTAAAGTCTAACTTAGTTTAAAAGTTATGTTGGGTGGTTTAATTCGCCTTGAAGAGTAAACCCTAAGGTAAGTTGTGATACCCCAAATCAATATCCAACTCTGAGATCAAATAGTCCCTGTTGATAGCCATAATTAAGCTCGACATATCCATAAATCGGGCCGAAATCGTTTAAAGAAATTTAAAGTTAATTGATAAGTCTAGGATAGTGGCCTGTGTTACCCACAATACTACATTAGATTGACATGCGTTTGAAAAATAGTAGCCAAACATATTTGACCGTTCCAGTAAAACGAGCGAAGAGTACCGAGTCTATAGAATGCCGCAACTTGTGATCAATTTACCAGCTCTGGTCAACTCAACTACGTCACTATATCATCGAATCCATTGAATCTACCTTATCATGATTCGAAATTTTTCTGAAAGACACTTGACGTTAACCGACAAGGTGAGAATTGTAAGAAATATTCCATAAATTAAAAGACTTTTGAAAAACCTCATCTTTGCTCCGCGTGTTCTTATTACATTTCGGTTTTGCATCGTTTTCAATTGGAAAATACGAAAGTTTAATATCAGAACTCTTAAGTTCACATATTACTCTGAAATTTTTATAATTTCTCTGTGTTTTAGTTTAGTTTGGGTTAGAAGTGCTCTTAACTCTTTACTCCTACAAGCTTTTTATGTCACAAGCTCTGCTTTCTGCTTCCATGAAATATCGAAAGTGAGGCCATTGAGTACAGAAAACAATGCCTTAGTTGGACTGGAATAGTGAACACTACTATTCAGAAAAGCTGGCTGCCTGTTACCGGTCGAATTGCTGCTGTACCAGCTATGCCCTAGCCATGGCCAACATTTACATGGAACAATAGCAATTGGAAGGCATTTATTTATTTCAATTACGTTATGCCCTACGATGTAGCACTGTTTGATCTTTTTATGGCCTTTTATTTTGCATTATTTTGCCAACGGCTTGCTGGATAGGAGCTTCTTGTATGGATTCTTTGGCGACACCGCTATCATCCGACAAACTTGTTGTAAAAAAGATTAGAATTATTTTATCATGACGTATATATGACAATTCTTGGCTGGCGTTTGTTAGGGTTTCAACAATGTAATGTAGACTACTTTTGTCTAGACAAGTTCTGCTATTAATTATTGAGCATCAGTTGTGGCTTCGACTACCGCGATCTTGCAGCTTCCACAGAACACATTGCAAAGCATTTGCTGCTTTTGCATGTATAGACTTAGGTTTCATTTTGACCTATACAAACATGTGTTGTAGATCATCTAACCAACCGTATATAAAGAACAAACAAAGTTATATGCCTGCGGTTATCAAGTTTTAACAATTTTCTCTAACTATGATACCAGTTTTGCAATGATGTACAGGCATTAAATAGTCGTCCATAATCACCTAGAAGTAGTTTTACTAGTAATTTAAATATTACAATTTCAACGAAAAGGCTTTTGTTGAAAAATTTTAAATCGAAATTTAATGTTAGGGAAGATTGGTAAAATTCTAGAATTCAAGAGAATTTGAATTTGAATTTAAATATTTTTACGCAAGAAGACCGGAATTTGTTCAATTTTTATTTCATTTTTGTTTTTCCATTAGGACAGTCTAAGGTTATTTCAGTCTGACATTTCGTTTAATAAAGACAACATAAAATGGAAAATATACTTTTAACACACCATATGATTAATGAATTCTATTCTAATTTTTCCCTATTTACATTGGAATTAAAAATTGAAGAGATTTTCATGGAAAAAACCGACACCCTAACAAGTATTCCATCGCTGGTAAAACCAATCTTTAGTATGGGTAAGTTAACAATACCCTAGTATTTGCTGCCTTCAGTGTAACTGTGGAAAATCTTGCTATGATCTCCAGAAATACTCAGCATTCTCGAACGTTTTTTTTTTTTTGAAACCGGGTATCCAGTGCTTCAGGAGTCCTCACAGATTTTTTATAGTTTTCTCCTCTTTCTCTGTGTATTCAACAGTGGCAGCAGTAAGCGCTTGAGCACAGATAGCAATATTTTGTATAATTAGTCGACAGCTTCGCTCTCCAGCTGTTGTATGCAGATTTCCATAATCTTGAGAGTTCGTCTGATCCAGGCATCATTGAGATCCCCCTTTGCTTCAGATATCCATATGACTCCTGTCAAACGCTCAAGTCGTATTGTGAAAAGCAATATCCGTTCATGGAGAACTGATAAAGCAGACTGAATGTATGACAACTAATTTGACTTCAACAAGATGGCCGCTATTAACTATTAAAGAAATTTTAAGCGTATATACATACAAACATAATTGGTCATTAGAACACTTCAGTTCGGATTACGTCCTACTTTCTTATACCGTTAATGTTGTGTATGTTAATTTTATACATGAGTGGTGGGACCTACAGCTTAAAGTAGACTCCGGACGACAGATTTTTGAGCAACTTTTAATGGCAATTTTTTATTTACCCTCAAAGTTTTTGCCAGAAATCTGCTGAGAGAAAGTCGCCAAAGAAACTCTTTTTTGTATTTCGTTTTAATGTCTAACCTGGTGTGTAAACAATGTCTAATATTGGCTACTTGACTACGGCGACTTCAATCTTTATCTTTAGTGATCAATTGAAGCTTAAACGATAGCTTAAACCAAATCCCATGACTTTAATTCTTTAGAATTTAATTCTATCTTACGTACATTGAACCAATTTTATGAATTTCTAATTTTCCGTTTTCTTTTTCTTCAATTTTCCAATTGCAAAAGTGTTGCTCAAATTGATTAAAAATCAAATGCACAACAAAATAAATTAATCGAACGAATTGTCGATTTCTATAACCATAACAAAAGTTTAGATGATGAGCAGGTATGTGTTCATGATGCCTATGCATCACTTCAAAAAAAAAATTTTTTTATACGTTTTTTCTCCCACTTTTATTAAAATTTTCTTTTATTTGATTCAAATCAAATGTATACACAAGTGTTTTGTATTTTTTATATCATGAAAATTTATTTGTTTACAACATTTAACGTGAGGTAAACGTTAAAATAGCAAAAAAAAAAAAAAAATAGAAAAGAATAGAAAAAAAGACACGCTCACATTTTGTATATTTAACGATAATATCTTAAATCTTTGTATCCATATTTTGACATCAAGAAGATTGTGTTTTTTGCCCGTGCTCTTCGATCCAACATACTGTATGAAAAGGAAACTTCTTGTCTGTCTAGCAATTTACCTCATTTCTATTCATCATTCCACTTTTGATTGTATGTGGGAAAAATAAAAATAAAAAAAACGTGTTGTTGTTTGTAAATGATTTTTAAAAATTTATTTCATAAATAAATTATAAAATCAATTAATAATTTATTAATATTTTACCATCAAAATTTACACGAAAAGCAATAACAAACAGCAGTTGAATACAAACATAAGCTGTATGCAGGAATACACTGAAAAAAAGTTTTTATTAGAAAGTGTTTCCCTTTTCTTGAAATATTTGTTGAGATTAATTATTGGAAAATATTTAAAATATATACTTGGCGATATTTAATATTCGATTACAATCTCCTCCCGCTTAACGATAGGATGCCTAACAAGTAAATCGCTTCAAATTACTTTAGTCTACTACCGGCACGTGTTTCTTGGCCGAACGGAACCCTGACATTGATTCCTAGGACTTGCAGCTACACAAATGTATCTCAATACAGAGATAGGACTGGACTGGTGCTCTATATAAAAGAGGCAATAGCAAAATGATAACCTGACTACGTATTTCTCAGTAGAGGTACGGATTTCTAAGAGAGTATATCATCTGCTAGCAGAATACCAAAAGATTTTAATGTTTTAGTCGACTAACAATTTCTCCTGGCAAAGCACAGTATACATTATGTGAGTATCTAGTCATCAAAGAGTTATGGGAAATGTAAAAACTATCTTTTGATAGTGAATTAAAAATTGGAAAAGCATTTCGGAAACAATTCTTCAGCTTAGTTTACGTCATTAAAACTAAAGAAAACATGAGTTTAATGAAAAATTCAAATATTTATCCTCAGATGAAAGGCTTTTGTTGTAATAATCATTCGATGAACTTTAATTAGGATGGCATAGAAAATGTGTTGACAGCTTAAAGCGTTAAACAGTATATCTCACCATTAATGGATAAAATCCTAATCACAATCTAAGCCCAACCAAAGGCTTGTAATGGCTAATAATGTCGGTGGTTATAGGAGTTAAGAACTATACACCGCTATATCATTTACAGTCTAACGAAACGACTTGAGTTATTCCACGACAATAATTTTTGTTTAAAAGCCTGGTTACGATCGACTGCTATTTATTCCGATTTGTAAAAATACCATATGAGTACTACCAAATGTTTATTGTAATGCAAGCCTATTTTCATGCCTTCTTTTTCTCTTAATGATATTTTTGACAATCTATAAAACACAAACCACAACAGAACAATTCAAATCAAACATAATAAAATGTTATGTTTTTGTTTATGTTGTTTGTTATCTTTATGCCTTTTACCTAAAAATTCGTCTTAATTTTCTTATTTTTTCTTCGCCCATTAAATTAAATTTTTAATTTTCATTAAAGAAAAAACAGCCAATTTCAACAAATGTTTTGGGAATTTTAAACAAATAAACAATTTTATTAATTTTTGTTTCTCTCAGAATTCATTATTTCACAGATTTTGTTAGAAAATGTGTGTGGCGCATATGCAAATGTTGTGTTAATTTCAATACACATACGGACATAATTATGTTCAAATGAATTAAAAATTTTTGGGAATTATTGTTTGCATCTTGCTGCTGCTGCCACTGTGTTGATAGATAATATTGAATACATAATTAAATTATTTAAAATCAATTAAAATCAATTAAATTGTCATTTGGTAAACAGAAATGATATTAAAAAGACTTAAAAGATTATGGGTTCTCAAAAATAAATCCATATTCAATTCTGTAATTAAATTATAAACAAATTATTTAATTACATACTTGGAAAACTATATTGAAAATGAAGCAATAAATAGTAGAATAGTGTGTATGTGCGTGCAAGGTAACTGGAAAGTATGAATATCAGATTATTTATGGTTTTTAATATAGATTACCAGTGTTTATTTCATTAACACTGAACAGAAATTATTATGACATAAATGTTTTTAAAATTAAACTAAAATTTTTTTTCTTTTGCTTTTTATTTTTTATTTAAAATAAGACAAATTGTTTAGCTTAAGACAAATAAAATCATTTCGAAATGTCAACAAGTCAGGCAAACATTGCTAACATTTGAAATCCAAACGAGACTACTCTAATTATGCAAAAAAGAAAAACGTAATTCAATAAGAATATTTTAAAATAATTAATATTTATTTCTAATTTATTACAAAGTTTTTCCCCCGTTATATCATACATCGAACGCATTTTAATGATCACTTATTAATCATTAATCATTTACAGGTTGAGTACCAATTAAAATCAACCCAATAATTTATGACAAAAATTTCCCTCTATTCAAAGTTTATTAGCTGGGTTGGTTGATAATGCATTTGATTGAATTCATAGCACTTAAATCAAATAAATTTCTAATTTCATGATATTATTTTAATATTCATTTCCATTAATAATACGGCTGTAATAAAGTAATAAATCATAAAGTAATCCTAATCATAAAACCCAGGCGAATATGTCTTCAATTGCAAATTATTTTTTTTTACTATAGATTCTACAATCGTGTATGAACTATTTGAAAACAAAATGAATGAATATGTTGTTAGAAATATTTGTGTCCTGACATCTAATAAAATAACACATTACATACTAAATTACGGCGACTTCTATAACCCACATCAATATTTTAATTTCCTTAAGAAAAAGTTTTAAACATGTCAAATATGAATAATTTAATACACCCAAAACATATGTACGTATACGTACATATGTCTGCATATAATATTTGATATTCCCTTTACAGCAATAAATATGCTCCCCTTTAGAAATAACGAATCCGAACAAAAACATCCACATAAATTTAATATGAATTTTAATCAAAATAAACTTATAATGCTTAACAGAGGAGTTCGTATATATTTTTATGACTTTGCTTTCTCTCTTCCTTGTGAAAGGAGAAGAAAAACAACCACAGACAACACTTTTTCAACTTCTGAACCTTTTGAAATGCGTGAAAATGCGTGTTATACGAAGACACTTACTGCAAAACAACAACAACTTATGCAAGTACATGGAAAAACACAACTACACACAACTACAAAATAAAAAATATTCGTAATAACATTTGAATTTTTACTCAGAACTCGCACTTGTTGGCATCCTTTAGCAATGAATGTAGCGTCTCTTGAGTTCTATACAAAGCACTTAGTCACTAACACTCATGCTAATTGGAAATGTTCCTTTTGTGTAATGAAACTACTGTTTGGGTATATTTACCGTGCCACAAAGATAAGCGTTTATAAATTTCCAAATTAATAAAAATTTTGCAGGCACAAAGCTTTTGTTTTTTTACCACTTGTTAAATACCATAGTTTGTCAGATAAGCGTTAGCCCTCCAATAAATGAATCTCAATTGCAATTTTATCAATCACAATTGCATTTTGATGACGGCTATTCAAACAAATTATTGTCACCCAGATAAGCATGATTGAATGGTAAAATGAAAATGAATATTTTCTTTATGAAACAATAATTAACAGGGGGATATTTACATGGAAAGGTAAAAAAATTATTAAACAAAAATTGTTTCAATGTCATGATTACGATTATATTGAAAATATCAACAAATATTGAGTCTTTTCCATTTCCTAAAGTAAAATTTTCATGATTGAAAATTAACTCCAATGAGAGCAAATAAATGGGGAATCAGATGATGAAAACTCGGAGCTATGTGATATAGATATCAGTGACTGGCAATGCTTTGTTATGTCATACAACTTTTTTTCTATCAGTCATTATAGCAGCTAATGACGAATAATTGTATAGAATTTACTGATACTAAAAACCTATTTTGGTATCAAGTTGAACTTTTTTATTATTCCGTTTAAGACAAATTATTCCGTAAAGTTTTGATGAAAAATTTGCACACATTTTTTCTTGCTAGGATTACTAGCCGCCAGTTTGCTTGATAGCAAAATGATGAAATGTTGCCTTAATAGGATTATTCTACCCAATTTGATAAAATAAAAATTATGATTTAATGTATAATAATGGATTTAAAGCTAATTTTTAATTTTGGCTACATAAAGAAATTGAAATAAAATTCCGCGGAAATTTGTCACCTGAACTTTAAAAATCGCTTTTTAAATATTATTTACCATTAGCATTGCCATTGTTTTTTATTCTTTCCCATTTCCTTATGAATATTTCAATCGTTTATAGTATTCACAGCAGGTAATAAAATTTTACTGCATTTTATGTATTTTAATGGATCTTTTTAAAGGATTTTACATTTAAGCAGCGTGCGTTTGATGACTTAATTTCTTTTAACACTACACAATACAGTTTTTATTATTAGTATTATTACTACAGTTTTTCTTTTTTTTATCCTTTATTTCCTTTCGTAGTATTTCATATGAGGCACACAGTTAACTTTACATTGAACTAAAACCACATTAAAAGGAAAGAAAATTTAAAAATAAATTCTGCCATCATTGGGTGATTTAACCCTCATTTTTATATTTTCAAAGGCTGTTTTCATTATTTTTTATTTGTTTTTTTTTTTTATTTTTCTCTATTATTTTCAATAATAATTGATTTTTTTGCTATCATTTATTAATTTTGTTGTTGTTTTCATATCATACATATCATCAATCTCAATTACAGCTGTTAACGTATTTTCAAAAAAAAAAAAAAATATAAATTCAACACAATTTTTGTCATTTATAGTCGCGTACATTTACAGATCATTGAAAACGCAACACGTTTATACTCATGAACGTCTAAAGTTTAACTAAATTCATCAAGTTTTCTTGACTGGCGTTTGTGGCTGTATTATTGCTCGTCATCTAGGAGAATATAAACTTTGTGTGTGTGTGTGTGTGTGCGATTGTGTACATTTGGTTGGTTAATTGTTTAAATATGTCTGTTTAACTGTGAGTACGTCTGTAAATATGCTATGCCCATACCACAAATGTTAAAAACAACCTATACATCCGTCAGTGTGTGTGTGTCGGTGGGGGTGTTTGTATGTGACTAGAAGGGAAAGAGAGAGTTTATTACTTTTGTGAATGTGCCTGCAGTATATTTGGTTTATATCCGTTTTTAATTCTCTTTTACATACACGTACGCATAAACATATTAATTTACCTTCAAGCTAATATCGCCGCTTCCGTTCTATTACCTTCTAATGTGTTTTGATTTATGAGCTCTCTAAGTTTTCACGCGCCGTAAGGCTACATTTGTATTCTAAGTAGATTTTTCCCTATAACTTCGGAACGGATGGGCGCATCTTAACCAAATTTTAACAGAATTTAAGTTAGAGAACGTAGAATTTAAGTACACTTAGAACATTATAGAATGCAGGCGTCGATATGTGTAATACATACGTATGTATGTCTGCTTAATTGTTGCTTTTTTACTTCCTCCCTCTATTTCCTATCTTCTCTCATGCATGAGTATCTCCTGTTGTTGAACATAAAAGTTGCTTAAAATGTTCGTTTATGTGTTTGTGATTTTTCTCTGTGAACAACTTATTACAATGCAACCTGGTTTTGTGAAAAACTTTTTTTGTTAGTTTTTTTATGTTTTTAAGCTATGGTTTTTTACTTTCCATTATACGTTAAAAAGTCGGCTTAAGAAACAACTTTTTCATCTGATTTTAAAAAAATTAAACAACATAAAAGCTTTGAATTATTTAAAGAGTTTTGTGGTTTTTAATTAAAACCAGGAGTTTTAAAGCGTTTGTTCACAATTAATTTATTTTTTAATTTTTTTCTTGCCTCAAAAAAGTACTCTACAAAGTTGTATATTTTTGTCTTTGTGTTAGTTATTTTAGCATTGGCATTGAAACAGATTGCCTTTATTAAGATGCAAAGAAATCTATACCAAAGTGCAACTATCGAGGTGATGTTTTCTTTCATCATCATAGTTATACTGGCAATGTCTTAAAGCTTTATCTGAGAACAACGATTTAGATTGATAGGTTTCATGGGGAATGATGATTCCTTAAATATAATGAGTAGTTATTCATATATCATATCTGATATGAATACAAGTTAAACTTACCTTACGACTTGACTTTTTCTTTTTTTAATATTTTTTAGAAGAATTTCATTTATTTACCAAACCATGCTAAAGTATGTCCAATCTTGAATTTTAGTGTAAATGTCTTCAATCACTTTGTTTTTTTTTCACTGTGAAGCGTACTTCTTTATCTAAATGAATTGCATAACAGAAAAGGTCGAAAAGAGAAAAGAATTTACAACAAAAGGGAAAAAGTTACTCATATTTGTCATTCCATTTTTTAAATGCTTAATTCTCCTCATGCGTAAATTTCTTCTTTATCTATGAACTCTTCTGTGAATTCATGAAAAAGATTTACAAGCGACATTTTTTTATATACTTCTACTCCTTCTCCGACTGTGAAAAATTGTTTCTTGTAACGAATTTTGTATGTTTCTAAAATTTCAAGTAATAGAATACGGCGCTTTAAAAAATATTTCCTTTCTCTTTTTTTTGGCCAAGTTTTCAAGTCACTTAGCAAGCGTCATAATATTTTATTTTGCATCACACCTGACGTATGAGCAACATTAGAAATTTTTCAATGTGACAATGTAATGCTCACACGCACTAGTATAATCAGTTAATAATACCGTGAAGGAATATACTATGAAGGAAAATTTTTTGTAAATCGTTTGGCGATTATATTACCTGAAACAAAAATTTAAACAACTTTAAGAAAAAGTTTATTGATCCGCAAACCTTACCTAAAATCCTTCTCTCATTTTGTACGTAGAACTTAAGTCTCTAACAGACTGTAAAGCTGGAATTACCTGAACGTTCATGAAAAGTAGCGTAACGGACGTTAGTTTTTACAATATGAACGGCAATAAGAGCAATTCACATTCCATAAACGTTTGTCTAATTCAAGCTTTAGATTTATTTGTCGATGAGACAATTTGTTTATTTACAAAGCGCTTATGCCCAAATAGCAATTATTAATGAGAAAACTTCAGCATTCGACCTCAAAGCTGATGTTATTATGACTTTACATATGCGAATACCTTGTATTACCATAAACTCTTTCTATGATAGCAGAATTTTATTCAGTAATTCCATTTATGGCTATCGTACTAATTTTCTCAAAATGTTCTCTTCACCTTTGTATGTTATCGTTTAGTTGTAAAAACCGAAATAGATTCCCAGCCAAATTGTCTAAAAAACTGGTGCCACAAGAGAGATAACAAAAAGAAAACAACCCGTCAGAACTCCTTTAACACAAAAATGAATCATAAAATAACTCAAGAGACTTTTATAGAGTTAACGTTGATCATTTTTCGAATTTTTATCAGATTTGTCTGCAAGCCTTTGTTGACGATTATTGTGCCCTATATATAAAACATAAAAAATCTGTAAAAATTGTGACTGTGAGTCATTAATAAGAGTTTTTTGAAACGTAATTTGTTGGCATTTATTTATGTTCTAAAGCTCTTTAGCGGTACAGACTAAATCAATTGTCATCAATTAAAAATACATTTGAAATGTTATCAGTTTCTGTTTATTATTTATTTGCACAAAACCAGACATCAAAATGTGGCAGCACACGTACAACCCCATACGTATGAAGATTTTATTAAGGTTAACAAAAAAAAATCAATCATACGCGACCGGATTACATGGCATTCTCTGGCGCATGGGAACGGAAGTAAATATGTTTACTTAGGGGAAACGATTCATTGATTTTATTCAATTATTTATATCCCAATAGACATTAGCAGAAATTATTCAGTGTTGTAACTGATTACCATCTCAAGAGCGCATTTATATTGCGTTAAAAGCTAAAAAACTCAGGAAAGTGATATTGCCTTTGCTTTGAGAATATCGATGTAGAGGACCAGCTAGAGATCTATGATTATACAGAAGATCGGCATCAGGCTTCGTATACACCCCACACTCTCTGTTGAGATGTAAGAAGACCCTAAAGCTTACAACAGACTGGTGCTCATTGTATGGTGTAAGTGTCCATTCTCGCAATTCTAATTAATGTATTTTATTAAGTGATATAAGATGCCTGCTCCTTATCCAAGAGGTTAAGTATCTGGGAGTCCAAATTTCGACAATTTCGCTTTTCAATTGGAAAACCGAAAAAGGATCATAAGCATGATATGGGGTATCAGACCAACTATTGCAGAATTGATTATATGATTCCTTATGACTGTCTGAATAGAGCATTCGAAAGAAGATCCACAATTTCTATATTTTATTATCAACAGGAAACACAACATCAAACAAAACTTAACGTTAAAATAGAGCCACGAATATATCTCTTTAGGGTCTAGCCTACGTCCTTCCCCTGGAAATACCTACCGATGACGCCGCTGCAATAAAATCTACACCAAGCCGTCAGTTTTGCGGTATGCGTTGGACACTCTTGATTTTTATGTGGTTTAGTATCGTGCCATTATCGATTGTTAAAGTTCGTCAAACGCCGCTGGAAAACTATATCAAACTTTATCAATTAGTGAAGCAAAGTTTAAATCTAATTAAGAAACACTTATTTCCCTAACTATCATTTCGATTTTCATCTCCTGTATTACCATAAGCACAATCGAGTTAAATTAACAATAATTTTCTATGGAAAACACTTACGCTAATCTGTTAACAACCATCACACTTGTGAGTATAGTACAAAGCAAAAGTTAAAACAAAAAAAAACAACTTAAATACGGGTGTTGTTTTTAATTATCTACGCATCAGCCAGCTTATGGTTGAACTGTTCTGCATACGATTAAAAAATTCCATGCCATACAAATGCATAACATTCGTTAAAGGCCTCTTTGAACAAAACAGCAACCTTCAACAGATGTCAACTTCAATCCCTTAAGGACTGAGAACTTTTTTTTAACTTTTTTCTCCTATATGCGGCAAAAGTATCACTGTATTGTTTTCATTGTCATTCATTAACTCACACTAGCACTCATTAACTAACATTGAAGGCGATAAACTAAACAAAAGGAAAACAAAATAATGGAGAGTCATTATTCATTTTCTAATGAAAACAATAATAAAGAAAACAAATGAGAATGACAACAAAAAAAAAAAAGGCAAAATTAAACACAATTTCAATTGGAGGTCTCCATGAGAAAAAAAGGGACACAACTACAGAGACATATGATGTTGAAAAAACACGAAAATAAGAGAATTAGCAGACTAAACACCATACTGTGTACCACATGCATGTATGCGTACATATACATATATAAATACATATGTATGTGTATAACTGATGAATTATTTAATGTATTTAAAGATAACAAAAGTGTTGAATTATTTTTATTTATTTTTTGTTTTTCTTTTATTATAAATATAAGCAGACTAAATGTGAAGCTCTGTTGCAAGAAAGAAAGAATACTAACACTTACTCAGTCTACTGCACCCATGCATATACTAGATTTACAAACACGTTTTCATACTTTAATTTGAGGAAGTGACTGATAACAGAAATCTTTTGGGACACTTTGTTGCTGTTGATTTCTCTACACACATATGTACTTATGTGTTTAGATGACAATTCTTTTGTAAAGTGAAAATAAAGGCTAAATGCATACAAAATACGCTTTAGAAGACAATATATTACAGCCATAATTCAAAAAAAAAATATATATACATATATCTTAATATATGTATATAATGTGATTAACTACGTGCGATTATGTGTTAAAAAAAGACAAGCAATCAGGAACAGTTTTAAACAAATGCCCATACAACTATGTACATACATAAAATCCAAAGTGAATTATTCTAAGATTTTATAAAATTTCTTATCGCACATTGTAGACTAGGTGATTAGAATCAAAAAATTCAAACAACCCAGATACAGTGGGCGACAAAGGTCTAGATACTCTATTTCATTTTAAAATTTTTATGAATAAATAATCAATTAACAAATTCTAAACTGGTGGCAACCACAACCGTTCCTTGGGACCGAGTTCTTCATTTCTTCCATATTGGAGTACATTTGTCCGAGTAAAAGGAAAAAAGGAAAAAAAAATATTATCTTATGGAGAAAACAGTAAGTAAGACAGGATACTGAAACAACTTAAAGTTCAATTAAAGTGAGGACGAATAATGCTGGTAAATTGAAGATGTATGCAATTCGCCTATGCCTTCCATAATGCCCTCATTAAAATTCCATTAGATCATTTTTGGGACCAATTTGGAAAAACGCTTTGAAGAAATGCCGACAATGAGGCTAGAGAAAGTTTTAGAATGAGAAAATTTTTATGAAACATCTTCATCTTCTAAAATTTCGCCTCAACGTGATTTTTTAATTAGAGCTATATGAACTCTATCTTTTACAACAATGCAACGTAACGCTGCTGTCCACTGCATTTCATTATATCAATGCTGACATATAACTTATGCAGCATAGAGTTTAGGAATAGCTTCAACTCTTTGTGCAAGCCTTTATTCCTCAGCGCTTTATAACAATAAAAAATTTAAAAAAAAAGAAATCCCTTTACGTATTTCAATTCTCCAAACACTTTATCAAAATGTTTACACTTATGACAATATTCACATTTCATTTACTTTGTCCGCATTGTTTATAGCTTTAATTATTATGTTTGTTTTGTCTTCTTATTTCTTTTAAATTTTTTTTTGTCCTTTTTTTTTGTATTTTATGTGACAAGAAATTTTAATATAATTTTCCCTACATTTTTAATTGCCCTAATAAAAGTTTAATCTGTTATGATGTTAACACGTCTTATGTCATAACTGTTAGTTACAACGTTTAAACACTTGCAAATTATTTTATACGAGATATAAAGTTCTAACAAATGACATAACATAGCATTTAAATACACACACACGCACACACCCATACACATTTAAGTTCAGTTTAATTTTTGCTTTTGTTAAACAAACTCTAAACTGTCATTAAGTGAGTGATAATGAGAGTGCAATGTAAAACTTTATTTATTATTTTTCTCTTTTAATGTAAATTTTTAAAAGTTAAAAATTCCCTCAGTCGGAAATATTACACACATTTCAAGTGTTACTGATGAAATAAACTTCGCTGAGCCTTTGATTGAATTTATAACACTTCCCTTCATAACTTTTTAAATTCCTGCGTCTGGAATGAGAGTATAACACAAAGCCAAGAAGAATAAGTGCAGATGTTTCATACCATTTGATTTGGTATTAGAAGTATAAAGTCTTTATTGTTTCATTTCATTTATGTCGATAAAAATATTTAAAATTTCATTTTCAACAAAATATGTAATTTTTTTGCTTTCCTCCTTAAAATTCATTTTTAACACTCTGGCACTGAATTTAAAAACCAACTTTTTACAATGAAACTTTCGAATTAATGTTTTTAATGTTTTTGTTTATTTTTTCTAATGAAACCAAAAAGTTAAAACGTAAACAAGAAAACTAAAACTCAAAACGTCAACTACAACTTTCAAATTAGCATTGAATTTTTTGACATAGAAACACAAGATACAGTCAAGATAAAAATTTTTTTTCCCAAACTTAGTCTCTTACTTTCATACTGAGCTCACAAAAGACATTAAAATACTTGAAAAAAACCAAAAAGCAAACGCTAAGTCAAAACGTATGAGAGAAAAGAAATGGGATGCCACTAAACAAAAATTAACCTCCATGTAAGGTGATCTTGCCGAGTGTTATGAGCACCTTTCCGTGGTGCTATTTAAAGCAGCAGTGTCAACAGAAGTTGGTAATCACCGACCTATAGTGATCGTCTTTGGCCCAAATTTCATAATTTTTTTTCCGCCTACTTGTTCATTTAGAAATTCAGATTTTAGTGCTAGAAATAAATATTTTTTTCATTTCTTTCTTTAATCATACAGAAATGTTCAAAAGTTGTTGCCCAATCTCGAATTCGAATACGTAATAAGAATTTTGAATTCATGCTGCTGCTTGATAATCGAATCAAATTAAATCAAATCGACTCAAATGAATATGTGAACCTATTTGATTATCTTGGAGGCTGCATTACATCCGACTGTGAGAATATAATGAAAACATTTTTTTCGGTGCCAAAAGTGACCAAATAATCAATTTTTGTCTTCTCTTTTACTTAATATATCTTTCCAAATTATTCTTCTCACTCCACAGAGAGATACATACATAATTTGTCATTGCAACCCATTAGTCTGGATTACGACCTACCTTCTTACACCACTCTTGTTGTGTGTGCTAATTTTATACCTACGGTTTAAAGTTGACTCCGAACGATAGAAAAACTTTTAATGCCAATTTTATTTGATCTCAGAATTTTAGCCAGAAACCTGCTGTGAGAAAGTAATAAAAAAAACAATTTCATATTTCGTTTTGATATCTGACCTCGGAGTTGAACCGTTGCTCACGCCTAATAATAGCAGAGAGTAAATAAGTTTTTCCTATATGAAGTTCGAGCTACCCCATCCGTCCAAGTTATTAACCTGATATATTTCACTCTGCGATCAAAAACTGAAACTCCCACCAGCATACTACAGAATGCCACATCTTTCAAGACACTGCATTATTCCATTTACTTTCAGCCTCAATGCAAAAATCTTACAGTCTATTGGATGTGTACAGGCAACAGAGAAAGCTGTCAGTCATTCCTTTCATTAAGTCACTATTTCTCGTGATATGTCTCATGTTGGTCTTCTCTTCTATTATCCTAATATGCATGCATATGTATTTGTATATGCGCACGCATACATAAAGTAAGATCCGTTCCATAATTTAGAAAACCGTTTCTCGTCTGAATGCTCTTTCTTGTAACTAAATTAGGAAACTCAGTAAGTCGACCAAATTTTATTATCCAATTTGTAATAACATATCTTTTGCAAAAGCTATTTCCGTAACAATGTTAAGACAATCTTTCAAACTGTTTTTAAAAATATTCCTTCTGTCCAGCAGTAAAGAATTTTCAAGAATTGTAAAAACTACTTGATTAATGAATTTCTAATTATTTAACGAAACTATCATAAACAAACAAAATCTACAACCACTTTGAATTCAGTTTTTAATTAAAAGCATTTCATAGTTACCTTAGCCTCACACATTACATTGTTCGAGGTTTATTTGAGCGTATGAGTAATATTTAATTAATGCCACAAGTATAAGGCACGGGGGTATGTGTAATTAGCAATTTAAGTTTGCGTGCATGAAATCATAGAATTTTTTTATAAAATTCTTGGAATTAAAAATAACTAACAACATGAGGCTATAAACTGATGAATTCAATTTAATTCAATGCATTAAATGCATTTTTCTTGAAGTACAAAATGCGCAGAGAATTTCAGTTATAAACTGCGAAAAACCCAGAAGTGCACAGTCATTGTAATAAGAAGCTTATAAAATTGTATGTGATTCGTATTTTAGGAAATAGCTGTAACGTAGACGATAGCTTGGCTTCAATTGTATAGGAAGTAAATGAAAATAATCACGTATATTATGCTTCCCCACACAAGTGATTTATAACGAGTTAAAAGATTGGAATCAATCTAGTCGGCTGCATATTGTGCTATAAGAAATTTACATTTTTAAAATAATTTTTTTCTTGTAGATGCAACCAAATCTGCACCTGCCTTGCACACTCGAATAATCGTTTTACAATCAACAGTTCATAGAACAGTAATATTCCGAAAAATCATGCCTTCTGTTATATTTGAGCCTGCATTACTCAAATTTTTAACAAAATATTTCGATTACTTTACCATTTAATTTCTTTAAAACTGCTTGAAATAAAATCGTTTCAAGTACTTTTCTCACACTTTATTTACTGTCAATTACAATAGTTTTGCCAGAATTATGGCCTAGATTCTCAAGCCAGTCATGTTTTCCGTGTAATTTTATCCGTGGTTTGCAAAAACTATCTTTTAGATTTGAATCCCAAGAACAGATTTCAGGATTAATTAAGTTGCCCTTACAGCTTTGCTAAAAACAGAAATATTTTCTTCGTATTTATTTCCTCAAAATGAACTCTCGTGCCCTCATCGTGTAAGCCAGCACATTCATCCCTAGTTTAAACTAAATTTTAGGAACTATATCTACTCTCACATATCATTCTTTTACTTTATTTACTCTTTGTATCAATCTAACGGAGCCATCGGTGCTTAGTATCAGGGCGATTACTAAATTAATTATGCTTTAAGACTGGTTTTTAGCTTCATCCGAAGAAGTCATGGTTTAATGCGTAGCTACGGCAATATGCCTACACTTATAGCAAGAAGGTAGTCAATACTTTCTAGTAGGCTCTGTGGCATCGCTACGCGTAATATCCGAACTCTGTGTGCTGCTGTTAGTTTTAATTTTATGCGTCCTATACACCCTTAATGGAAATATAACGATCATAATGCACTGTTTAAATCCCTTATATTATTCAAATAAATTCGTTACGCCATAGAATATTATACAATGAGCTTAACGGGCTGAATTTCCTTACAATATTTACTTTCTGATTATGAACACTTTTATTTACAACAAATTCTATATTCAAACGTACGTTAAACCTCTGCCGAAAGCAATCACAGGGTGGCAGTATTGAATAACATTCATTAATTAACCATCTCCACAGTACCAGCACAATAAATTGTTGAAATTGTTTTATATTTGAATTCTTCTATACCTACGGTTACATTTTGATAACAATGCATGCCCTAATTATGTTGTACATGTAATGAACATGAAAAAATTAATTTGTTTCATTGAAGTCAATTCAATTTGATTCATATTCTCGTTAAAAGTCAAATTTAATTTGTTAAAATGTACTCGTAAATATAGGAACTTTATGAAATAATAGCACACATCGTGCTAAAAGTATATACATCTGCCAAATTAGTTGGCATTTCATTAATGATTCGCATTTCTGCTAACAAACAAAACTTTCGCATTTAGATCGTTACCAATTTACATGAGTTCCAAAAGTATCCAAAGCATTTAGAATAATTCGCTTTCAGAGCCATCACTGTCAACCGCAAGCACTATAGGCCAAAAATTTCCAACTTCTTTTAACCTGTATGGCATGATCAGGATACTAACGTCATATGGTTTTAACAGCACGGCGGCCACAGTGGATATTCTGCAGGAATTTTGTGATTCTACGTGGAGGTAATGTGCACACTAATCAAAGATATTGTGCGATTGCAAATTATATTGTAATAATTAAGAACTCAGCGAACAACACTGAATTACTGAATGCCAGCGTTTCTAGTAAAAATTAAACCCGCGACCATTACACGAAAATGCAATACACTGTCAGGGTACTCAAGTTCATGAAGTAATTTATATTGTTCTCTAATACAGATTTCAAATTTCATGTCTTTGAACACCATTTCGATAGCCAGAGTATATGTATACCACCCTCTCCGTACCGGTTGTACCGTATTGTAACCGTGCCGTTTATACAGCCAGTGGCATGTTACAATCTTATACGTTTGATCAGAAATAATGTTAAATTCAGGAAGAACATGACAAATCTCTTGCATATGATGCATTGACCTTGTACGTGAGTGGATTATTCGTTTCATATCGTTCAAGCTGTGACAACAATTGAAATAAATAATAAATAATGTTATTTAATAGGACCCAAAAATATATTCACGTACATAAATACATACACTAATCAACATAATTAGAAATTTCTAACTCAATTTAATGATTCTCAAACACGACATTGACTCAATTAATATTTTGATCAAATCAACCAGGAAGTTGTAACTGTAACAACTACTAGAATGTTACTATCAGTAGGAACATTATGGAAATTTAAATGAAAAATTTATTTTTATTGTTATTGTCTATGCCAACCACAATAATAATTCTTGACTATAAACGCGTTTAAGCACAACAATTTAACACGTCTCATTACATTAAAATGTGGCTTTATCCACTTGAGTAATTTTTTTAGAAAGTTTATGAAAGTTATTTATTATAACCGTTACCATTACTGTTACTATTGTGTTGTTTAAGTGTTGATTCTCGCATTATATTTATGGCTTTGTTAACATTTTTAGTTGATACCAAAAAAAAAAAACAAAACTGCCAGTTAACCAAGAGGTTAATTTTTACACGCAATCGTTTTCAATACCCTTACAGAATGTGAATCACAATATTTACTTTAACCAAACAGTTGTCTTCTGTTATAACAGAAGTTATGGAAATATATCACTAGGTGTTGATCTATTAAGAACAGTTTTCGAATACATAAGTGGAAAACACAAAAAAATGTCCAACAGGATTCAAAGATTCAAGTAAATGCTGGCATATGATACCATCCATGTCCACCTGTTTGGCATAGTTTTTCCAGCATTATGGCTTGCTTGTCCCTCCTGTATACGAATGATTGCACGTATTTCCACAAAAAATAGTCAAAAGTAAATAAAATCCACTATAATTTTTAATTACACTATTTAAGTAGGGTGTTTGTATTGGGTGTCAGCCAATACTGACCAAACATAACTTTCTTAACGTTCTTCATTATCAGTTCGACATGTAATTAAGCAAACCTGTCAAACTGAAGGAAAATAAAATTAACTTATTCCGTACAATAAATAGTCATATTACACGCAACAAACTTCTAAAAACTTTAACAAAAATATTGAAAAAAAAAAAAAACAAGTTCTTTATTCGGACATAATTTATCATTTAATTTCTCTTGGTTTTTGTAAAACGTAAAGCTATCCTGAATGAAATCCTTTTTATTCCACTTGACCAAAAGAAAGTAATTTTGAGGTCAATTACCTAAAAATTGTCGTTTTTATTCTCACCTTCTTATAATCAGTTTTTCTTTGTAAAAGTAAATACTGGCTCACGTCTGTGTTTGACATTTAAGGACCACAAAAAAAGAAACTGTTCTGAACAAATATTTCGTTTAGTGTTTCGAACAAATGAAATTAATATGTTGACTTTTAATTCCAATATTGCTTACTTTTTAATTCTGTGCTAAAGTGCCCAATTTTTGTCAACCAAATGGTGTCATTGTCTTTTCGAAGAAAATGTTTCTATCACAGTTTTAATAAAATTGCCCTGACGTTAATTGCTTCGGTTAGGCGATTTGAAAAATTTTTATTTTATTTTAATAAGCAGTGACTTCTGGGACTTCATGTTGGAGCTACATCTGTCAAAGCTAAATCTGTCAGTTTATTGTGCCAAATTACCACGGAGAATTATACACAGCGACATGTGTTCACTGGATTGTTCTGATGTAGTTGGCTACTGACCAATTTGACTTCGTTAGAAGTTTTTCTATTGTGGTTTTTCTCAGTTGTATATGAATAAATCAAAAACCATAACGGTCTTCAAAGCCATCAGTGTGATTTATTTCGCACCTCAGATAAAGTATATACTTGAAAGATATTCTATCATCATCTGTTTTTTCGTTCTTAATGTACTGAAAAGAACAAATTGTTTTCGTAACAATAAAGCCATAGGCAACCATTGACGAGTGCGAGCTTTTGATCTTTTTTTGATAATAAAAGAACTTGTTTTATTCGACCTACATGACTTGATATAGGAGACCTTCCAGTCAATATTGCCTCCTTATAATTTGCTTACATTTTATTAAGATGACTGTTGTTAACCTTTGTCAAGTAATTCCGTTGCATTAAATAAGAACAAAGCAACTGAGAAATATTGCAACGATTCAAACTGACATGATACTTTTGTCATTTAAAGTGTTACCAACAATGAGCGGAAAATATGTATGGTGAAGAAGGTTTATTTTAATTTAATTTTTATTTAATTTATTTATTTTAGGTGGTTAAATGTTTTCATTGTTTGCAGAGAATATACTTGTACTTAGTTTGATAATATAGACTACGGTGGAAGATGTTCCAAAAAGTTGAAAAAATCCAATGGTAAAGAAGTTTATGGTGGTTTCATACTTAAAACCTAACGTATTTCAAATCTTACTTTTTTTAGGGTAAACCGTAAGTTCTCTTACGCACTCAGCAGACAATCAATTTGCGTTGGGAAAAAATTTAAACTATTTTAGCAATAATTTTACTTGGTTTGCCGCGTAATTAGGATAGGATAAGGTGGATTTGCAGCGTTTACTTAAGCATACATTGGGGTCCGGTTTCGGCAGTCAACACCAGACCAGAAACTGCTAAAAGAAATGAAAAAATGAAAATTTTAAACGCTTTAATATTGCTAAAAACTTTCGTAGTTTAGTGGTGGTATATTAGATTCGATCCCGTAGTTCAAAGTTCATATATTTCATTTCCCAAAAATTTGTGGTTAGACGTCGATTTTAAACAGGGACAAACAATTTAAATAAAAATAAAATTTAGACATACAACGTGGGAGAGTAGACTACTTTTAAGTCCTAAATACTGAAATAAAGGCTGAAGTAATGCAGTAATTGAGCAGAGTAGTATTTTCAAGGCCAATAAAATATAGAACTTCATGATTGTATTGCACAATAAAGTAAGCAAAAGATTAAGAAACTACCTCAATATTACCGAAATGAAATTCTCTGGAACTCAAACCTAACTAGTTTCCATGTGTTGCAATTTCTATTCCTATTTCTAATTATTAAGCCAATGCTATATACACATCTGCGTGATAACATTTATAGATTTCATAAAATAAACGGAATTAACTGTATTTGATTTGATATATAGTATTGCCAGGTTTTGGTTTTACAATTTTGTTCTGTCAAATTAATTTCAGGAGTACCCTGTTTATGTGATTAACTGTTATACTTTGTTGTTCTATTAATTAATCCTAGACACAAACCAAAAAACTTTCTGAAGCACAAATTTTAACGGTAATAAAATTTGAAGGAACAAATTTGCTGTCAAAAGCTCTAGAGTCTCTTTAGCGAACACACGTTATTGTCTATAGCCCATAGTGATTTGACAAAACAGATGTGATTTGACAGATGTGGCTCCGAAAAGTTGAAATCGTGTTGC
Organism: Sarcophaga peregrina; assembly: GCA_014635995.1. NCBI lineage: Eukaryota > Metazoa > Arthropoda > Insecta > Diptera > Sarcophagidae > Sarcophaga > Sarcophaga peregrina. Next base: position 103,685,604 of record CM025789.1, on the reverse strand, counting down.
CTAATTACGTCATCACTCCGTATGGTTCAAACTCTAGCCCTGAACAAATCGGAATATGAAAAAAATAATTTTTTAGCGTCTTAATCTAACCAATCTTCTGAAAAAATCTCTGAGAGGGAGTGAAAAGTTCATTGAATATATTGTGCAGAGTTCAAGTCAAACAATAGGTGACGTTGCTCTTGGATAAAGTTTATACGTACAGCATAGCTGTTGTTGGAAATTAGGTTGTAATCTTGATTAAATTATGTAATTAGCAATTAAACCGGATGTTACATAACAGAAGTGCAATATTCGGTTTTCACGACCGAGCTCTTTTCTTTGTTTCGACCACTTTTAGTTGAAGTAGCGATATCACGAACTAACACCGCAACACGAATTAGATGTCAACGTTGCTCTTGTGAAACCCTATAATTGGATATCCAACTGTAAACAAATTGACCATCTTCAACGCCCAAATTAATTTTTGAATGAATATTGATTGTAATGTGTTTACAAAACATAAATAATATTTATTCATATTGATCATATTACAGAGTTTTTTCTTTTTCATTTTTTGTAATTCATTAACATCTATATTAAATACATAAAGTTTTGAGAATAAAAAATATATATAATTTGTCTATTAAGTACATTTGTCAAAGTTACATTTATTAAAGCTTGATACAGTAGAACCACTGATTAGTATGAAAATAGTTTTGTTTTCCTACATTTATCACTTGCTTATTATATATTAGATATAATTTAAAATTTGAAGAGGCTTATAAATAAGAATTATGAATAGTTGAATTTTAAATTTGCTATTTTATTATGCTAAACTAAGTGGCTTTTCACCTAGAAAATACTGGTTATTTAAAAACAGAATGAACCTAAAAGTATGCTAATAATTTGTGTATAAAAAAGCCTTAAGAGATGTTAATAATTTAAAAGTTATATATTTAGGCTCCTTAAGCTAGGCAATACATTTATTTAAAAAAAGACACACACAAAAAGATTTCTAAGCCGTATGTTATTTGTTAAGATTCTTTTTATAAAATTTATCAACAGTTGTATAAATATTCCACATAAAAACATTAAATTATTAATATTTATTTAAAAAAAAAATAATACATTTAATTACTTCCCTAGGTTTTTTGTATTCCTTTTAAGTATTAATAAAGATACTATTTTAAATTATAATTAAAAATTATAATTTTATATTGAATATCATGGATTTCAGCTACTTGGACCATCACTTGCTTTGTCTTTTAAATCTCCTTGTCTGATAAGCTTAAAGCCTTAAACTCAAACAGTAGGAGACCACTTTCATACAAAATCTTCTTTATTTTTAAGCATAATCCGAGATTCAGGCGGTGTAATCGTTTGTTGAGTTTTTGGTATCAGCGAACCGCGTTGCACAGAACAGGTGAAATTCGTAGTGCCCGGAAATGAAATGCTATTTTTATATTTCAAAGCCTTTTGCTTGCAAATGCCAAATCTGTTTAAACGCATTAGAAAATTATACTCATTTTTAAAGTCATGTATTCAAATTAAAAACTTACTTGGCCAACAATGTATACAAATCCTGTCTATATTGTGATGTTAATATGGCATACAAGTAAGGATCTGCACATGAATTTAAAGGATAAAAGAAAACCAATAATATTTTCGATTTGGTAACATTGATCAAAGGATAACCAGCCAAAGCGGTAAGAGCAAAAAATGCTATGGGCGCCCAGCAAGCAAAATTCGTAAAAACCTTTCGTCAAAAATAAAAAATTGAATTTAAGTTCTTAAATCTTTAAAAGAAAATCACATGTCTTACCAATAAAGCCATTTTCTTGGCCACACTCATTTCACCTCTCGAATGACTGTGTGCATGCCGTGTCTCCTCTCCCAATGACAAATAGATTTGGCCATAGCAAATGGCTATAATGAAAAACGCTGTGCCATTAAGGCCCATTATGGCCACCAGGTATACGGTATCGAAAGGATCCCTATTTTCCATCGGCAAACAAATACTAAAACAATAACAACAATTAAAAGTAACACAATACTTTGTAATTTGAAAAAGTTTTGACATGCTTCTTACAGCTTCTTACCTGGTCGAGGAATAATTGCTAATGCCAAATAATGGTAATAAAGACATAACAACCGAATAAATCCAACCGCCAATCATTATATACGCAGCTGGCCGTAATTTAATGCGATGATTTAAGTACATGGCATGAGTAATCGCCAGCCAGCGTTCTATTGTTATAACAGTCAGTGTAAATACCGATAAATGGCTTGCAAATACCGTCAGGAAGCCAGCTACTTTACAACCAGCACCTGTTGTAAAAATAAAATAAAATAAGAAAACATAAGGAGGATTTAAAAAGGATTTTATAGCAGCATAATACTGCATGTACATAAATGGTGACATAGATATTGAATAAGAGAATGTTAAAATTTTTATACGTTAAATGAAGGCAATATAAGCAAAAAAAATTGAAGTTAAGTTAATTTGGGTAGTTTTCCTCTTTTTACAATCTTCAAAAATATATAGGAAAATTGTATTCATATTTGGAATCAAAAGCTATTTTTGTCTTAACTAAGCTTCTCTTAATTATTTAATATTCTATTTAAATTCTGAATCCATAATGGTTGGCAGATGTATACTAAGTATCGATGCGAGTTTTGTTAATATATACGCCACCACATTTCGCATTGCTTAGATCTGCGACTAAAAAAAACAGTACAAGAATAAGTCTAACGGAAGCAAGTTTCACCATCTTGGTCATCTGTTCATCTCACCACCACGTGAAATGACTACTTCCTCAAATCGCTCGTACAAAATATCTAAAGTAGCAAGAATAAGCCATTAACACCAAACATCCAGCAAGATATTACTCCTGCCATTAGCGCTATTGAACGGGAGTATATGAAGATGATTTTTGCATTTAATGAGTAGTTATGGCCGATAACTACTCTCTTGAGTCTGTCTTTCTTACTCTTGCAACAGGTGTTATTATAGTCCTAATAGACAATTGACTGGCAAAGACACCTCTCGTACAACGAAAGTAATATTCAGGAGTATAGAAGTTGTTAAGTACCGACTCAGATAAATCGATAAACATTCTACGTACGATCTACGGTTCCGTAACAAATGGCACTAATCCAACAATAAGCAGTATGAGCTCTTTAACGACATGAACGTTGTGAATTCGCGTGAATTTGCGAAAGTCAGCGTAGAGGACGACGTTGTCAGCATTGAAAGGATCAAATCCAGAAAGCCCTGGTATAATTTACAGCCAAAGGCATACAAGAAGCAGAGACTTTTGGAAGAATGTGTTAAGGTTGGCTGAAATTCAATAAATGGGTTTTTAGTGGCAAATTAAGTAAGTAAAGTAAAATAGTAAAAATAAAATAAAAATTTTTTTTACACGCAGTTGCTGTATGTAATGCTTTTTAAAAATAAGTGATACAACATCAATATAAACGGAAAACTATTTTTGAAATTTCCAAAGAATATGAATTTTCTCATAATTTGATTTAAAGACTTCCATCAATGTGTCACTGCTTAATTGTTATAAAACACAATAGAAATATCTTACGCTTACGAGTCATTCAATAATTTTGGCTTCAATTAAAATATCTTAAGCAATTAAGTTTTGAACTTCAAGCTAAATAGTTTCCAATTGACAATATAACCGCAAAATAGTATTTTCTCCTCTCATTGAAACTCCTTACGTCTCATCGTAGATGTTGTCTAGAAAGCACTCGAGATAACCAGACTCAAAGGTCAATGTAATACATGAGAACTTGATAAATAAATATTAATACAAACATTCAACATGACAGCATTGAATTATTTATGAGGTAAGGGCTCTACATACATCAACATTCAATCATTCGGTCAAATATCCCGTAATCAATATTTTATAAAACAAAACCAATGTAAACATGAACTATTTTTGTGTTACTTACCATATTGCCAATCGTATGCATAATTGAAGTATTCACCCATTGAATGAGCATCAATCGATGCTATTAATAGCAGATACAAGCCCAGACATAAATCCGCAAACGCCAAATGGCACATCAGAAACCGTGGGACAGAAGGTGATTCAGTTCTACAAAGAAAAACAATATAGAATAGAAAAAGTCATCAACATCTTTAGTTTATTTAAAATCCTTGGAGGTTACTTTACTTAATGGAGAGTATGACCACTAGAACAGCAACATTGCCAATAACAGCCAGTCCCACAACAATCCAAACAGATGTACGTAACCATTGATAACCCATTACATCTTCACATGGATTAAGAGCGTTTGGCATGGGATAGCATTCAACATCATGCTTTCTATGGAAACCAAAAACAAACAAAAAATAAAACGATTAATTTCAATATTTTGTTTTTATTGTTAATGGAAAAAAAGCAATTTTTGAAAATTGTTGCCCAAGGACTTTTCAATATATTGAGAAAGACAAAGAAGAAATCAAAAACATTGATACTAATCGTATTTAATATCTGAAACTCTTCCTTTTCTTAAAAAAAATAAGTTATTTGATCGTTTTACATTATATTGTCCTTAATAAAAATTGAAACTCCTTAGGCAATTAGGCAACAATGTGTAAAGGATTGCCAATTATTTACAAGAAAATAGGATTGAAATCTTAAAATTGATTTAAAATTTTTCTAATTAGAATTATTTCTAATTTCTGTAAACATATTTTGATAACTTTAAATGCGATGTTTTAAATGAATGAAAAAATTTTTACAACCACTTTGCTTTAAAATGAGATTAATTCTACGCTTATTTATATTAAAGAAAATTTTAAGTTTAAATTGGAATAATAAGGAAAGAAAGATTAAGTCCTTAATGGGTACTTAGTCAGAACAACCCTTCAGTCAGGATTATGGACCTAGTTTCACACACTATTTATGTTGTGTATCTTAATCTTATAAAGTCGAGTCTCAACGAGAGATTTTTTGAGAAACTTTTCATGGCAATTTTATTTACTCTCAGAGTTTTTGTCGGAAATCTGCTGAGAAGGAAGTCACCGAAGAAATATTTTTCATTTCTTCTAGTACTCCTTTCATTAGAGCTTCTACGTATTGAGTTGCTCGCTTTCATTTTGTTGAGAGTGCTGCATTCTGCGCAATACAACACGACAGTGTGTCAATTCGAATTTCAATGAGGACTGGTGGATGGTGGACTTGGAATATAATAATTGTACAGCTGCCACAGGCGAAATAAAATGTATATTGCCACAGTAAATAATTGAATTGATTAAAACTTCTTTTCTATGTTTTTCTGTCTTTCTTTTTCTATGAAGTGGAAAATGGAATATTTTATTTAACTTTTCGTGTTTTTAAGTACATTTATTTGAAATATATATTCCATTTTTCCTACCAGAAATTAAATGAAAGAACAGCTATTGCAGTCGATTGCAATAATTATAAAATTAGTTTAAAAAGTTTTAATAAAATCCCAGTCATTAAACAATTAAATGACATGAATTCCTGCCATTTGATTTCATTAAGCAATAAATGCAATCATTGTTTTAATGAATTTTTATTGTAATTAAGTAATAAAAATGGAATGGAGATGTTACAGTCATTTAGCCATTACAAGTGTTGGTAAATGTATAGAAAATGGATGGCCAATTAGTTTAACAACAACAAGTTTAAGTGCTTCTGCATCAGCAATAAAAGCATTGCACTCACACAATAAAAATAATTTAGAAACTCTGATTAAATATTGTTTTAAAGGTTAAACCATTTGTAAAATAATCACTTAATTTAATAAAGAATTCATTTTAAATAGTATTTTTCAATTTGCTTACCTGAATGTAAAATTTCCACAATACTCATCTAATTGGCTTTCCTCATCTGGATCAATGGGTTCATGAAATTTACCAAATATTTCTTTCATTGAATCCGACAGATAATCCTCTTCTACGAAGTATTCCACATCACTGCCAATTGCTTGTGACCAACTGTTGCTTTCGTTTACCAAATCCTCTTGGTTAATTGAAAAGTCAGAACGCATTAAACGGCTGCAAATAGAAAAGTGCAGTATTCTCATAACAAAAGCAATTTGAGTTTTTACAGAAATCAAAAGTAATCAAAATAAAATAAAATCAATTATTGCTATTCAAATGGCTTCAAAAGCGATTCAAAAAAAAAAATTGTTTATTCAAACTTGTCTGTGCTAATCAAATATCAATGAATTGTTGCAGTGACATTGGCAGCCACAGAATGATAATTGTGGCAAACACTGAAGTAGGAAAAAAGAAAAAAGAAATTGAAGACAAATAGTGGGGGAACATTTTAACAAAAGTAGTAACACTCATTATTATTATAGTACGTTCGTAATAGTATTACGATGGGTCAATAAATTTGTAGAAGGGTTTACTTTATCTTTTGCTTAATTTTTTCCCCATTTGCTATTTTGTTGTTGCTATAACACAACTTCTTCTATGAACATGTACTGATAACATAGAGATGCGAAAATTTTGCTTTTCGATATAATTCGACGTTTATTATTATTGATCAACATCGATAAAAGAAACATAATTCAAATACTTGTAGAAATACAATATGCCATACATAACCAACTCATTAATGTAACAAAAAGTTTCGTAAATACTTTCCTGCAGATATAGGCTTACTTTCGTATAACCGTGGCAATGACAACCATTTCTTTAGTATAGTTAACCCAACAGGCACTGTTTAGACTGACAAATCTAATGTCTGACAGTTCTTTTTTATTTCTTATGATTACTTACATATTTAATTAGTCATTACAAGCTTTCACCCAAGAATTACTACCTAATTTCCCACAACTCTTCATGGTAATTTTATTCTACTACCAGGTCAGAATAGGGCTGAGAATAAGTCGCCAAGGAAAATATTTTCTCATGTTTCATTATATTTCGAGCTGTCTGAGCCAGGTATAGTACCTGTAAAATGTTTAATTTTGGGGTAAGCTTCCCAACGTGACTGAGCAATAAGAGTAAAAGACTGCTACATACTAATTTAAGAAGGAACTATTCTGTTATGTACAGATATGTTGAGGCATCTAATGGAATGGCGTCAGAAAAAAACTTCAAATTATACCGGAAATAGCGAGGACCAAGGAGCTTAAAGACAAGGAGAAGTAATTTAAGGATTGTTGATTGATTTTACTGGGTATATTAGAATCAAAGAACACTTGTGTTAGAATTTATTAATTTCAGCTCAATATGTTGACTCTATGATACATAGAGTGACTTATCGAACTCATACCTAGAACCTAATGTGACTTAAATTAATCGCAAAAGAAAACTCCTGGATTTACTATTGCGTAAGGCATTTAGGTTAAAGAAAGTAAAATAAAACCCTCCGACCACGGCACTACACTGCCTCTGGATAATGATAAATAATAAGAATCTTAAATTTTGTATGAAAATTGATGTATGAAAAGTATCGTCGTATTTTGTGGAAACTAGATATATCATGCGATGAATTGCATTGACTTTGAATTTTTTCAGTGCCAAAATAATTTTGACTTTGATAAAGCATTTAAAAAATTCTTATAATCAACAATATATTATTTCGTTATAATGTCAACTGGCCTTTGTAAATATAAATAAGACTGCTTGTCTTTCTGTCTTCTCACTAAAACACTGCTATCTGCTCACTTGATAAATGCTGATAAATTTTGTCAATAATTTGATTTAGAAACCTTTTAAAGTATAAACGGTTAAACTACTTCCCTATGCACATTACGCAATAGGAGTGGGTTACTAAAATTTAATTTACTCACCTATACAGAATACCATTTGCATTTGATAATATATTCAATTTGTCACTATTCGCTGAGCCTGTCAACGCAGCCGACGTACCAGTTGTATGTGAGTTTAGTTGCTGTTGTTGCTGCTGATTTTTTCCTGGTCGTTCATAGATCAATCCAAAGCCAGTTCCCATAAACGCACCAAAACCTCTATTACCACTATAAGCAGCAGCACCATTGTCCGCAACTGTTTCGAAAGGGTTTTTGTTACTGCTGCCACTACTATCCGACGCTGTTTGTGGAGACCAAACGCCATCACCTGCTTTAATATTAAATTTTATGTAGAAGTATCAGTAACATCGTCATTATTATTATTATCAATTATTATTTAATTATTTAATAAATTTTTTTAACGTTTTTAAGCTTCTTATTAAATTGCTTTATATTTCAACATTTCATTTATATTACAATTGTATTACCACTGCTGTTGTTGTCTTCGCTGTTAATATTAGCTTCATTATGTCTGTTGCTGTTGTTGTTGTTATTATCATTCTTATTATTACACTGTTGCTGCCACTTTTCAATTTCTTTGAGTCTTTCAGCATGTCGTCGTGGATCATGTCGCGAGGGAAATTTAAATGCACAGCAATGAAAGGAATGCGTTAAATAAGCCTTTTGTAAATTCTTTTTTATGAAGAAGATGAGTTTGAATTTTATTTTGTAATTATTTTCAATTGAAATGAAATTCAATTGTATTCAGATACTCACCTTAAAGTAATAAATGGACGGTATTGTTTTCAGCGTGTGCGTATTTTCAATACGCAATACTTCAATATCCTGCAAACCCGCCGAAGGTAAACGCACCAAAGAGGTACTGGAGAGATCACTACGTTAAAAAGAAAAAAAAAAAAACAAAAAGAAAACAAGTTATTACTATTGTTAAAAAAAGTTTCAGAATTGTTAGAAAGAGAAGAAGGGTGTTCCAAAACGAACACCCAAACCAATCAATAAATTAACACTGTAATTATTATTAGGATTTGATTTATAGCAAGTTAGGCACTCACTTAGGCTTTCTAAGTCATTTCCACCAAATTTAACTTCTTTATCTCAACTATCAAAAACAAAATGCAGCAGCCAAAACGCTGGGATCCCATTTCATCAAATCAAAAAAAGTCAGAATTTACATGGACTCTATAACACCGCATTTGTTAACATAACAACTGCGTCTTCAGGGGTCCGGGCCACCGTGGCATAGAGAGAACGACAAGGCGGACGAACTGCCACGGAAAGGAAACAAAGATATCTGAGGAGGAAAGGATGGCCTTTACAAGAATTCCATAGTCCAGTAGGTAGTTTGTTGACTTACTAGACGTGAGGTACAGTTCAAACCCCAGATCTAGTACCTTCAATAAAATGAAATGTGAAAAACAAAATTGCCATGAAAAGTTTTCTAAAACTCTGTCGTTCGGAATCGATTTTAAACTGTAGGTTCCACCACAACATAATAACATAATTCTGACTGAATTATGTATTTGAGTGGTCCAACATACCAGTTTGCCAAATTTCTAAGCTGTTGTGCTACAGCACGATATAAAAGAGCCACTTTAAAACAAAATACAAACTCTGAACTCTGGTTCAAGGCTATCATTTTAAATAAATATTTAAACCGATTATTATCATGTTAAATCAGTGCACTCTTAGTTTGAATTTGAATAATACCAATAAACCCCAAAAATTACAAATCAGTGATAAAATCAAAATCTAAATCATTTTCCAATGATACAAATGATATTTTCCTTGCTTATTTTTTATACAATAACTCCTTAGTGTATTTGACTTTTCTCTGACATTTGTTTTGCTTGTAAAAACTATAAAAAAAAAAATAAATTCATAGAGAACAAGTATAATAGACTTACAGTTCTTGCATACTCATGCCATTAAATGCCTTGGGATGCACTTGTTGTAAATTACGATTTTCCTTTAAAATTCTTTAAAGATAGCAAAACAGAGGAAAAGTTAAGAAAAACAAGAAAACAATAAAAGTTTTATGAAATTTTTATCTTTAACTTACAATTTTGCTATTTGAGAACCTTGGAAGGCGGAATCGTCAATGTAACTTATATCGTTATTTGCTAAAATTCTAAACAACAAAATGAAAGAAAATAAAATTAAAATGAAAATGAAAAGTACTTAAATTGTTATAATTAAAATATAATTAATTAACCAGAAGAAGTAATGCATCAAAAACAATAAAAAGGAAAAGTCATAAAATCTTTATGACTTTTACATTGCAATAATTCACTTAAGGAATGAGAAGCTATAACGAGTTGATGACATAACACGTTTGATGGCTCATTGTTTTTGATGATAAATTAAAATTCAATGCAAATTTAATAAAGCAAATTGGATATTTGGAAGAATTATTTCATAATACTTACAATTGATCAGTCTTTATGTTAATCGATTTCGATTCAATTTGAGTTATATGATTGTTGTCGAGATCTCTGTAAGGAATATCAAAGTTATTATATTTGCTTAAGGATTTTTAAGATTTTTTAATCAATTAAGTACATAGTTTTACAAGCCCTATCGTTCTTTACGTTACAGTAAAGATAAACAAAAAGTGAGAGGATAAATTTTTTTTGGTAGCAGTCTTCAAGAACATTATAGAGTTGCACACTTTATCATTCATTTCCGTAAATATCTTTCAAAAAAAGTGGCATTTGTTATTGCCAGAAGATTATGACGGTATATCTTTTCCGATCATAAAATAATAATAAATAAAGAAAAATAAATTGGTAAACAAATACTGTGCTTCTCGCAAAGCAGGTGGCCAAGTTTGCTGCGACTAGACTTAATGCTCTCTCTCGTTGGCACATTGTATCTTCTGGTCACTCCACAATTCTGGAGATTGACCCGGTGGTCCCTGGGAACATGGACTTTTTCCCTGCTGAACATTGTCTTGATAGATGTTTCCATTTTCTGATTCCGAGTAGGGATGACTGGAATCCTGATACGATCGTCCCCCCGGATATCCTGGATATATATACTGACGGCTCTAAACTCGAGGTTGGGGTCGGAAGCGGCGTCTATTCTAGGAAACTGGACCTGAATATTTCTCTCCGTCTGCCGTACTACTGCAGTGTGTTTCAGGCGGAGGTGATGGCGATTTACCGGGCCGCTCAATGGCTCCTCGTTAACGATGCTCCTTTCAGTCGCGTCTCAATCTTTTCGGATAGTCAGGCTGCGATAAGATCTCTGTCAGGGTTCGTGATCAACTCTAGGATCGTTAGGGAATGTCGTCGCTGTCTCGACCTAGTCTCGGGGCGCTTCACCAGGGTCTCTCTGGTGTGGTTCCCCGGGCACAGTGATATTCCGGGAAACTGTAGGGCCGACGAGCTCGCCAGAGCTGGTGCGCTCCTTCCGGAATCCTCTTCTGTTGAGATGGGTATGCCACTTGCCTCGGTCAAGTTGACCATTGCGCGGAGGTTCCTTCGAGACGCCAACCTATCCTGGGTAAATGAGGAGTCCTGCTCCACCGCTAGACTTACCTGGCCCAGGATGAATGGAAGGCGTACCAACCAATTACTTAGTCTCGGTCGTGATGTCATCTCGACTGTAGTGGCCGTGCTTACGGGTCATTGCATCATGGGTAGGCGCGCCGAGAGAATGAGGCTCCCTTTTAACAACTTCTGCCGTGGATGTAGGTCCACTGAGGAAGAGGAGAGCGTCGTTCACTTTCTTTGCCAGTGCCCGTCTCTTGCTAGGAGTAGATATAGGTTATTTGGCTCCCCATTCCTTGTTAGCTTAACGGAGCTATCATCTATTGATACCAAGGATATAGCTTCGTTCATCAAATTTTCTGGCTGGTTTTCCAGTGCGGGGTAGTCGTGCTTTTATTGTGCAGCCCTTGCGCTGACCAACTTCTTCCTTTCCCTGATTTGGCGGAACTTGGTTAGTACAGGGACTGCGTTTCACCATGCGTGCTCAAGTGAGCTTTGTGATATCAGAGCTACCACTACGACCTAAGACCTAAATATTTTGATACAAACGATCACCGAGATATGCTAATGCCACTAAAGGCTTAAAATCAAAGAACCAAATGACAAAAGGCAATGTGGAAGTGGAACTGGATGATACGTAGTCAGCATAGTGCACTAAAGTTCGCTTGAATAAGCGGATACCTGCAAATCTAAAACAAAATTACCAGAATGAAAAAAGTAGGTATCCAAATACAATTCCTGAGACCCTTTGTAACATTAAACACCATTCTCCTATTAAACTAAACTATAACAAAAAAAAAAAAAAACGTTTAAAAAGTTTGGTACCCATATTAAATTCATGAATTTCATTTTACTAAAGCTTAAAAACACTTAGAAATTGTGTAAGAGAAAATTTTTACATTTTCCCCATCATTTATTTATACTCACATCATTTGCAATATGTTTGTGGTTGGTAAGTGTATCAAATCTGGTATTTTGGTTAAACCACTGTTTATGATGCGTCTGTAATGAAATTAAAGAAAAAATCAAATAAAATAACTTATAGAAGAAAAAACTATATAGGAAATGTTACAATAAACCAACAAAAGGATAACTTTTCTAACAAAAAATCCTTCAACTGAAATAAGACATCTTCTAAGGAGAAAAGAAATTTTATTTGATTTTTTTAAATAATCGTTTTATGGTTTTCATAATAATTCTTTGGAAACTTTTCTCGTACTCATTCCATTATATGTTCGAGTGTTAAAAATAATATTTTCGTAACAGAAAAGAATTTCATTTTTTTTTTTTTTTTGTTCTTTCATTTTTACACTTCACTTGAGTTTTCAACTTGAATCCATTGTTTGGGAATACCTATCATCGAAGCCCCACAATTCTTTGGTAGAGAACAATACAATTGCCTTCGTGTGATACAGCTTGACGGAAAAATTTAAATCTCATAGTAGGTGGGTTTTTGAAATATGATTTGGAATCTGTTCAGTTTAGATTAGAGTTAAAAAGTACTGCGAAAAAAACCACAGGATTCATGACACATTTTATAAGCAATTATTTTTCATACCATATTGTGGTCCTGAAAATGCAAGATAGAACAAACAGAACGAAATACGAAAAAATATTACTTCAGCGTCTTCCTCGCAGCAATCTTCGACTAAAAATTCTGACTTTAAGTAAAATTGCTCTGAAAAGTTTCTCAAAAATATGACGTTCAGGGTCGCCTTCAGACAATAGTATCCGTCACTCAACACTCTCAAAACACACAACATGTGTGGCATGAAAAACTAAAAAGATTACAATTTGCCAGTAAGTAAATAAAGAAATCTTATGAGAAACTTGATATCAACTAATAGACCATACAGTAGTCTCTAGATGATTTATTACCTAGTTATGAGTCATGCTATACTGACGGATCTGAGTTTGAAAATAATAGAACAGTAAAGAGAAAGAATCGATCAAGATTTAGAAATTTTTGTCTAATATTCATATTCTCAAGAAAATTTTGAAGTAGAAATTCATCGCATTTGAAATCTGTCAAAATCTTAGGAGAACAAGGAGTGTCCGTAAATCTTATACAAATAAAACAAAGTATATATCACAACATCGAAATCAAGTATAAAATATAGCATTATTCGAATGTCCCTAATGGGAGCGTATTCCTAATGTTTAGTTTACAACGAACGAATCTGGTGCCTATAGCATGGTCCAATTTAATTTGTGGCTAATTTGCAAATCTCTGCAACTTACGAAGAATTCTGACGGAGTGAAATCGTACGATCATGGTGGCTATGAACGTCGTTTGTGTCCATCTTTCCATTGAAAAATCATCTTCAGAACGATAAAGTCTATTTCGGTTGAAATGGGTGCAAGAAGAAATGTCAGCATGAGACACAAAAGCGTTCAATGACAACCGAAATAGTCAATAATGAAAATCCTTGATGGCAAATATAATAATCCAATTCCATTTTACAGCGATTATTAGTGCTTAGAAAAGGCAGATGGGAAATTTGGCATTCATTTGATTTACATGAAAAAAAGTTTATCAATACAACTGAAATAAAGCAAATACAAAACTAGAAAAAAAAATGATAAAATAGAATAGTGGGGATGCAAATAGTTTAGTCGAGAAATAGATAGAAATAGAAATAGTAATTAGAATATTTTCAATGAAATTTTCCCTTTCAAAAGATTTTAACAATATTTAACTACAGCATATACATATATTACAGAGGGATGAAATGCATATGTTAGGTTGGAAAAAATCCAACATTTCAACAACACGAAGTATAAGTGCTTTATAGGAGAGTGTAATGATGTATAAGCCTTACATACAAAGGTTCATACAAAATTACTGAAAAGGGAAGAAGAAAGCAAACTTTCCAAGGCTGGTTTATGGCAGTATACAATCGTAGAGGTATGGCAATCCAAATACCTAGAAACATAGGAAAACCAATTTTTATGAAAATATATTATTCATCCGTATTTTCTTAGAACCGTTGAAAACAGTTTTTTCTTATTTAAAGAGCTCCAGGTGATTGCTGTGAATGTCTGTCTTTGCATAAAGTTTATGAACGACTGCGTATGTATATTGGCTTCAATATTTATTTAATTTTTTAACATTGACGGTGGTAGTCATGACAATAGACTGTCACTGATTAGTTTTATAAACTTTTTTAAGGCATACTTAACAATAAACGGAATGCATGACTTTTTAAATAATTGGCCAATAAAATAGCTTGTATTACAATATTGATGACTTACTGTGTTCAAATGCAATATTCTCTTTAATAATAATAGTCCACTGAAGCAGTGGACTCTAATATATCTACCTCATTATGAACCGTCCTATCGGTAGGATGATTATAGTGCTCATGAAACAGGGAAAGCGCGCTGTATATTGGTACAACAGAACACTAATTTTAATGGATAAATCTACAAAAAGATGACCACCGTTTTCAACTATTAAAGTCCCTGTTGGAAGAGCCTACAGTTTACATATTGAGAAAAATCACTGGGATTGCCCCAAGAACATCTTCGCAAATATTTTATTTGCAGCATTATGCTTACAAAACTCCTATGAACTCTTGCAAATTTATGTTTTTTTATTTGTTTGTGCATTTCTGACTAAGAAATTTTCTGCGTTTATGGGCAATGTTTATCCAGTTCTAAGTACAGAAAGGTTACAAGTGCACTTAAGTACAAATATGTATATACTTCTCCAAGGATTCTATCTGTGATTTAAACAAGCAATTAATTTACACCCTCAAGCAATAAATAAGGAATTCTTAAACGAAGTATTTCAAATCATGAAAAGGAATTTTCAGGTAAATTTATCAGATTGGTATTCAGATGAATCCTTTCAGAGATTATTAACATAAACATTTTAAGAAACAAAATATTGTTTCCCTTTTTGAAGTTATCCGCATTTAAAGTTTTAAATGCTTTTAAAAGAAATCTTGAAGTCTATTTTACATTACTTTCATAAACTTTATAAAAACAGTTGTAAAGATAATAAAAAAAATCGATTTCTATTCATAATATTTTCTTTCTGTGGGGAACATTTAAAACTTCCTGTCACCACAACAATAAAATTAAATGCCCGTAAGGGATCTAAAATTGAACAAAAATCATTTTTCTCTGAAGATAAAGTTAACAGCTCAAAAATATTTTAAAACAATTTGTTTCCATATTTATTTTGAGATGTTTGTTTTCTTTTTTTGATTCACTAGATATTAAAACCGTGGTCCTTAGTTATTACCGAACGATTTGTAAAAGCAAATTTTCATAATGTAAATTCTTTAAAATTAATATACAATATTGTAGATCTTGAAATTTAAAGTTACTAGAAAAGACAATCAAAAAAGTATCTCTGCTTTCAATTTAGAAAAGAGTACTATGTTCGAAAACTGGTCGGAAAAAGTTTGTTCTCACTTAAGTGGATGAAAACTTTCTTAGCCCAGATTAAGCACTTCTATAGGATGGTATAGTCGAGAAGTCTAGTAAAAGTTTATTATAGTTATGCAGAGGAATTCGAGTATCGTACTACTTTCTATACTATATACTATTCCCTACATAATATTACCTGTAATACTTGTGCAAACTGAGTTGCCCAGATGTACGTGTCACTATAATCTACTCTCTGCCTTAGGTGTTGCATCTTTATATTAAATTAAGTGGTTCCAAATATGAGTTCTAGTGATTTTTTACTAGGTTTTAAAGTATTAAACTGAAATAAATCCTATTCTAAATAAATATTCGTTTGGTCTACAATATCCCATGAGAAGGCTACATCTAGATCGCCTAATGTAATAGTCAAATCACTGTCCACTATAATTATCAACATAGACTTTGACTTGGGAAGAGTGTATACCGTCCTCTTCGCCAAGTACTTCTTTTGAAGTTCTCTTCCCATACCGCAGAAAAATTCTTGCATCCCTCCTAGCACGCTCATCTGCCTGATTTTTGTTCTAATTCTATCATGTCTAGTAATTCAACTGAGGGTTACCCTTTATCTCAGGCCTGGCCAACCGCTTTAGAAGTTAAGACTGTCAAATGAGTCCTGATTAAAAGCATTATTTCCACTTCTTTCTTGGCAAGACAGAATTCTACCTCATTTTTGTGTTGGCGTTCCGCAAGCAAATTCTTAGACAGTTAATCGATTGCTTGTCATACATAAATTCTTATTATACTTTCATAATTTAAGCAATTTAAACAAACCATTAGAGGATTAGTAAACTTCAACAGATTTTCTCCTGTTGGAAATAATTGACAGCTTAAGGTAATTTAAGTTTAATAATCATCATTTAACAAATAATAAATAAAATTTAACGTTAAATTAACTTGACAAGTGATTCTAAATTGTATTTTCTTTATTGAAATAATTATTAATATTCACTTTGATTTTAAATACTCTTAAAATTATTGGATTTTAAAGCAAATCTTTAAACTTTAACGTACTAAAAGAAAATTTACAACAAATGTGTGCGTATGTGAGTTGGGTTTGGTATTAAATTTTGTTTAAAACGTAAAAAAATTCAATAACCAACTCAAATATTATGTTGATTTTCCTTATTCTCTTCAGTGTTGTCAATGTTTGTTTATTATTCCAAACTCTCGATGTCACTTTAATAACAACACTTAATCAGAATAATGAAATGTGTTTACAAAGTGTTGCAGCTGGGAGTGTTTAATTGAGAGTATCCTGATGCATTTATTTTATTATTATGCGGATATCTGAACACGTGTGCATGTAATTTAATACAAAAATTGCCTTTGTGTGCAATTATAAAGTAATACGAACTACATAGATTTATTTAATCGTGCATAGGCAGTGTGATAAGTTAATTGAATAAATCTCTTGTCCGTTTAGAGCTTTCATCAGCTACAGATAAAAGGAAAATTTCTAATGCTGACAAAACTCTTTCTTCAGATTAAAACCGTGTGACATTTCGCTGAATAATGATGCTTAGAATGGAGCCAGGCCGCACATAATAACATCAGGAATACAAGAGAAAAACGGCAGTTTTTCATAACGCTTGGAAACGGTTTGGTTCCTGAGGATTTTATTCTTGCTTCCACGACTGAATTTAAAAATGTAGATTTTTGGCATCATTGTTTGCACTTCTAAATTCAAATCCTTATGCTAATGTTGGTTTCAAACCATAACCGTCCTTTATATTACGCCTATACATGCGCTAAACTTTAATATTAAATTTTTCGATTGTCATTTACTATGTAGGTAAACACTGTTTAAGGTATTTGTGGAAATATTATTTATAAACTGTTCTATGTGCGTGTGTACGGATGTAAAATTTTACTTGATTTTAATAAGAGACAAAATTAAATAAAATACCCAAAACTATAAAAAGAAAATATTTGAAAAATGTTGTAACATTTATTAAAAGGAGATTTTTGTTTGTACGTATGTATTTAGAAAAATATGTGGGTATTACATACAAAATAAAAAAAAACCGATATTTTGTTTGTTTAGAAAGTCATAAAATTTATGAAGCGAAAAAAATATTTTTTTAGTTTTTGTAATCCAACGTACTTATGAAAATGAAAAAAATATATTTTTTCAGGAAATGGACAAAATAAAAATATTAAAATCTGTAATAAAAGTCAACTCTAAATATTATATTCGATTTATTTTCATTTCTTAGATAAAATAATTTATAGTAAGGCGTATGAGGAATATATTTGGGGTCAATAATACTCATACGTCATTAAAAACTCTAAATTAGGCTAAGCGTAAGACTAAGCAACATATAAACAATAGAAGTTTCAATAGATGTCCATATAAAGTAAAAAACTATCAATAAAAACCGAAAATTTTCATTTCGTTAAATGCATTAAATACGCCTGTATGGAATTTCCCCTTCGAGAGGAGTAAAAAATATGATTCGAATATCAATTGCAATGGATTATTCAAATAATTTAAGGAGAAGAAAAATAGATAAAATACGATAAAGATTAACCGTAGTTATTACACTTTGCCAAACACTAACATGATCACGGCGACACTTTCCAGGGGTGTCCCGCACCTGACTTTATGCTATTGCAATCATCCCAATACGTTTTCTTATTAGACGGCAGTTTCAATTTTATATTCCAACTCTTGGATATTAAAAAAAAAAAATTAAAAACAATAAAAAAATATTTCTTCCGGAAAACACTCTAGGAGCACCTAATTGCCATGAAAAACTAACATAAACAGCACAGATACATAGCATGCATGGCGTAAAAACTTATGATTGCAATTCCAACTAAATAGTCAAAAATAATTCGAATACATTTATAATTTTTAATGAAAAACTCGATACTATTAAACTGAATTGCATGTAATTGGAGTTAAAAACAAGAATAATTCTGATTTATATTGAATATAACGAACGATATTAAACATCAATAAATTATATTATATGATCACTTAAACATGAGATCGAAATTAAGAAGAAAATTCTATTTGTACTCTACTCACATGATTTTAATGGTATCTGAAATGCCTTCAAAGACATCCTTCGATAGATAAGTCAGTTTGGGAGCATGAGAAATGTAGCTGAAATGAAGTTCAAAAAATATTTTAATCTTAAACAAGCACTCGCTAACTTTTTTTAACAGTTTCGATATGAAGTTTTTAATGAAAATTCTGCTAAAAAAAAAACATTATAAATATACCAAAAGTTATAATTTCCTCCAATTGAATTCTTCTATATACTTTTAAAATAATGAATGAACAATTAATTGCAAATATTCTAATACCATCATCACTTTTGTCGTTTTTTTACAAAAAAAAAAAAAAATGAAACCATCTCAGCCTGTCAATACTACACCATTTACATTAAGAGCCTTAAATTTAAATAAAACAAAGTGTGTGTGAGGCCATATAGAATTTTTTATAATTTTGAAATACCTACAGATAACATCATTCACTTGACATTTGTCCGCCACGTGTTCTCTAGGTGAAACGCATCAGCAAAAAGTTGAATTTTCTATGGCACTGGCTAAGAAATCAGAACGAATTTAAACGGTGACACTGACTACTTTAGGTTTTAGGACCCTAGTCACTTGTCGCTTCATTCGCCTACACCTTGGATTTTAGAAAACAATATAACAGATGTGTAACGGGGTTGGTGGTTAATCCACATTGCCTTCATATGGTATATGCATGCTCTTAAATTGCTCGTACAGTACCTCGAACATGGCATAAACTGTAAACTGTGCTAACAATGATCGTATAGTGTAGGAATTTGGAAAGTGGTGTTGGGATAGGGCCCCAGTTTAGAACACTTAAGGGCATCATTGTCAAATATGAAATTTTCAAACACCATCGATCAGTAATATCACTGGCAGAAGGCGAGCGTGTAGATATCTTCAATTACAAGATGTCATAGAATATGATGCATTAACAAGACCTGGTTGACCGATTGAGTTAACCAGAATCGCCTCTTCGCCGTAGTATTATGCTGAAAACCTACTTCGACGTTTAATAATAATAGATTTCATGTCAAGTAGAGATTGCTTCGTTATAGATAAGGTCTGAGCCAGATTACTCTTGGATATTGACAAAATATCTAAAACCACTCCTGGAGTGGTTAGAAGATAAACTAAACTAGCATCTACAAAAAAACTTTTAACGGTCTACGGAACAATAACGTTGCTCATCAACAATAGCTGAGCCTGTTAAAATCCACAAACGGCATATCAGCTAAGCTATACAAAAAGGATAACTATTGCCCATCTGAAAACACACTAAGTGCGTGGTAATCCCATACTCGAATACACAAATGAAAGATGTCGTGATTTGCTTTCCCCTTTTACTAGCATTTATTGGACTTTCTTTTGTTCCATTTTTTTTACCAGAATTTTCCACAAACACAACCGATGATGACTTTTATAATGATAACGATGATGCTGCTTATGAGGATGATGTTTATGATGTTTTATTATTTGCAACGATGTTGCAGTGAATTTGCCACAATATTTTTTTTTTGTCCTTTTGCTCATTAAACTTACATAGTACGCAACAGTTTTAAACTGGCAAATGCCCCATCTTGTATAGTTTCAAGATATTTAAGGTCAGTCAATACTCTATAAATAAATAAAACAATAAACGAAATTAATAAATAACTTTATGGAGTACCAACCATCAGTAAATAAATTGTGTTTAAAGAATGGAAAAGTGGGAGGATGGATTTGGTTGGGGTGTACAGTGACTTACATATCCAATAATGAGGCATTGTAGACTTTTAAACCAGTGTTACGTAAACGTGGCAAACCAGCCGAAGCAATTGTTAAACGTTGCAATGGTATCGTTAGAGTTTGTGGTACTCTGGTCAAAGCTTCGCCCTCACAACGGCATTCAATTTCATCCTGGAAGAAAAAGGAAAAAAGGAAGGAAATTACTTTAAATTTTTTATAGTCTATAGTGGTTTTAAAAATATTCCGATTGCTTTGTGCCAGAGTATGTATTTATATTTATCAGTTTAAATAGTTCTTCTTTTTCTAAAACAGCTTCGATTGACAAACGAATCATAAGTATGTTAATTAACTAACAATTCATCTGGTGAAATCTTGGTTTTGTAACAAGACCACATTCTTGACTTGAATTCAACCCAGGCACTTTATTTATTCCATTAAACAAATCGTTTAAATTTGTGTATTCAATTCATGAAATACATTACTTTACTTATATCTACTATCATTATTGCACACAAAAGCTCGACAGACTCCGAAAGGCACTTAATTTTCGTACGTTGGTGAATTTATATCGATAGGATTTGCTTTGAGTAAATGGATTTTTTGCGTCAAACTCTTCCATATTCTTAAGTCTACAGTTTTAAGAAAAAAATTATTGTTTTTCACGATGTTTGGTGAGAAGAGAATCTTTTTCTAATCCACGGCAGGCATAGCAGAGCAAACGAACGGCATTTTAATGTAGAAGCAAATAATTAGTAGAAGTGAATATTTGCAAGACACTTAAAGCTAGAAGAATATTATATTTATAGCAATGGGATTACAAGACTGCTATTTGATGTGATCTAAATTTCTAAGTATATTAACTTAATACCGAAGAAATTTTTTTATATTTCAGTTTGATGTCTGGCCTTGGCCTTACGTCTAATAAGCCGACACACTACCTACTACACTACGAAAACTTCAAGATTTTTAATAGAAACCTAATTTTCCAAGTAACGTCTACAATATTTGTGTTGCGATATTGTTTACACACCTCCACTAGCCACTTTTCAATTAATAATTAAATAATAATAAAAAAAAAGAGATAAAAGAAATGAGAAAGAAAAACAAAATAATCTTGTTTTGTATTGTGTTGTATTAACCAGGAACCCGTTCACAATATTCGTATTCTTTAGTAATAATTGCAGTAGCAACGATAAAAATATAATAAAACATGAACAGAAAATTAAAATGCCACAACATTTGAACTTATTTTTCTTGCAATAACAACACTACCACACAAAATGCTAATTGATTGCAATACATTTAAAAATTATGTATCCCGATATCTTTAATATCAAATATCAGGTGTTATTGTTTCTATTTTTAAATTATTTTAAATAAAACTCTGTTGGATTTATAATTTAAATTTCTGTTAGATTGCCATGACAACTTGTTATTAGCAGAGAAGACAAACCATCGCGCTTAATAACTTTGTGGTTTAATGCGTTGTCATATAAATATTATTTTGTAAACAGCGGCTCTTTCAAGAGAGACTTTCGAATATTGACAATTGAGAGCAGCCATTTTGTTGAAGCTACTTGACAGTCGTAGCTTCAATAGTTGTCATTTTTGTTAAGTTTATTCAAATTCCCATGGTTCGATACTTCGACAAAATGTCCAGTTTTGCGGAAAACATTGAGACTGACCTAGCGAGTGTGTAGGAGAATTGTCAACCTTACCAATATTATGTCGCGACTTAAGTCTATAAACTACCAAAATTCATGTGACCCTGGAACTAAAAGGCATGTTGAAAGGATTCTGAAGCATTTTCATTGGAAAAAGATCTTCAGCAATGAGATTACTTTCTGGCTAAATGGTTACGAGAATAAACGAAACTGTTGTTACGAAATTAATTCTTTTAAGATCCAGAGTGTCAATGTTTGGTGTGGTTTTGTGGCAAGTGGGATAATCGATCCATACATCTTTAAGAACGGCATTTGTCATGGCTCCACTGACATGTAGTGCTGATTAGATAACGCTACCTGTTACACAGCTCATGCCTATGCAGAAGCGATTTAACATCTCACGTGGAGATTATGTTTGCTTGCCAACGAGATCGTTTGATTTAATCCTCTTAAGTATTTTCAACCCACAGATTTTTGAAAATACTCTAGCAACCATAGCTTACCTTAATGCTAACAGAACCCATGCCATCAGTTAAATTCAACCTGACTTATGCGCTCTGATTAAAGAAGCCTTAGATAAACATTTTAACGATTTTATATTCTACATTAAAGACATCAAAGAAACAAAATCGATGACATTTCATATACAGTTTGTTTTGTTTAAATTCAAAAATAGGAAACGCTTAATAAAATGCCCCATATAAGGGTATCATATGCATATGTATTTATGGAAGCGTATTTCACAATAATATCCGAATACGAAATAAAATAATCCAAAAAATAATTATCCAATTAAAATATTTAATTTTCGCTCTCCCATAATTGTTAAATTGATTTTAAGTGGGAATTAGAGAAGAGTTTAAACGCATATTGCGTTTCAAAAATTTTAAATGGAAATGAATTAAAAATACAGCGGCTGAAACGCAAAATAATGAAAATTAAATTATTCAGAAATCTTTAAAGATTTATCAAGATTGGGATTTGGAATTTTTAGAAGAGGGAACACTTATGTGAGATGCCTAATCCAGAGTTAAGAAGTTCTTCGATGACACCATCCTATGTGCGAAACTTCTCCAGAGTTTTATAGCAATCGTAACAATGAACTACCCAACGAAAAGATTTTGTATTAAAGGGTTTTGTTTAGCGATGAAGCTCTTAAATGACTACGTACACAATCTCGATTACTTACTTTCTTACTTAATTAGACACTACAACCGTTTGGTCAGGATTACGACCTAGCTTGCAAATCATGTTGTGTGTGTTATCCATGAGTGGCGGCGCCAACAGTTTAAAGTCGACTTGGAATAAGAGATTTTCATTTCAAATTTATTTTACTTCCTTCGTTTTTGCCAGAAGACTGCTAAGAAGTCGCCGAAATAAATATTTTTTTCATATTTCGAGGTGTCTGAGCCATGGGATGGACCATGGGTTGTCGCCTAACAAGCTAACCCACTACCTACTTGACCCCGGTGACTTCAGCATTATATGCATTAAAATTTATTGCTTGATATGGTTTACCGACATCATAAATGATGATATCTTAAGAAATGTAACGGTAAATGGCGACAAGTATCTTTCGGATGACACTATACTAGGCAGAACTCATCCCAGAGCAGTGTATGGTTTGTCGATATGCGTGACACCCTTGGTTACTCTTCATTTCTTCAACCTAAATACCTATCTAAAAGATTTTCCTTTTTGAAGCTAATTACTACCAAGTGATTGGCATTCCGAACTAAAATCCCCTTTTTCAATTTGCAGAATAAGACTCGATAAAATGTGACAAAGTTCGCTGCAGTTTTCGAACACCTCTTTAGGCATTTTGTAAAATATAATTCGTTTTTCTCATTAATTGAGAAAAGTTTTTGAACACTTAATGTGTTCCCATCTTTTTGAAAAATATAATCAAACAATATCGACACAACAAAGCAGCATTAATTAACGTGTGTAACTTCTGCTGCATTTGCCATGTACTCAAGGCTTATAAAGAACAACACTTTTCAGTTTGCGTAGAGTGGGTACAATTAAGTGCAAAACTCTTATGGATATGCAGGAACTATAAACTAAATGAAGAAGAAGAAGAATTGAGTATATGTTAGTTAGGGCATAAAATGTACTGCCGCATAAACTTTTCAATACATTAACTATGCACCCAAACACACACATATATACTGCTATTAAACTTTAATGTACATATGTATGTAAGCAATGCATAGTTATTTTTAGTTGTTAAGTGTAGTTAATAAGAGCTTACGATGAGACTTAATTATTAAGGACACACGTAAACATACTCAGTATTCAACAAGCTATTAAGCGCAGTTAAAGCTCTGTAAAAGCGGAAATTCTACATGGGCATTTAATTTAAGAGGGCGTTTTTTTTTTCATTACTAAATATTGTATTCAGGGAGATTATTTTATGTTTGCTATCCTAAATGAGTTGGACATAGATAGAGTGACATGTTAGTAACGGGATCGAGCGGTATCGCGATTAAAGCTCCTGTCTTTAAAACCTGTGCGGTCTACCAATCCAATTAAGACGAACAGATCTTAAAATTTAAGAAGCTTCAATGTTCATTCATCTATCTAAAGCGTATAACAACATCAACACTTCTCAATTGTTACCTACATGTTCGCAAAGACATTTACTGCAGTAAATCAATCTCATTTTAAGCTAGAATAACTTCAAAGATAGAAGTCGCCGTGGTCTAGTGGGTAGTGTGTCGGCTTATTAGACAAAAGGCTCGGGTTCGAATCCCAGGTCAGACATCAAAACGAAAAAAAAATATTTCTTCAGAGACTTTCTCTCAGCAGATTTCTGGCAAAGACTCTGAGAGTAAAGAAAAAAATTGCCATGAAAAGCTTCTGCAAAAATCTGTCGTTCGGAGTCGACTTTAAACTGTAGGTCCCGCCACTCATGTATAAAATTAACGCACACAGCATAAGTGGTGTGAGAAGCTAAGGTCGTAATCCTGACTGAAGGGTTGTAATGGCCAATTATCTATGTATGTAACTTCAAAGGATTTATAGTAATATGATGAAAAGTGATGCCGTATGACAGAAAACAACAAAACCACATTACAATAACAAATCAACAATAATGTTCTAGAACGAAAACAAATCCAAAAGAACATGAAGTAGAACTAGAGCGCAACGATAACATATGATTATAAAAAGCACGACATGTGTTCACTGTAGACTTGTTCACTGTTCGTATAATAAAATTGATAGTGCGGTGTTATCAATAAAAATTTGGGGTTAAAAATTTATTTTTAAAAAAAAATTAAGTATATACTACATTCTGGATAATTCTTGTTATATAGTTTTCATTAATTTTGAACTTTAGTGTTCCTCTCGTTCATGTTCGAGCATTTTTCGTTTGCTTCTTTCCAAATTAAAATTCTAAGTCAGTCAGGGTTTCAATCTGTTCAGAATTATTTTATCGTTTATCGTAACTTTTCCCAGAAGCCCTTATTAACACGATGGTACTTCAGTCAAGTATATTCGAAACGTTTTAGTAGTAGTAGTGCTTTCTACCATTTTATTTTTATTCATGAAACTTTCAAATGAAATTTTTAATTCCATTCCAGCAAACAAACATTTTCATTAAAGCTACAATATATTGCATCAACATTTACTTAAGCGGTTGCCAACAACCACACTTCATCAGTTTCAATTCTACTGATGCTCTGGCCTAACGCCACAAATCCGCAGCATTTAATTGAAGATTTTTGTTTCCTTTTAAGAGGGCATTGCAACGAACTGTATTGTATAGTTTGAACAGCAGTAGGAGTATAAGCGCCAGATAAAAATAAATATTGTTCGTGTATCAATAAACGTAAAGGATTATGAGAAATTCTGTGAAATGCAAGCAAAGATCTTACAAACGCAAGATTTTCGAATTTAAATATTAAAATTCATTTTCAATATTGCATTAAAAACTGAAATAATTTGTAAATTTTCCCAACCTTAGTACCTTAAAGTCAGAGAAGTAAGCAATAAAAACAGAGTTGTGGTATATTTCGATAACTAAACCACAAAAAGATTTCAAAACAGAATTTTAATAAATAGTCAAAGTTAAAAAAAAAAAATCATTGACTCTTTAAGGTTTTGGCCAATTTACAAGCATCAATGCAATGAAAAAAAAGGTACAACAATTATGTGGCTTATGCAGCTCAATACCAGAAAATTTACACTTACACCTCAATTATACTAATATACGCATACTAATCTGTCTTGTGACAAAATTGTGAGATAAAAGGGCGATGATTGGAACGACTAAAAAGAGAAAGACAGCATGTGTGCAACACTAGGCCAAAAAGAATAAGATTTTTAAGGATATGAAACACATTGTTTACAAATTCATTATAATTGAAGATAAGTTCCTTAAACAAGTTTAAATACATGTTAACGCAGAAATAAGTAATGATTACCTAAAGAATGGTATTTTATCCTTGAATTTTATTATTGCAATTATTTCTTTGAAATAAAAGGTCTTTCCAAAACATTTTTACCTACCGGGGTAGTGGTATAAAGTGGCTGATTTTGTAAAAATAAAACAGTAATGATTACTAGGAAAGAAAAAAATATTTCGTTCAAAGTATTGGCAATTGCTGGCTACAAATATGTTGCATTTTTCAGAGAATATTATTTCTTGGGGTTAAAAATCCCACGATCTTGGTGGGTAATTAATTGGGTTACTATGCGAAATTACTCTTTCATTAAAAGTTTGGCTTGTGGAAATAAATTGCGTGCGATGTTTGACAACAAATTTAGATGCGAAAACATTTACAATTATGTCCCTATACCGTTTACCATTAATGTCGTCTAAATATCATAGATTATTCCCAAAACTGGGTTTCATTGCGGACTTGAATGGCAATACTAATTAATAAATTTGTGGCTCAACCCATTCGGAAAATTTGCGTTGAAGGTTTACTTCCTGCGCAGGATATAGTTTGAATCTGCTTCAATACAGACACAGAAAAAACAAATTTTATTTTGATAAAAAAATATATGGTGCTATGGTGTAAGTCTAGCCAGCGTAAAAATATCAAACCAAACTAAACATAAAGCGACTGTCAGCTGTTCAATCGGGTGTTAATATTGTTTTTATGACAATAACAACACGAACGAAAAAAAATTGAAAACATGTTCTATTCTTTAAAAATTGAATACCAAAAATGCTATTTACCAAATTCGTTGCATTCCAACAGCAACACTTCCAGCCGCTTACCGGAGACTGTTGGAATCTTCTTGAATTTAACGAATCCAGTTCAGAACGTCTTCCAACATGTCCGTCTAAATGTATTTCCGGTGACATTAATTGGCTGCTATTGTTGGAGTTATTGTCATTATTGTTGTTGTAGTTTGTTAAAGTTGTCGAATTGATAATCGTTGCATTGTTTGTAAAATTTGTTGTTGCAGCAGTAACTGCAGATTTGGTTGTGCTGTTGTAAACGTAGTGACCATTAAAGCCATATTGATTATCGTAGCAATTACTTAATTTGGCACTGTATTCCAGGGAGGCGTGTGAATGGCAACAGAAACAAACGAGTAGCAAAAGAAACCTTAACATTTGATAGGCGGGTATTTGTGATTGTTGTTGCATTTTTGGAATTTTGGCTAAACAATAGAGCTGATGTTGTTGCTGTTGATAGCGTTGGTAATCGTATTGATAGTAGTATCGATGATGATGCCACATATTCTGTTACCCTATTTGCTCTGCCAACACAGGTATTAATGTCAACGAAATATGTGTTGTCTGATCTATGCAATTATATTGCATTTGTCACTGACACTGTCAGTGAATTATTTATGGTTTATTTTTATTTTTATTGTTTCTTCCGTTTCCTTTCGTATTTTCTTTTTATAAAGTATAATAGATGAGAATTTTTCTTTTCCTTTTTAAAATATTACTTTTTTCTATCAGCACTATTGTAGTTATCGCTGTTATACATCTCAACTTTTATTGGATTACTTGTGCTAGAAAATAGTTTTCTGTTACGCCGTAATGGATGATGCATTATGGTGCCACTTTAGGTTTTCCCTTGGTTTCTATGTTTGCTTTTCTATTTGTATCCGTTCACCTAAAAAAAAAAAAAACATGTAGAAAAGAGAGTGAAAAAGCAAAATAGAAATTGTTTATTTAATAAAAATAAAGATAAAAATAAAATTTGCAATTTTTCTTTCAAATTCCAAGGATCCCCATGGATGAACTTATGGTTTAAGGATAAAAATAATTTGAGCAGACGACTTATGTACAGACATAAGGTTGAACGAAAAATAAATCTCTTTATTAGTAAATAACTAAAAGAGGTTATTTTTTAAAGACAATAAAAATTATGCTTTTCTTTTGGAACATAACTTGGATGATAACATCTCAAAAACAGATTTCACACCAATCTAATAGCAAAAGAAAATATAAGAATAGAATAGAATCTTTGCATATTGTGGCTGTTAGTGAAGAGCATCTTTCTTTCATTGTAATAGACACTTAATGTAAATTTTAAATAAGTTTCAAAAATCTACATTCATATAAGGAGCCCACTTAAAGGTGTTATGGAAAGGAAAAGAAGAAAAAAAATCTCTTAAAGCTCTACAACAACTAAAAGACAATTGAAATATAAATTAAATACTACTATTATAAAATACATCTGTATTTAAGGGATATTATTCACAAACCAAAACGAAAAAAATACAAAAAAAAATTTTTCATTTGTTTAATTAATTAATAAAGAATTAAATGTTTAATTAACCTTGTCACAAGAATCGTGGCAATACATTGATATTCTCAATTATTTTCATTAACAACGCGCTATTATTTGCCAAGTATTAAAAAGCACTTGAGTGTTACTTATAGGCGGCCCTCTACTAAAAATAGACAATATAATTATTTAATTACACCATATGGTTTAAATAAACAAAAACAAAAGGAGAAAAAAGAAAAGAAGGAAAAGCAATAAAAAAAAACGAGAACTTTTTATTTACCAAAACATTTAAAATCTGTGTTACTTTCTCGCCAAAATAAGCATTTAGAATACAGAATGTTTTAAAATAAATCATAAGACTTTAGATTTCCATAAAAAGCTATTTGTTTTCACCTCCAATGTAACACACTTGCGGCTAATACTCGAAGCTAATTTCCGAAATTTTGGTTGGTACAACATTCAGTTTGTTTTAACGTTAATAGTAAAGCATTGACAGCCAAATGCGGCAAACGCAGACCTACAAAGCGCTACAATATCCAAAATAGCAATGATGATGATGAAAATACTAGGATAAAAGCCATCAATCTTTTAACACTCGTTAAGCTTTCATATCATAATTTCATTCATAATAGCGCACATCATAGGGATGTATACTCTTGATTTTAGGTTTAGATTAGAGGACGGGCACTTGCCATTAAGACAAATACAGTTCTCGGAGATCAAGTTGACCCACTGCTTCATGCTAAAGTATAGAGGATGATAGAGGAGTTAAGAAAAAGGAGAGGAAGTAGGAAAGGGTGAATAAGAAAGTGGAGGAATAACACAAATCACAAACACACAAGAGAGAGCGACTACACTATTAAAATCCTAGCACTTCTCAACCAGCCTAAACTAATAATAAATCTATGGAAAACCTTAACATCGGCACTCGACAAAGAATTGAAAACCTCAAAGAAGTCCCTACCGTGGGTCCTTAACCTACTAAAGATTCGACAGTTACAGAGGAGGTATTTGATAGTTTCGCAACGTACCCAAAGCCCAGCAGCCTACCAGTTCTAACACTATCTATAGCAACCCATGGACACCTGAAAATGTAACAAGCCGATGCATTTCCCATTCCTTCTCTGCTCTTACCCATCCATTAATGAGGCCGTCTAGGTGGCAGATTGAGGGAAATGGCAAGATAAGTTCTTTCAAATGCAGTTATGAGGTTTTAGGAAGAAAATTAATTCGAGCTGTAATATACGCAGTCACATACAAATCCCGTATTTTTTTTTCATTTTTTATTCTTCGAAAACCAAGGGAGATATAGTATTTCTCAGAATATTGAATATTGATTGATAACAAAAAAATTATTGAACAATATTTTAATTGAAATTTAATTGAATTCTCATTTCAGATTTTAAGGCCAATGTCATTATTTTAAAATTTTTGTTAATCGAAAACTTTTTCTTCCTCTAATTCTATTATAATTTGAATGTGAAAATTATTGAAAAATACCATTTAATGTTATGAAATAGAATAACCGAGTTTGAGCTTAGAAAAATTTGTTTGTTTTTTTTTTTTTTTTGTTGAGACATGGTTTTTTTTTTGGGTTGTAAAATGTCAGTAAAAGTTACTAATTGATTTAATCCTTAAACTGCTTGACAGCATTCAAAAGAACAAAACCACAGGCAAGTCTCATCCTTCGCAAGCCATAAACATCAATATTTGTAAATTAAAAAAAAAATTGTTTTTTTCCAAAAACATTTAGGTTCTTGAATACTTCTTAGTGTATATAATCTAACAAGTAAGTATAGATGTACGTAAAGTCGACCCTGACGGGCTATAGCATCTGTGTTGTATTGCTCTACAATGTTTACATGGCAACATATAAACAAATGTCTGTGCTTGTAAATAAACCATAAAACAAGAAGATCAATAACCGAATATTTCTTTTCTGGTTTTCAAGAAGAGAGAAAAAGAATCACAAAGAAAAAAAAAACCTAAAATAAATTGTAAAATAAATATTTACACCTACATTAGCTTATTCCCATTGTATTATTTTATTGCTGTATTTGAGATTTGCCTCATAAATCGTTACGACTTGATGGCGGGTGTAAATCATTTCCATGGTTTTAAGGCAGAAAACAAAAATTAATTTCAAATAAATCCAGAGAACTACACGGAATTAAATTGAACGTACCTTGTTGAGTCAATGGCTGCAGGTCATTAAATTAAAAAAAAAAAATGTGACAATTTTTTTCAGTGTAAATTTCCACAGTTCTATAACAAAAATTTATTTGTTCATACATACATGTGTGGTAGATTTGAAAAAGATTTGAAATATTTTATCAACATTTTTTCTTTCCTTGAAATAAACCACAACAGAAGGAAAAAGTTTTCATTAAAAATCAAGACTTTTTTGAAAATTCATTTTTAACACAAGAAATTAAACATCAATTCAACATATTGTAGGGACAGATGAATGAAAATATTTTAGAATAAAAATTTATTTTCTGGCTGAACGAGAAGTTGTGTGGTTCTCTCTAATGTTAAAATATGTTTCGCTTAACCACCATCCACAAAAAAATTTATTCATACAAATAGTTTAAAAAAAAAATTATTTTATCTTTAATACGCAAAAAGACAATCTGCACTGAAGGAATAAAAGCATAAATTAAAGCAATTATTTTTAAAGAATGGCAACTTTGGATGGAAGTACGAGTAGATTTCTAAAATCGTTTGTGAAAAACCAAATATGCTTTTGATACCACGATGTACACATCATACAACCAAAAATCTTTGAATATTCAACATTTGAATTAAAACGAGTTTACTAGCAATTATTGATTTCTAATTGTTCTATGATCTCTTAGGGATTGTCTTTGTAGATATTACTTTCGTAAACTGCATCATTTTGGTGGCCAATTGACTTTGACTAAACATGAAACAACCCTTTCAAAAATCTACGCATGTAAAAAAGTAGATCCTAATCAAGCTACTTGGGTTGCGGTAGCATCTCTGTGGGCCAAAAATGTTTATTTTCATACAGCCATAGTGCACTGAATTGTGAATAAGGTTTCTTCTCTAGTAACTTCTCTCAGCCAGTATTGGATGATCTAGACATCAACGGGACAACGATAAGCTCCACTCAGCCCATGCTGCACAGTGAACTTTGGATATTTTACAAGTTCATGGTCGTTGCACAGATTGTCCGTATTAAACGACTTTCTTAAGTTGCATATGCGAATAAGTAGTCCATAAAATCAAGATTTTCTATGCTATCATGCCTAAGTCATATAAAATTGGACAATTTCAATGCACATAATGGCATTAAAGGGATTTTCATGAGAAGACAAATTTGTTTTATTCAAATTTGAAGATTGGAAAGCTTTGAGAAAATTGTTATAAAATAAACAAACAAAAATTTAAAAGTTAGGTACATTTTATACGATTCAATTATTTGTTAAATTAGGCAATTAGGCGTTAAGACAGTTGACTTCATATTATTTAACTGAATTTTAACAAGAATATTGAAGTTTACTGGCTTTACAATACTAGCCAGTATTGTATATAGTGGGACAGGTCAAAGTTTACTTATGTTATGTTTGTACAATTTAATGGAATAAAAAAAAGAAACAAAAAACAATTAGATAACGCTTTATTTAATAAACTACAGATTAAACAAATATTTAATTAGAACAAACAATTTGTACATCAAACGATAACGACAATATTTCTAACCAATATTTATATAAAGCAACGGATTAAAGTTTTAATTAAAGTTTCTTTTTAATAAACAAATGCCACACGAAAGCTTTGAGAAACGAAAATGCAAATGTTTAATATTAAAACACAATATCAATAAAACAGAACATGCTTCAGACAGACAGACAGACAGACAGACAGGCAGATAAACAGAAACAACGGAAAGAGAGAAAATTAAACATGTGGTTTTGATGGCAGAATCGTGACCACCCTATTAACACACATTAATTTACTGCCTTTTTTCCGTTGCTAAAATTAAGTGTTAATAAAAGGTATGAAATTTTTTCTTTTCTTTTCTTATTTTTAATAAATAAATATTTCACTTGATTATAAATAAATAAATGAAAAAACAAATGTACAAAATTAAAATAAGGCAACACCAACCAATACACACGAAAATGTTATTAAAAAAAAAGAAAACAATAAGGTTTTATGAAAATGTTAAAAATAAAAGCAATTTAAATTTATTTAAATTCGAATATTTTGTTAATATTCTCCTGCCACCATTCTTTTATTTTCAGATAAATTTATTTTATTTTTCTTTCTCTGCCATTCATTCCATGTCACTCTTGATTAACCATCAATTTCAATCTCATTTTTGCTTGCCTA
This sequence comes from Sarcophaga peregrina, assembly GCA_014635995.1. Taxonomy (NCBI): domain Eukaryota; kingdom Metazoa; phylum Arthropoda; class Insecta; order Diptera; family Sarcophagidae; genus Sarcophaga; species Sarcophaga peregrina. The sequence continues at coordinate 103,652,436 of CM025789.1, read as the reverse complement.
ATTGATTAGCATTAAATCGAAAAAAAGAATTTTATTAACACAAAAATTCTATAATTTTCTTGATTTTTATTTTATTTTTTCGATTGAACGTCATTTTAAATATTTTCTTTAAAAATTAATAAAAAGCGTGAAATTGAAAAGCAACTGAAAATCAAGAACAAAAAAAAACTCTTTTTATTTGAAAACTAAAACTTCGCATTCGGTTTCGTTTCGCTTGCAAATTTGACGTCATCATCATCATCATCATTTTCTTTTTTAATACCGGAACACTTGCTCAGTATTCCGATTTCTTTGTTGTTCTGCTTGATATTTCTGTATCTTCACCGTTAATTGAATTTATTCGATACGAAATTAAATAACGATAACAAAAAAAATTTAATTTGTTAAAAAAAAAAGTGAAAAAGTTTTAAAAAGTGTGCAGAAAATTTACGTCTGTTTTGGTTACACAAACGTTCACACACCATTGCTTAAGCAAATTGTGTATTTAAGCTGTTATCGCAGGACTAATATGCTGCGAATGTTGTACTTTTTTTTATACTAAACTAATAAACTTCTGATATGTTTCGCTACATGATTTATAATTTATTTAAATTAATTAAGCCGTCGAACCGTACTTACAAGTGGCCTAATTCATGTTTTAGTATGAACTTTTTAAATCACATCCATGTGAGATGGCCATACCCATAGATTTTTTATGCTGAATATCAAAAATGCTACTTGTATCACACTTGTATGTGATCAGATCTTCCAGTTCAGTTGGAAATCATCGGCCTAACCGTTGACAGGGATCGTGTGGCCAACTTCGTTTCAAAAAGAAATACCGACCTATGATGCCGGCACAAAATAGTAACTTTGTCGACATGTATTGGATACTCTTTAATTTCAATGATTGTCCAAAATTGAAGCTTCAATAAGTCCGATGTTAGTCTCATTTCGGTGGCATCTTGCTAATAATATGATATAAAAAACTGTGTGGAATCGAAAGTTTTCAATAATCTGCCACGCTTTCTCTAACGGAAAGGAGATTTTCGTGAGCACGTTGATTGCTATGATGTGGTCGCCTAACCATATACCTAATGCTTTCAATTTACTATCGACTCATTGTGAGAATGTTTCTCCTACATTTTGTTGGACTTAAGAAAGCAGTTTCATGCTTTTTATAGCTATACGATCAGTTTTGCAATGGCTAATGGCAATTTTTTGTTAAGGAATAAAATTCTGTAAACTGGGTAACCATGATGCGCATTGACCAGAAACTTATATAAAGTTGGCTCAAACAGTACAGTAAATGATAATTACAAGCGTGTGAAGTACATAGCACAAATAATTTAAAGAGTGTAGGACAATCAGAAAGCATGTACATACATCTTCATATTTTTCTTTTATTTGTCTTATTTCTTTTTTTTTTTTTGTTTCGTTTTCGTCTCTTTTTTTGTATATTTATCACGAAATTTCTATATTCAAATCGGTTTTCTCTTTTTTTTTTTTTGAAATTTGTTTGCTAATCAATATTCCAACTAAGGTCCAGCTTAAGTTTATAGTAGTAAGTCCTAGGATAATAGGGTTGCCAACTTTCTTTACCTATTAATATCCTTCAGCAGTGAAATGTATTAAGTTAATGTAACGCATGTAGTGTAGAATTATTTTTCCTATTATTTGTGGATTATTTGGAGTATAATGAACTCAAGTAACTTTTTTTTTCCTATTCCTAAATGACAAAAAAATGTTTGTTTGCTTTTCTATTGTACTCATATCTGGATTGCTTGGGTTAGTAGTTAAGGAGTTTAAGCATTACATTGCTTTGCACAATAACTAAATAATGTTTTTCAGCACCGAACATCAGGACGTCTACTCTAGTATGGGGTATACAAACATTTAATATGTAAATCCTATTCTAATTAAACTCAGCACAATTTTAATACAAATACAAATATTAATGATGTTGACAATAATGGTGAACCATTATTATCCATGGAGCGGATGTAATAATTACTTGTATGTGAAGGCTCTACTGCATCACTTATCTTAACAAACACTGTCTGATCAAAGAATGTTTTAAAGAGGAAATGATGTATGACATGATACAATTTGTCGCAATTGGCTTTCGTAATAAATCAATAAAAAGAAAAGAGTTAAAAAGTTAATACCAGGCTAAAATAAAATAATTAATGAATATGACAAATGAAAGCAAAGCGTAAGACCAAAACAAACAGTTCAGTAATTAATTTAGAGGGTGAAGGCCTTTTTTCTCACTTTTTAATAATTTCGTTGATACTAAATAACGTTAATAATGAAGTGTGTCTCTGTTAACTGCTCGCTATTCTTTATGACAGTGCACTAAAAATTTATGACGGGAAAATACATTTGACGTACGACCAGTTATTCTTTTATGTACAATGATAAGCGGAAAATTATATGCGGTTTTTCCTAATCAATATACGAGGATAGGATAGTTTATGTTTGATAACCGTTCCAGAAGAAAATTATTTCAGGAGAAAAGAGAGGACAAGAGAGAATTTCTCTTAAAAATGGCCAAACCAAGTGAACGTACTACATTTTCATCTTCGAATTTAGCAATGAATGCCTAACATTAAAGAATTTCTTAATTCATTTGCGTACATTAAACAGCCGACTTAATATAGTAGCTACTAGCTAGTATGCTGGCTTATTAGACGAGAGCTAAACAAAAAATGTAACAGAAAAAAAAATGCAATGTAAAGTTTATCAAATCTGTCGTTCGGTAATAAAATGTCTAATGTCTCAAATCTTCTTCTGTATCAAAATTTCATAGTATAGCGTGTCTTTCAACTCAGACAAATTTCTATTTTAATTTTGCTTCTGTGGAACGATAAAACCAAACAAAAAATTTGCTTATTTTTGTTTGTCTCCTTTAAGGTTTATTTATATAAACGAATAAATCGTTTTATAAATCAATTTTTTATGATTGTCATAAATACAAGATTTTCTTGGAATTTATGAAACAAAAGCCATAGAGAAGTTTATTGTTTTCAATTAAAAGATATTTTTTAATTTTTACCCTCAAATTTAAAAGTTTATGGTGAATTCATAATGATGCACAATGGGACAAAATAGGGCTAATATTGTATTTACAATCAGTCATGCAGTTTTTACAGTCTAAGCGATCATGTTGCTGAGCCGTGCCTGTAACTAGGAATCCATATGAGATTACCACAAAATTAATCTTTGAAAATATTAATGCAAGTGCAGTAGATGCCAACCTAATTTATTTTTCAAAATTATGATACGTGATTGCTGCTTGCCAATCACAACAAATAGTTAATACGAATAGAAGGTGAATCCTTATTACTACTGCCTTACCATCTATTTGTACTCCGGCTAACAACTTATATCATGAGGAATTGCCATTACCTGCCCTCTGCGCTGACCAATATTGTAATGATCTTTTTTATTTCCTCTAAATTTTAAATTCAATAGAAAACTTATTTATTTATATCCGGTAAATACAATAAATCAATAAAACTGTGTAAACAAAGAAAACAAAAACCCTACGTTCCCTAATCAATATGGAAGCAACAAATTAAGCTGCTTAAAGTTTGTGAGTGCTTTAGTATGTCGACTAATCCAAGTAATTTAATTCAATTACAAACCAGCATATTGCTTTTGGTCTTAAGGATAAAAGGTTCAGAAATGGTATTCCTTTTACTGGAGATAATCAATACGAACAAAAGAAACTTAAGAATGCACTGAAAGAAATTATGAAATCAATTCAAAATCTCTGTAATTAGGATATTGAAAGGCTGTGAGTGAATTTCTCTTTTCTTTTAATTTATAATTACGAGTGCTAAAAGGAAATTTAAATCTTTTAACAAACTTAATTAACTAAATTAATAATTGAATAAATATTCCGTCTTTGTACTTTTAAATTGTTCTATAAATAGGGCAGTATTACCCTTTTTGCACAGAGATATGAACAAAAGTTTCATTACGAACACTATATTGAACAAAATTAGAAGAAAACCACGTTTAAAGAGAGAAACCAGGAAATTGACTTCAATTTGCTTTAGAAAATAGCCTTAAAAAGGTAACAATTCACTAAGAAGAATGGTAACAAGCACTTAAGCTGGAGAATTTTTGGCTTAGGATTTTAATGCTTAAATGAGCTTAACGCTACCAGCACTGGAGAAATAGAAAAGGCTGAGACATTTCTCTCTATTTTTATTTCTCTTTTATTATCGTTATGTCGTAACTGAAGATAAAATCCTTTAAAGTGATTATTTAACCTTTTTTTTCTTTCTCCTTCCTTTAACAAAACCTTTATAAAAAATCGCAAATAAACTCTATGAAAATATTTGGAAATAAACTCTCAAAAGTTTGAAAGCATACGACGAAGAAGGAAAATCAAATTGTGAAGAGTTTGTGACAGTTTTTGGGCAAAAACATTATAGAAAGTGTGAGTTTAGTTAAGAGAAAAACTTGTTTCTTTCAACTCGTTCAAATGCGTATGTTTTACGAGAATTGCAAAAAAGTTAACTCATTATTGACGATCAACGCACTTTCAAGTTAGTCCTAGACTCTATAGTCTATGGAATCACTCGTGGTACATAATGTTATTGCAATTACTTATGCAGCTTTGAAACAAGAGCTCACCAAAATGACTTCTATGTCACGATAATAATGGAAAGTAAAGGCTTAAAAGAGTGAACACTCGATATGATACTGGTCTATCATATCTATCTAGTGGTAAGTTACCTAGTTAAGACTAGGCTCACCGAACATCTCTTCAATCTTCATATTATTTTTGAGTTTTATATTCAGTTGCATTAATCAAATACCCTTCAGTTATTATATCAGGTTCCAAGACGCTGGAGTTGTGATCTTACATTATCTACTACGCTACTTAATTGGTCATTACAATCATTTAGTGAGTCTCGCCCATCTAATATGTTGCGTTTGTGAATCTAACCATTTAATGTCGACTTTAAACGACAGAATTCAAAAATTTTTTAACAGCAATTTTGGTTTACTCTCAGAGTTATTTTCTGCTGAAGTAAAAAATATTTTCTTTTCTAATTTCGCTTTAAGAATTTTATTTTTACTACCACCTATTAAACTTAAACAATTCAGTTTCCGACGGAAAGGACAAAAAGAAAAATTTTTTTATGCTAACAACACATCTACAGTCGATGATGTTGTGCGTCATCCATCATCAACATGAATTTAATGCAGAATAAAAAGAAAGAAGCCAAAGAGGACTGTATAATTTTGGTTGTACTTTTCTTTTGTTGATAAAGAAAAGTAGCATTTGAGTCTTAAGCCAAATATAGCCCATTTACAGACAAACAAAAATATTATAATTCAAGGACTATACGGTTGGTTGGTTGCTTAGATGGTTGCTTCTGTTGCCAGGACACTTGTAAATATACACAATGCCTGTAATCAAAAACAATGAATGTCTTGAAAGAATTATTTGCAACCAGAAGCAAATAATCAGGATTATAATTATGATTACCATTACAGCTAATAAAACGAATTTAGAAACTTACACTGGCCCCAAATTATCATTGAAGGATTACAAAAGGATATTTTAAGAAAAGATAACATAAAAAAATAAAAATAAAATTAAAAAGAAATAAGTCCTCCATTCCGTTTAATAAGAAAATCTTAAAGTTCGTTAATAATCGTAAAATCGTTGTGAGAACAAAATATGTTGACAATCACATACTTGCAATTGTAGGTAAAGCAAGGTCAGTTTTTAAACTTGAAAAAATAATTGCTATTTGTACGGTGGTTTCCATAAATACAAACCAAGTTAAAATGCCATTTTGCTGCCATTGCAGAATTTATTCCACTCCGAAAATGTTTTTGCATTTTTCCTTACATTTTACTATTAGTCATCTTTATATTGGACTGCGTCTAAACTCTGCTTTCGTTCCGAGCTAGGCTTGATCTGCTATATTCAGATTGATCTTTTTCGTTCATAGCAGAACGTAGATCCAGTGTTTTCTAATTTCGTTTGGCGCTTTTCCAACTGTCTGTGATACAACTAGAATTTGCATTCTCTCTTTCTGATAAATTTCAAGAAAGTGTGATCGACTTTATCGATAACATCATAGTTTTCATATAGCCAATTTGATATATTAATTTCCTTCACACTATTGAGATACCTATAAGTGTCAGATAATAGTTTACTCTCTACGAGTGTCTGAAAGCATAAATCGAATTGGATTCTTAAGAAATATATTACCGGCTAGAGTCTGAAATATTTTATTTTGAAACGGTCAAAAAAATAACAAAATTGCTACAAATTCCTATTTTTACATATTAATTGCTTAATTAAGTTATTAATTATTAACGGATCCGATCGGATTATACTCATAAGGAGGTATTGAATACATCAGCGTAATCAAATTTATTTTGATGATTTTTTTTTTAATGTCTTACACGTGTTACTCCCACGCACAATGGAACCCATAAATAGATTTCAATGAATAAATTTAATAAATTGTTTTCTCTTGATTTATTCTTTAACCATTGCTCCCATAAAACAAAATAATTTAAAATAATTACAAAAAATATTTCATAAAATTTTCGGAAAAGTCATAACAAATGAGTTTTGACAGCACATGTACAAGTTCTGTGTTGTAGTATCACGCAGAGATTAACGTTCATGCCCTATCACAAGTGGATTTGTGTGCAAGTCTGTTACAGTATTTAAAGGGTAATTTTAATCAATTTGTTGAATGCCAAGAAAAGACGACAAACACACAGTAACTGGCTAGACAAATAATTTATTCGACGAAGTAACAGACAATTTAAATTATTTATAATTTTCAACCATCCAGTTAAATAATGAAGAAAATTTAATTAAAAATTTAAAAGCATTTGCATTTATTATTGCCCGATGAAATTGTATATTTCAGTGATTTCATTTCATTTTATTCACAGTTATTACTGATTATCGTCGAACAGTTCTTACAATTAAGCAATCTTTTTCAACTGAACTCAAGAGATGACCCTACTGTACAGTGTATTGCGTTGAAATGTCCAAAAGAAAGTATGTATTTGCGGAGCGTGGAAGGAGAAATATCAGGAGATACGAATCATACTTTCTGAACAAAGTCTTATACAAGCTTAATCAGCTTCTTCCAGTTCATTTCTGTGAACGAGTAGTGTTTGGTAAAGTAAGTTTACTAAAGTATAGGAATCTTGAACTTAGGATTTCATAAAAGTATTCCATCGTATCTATATGGTAGGTGCCGTGGTCTAGTAGGTAGTGCGCTAGCTTATTAGACGTAAAGCCAGGATTCGAGTCCCAGGCCAGACAATAAAATAAAATATAAATAGCACTTTTTCGGCGAAAAAGTTTCTCAAAACAATCTGTCGTTCGGAGTCGACTTTAAACTGTAGGTCCCGCCACTTATTTATAAAATTTACACACACAACATAAGTGGTGTGAGAAACCAGGTCAATAATCCTGACTGAAGGGTTGTAATGGTATATATATATCTTAACAAAACACCTTGAATTCAACACGTTCCACAACTCCAGTACCCTACAGGTTATACACACACAGGCGGTGAGTAAGCTCAATAGTGTACTAATGATTCTGTATACCCGCATAAAATATAAAAAATTGTCACGCAAGTCCATAGCATAGATGCCAGTGAAGAATTGTTGCTAAATGCATGGAGAAAAGACAGGACTAAAGAATCGGACTACCCAACAACGATCTGCGATAATGTATGATTCTGATAATCTAATCACAGTCATATCCAAGGATACGGGATCAGTGACTGTGCCGTAATGTAAGAAATCGATTAACACTTATTACATGACACGATACACATTATATGGCTACTGAGACAACTAAACGTGATCGAGAATGAGAAAGTGAATAGCCCGGCTAATAGTAGATAACGAAATCGCCGTAGCCTTGTCAATAGTGTGTTGGTTAATTGGACTACTACACGTGGTTTAAACTTCAGCTTAGCGTTAGACGGGTTAATGAAAGCTTAACAAAGCAAAGAAAATAACATAGAAAACGAATGAAAAGATTGAAGTGCTTTGTATCAGTTCTGTGCTCATTGAAAAAAAAAAAAAATTCTTTAAAAGCATTCACGGAACCATCCACTTTAATATCCATCGAAAATGGCGGAAACTCACCATTCAGCAAAAGCTTTCGTTATGTTTATCAATTTGCTCATACCTTAAAGGCAAGTAGGAAAAAAGAGAATTTATTTTAGAAGATTCGAATATTAATTCATTGCTTGGGTATTTTCCACTTCTGCAATATAAGTTAGTTTTAAATTATGTCATAATAATAAAACAGATTATTTAAGTAAATTATTTTCTAATAGTTCAGATATTATTCAAACTGCTTTACTGACTTTCATGAAATCCCTGAAATGAAGTGCGTTGTTTCATTGCTTCTATTTGATTTCGTTTCAATATCTATTAGAAATGATTTGCTACATTATGCTAATGAATTGAATAAACCCTCTCTATAGAAATATTAGACTCACACACTCAGTCAGTCATTAGTTAGTGGCATTTGATTGTGTAATTTAGCAAATGCATGCATATTCGTTTAAATAAAAATTGATTTAATTTTCTTAAATTGAATATTTTCATCTAATTATTATTGTTCAGTGTTATGCGCCACATTTGGTAGAGGGGTATACGTTATGGTATATGATAACCAACAAAATGAAAAAGTCAATACAATAAATTGACGTCAGTAGCTCATAAGTTAGAGGCTGAAATGCATTTTAAATGCGAATTTTGAAAATTATATCAAGCAAAGTCATGATGATTAGTAGGAAAAAGTAGTGGATAATCAGACTTTCTTAATACTTTTTTAATTATGTGTTCCAAATTTCGGTAGAATTCTAATAATTCATTGTTAAACACAAAAAATAAAGGCTACTTTATTGATAGAACAAAATCAATATTACACAAAGAACATTACCAAAATCCAATGACTCGAAATGACTATTGATTCTGCCGTCTATGCAGTATAGTGATAATGAACAGAGACACAGAACAAGCTAAGAACAGCAACTGGACAATTACAACTCGTATAGAGAACTTCACAAATATTCCGACAAACCTAACATATAATACTAAACACGCAAGTAAAGTCTACTCTGTTCACTAACAATTGTTTCCGAGTCATATGCCCAAAATACAATCAGCAAAATGTTTAGTTAAAAAACTAATTACTTACAATCTTATTTAATTTGTCAATATAGCCCTCTAGTTAGGATTGTGACCTATCCATGCGTGTGTGTTAATTTGAAGGAACCATCAATTTCGATTCTTGAGAAACCTTCAATGGCAATTTTATTTACTCTTGGAATTTTTGCCAGAAAACTACTGAAAGGAATTCGCAGAAAGAAGAAAACTTTTTTATCTTTCTTAATGTCCAATATACCTGAGAAAGATTTAAAGCCACGGGCACATGTCTAGTAAGCTAACACACTACCTACGAGACTACGACCAACCAACGTATTTTTAACCGTTAATATATGTTTTTAACTACTACGGTTACCCCTCAGAAGTTTCGATTTTTTGTTTGACAATTTTTTTTTTTTTTAATTTTTTTATTTCGTTGTTGAAATCACTGCATTTCCTTATGAAGTCCTACAAGTGATTTCAACAATTGAAAAGAAAATTTAAATTCATTCTCTATTCCCCGCCTACTCACCCAGTAGTAATTTGTTACAAAACTATAGCGTGTGCATGCACTTGTACACCCAGTGTGTAAACGCTCAAAAGTCCATTAAATGTTGAGAAGACTTAATCGAAATTTAAAGAACATTTTCCGTAGAATAAAATCAATCATTTTGTGAAATTCTCTGGTTTGGGGATGACAACAGCGTAATTAGCCGAGAACCTTTTGTGTATAGTAAATGAGCAAATGTTGACTTTTTTGAAGGGCAGAATAATAAATGGCATGAATTTCATGTTTTCTTTGTGTTCCTTTTTGTTTTTTTCGGACGGTATGCAAAAGCGATTAAATAGATTTCAAGGTAAAGCAAACTGATGAAACAGAAGAAGAAAACATGAACTCTTGTAACTAAAAATAAATTAATTTTATTGGAAATTAAAATAAATGATTTCAAATGATTAATATGCTTGCTATTATTTTCAATCGTATTTGAAATTGAAAATAATAGTTAGGACATAAAAGAACAAAGGACAAGTTTTGACTTAATAATGTTGTAATAAATAACGCTTTAATATTTTAGGAACAATAATTTAATGTTTAAAATTGCTTAATTTCAAGACAACAGATATTTACTGAGATGCTAAACCTATTATACTAGAACCTGTACCAGCTCGAAAATCGAATGCTTACTTACTTAACAGGAAATACAACTCTTCAGTCCAGATTAAAACCCATTTTCTCACATCACACATCGACTCCGAACTCTACATTTCAGCAACAGTTCATGACAATTTTATTTATTCTCATATTTTTTGTAAGAAGACTGTTGAGAAGATGTTACCTAAATTAATATTTGTTTTCAATAATACAACACACTTAATGCTATATTATTGCGATTACGGAACAGGTCAAAATTGAGTTGTTCAATGACAGCCTATGCCTTTGCTAAAGCATAATATTAAAGAAACCAGAAACCTCGCCAAATATTGTTGCTATTTCTGGTAGATTAAAAAGTACAGGCAATTATAAAATAATTAAACTAGCCATTGTATAAGCGATAGCATACCTATACTGAACAGAGAAGTGAATTATCGAGTACGTAAATCAATAAAACAATACGAGAATGTGTGAATAATAAACGATGTAAAGAATTTCAAATATTTAAAAATCTCACACATTTTAATTACAACAATTTTGTTCTAGATGTTCAAACCCTTGATCAGCAGCCCATTTAATTGTTATTTATTAAAGGGGCCGCTTTCAAGTAACATACAATAACACACACAGACTATATTTTATAGATCATGTTAAAGGTATAAACTAATAAAATCATGAAGTGGAGCATTAATTAAATATCATGTATTGAATTTACATTTTAATTAATCAATTAAAATTTATATTTTTTTAATAAATAAAACAACACGTGCATATTAAGAAAAAAATTAAACAAGTTTTTAAATCCATTTTTAATAACAAATTTAGAAAATATGAAAAATATTTATAATATTTGTTAATCAATAAAGTTATGAACGAATTAAAAAATAAGAAACAATTTCAGAAAAATGTTTAAAATGTGGAATTAATTAATTAAAAATTTGCTAATGATACAAGTTAAAACTGTTACTAGATTTTTTTCAAAATTAAAACGAAAAACGAAACAAATGAAAAGCAAAATCACTAATAACACAAGGGTGTTTTGAGTGCCACAATTCGATATACATATTGTAATCGTATATAAATGTGCATATCGCTCCTTTATTGCAATACAGTCATAACTCAAAAAATTAAAAATTTGTGGTTACTTAAGCAAAACTGCTCTTTTAGACCTTCTGTACATATTGAAAAAAAGTCAATTTTATATCCCAAGCTGAACCGAAGTTATAGCAAAAAGTGTTTGCGGCAATTAGATCATAGGACTTATGTCTTGAAAACTTAAGGGAGCGATATCATGTTTATTAATATCTAATACGTAACTAAAGGAACTGCAGTTTAACAATCCGCATGAATGTTTACATTTTTGTCTTTTAAGGCGGCTCCTAATTTCTAAAAGCTCCATATTAAATGGTATTTTGATAGTCAAATAAATAAATTAGTTTGTTTACCATTCCTATTGTCGCAATGGACTCAATGGAAGAGTCAAATTCCATATTTTTCACAGAGTTAGTCTTTCAAATTAAATGCCAGATTTAAGTATAAAATTTATTGAATTTAAACGAACGTAAATGAATCAAATAATTTAATTATGTTAACAGTTTCATAGATACAGATGTGGAAAGAACGGTGTTAAGTACCAAATTAAAATGTTATGTCACTGCTTAAATGCAAAACAAAATAATTGCTATTGGATCTTCCAATAGCTGCTTTCGATATTTGACATTTCATAACGGCCGTCTTGTTGAATATTTTTATTGAAATGGGCGGGCTTTGCTGACATTCCAAAGAAAAATCATTTTCATGGATGAAGCCCATTTCTAGAAGAATGCGTACGTGAACAAACAAAATTCGAGCATTTGGACAATACTAGTGACATCATCGAATATTCTGCACGAATGATTTAAAACCGAGGACATTCCATCCAGAGTAGACATGATTCATCGCTTCATTTTATTTAAATTTAAATTAAGGAAGAGCTTAATAAAAGACCCGATATAATATGCAATCAGTGCCAGGTGAATACTTATTAAGTGAAGCCACAGTGTGAACTATGGACTAAAATAGATTGTTATAAACGTCAGTATCAGTTTTAAGTTCTTAAGCCGGTGTAATTTAGTAGATATTAGATTGGTTTAATAGACCTAGCACTTATTTATCACGAATAAAATGGAAATATAAATTATCATTCAGCAGCCTTCTGCCAAAAACTCTAAAAGTAAATAAAATTGCCATGAAGAGTTTCTGACAAAGACTGTCGTTCGAAGTCGACTTAAAACTGTATGTCCAGTCATTCATCGATAAAATAAACACACACAACATGAGTGATGTGAGAAGTTAGATCTTAATTCTACCTAAAGGGTTGTAATGCGTAAGTAATTATGTTTCTACCATTACAATAGGAAGATCATTCGAATGAACATGTAATTAAACTAATACGATCCACCGTAGCTACAGCGAGCTTTCAGGTAGGCTTTATGATCAGACAGATATTTCTTAATTGAAGGTATGCCATGGCAATGTGATAAATAAGAGAGCTTTAGCGTTATAACCTCTTTAAGGATCGTCAAGTATCAAATTTACTAGTCTTTTTAATCTACTATCACATGAACTATGCTTTAAAAATGCGTATAATGTAGGAACACGATGGGTTTTTAAACAAAACAAATGAAAGAGAGTAACAACGGAAATATTTTTCTTACAAAGCATGTAAAAGAAGAAGAATAGAAGTGTAGATATACGATCAAATTTTTAAGTGCGCCCTCCTCTCTACACCGGGTATAATAAATATTAAAAGTGTGATAATTTCGAAAAGATTATATAATTTTATTTATGCTTAACAATTTGTTCTTTTTATTAAATCCAAATGTATGACTGTATGTCATCATCTTTATGTTTAAGAGCTCAAAAGTTTTCCCTTCCTTATCTTAATAGCTGGCAAAATAAATTTCTTGTATTTTATCTACAAATTTTGTTAATTGCATAATTAAGTGTCTATTATTAATTCAATATAAATGTACAATTTCATAGTATGTCTGCTTTATATATGTATTTATTACCTTCGAAAATGTGTTAGTTTTTTTTTCTTATTTTTATTTTTGTTCTATAAATATTTTATAACAAATACTTGTGAAAATTACAATAAAAAAAAATTATTTTCCTCTTTTTGTTGGTGAGAAAGTTTGAAATATTTTTAGATCTTAATAACAACAATAGAGGCAATAGCTTTAATATCCATTTCTTTAGAGACTTGCATAGTTTTTAAACAATTTTAACACCTTTCCTATAACCTCTTTAAAGGAAAATCAATCAACCAACTAATTGCCCACCCACCCATTTATTTTGGTAGTAATTTATTACAAAAATATTATTTATCTAAGTACATGTATATGTACGTACATACATACATACACATGATAGACATGTACAATCGTATATTTTGTTTGATGTTTTTAGTAAAATAAATAAATTTTAAAATTAAATAAACAATTATTTAATATTGTAGCTATACGAGTATGGAATGCATTTCTAAAATGTTTGAAGCAAATCTAAAAATATTTTCATTAAACTTAACAATTCTGCTTGCATTGTATATGATAACCCATAATACATGGAACTTATTATGCCCTGTAATATATGTATGTAATTATGAGTACTTAAAAATCTACGGTTTAAAATTTGCTAAATTTTGAAAGCTAAAAGGGAATAACATACAAATTCCTAATGTCTTAGAACCAATCCAGTTATAGACATTTTTAGGGAAATAGCACTGTTTTAGGAAAAATTTTCTGAAAGTTCGAGAGGCAAACCCATAATAAGACAAGTCTACATTAGTTTAATTATTTGCTCATTCGAATACTAGACTCATTAGAATGGTGGGAACGTATTTAATTACTTACATAATTAATTACTCAATACAACCTTATAGACAGTATTGCAAGCCTACCTTCTCACATTATCCATGGAGTGTGTGTTAATTTTATCCATGAGTGGCGACTCCGTACGACAAATTTTAGATATTTTTCATGGCCATTTTATTTACACTCCCAGTTTCTACGAGTACCAGCGGAAGAAACCGAAAAGGAAGTTGCCGAAAGAGATATTTATTTCATGTTTTATTTTATTCAAGATATCTAAGCTGAGAATTGAACCACAGGCTCCAATCTAATAAACCAGTACACTACTTATTAGACTGCACTTATGATGGATTGTAAAAAATTTAATTGAAATTAGTTAAAGAATAAAATGAGTAAAGTTCCTCCCTAATATACATTCATACATAACAGAACAACTTCAATTACAATATCAAAGAGGGCATAAATTTTAGGCAACACTAAGTGAGGGTTTCCATTTCATTATTCTTATCTGTCCAATTCATAGAAATGATTAGGAAATGTAGGAAATAGGCTGTAACAGTCCTACGTTCCTTAAAATTATACCAAATACGTATTATTGCAGGTTGACTAACATAAAAACATTAAGAAAAAACAGGAACAAAACGACAAAGAAAATACTGCATAAGGAATAAACAAAAGTCAAATTACTTACTGTAACAAACTTATATAAAAAAATTCTGAAAAGTAAAAAATAAAAGAATAACAATAACAAAACAACAGTAAACTCTAGAAGTTGCCAGATCAAAAATAAATGTACGCGAAATAAGGCGAACCCTAACATTCCTAGTGAGTTGTACAAAAGGAGAATGTCTAAATAGATATACTAAATCCCAAAGTACGTTGAAAGCAATAATTTGCCAGGACAATGATATGTCATAATAATAATTGAGAAATTAAAAAAAGTAAACCATGAATTCCCTTATTGTTGCATTTGTTTTAGGCGACACTGTCATCTTTCTGTTTCTTTTATCTTTCAAAAATAAGTATCAGTAAACAAACATTTCTTTGTCATAAATTCCAAGGATCTCATGAATTTCAATTGAATTTTTTATTTTTCGTTGTAATAAAATTAAACATAAATTTCAAAAGCATATAAATCGCATTGATAAAAAATATCAATCAAGAATTCAATTAATTAAACTTTTTAAAAGAGCGACAACACACACATACACAGCCACATACAAACACATATAAACACAAAGGTAAAGCAATGTTTACAAGTATTGTTAAAGAAAAATCAAAGAACAGAATCTTTTATACTCATACTCTACGAGTGAGTGAATGGCATTCACATTTCATGGGACATTTCAATTAAGGCTAATACATTTAACAATATTAACAAAATTAATTGCTAATTAATTAATAAATGAAATTAACGGATGTCATTAATTTTTTTATCTATTATAGTTGAGGGCAAAAGTGAAAAGGAATATCAGCATTTCTACAAATTTAAATCGTATTTAATGCTTCAAAGGAACGTTTAGCTCGGCTACTTAAAAGGAAAAACTACAAAAAAAAACCTTGAATATTTCCATTTCAAAAAAATTCAATGCAATTTAACTTCTGCGTAATGTGACTTCTTCCTACACGTACTATGGATAATTTAGATAGGTAGTATGAATATTGGCACTAAATCCAATCAAATCTTATTGCTATGTTTAATAAGCCTTACAATCAATTGATATAATTATACATCATTGGCTATATAGTCGTAGCCAAATTGTAGGTCCTTTAAAATACCGCTTTAGTATACGATAGGGAGCATTGAGCAGATGTCATTCCTTTAAATATTTCAACTGGAAATTATATTCTCTTGAAGATGATAATAATGTGGCAAGGGATTCAAATATGCAAATTAGCAGTTCGACCCAGAGACTAAAAACATTAAGAAATTGGCGCAATAACTGTGCACAAATTGACCTACTCCGCAAACAGTGGAGCACTTCGTGTGCCGCAGTAGTCAGACTCGAAAAGATTCTTGGCGAGCAGATATTTAGTACCCAAGCTTCTACCTCTCCAACAGGAAAGTAAAAGTTTTTGGTGATTCGTTATATGGGGAATAATGCTACTTCGATTTCTACCCTTACAATGAATGATCGTTCACTCACTATCTCGGTTGATAAAATTAACCTTTAAGTTGAAATATGTGCAAATAATTGCAACCTATCGGCAAGGTACACTTTGATTGGCGCTTTCTGATAGCGTATTGAAATTGTTAGAGACCCGAAATTTACAATGCTTAAATTACGCGTTACATTTAACACATATTCTGTTGAACAACAAAAATAAATATTCGAATAAACAAATTAGTCTTACCTTTAGCGTAATTTATTGAGATTTTAATTCCTTTATAAAACTATTATATTTTTGCAAGCATCGTTACAGTTGATATTGAAATGAAGAATTTTTATGTTGTTCAGAATACACATTTGTTTTCAATATTTTAAACAATACTTTTATTATTATTTTTTTTGTAATACCCACTAAGTTGAGGATGCATTTTGTTATTCTATTCAACGATTTGTTATTATATTCATAATTTTAATAAATATTGATTATATTTATGAAATTTTATATTTTCTGATAAATTTTTGGAAAAATATTAAAAATATTTCATTCTACTAACGGTTGAGTTAACATAATACTTTTCAATTTGGGCAATTTTATTACATTGCAGCATTTTTTAATAGCAAAATATCATAATTTTTTAAAGCTTAGAACATATGAATACTCACTCCACTGAATATTAAGTGTGACGGCTGTTTCAAATGCAATATTTTTTATTTAATTTGTGATCACAATGCTTTAAACAGGATTACGACCTAGCCTCTCACACCACCAATGTGGTATGTTTACCAGATGACTACTGAGGGGAATTTGCCGAAGAAATAGTTTTTCATATTTCATTTTACTCGAACCTGAACTGGGATTTAAACCATGATCGCTCGTCAAATAATCCATCCAATTCAAAAGGGTTTACAAACTCCTTAAGGAATTCTTAGTAAATATTATAAAATTAATTTTTAAATTAAAGGAAATTGTAGCGTTATGGATGACTCTTACGGTTTACATAACAATAAAAACTTATGTAGGAATTTACGAATAATAGAAGAGCCAAAGAACTGTATTGAACAGGAATGATGAGTTAAATCAACGATTTTTATTTACAATTTCCTGTGAACAACTTTTTACACAATTTTGAAAAACTAAAAAACACTCGAGTTCTT
The DNA here is from genome assembly GCA_014635995.1 of Sarcophaga peregrina. Classification (NCBI taxonomy): domain Eukaryota; kingdom Metazoa; phylum Arthropoda; class Insecta; order Diptera; family Sarcophagidae; genus Sarcophaga; species Sarcophaga peregrina. The sequence continues at coordinate 103,635,010 of CM025789.1, read as the reverse complement.
CTTTCTATACTCGAATAGCTGTTGATGAGTTATTACTGACGCTGAATTTGTGTGTCAATAAGCAAAATTGGATTTCGCGAGAATTAAAATTAAAAATTTTTCCGAAGTAAGTCACTCTTACCTTGAACCCTGAATACAACACAATACAAAAGAATTGCACCCATACTGTAATTTCGATTTTCGGAATTTCGATAGAAAACCGAAGAACACGTGCAAATATTAAACTTCACTACAAAAGAGAGATTCAAATGTTGTCCAAAAAGAATAAATTTATGTGCTGGATTTCTCCACATCAAACACCGTTTTCACGCTTACAATACCCTAAGATAATGTTGTAGCATTTATTTATTTATTCAAGTCAATGGACAAATTCCTTACTGACTAATAACAATTTTTATTTTTTTTTTATTTTATTTTTATATGCCTAAGAAATATTCCTACAGGCAATAACAATACACACTATGACATTAAATTTAATTTACAAAAACTAAGAATTTAAATGTTTGATTATATCATTTGAATGTGAATATTCGAAAAATGCATCAAAAGAACCAAACCCTTATTATTTATTGTATATTATTATTAATTATTATATATTTTTATTTCATTTTAACATTTCAGCAAATTTATATATTTTTTTTTTCATTTAAATTTTTTTGGTTTTGTAAATAAAAATAAACAAATATTAATAATTAAAGTCCTTTGAATATTTATACAAATTATTAATATTTGTAACATTGTATTAATTTCTTTATATTAAAATTTTTTTTTATCAATTTTTTATCAATTTTTTCATTGCAAAATTCTTGTTTTTATAATTGAGAATTATTCTTACTAATTTTCATACACATGAGTGTATTATTATTTTTATTTTAAATGTCATGTTTTATACATCTTTACAAATATACTACGTACGTTCATATCCATACATACATACATATATTTTTTATAGATCGATTTAAATTGTAAACTATTTACAAAAACCTTTTTTAACCATAATTTTCATTTTTGTTATTTATTTTGACTTCATTTGATTTTTTTTTTCTTTGGTTGTGTATTTACATTTTTAATATTATGATTATTTATTTACTTTTTTTAATTTAAATATTTTAATTTTCAAGAACCGCTTTTAATTTCGCGGATTTAAATTTTTTTTGTTTCGTATATTTTTTAATAATTGTATTTTTTTTTTTTTTTTTTTTTTTGTCTTAAATTATTTTTAAGTTATATTTTATTATTATTTCTTTCTTTACAATTTTCCCATTTCACAGACTTTAATTTTTTTTTTTTTTATTAATTTATTTTTTAATTGTATTTTTTTACATTTTTTTATTTTTTAATTTCTATTTCTTGATTTATAATAACCTTTTTAAATCACAAAAACAAAATATTCCACTTTCCACTGTATTTTCATTATATTTCCATCACTTTTTTCATTTTAAAATCCATGGTTTTAACGTCTCTGCCAATCAACACTTGTTGCACTTCATTTAACACTCATATATATACGTATACCAACAACAACACTAAAACAGTCAGCTTTCGTTCACCTCCAGAGATGGGAGTGTTATTTTACAAAAAAAAAAAAAAAGGAAAAAAATAGAAAAACATTTAAAAGAAATCAATTAAAACAAGAGGTGACAGCTACAGCTATAAAGGAACGTGTACTTTTTTAAATGCCATTAAAGCTACCGTTAAAACCAAAACAAATGTGTCGAATTCACACTTAACTGTACTCTCTCACGCCTCTGTCAAATACACTCACTCACTTTATAATACTTAAACACAGGCGCACAACAATTAGTAAAACAGTGGTAATAAAAAAATCGTACTATTTTATTAAGATTTTCAGCGAACTATTCCGTAAGGTTTTTAAATTTTAACATTGCCCATGTACGCCTTTAAAATTTACGTCCGTTAGAGCATTTATATCTTACACCCTTAACGTCTAGAACGACAATGAAACTTCTTCGTTTGCTATTAACAGTGTATAGTCAGTCCAGCTGGGTTGGCACTTGTTGGAGCTCAAACATTGCGTTGGAGGTTTGATATAAAAACAAAACAAAAAGAGCTTTCTTAAAAGCAAAAGCTTTTATTTATAAACGTATAAATGTGTCTTGTTCGTATTGCAATGTAATTCAAATGCTTTTGGGTGTGTATGTTGTTACTGGTTTTGTGTATGTATAGGTGTGTTCTTAAAATAACACAACACTCTTCGGCCACTTGTTGCTCTATGTTTCTACTCACGCATGCATAGACATACTTATCCTACACTCAGTTACTCACTCACACACTCTCTAAAACTAGCTGTAACGAAACATAAGTGCATGAAATTGTGTTTTATTGCATTTCATTTTTCTCTGTTTAATTATATTATAACATGCTTTTATTAACTCCCTTTATTATTTGTTATAAAACATGTCTTTAGTGACCAACAATTTACAATTGTTGTTGCAACATTATTTACACATGTTTACATTGACAGTTGTGTGTGTGTGTCCGTGTGTGTGTCCGTGTGTGTGTGTAACCTCGTTTTATAAATTAACTTTTATTCTGTTTTTCAAAACCAAAGTCCTTTTTTAGTTTTTCAAGGCTGTCTTGTAACTTCTGTACTGTCCTCGCACTTTCATTTTTCTATGAAGAAAAAAAAAACAAATAAAACAGTTACTATTTTACTTTGCAAATGTATTCCACAAATAAAAGTTTATAATATTCATACGGACACATTCACATATCAACAGTGATAATTAATAAGTATGCTGAGGTTTAGATCATTACAGCAATGGTACATAGCATATGTAAATAGTAAAACAGAAATTATTTATCATTATTAAGGGGAAATAAAATAAGGAAAGCATAACAAACGAACAATCAAGGACAATTAATCCAAACAAAAATAACAAAATGTTCGTACGTAGAGGTACTTTACCACCCACAGACATCAAGGACAATCCTAAAAATGATATTGTGTATATGTGTTGGGTATCCATTTTAACTCTATTATTCGCTACATTCCTGATTGCATTTCTCACCTTGTGTTCTCTTTTTTTTTTTTTTTTTGTTATAGTATTGGTTTGTATGTATGTCGGTATGTGTTACAACAAATATTTTCTTTGTGTATTAATAAATATTCACGTGATGCCATCACAAACTAAAATCAAGAGAAAAAACATCTTTTTTAAACACATTCTCGTCCTACCGACCACCCATTTAAGCAATAATTTCTTTGTTTATTTTTGTTGTGCATTTTTTGTTTTCTGGTTTTTCTTTTAATATTTTGTTTTTCTTTTTTTATTTTATTTTAAAAATTTCTGTTGTGCGATATTGTGTTATTCTGTTACGTTTTATTGTATTTGCCACTTAATCACGGTAAAATTGTTTTTGTTGCTTTTGTTTTAATCGTTTATAAAAAAAATGGAAGGAATTTACTTTGAAATAAAAGTATTAATAAACAACGCCAACAACAATAACAACTACAAGCAACTTAATAATATAAATTGTGAAACACAGCGTTAAAAATAATGAGGAAGAGAGAGAGAGAGAAAGTGGGAGATGTTAAATTTTAAAAAGAGTCCACCAAACCACTTTTTTTTCTGAAAATGCTTTACAAAAAAAAAACTACTGAATATTTTCTCAAATTTCTTTTTTTATTTGAAAGTACAATACTTCGGGTTAATAATGGATCGGCTTCCACGATCGGTCCAATTTTTAAGCACAGTATCGATTGCGGGCAGCTGTATTTCACCAATGGCTACACGAATATTATCCTTTAAATCGACAATTGTCTTTGGCTTGTCAGCGTAACACTTATCTTTGACGGCACCCCACAAATAATAGTCCAACGGTGTCAAATCGCAGCTCCCAGGTGGCCAAACGACATCAGCTCTGCGGCTGATAATGGGTCTACAAAAACAGGGCGCAAAACATCGAGTGTAGCTTCGGCTTTGTGTCACGTAGCGCCGTCCTATTGAAACCAAAAGTTGCCAAGATCCTCCTCTTTAATTTTTGTGAACAAAAATTCGTTCAACAGGGTCCGATAACGATCGCCATTGACTGTAACGGCCACTCCTTTCTCATTTTCGAATTATTCCTCTGAAAGAGTGACTCTCGGCTTTTCAATGTATGTGTACGGGTTTTCTATACCCCAAATGCGACAATTTTGCTTGTTTGCATACCCGCCAAGATCAAAATAAGCTTCATCTGAAAAGATGATATTTTTGCCAAAATCGGCATCTTCACTTAGCGAATCAAAAAAGTGTATACACAACCATATTCTTTCAGCGAAAGGATAAAACTAATTATCTGTCAAATCAGAAATAAACTTAGAGTTACCATTCACAAAATAAGCACTAGTTGGAAAAAAAAACGACAAAAATCTTATTTCTTAAAAATGTATTCGATGGAACAATACAACAGCAACTGAGATCTTATGAGATTAAAGGCACGCCATGACAATCAGTGTATGGGGTGGCATGATGTAGTTGTTAAAAAGATTGGCTAAAAACCCGAACAAAGCATATTTTAATTATTTTTCAGCAAATGGATCAATTGTCTATGTTACAGATCGTTTCTGGTCATTTATATTTTAAAGAACTAATAGAAGGTAATTTTACAAGACATTATTCAACTTTTTCTTATAAAATTTATACAATTACTGCAGCATTTATCATTATTTTTCCTTCCGATATTCTTGATAAAATAATTTCCTTTTAAAAAAAACGTCTTCTTAAGAGACAAACTGGCCTCAGGCTGACAGAACATATACTTTATTACCATTCATCAAGTTTTTATTCATAATAATTTAAACAAGTTTTATTTTGCCTGGCAAATATACAGAAAAAAGTTTTTATTTTTAATGCGATTAACAATGAAATGTCATGCAATATTAAAATATTACTTTAAATTTCAAGAATTCGTTAAGTAAAAAATTATTATTATGTGAACAAACTTTTTTTATTTGACAAAAACCATTTTTTGAGTTTACGCACAAATTCCTGGATTACTCAAATATTTCGGACCCGATTTCTAAAATCTTTTTGGAAAGGGGACAGATAGTCCTTTGAAACGGTATACAAATATCGAAATAAAATGGAAATCCAGTTACCTTTAGTTGGTCACCATTTTATTATTAAATTTTATTTAACTTTTAATAAGAAAAGAGTTAATGGAAGATATAAGAAGGATAAAGAAAACTGCGCCATTAGTAAAAATTTTTTTCTTTCTACTTTACTAATATGATTAATTATAATTAAATCTTATTAAACAATTTTTTAATATGTTTTTCTTCTTTTTTTTTAGGTGATTAATCAATCAGAATTTAGTAAACCTTAGTCAGCATTTTTTCTCTCAAATGAAGTTATACTTTTCAATACGAGTGTATATATTTTTAAATCACGTGCTTTGTGTGAACTGGGATTTTATTTTGCATTTACAATTTTATTAATTGATTTATAATTTTATTTCATAATTTTATCAACTGCGTTATTATTTAATTTTAACTGCGTTCTTTTATTAATGACCATTTTCAAATGACACCTGCCATATGATCTTATAAAACCAGCAGTTAATTGCCGCTTTAAATGGTTTCAAATAAAACAGCAGTTGAAATGAAAAATATCGTACATATTTATGATTATCAACAAGAAGCCTCAATAACCAGAACATTAAAAAAGTTTTGGTCAATTACAAAAGATGTTCAACAGAACTACTAAATACATACAGGAATGTAAGTTTTAAAATTTTGAAAACGTCTGCGGTTATAAATGAAATACATCTGCTTTAAACAAATAGCAAATCTTAGAGGAATAGGGTCAAAAATGCAAATATTTGACAGCTAAAACAGTATACACAAGATAACATGTAGATTTTCTAATTTCAGTCAAAAGCTAAGGCTCTAAGCTGTAAAATAAGAATAATTTCATTAATTTACAAGAGAACTCTGATTGAAGGTCAATAAGGAAGGTCATGGGGTGAAGCTTATAAACGACCGGGATATAACCCTATAATGATACAATATCCCATCTGGAAGCGTTAGCCAAACTTACACCAGGATTACATTAATCTAAAACAATCTAACTTTAAACTTCTAAAACGCAAGCACTCAAAATTTTGAATGGAGACGATGAATAGCTAGAAGAAAAGTTGGTAAAGTTATTTTGAAGGGCGTACTATTTGTTAAGCTATCGTTACCTTTATCCCCATCCCATCACCAGTTTTAAGTATTTAGTCAAAATAACAAATTTAAAAAAAAAGATATAGAAACCCTGTTTCTTTTTCCAAAAATTGATGTTGAATTCATTAATTAAACCAAATGGCATATCAAAACAATTTCTATTGCATCTAAAAACCTTTGAAATATTTAATTGAATTCTTAATTAATTGACAAAAACATTTCATATGAAAGTGAAATACAACGAAAACGTGTCGTTTATTTAAATACACTTTTTTTTCTCATAAATATCCTGTACATTGTTTAATATATGGCTGTTTAGTTATTGGGATTATTTGTTTAATACCCTCATGAAGTCATATGAATGGCATGCTTTATGGGAATATTATTGTTAGAATGACTCATTAGCACAGTGGGTAATTAGATAAGAAAAAAAAAAACAATAGAAATAATCATATTCGTAATATGCTGTTCCTCAGCCAGTTGCTGATTGCTATCCATTTTATCCAGTCGCAGTGTTCTTTTATTTCATAATTTTTTTTTTGCCCGAATATTTATTAAAAGTGGTTTCTTAAAATTTCAAGGTATTATTTTGAAGCACCCAACAATATATGGAGTGATACATTGAGCGCTTCCTATCTTTAAATTTAAAAAATACGAAGTATGTGCGAGATATCATCAAAATTTTTTTTCATATGAAGTTATCTACCGAATAGAAAATTGTAAAAATCTCCGCTGATTTTGACCGGCTTTGAACACATGCGACTTCAGAAAAGTTGGTGAAGTAGGGTCATCTCTTGTGAAAGATTTGGAATCTATAGGCACGATTATTTGCCACTACATCCAATATAACAACTCAATACATTTTCACAGTGGGATTTGTTTCTGGGTAACAGTATATTGTCACACTGTCATTCTAAAACATGCCGTTATAAGCCAATCAAGTGCTTGGCTGGAAAAAAATGTCTTTATAAAACGAAAGTTGCAATTGATTTATTCAACGAGAGCTAGTTATTCACGCTATAGAACAGACATCTTTCCAGCAATTTTCTGGCACAAACTCTGAGTGTAATTAAAATTTAATTCAAAAGTTAACCAACTTCAAACTGTTATAAGTCCTACCACTTATGCATGCATAAAATTAACACACACACAACATGGGTGATATAAAATTCCGTCAGTAACGGCCAGTTAAGTAACTAAGGCCAATGTAAATCAAATAAGATGATTAAGCAAGTGCTTTGTGACTTATTGAGGCTCCTAAAGTTAAATCTGGGTCTGATGCCTGCGAGTTGTTTGTTATCAGTTTAACAACCAGTTTGTCTGTTGCAAATTCTGTTTTGAACTATTCAAACTAGAATCATGTGCTATGACTGATTGATTTTCGATCATTTTGATCACAATGCGGTTTCATCGAAGTCGTTTTTTATGCCAAAATTGTTTGGTATTTACTGAAGGAAATAAAATTTTCCATCTAATTCTTCAATTTCATTTCGAAATATTTTTGAATTTACCTGATAATTAAAAGCCTATTATTACAAGTAAAATATGAGAATTTTAAGAATGGATAGGTAGAGTGGTTTATTTTTATTTCTCTTTGATATAGAAAAACACATACGAAAAAAAATATTTTTTTTTTAATCTAAAGTCAGACAGAATTGTTTATTTATAAAATATAAATACAATAATATTGAATACATATAAATAAACAAAAATATTCAAATCAATTGAACGCAGACAAATTTTATCAGAAAAAAAATTATACAAAATTTTCCAAAACATTGCCAAAAAACAAACACATCATCGTTAGTAGAGCAAATAAATAAATTTAAATAAATATTGTGTTACTAATACTCAAAAGAAAATATAATAAGAAAATAATAAAAAACAGGAAAAAACTGTTATTAAATGGAAATATTTAAAATATGCAAAAATATGCACCAAAAAAAAAAAAACAAAAAATAAAACACGAGACAAATGAAATGGACAAATAATTGAAAAAGGAAAATAAACACTACAGATGATGGCTTAATAATGGAGGCGTATGACAATAAAATTTATGAAACAAAAAATTAAAGATATAACAATCGATCATAGGCGACCATGTAACACTCTAAACAAAATCTTTTAAATGCAGTTCACTTTTCCAGTTGTGTTTTTATACAAATTTTTCTCTTGGCATTTTATTGTACGAAAAGATTTCAAGTACTGAATACACCTAAGAGCTGCGTATGTCTAGTAAGTTCATGGATATACAAAACTTAATAATATTTTGATCATTAAATCGACCAAATAAAACTAAAAGAAGAAAAAAAATTTGATGCTCAATATAAGACCTAAAAATACTGCTATGTATTCGTCCATGTCACTCAAATGAAAATGCCACCACTTTAAGAGTTGTTATGTTGTTTAGTGCTTGGAAATAAGCCTCTGTATTCCAGGGATTATAGTATTGGTTTTCATAATTTAAAAAGTGACTACAATCTCCTCTATTTAATCAATACAGGGAGACCTCTAACTGCTTTATAAACATACTATAAACAATGGACCGTATCGAATTACAATTAATTTGTTAACAATGATGGCAAATATTTTATTTTATCCTGCTTCATTTCCTTTAAAATTATCTACCAGAGCGGATAAAATCAATAATGACCATGATATAAAAGTTAACTGCTATCGCCTATGTCCGAATAGTCCTCATCATATGTACCCAATACTATAGCTAAATACAACTTTGCCGAATGCATTATGCAAGGTCCCATCATACAAGGACCTACTCCAGGAAAGATCAAATGCCTTAGAAGAAACTCTATTGATAAAAATTAAATAAGGAATAACTCGTATAAGAGGAGGTGGAAATGTTTCATGATAATTCTATAATAATAAAGGGTTTGATATCACCAGTAGCGCTAGTAACATGACAGGCATTACCCTCATAACTGACATAAGAATCCCCCCGAAATTCTATAGCGAACTGTGTTAAAAACAGTTAAAAAAGAAAGGCTTATGCTATGATTCTATAGATCAATCATAAATAAAAACAGATACAGAAATCCATGGCACAGAGAGACGAACTACAATCAAAGCAACTATTTTACAGGTTTTAACATGATAGTCCAAATGGAAATTGAATCTGTAATAGGTTATATTCAAACGGACAAGACCGAAATCGATGCAATGAATAATTCCGCAAAACAATAATTACAAAGTAGCACATAGAAGTAAGACTAGAGTAGCAAGGCAGTTGAATGCCTAACGAAGTATAGCAGTTCTACTGAGTATGGGATTTCTAGATAAGAAACTATGCAATAAATGTGGTAAAGAACAACTAAAAGTTTAACCTTAAGCCAAATATAATTTTTAAGAACTGAAACATGGGTTTCAGATTCTTGTGAGCAGCTGGAATTTTATTTATTATCTCGATTCCGGTAAATTTTATACAATTAAAGGAATCAAAAAAAAATGCTTCAAATAAAGTTTCCTTCAAAATGCAAATGAAATAAATTTAAACAGGAAAAGGAAGGTGTCTGTGACAATATTTTTCACACGTTCGTTGAATGCGGAGGCAACAATAGTAAGACAAAATTAAAGATTAAGCTTAGTTAAGAGCAATTAACAGAATTAGAAGCGTAAGGATGAAAGTTATATTTGAAATAATAAATAGAAAAAAATTGTTTTTTTCTCTTTCTTTAAACAAATCAAATTAACATTGCATTGTTAATTAACCGAGAGAGTTTTTACTATAAAATGTGGGTTGTTATATGACTACCTAGATAGATGCCTTTTAAAAAGCTCTCTCTCTCTCTCTCTCTCTCAACACTTATTATATTATAGTTCAATAAATTAAATGTCATTTAAACCATAATTATATTTACTATTTATTATTATATATTGTTGTTGTCTTTAATTATTATATATTGTATTAACAGAGTGGCATGACAACACACATTATAAATAAACGACTTGTAAATAAATCGTTAAACCAATAAATTAAAAAATTTTAAATAAAAAACTAAAACAATTTTATTTATACAATAAAATATGGTAAACAATACAATGATTTAAATTTAAAATAAAGGTCAATGCATTTACAATATTTATAAATAAATACCGATTTCTCCGATATTGTTTAGGAAACACCAATTATTTTACACTAATTTGAAACTGCTATCCATCCAAGTGGAAATGTCTTAAAATAGACGGGAGGGACATACAAGTTGGTAGTAGACGAACTTCGAAATCGACAAGAAATAAACAATCGTGTATGTACACTTTTTTCTGTGACTGTACCTTTCAGGCCCTCAGTTTCTACCTACCGGGGTCGTTTCTGATATAATAATCAAGGATGTAAAACAAAGTCTCTAGGCTAACTGTTTTGACTAGTTTCTTAATGACTGTTCAGAAACATTTAACATTTCATTTCAGGGAGAGCCAAAAAAAATAAAATTCAATACATTTTTCGAATATATTTTCATAAATTTATTTAAAAATTATGTTACTTTCGACTTATACTTGTTGTATCCAGCCTCTGTAAGTACTAAGTACAAAGTAAAATCGTGTGCAAAGACTTTTTAAAACAATTCAAATTACAAATTCCGCCAAGGTTTCAAATTCACTTCGGGTATTAGTGGACTATCACATCTTATAGGTGGATTGCTTAATAAAAATAAACAAAATAAAAAATATCATTACAGAGAAGAAACAAAAATCAAAAAATAAAATTAATTGTTATTGAGCACTATATACCTTAACAAATCGACTCTGACAAAAGCCTTCTGCGGCACTTCCCTCAAAGACAAATGATCAGCATTGTTACAGATAATACGTGCCATGGTCACTTTACGCAGTTCATTTAATTGATCGATAGTAAAGCCCCCAGGATTAATTAATTTATTGTATTCGTAATAGTAACGATCACCAAGTTTAAAGCGTGAAAATTGATCAGCAATTATTTCCGAAAATGTGCTGCCAACTATGCCATCTTCGACAGGTCGTTCTAAAAGACCACCCACCCATAAATCGATGTCGTCAGGTGAACGATAGACTTTAGCAAGTTTGCGGCCGATCTAAGGTAAAAATAATAGATAGTTGTTGGTCGAAAAGAATTCTTTAAACTTACCTCATCTGGCAATTGATTGAAACTATGAATTTTACGATTGCCCATCAACTCCAAATATTCGTTGTAACTGCGTAATGCCAAATCTCGACCACGTTGAATATTAAATGCTGCCAAATCTAAGCCAAACGGATTGTGGCCACGAAACAGAAAATGGCTTAACTGTGGGTAAAACAAAAACAAATAAGTGTAAAGTAAAAAAAAAATAATTTACAGTATTAAAGGATCCATTTGGTTTCGCAACACCTCAACACTTAATCTTCTACTTACCCCTTGTGTTATGGTAGTGTCGACTTTTTGCATGGGTTGCATTAACATGGTTTTTATAATGTCATCATAGAATGTTCTTTTACGCATACGTGATGGATTGAACATGACGTCTGGTATATTAATGACTTCATCAACTTTTCCAAATCTCTGCTTTACATGAAGCCTTCCATCGACACTAGAGTGTCCCATACGAAAGGCGGCACCTGCAAATTCAGTTGTAATACTTGGATTGACATCACCATTATAGTCATTGCTGTGACCATTCTGTTTGGTATTCAAACGAAAACGTCTCATTTGCAGTGGCCCTATGACTATCGGTAAATACTCATTGTAGACAATGTGCTGCAATTCGGCAATTACAATGCGACGTGCCTCCTGATACAGAGTTTCATCACTGGCTTGAGGATTTAAACGAGACAATATTTCAGCAATACGGTTGTGCTCACGAGCGAACAGTATATGAACAGCAATTAATGAAATTATTTGATTAGTGCGACCATCACCTAAGATCCCACAGGCATTATAAATAAAATAAATAGATGAGAGTAAATTTATAAAAACGATGCAAAAAAATTATTTAAGGAATTCAAATCATTTTGTTACATTTTTTAAAAAAATTTTAATTCCAGTTAAAAAAAAAATACCTTTTTGGTTCCCCAAAAATTTCCCTTAAGTACACTTCCGAAGCATTTAGTACATTGTACTAAGAGAAAAAGTAAAGTAAACTAAAAGTAAACCTCAAAATGAGTACCTTTTTAAAAAAATACTCTTCAAATTTTAAAACCCCTAAGCAAAGCAGGCGAGTAGTAGAATATCTAGATTTCAGTAGTCAATTTCTGGTTAATTTTAGATTAATTAAAGTGGAACCAGATAGAAGGAAAGTCCCATTTCCATCACTTGCCTGGACAATCTCTTCTCGCAATGTGATAAAATGGTACAGTAATTACATCATCTGCACAAAAGTTAGGGGAGATTATTAAATCCAAATTAGTACTGCCTAAAGTACAAGGTCCTTACCTTGTTCAACACGTTTTGCAAAAACAGTTTATTGGTAGCAGCGCTTAAGCCCAGTTCCTAATTTTTTGACATCAAAAATTTTGAAGACGAAGGTTATGGAGGGCGTTGTATGAGGCGGCTTTGCAACGGTGCATCTGAATACCACTTTCAGCCTCCTCATGCTTTTGGTCTCCCCAAGGGGAATCATTCTCACCCTCTCCATTTTTTTCCTTTACCAATCAGAGCGGTGAAAACTGCCCATTAGGTCACTATTACGTACATTGGAAGGAAGGACTGTGAGATCACTTTCAATCGAACTCCAAAATTCGCCTAGGTGCTTGCTGAGGTAACGAAAATCTTTACAATTTCCTTATTTCCTCAATCAGCAACCTTAAGGGAACTTAACCATTTGGATGGAGAAAGAGTGGGCATTGCTGCCATCACTTCTCTTCTCTATCAACAATTTCACGAGCCTTGATTCAACCTACTGTCACCTTTAGGGTCTTTAAATCAAACCTCCCGATAAAAGCTGATTGAAGGGAAGAATTAGTTCCCAGGCTCTCCTACAATCTAGGACTCGATACCATTCACTTTGTCTAATATATATAATCTTATGAAGTTCTTGTTACAGAGAATTTTCACAGAGCTACTTCCTTGCACACTTTTTTCTCATTGGGTACTTGGAGAGAAACAGTTTAATCTTTCACCCCTTTACTTACTAAAGAGAGTGCAACAATTATCTTAGCCTCTTCCAGAGAGAAGGAAGTTTGAGAAACCTCCATTCCCTTGGGAAAAGATTTGAAAGTGGAATCTGTTGACTCTTCATTCTTATTTCTAGACAAGTAATTCAATGGAGTGTTTGGTCTAACACCGCGCAATGAGACCCCTATGCTGGGCTAATATGTTCTACTCTGAACTGGAGACCAAATGCCTTTTAATAACCCTACATTCGAAAAGAGCGAAACAACAATCCAGCGAGGGAAATTCATTGGAGTATTTGGTCTAACACCGCGTAATGAAATCCTTGTGCTGAGCCGAAATGTTCTACTCTGAGCTGGGTAGCAGATACTGTTTTATAACCCTACATTCGAAAAGAGCGGAACAAAAACTCAGCGTGGGAAATTCGTTGTATTATTAGGTTAAACGTCGCGCAATGAGATCCCTAAGCTGAGTCAATGTTCTACTCCGAGCTGGAGATCAAATGTCCTTTAATAACCCTACATTCGAAAAATGCGGAACAACAACCCAGCGTGGGAAATTCATTAGAGTATTAGGTCTAACACCACACAATGAAATACTTGTGCTGAGCCTAACTTGTGTCGCTTTCAGATGGAGGAAATGCCTAATCCTAAAAAGTTCTTTTATTTTGTGTTTTAAATCCTAAATAAGTTTGATACGTAGATTGAATTTTAAATAAAAGAGCGTCAAATATTATATTTTTGACTATTTTAACTTCTGAAAGTACTCGAAATATATTAACAGCACACTTACCCGACTTGAAACACATAAATCCAGGAGCATCAATATTACAGGCTTGTTTGTCTTGGGTCAAAGGCAACAATTCATGGCCGAAATCATTAAACATACGCAATTTGCCACCCTGAAACAAACGCAACTCACGAGCGGTCTCTGCATTCGAACCATAAACGGTAGAAGCATCTAGAAAATGGGTCACTTTACTCCGTTGTTTTCCATAGCTGGCACGGCAATTTGTATTTGGAGCCAACGACAAACGTACAAAATTCATACAACGTATGCCAAAAATGCTGTAGAAATCATCCTTTTCGCTGATTTCTATGGGGAAACAAGCAAAATGACTTTGTTCTTTGGGTAAAACGGCTGTATTTTTGGAAGCACAACACTGGACCAAATCACCATTTTCTGCATAGGAATAAGAAACCTTAAATAGCACAATTTTTGGACAAGCTTAAGTGTTTTAGCTTACCCAATCTCACCGTAGCCGATTGGGAAACATCATGAGCCACAAATTGACCAAATTGCATGAGCAATAAATTATGTTTCGGATGAGGCTTATCCTCATCTTCCATAACTATTCTCGATATTTCTCGAGCACTAGTAAGCAAGGAACCATCTTTAGCATGTATTCGAGGTAACCAAATACCATCTTCATAGGCTGGTGGCATTAAACGCTCCATGTGTTGACCGGCTGCACCCCAATGAGAACGCAAGGGATGTGGGTTATTACAAATGCCATCAAACGTACGATATTTGGCACGAGGATTAACACAAGCTCTGGGTGGTTGACAGTTGTGAGCCAAAGGAGTATCCCTAAACTCCACCTCCATATTATTCATGACAATGTCCTCCACGGGAATTTGTTCTCTAAAAAGTGGATCGATTAAAAATAATTAAAACAGAATAGAACAGGTAGAACAGAATTTCTTACTTTTTAGTGTAAACTTGTGTTGTTATCAACTGTTCCATGGCCGAATTGCTCAAATGGAAATTTTCCAAATCCTCTTGAATCGATGAGTGGAATACCATGCCATGTACAAATTCGGGATGACCAGGAGCAGTGGCCACCATTGTCATTTGATGCATTAAATTTTGAAACGTTGAACGGGCCTCTTCAACAATTTCTAGAGGCATTAAAGTTAAATTGGGTCTACGTGACTTATTTAAACTTTTTGCTATAAAAGTATACAAAAATTTTGTAAATTTCTTACTTATGTGATTGTGTTTGTAGATTTTGTTGTAAAAGCTCAACATTACCTGTATGATTTTGGCCGGTGACGCAACAAAAACCAAATTTACCACCAGCTAAATCACATACTTGTGGTTTTTCATGACCTTTCAAATAGACATGGGCCGGACATTGGATTTGTGGAACACACAATACATTCTCCGGACAGGGTTCACATTTTTTTAACAAACTAGAGCTAGGGGTGCGTATCTTATGATTTGCTAAAAAAAAATAAAAATTGAAAAAGAAAAACAATTTAAATTGAAATATGAATTATTGGAACATGCATTTTTATGCAGTTTGGAATCCAACTGAAAATCCTCTGAAAGAGAGGTTTTATCCAACATTTTGAAATTTTCATACAACTATCGATTACGTAAAGAAAGCAAACCCTTCATGATATACTAATCTTTACAGTTATAACGAAGGATTGGTCCTCAAGCTTATGCCTAATATTTTAAGTCGGTTGTAAGTCTTATTAAGCTGCGAACAAAATACAAAAGCAGTTTGGTACGCCTAAAATCGTCTTGGAAAAAATCCAAGTGGACATAACTCGTCGCTATGAACATATAATATCATTCAAGAACACATTCATTTTTATTCAAGAAAAAAATCCCTTTCCGAGTGTAATGTAATTACACTCCATGTAAGTTTTATACAAATAAAGTTTAATCAATTCGAATTATTGACTATTTTTTTTTTGTTTTTTCTTGGGTATTTTATTTTGTTTCCAATAGCTGCCCCTACAGTTTAGTAGAACACTCTGCAGCCAAGCTTGACCTGCTTCCATTTCGTATAATTTTAAAAAAGAACAACAAATCAAATCAAAATTATTCAAATTGAAAGCAAATAGATTAAATTCCTTTTTTTTTTGTTTTTTTTTGTATTTGATTTAAATGTTAAGCTGCTTAAATTAATTATTAATTAAGTTGTGATTTTATTCAATGAATTTAAGGGGAATTTTATTTTAATTTTGACAACAAAAAACAAAAAAAAAATAACAATAAATAACAAACAAAAACAAACAATTTAATATTGAAAAATATTAAATATTAAAGTTAATTTGTTTAAACTTAATGAGACAACAATTTAATTTAATTTTTTTTTTCATTGCTTTTTGTATTATTGTGACAATAAATTAATTTGAAAGCAATTATAACTGTCTAGCTACTGGTATATCTTGAATAGCTTTTATTGTAGTTTTTTAATTTAAATTATTACCTTTTTTTTGATAATAATTTAAAAAAAAAAAAATTCAAATAAATTTAACAACAGAAAACAAAACTTGTATTGTATGAAAGTCAGTCATCTTTGTTATTTGGCCAATATAATCAAAATTGTATGTATGTAAACAGCTGCAATTTAGATTAAAACATATCTTCTTATGTGGGCCTTAAAAAGAATACCCAGTGGAAATACCGATTGTATTTCTCAACCATCCTGATAATATTATAAAAAAGTAATTTTATTCAAATTATTTTTCATCTATAAATTCTAAACGTCCAAAAATTCTTCTGTAAAAAAGTTGTTTTGTTGTCTACGTCATTACAGTTTCTGCACAAGTCATTTAGATAAAAAAACATAATTTGTTTACCCCTTTAAAGAGAAATGTTTGTTTAAAATGAATGAATTGTTTCGAAAAGATTCTACATCTGACTTTATAATAGTTTGTGATTCTTTAAAGAAAGAGAAAACCATTGTCATACATAATTGAACCCCTTTCTAATGTCTGATTCTTTTTTAGAGTGTTTACTCCAATTAAGTAAGTACATGTAAAATGAATATAAAATATCTTGACATAAAAAACTAACTGAAAACTAATGAAATGTAAAAAATGTAAGCTCGAAGCAGTAAATTAATTCATTTCAATTTAAACAAAAACACTTACGTTTCCTAATACAATATTTACATTGTTAATAAGAAGTAAATTGATTGAAAAATTAATTTAAAACTATTTTTTGCATCCTTCATATCACACTCTATCGAGTGAGTGAGTCGCAAAATTATCATTTTCCACGTTGTTTACACATTTTTTCCAATGCATGTAGTGTGTAATTATAAAAAGAATGCAGTTTTTATTACTTAATATTTCCTTTTTGAACAATTTAAAATCTTTACTCCAATATTATTATTATACAGTGGTGGCCTTATAATTAGAAACGTCTTAGCAATATGCATGTTTGTTAATTTCTTTTCAAAACGTTTTTACTCATTTTAAAACCAAGAGTTAAAAAAGACGCCGTTAAGTTTAAAATAAAAAAAATTCACAGCATCAATATTATTTTTAAAAAAATTAGCTAAAAATACCAATTTCAGGTTGGTCAAAAATATTCTTACAAACAGCTTAATAATTTCACATTTAATGGGCATATTCTTTAATATTTTGTTATGAACAACATCTGCAAGTCTTTTTGGCAAACTTTGTATCAAACGTTGCCATGTTACACCAGCTGAAACAATTCATCTTTATTTCGAGGGTTTTTGTCCTTTTGACAATTATTTCAAACCCCAGGCAGGAAGCCCAGAGCTAGAAAAAAAAACCATTCTCTTCTGTCTTCTCGTGGAATAAAGGCAGAAATTGGACAGTTTTAACGTCAGAAACATCCACACGGACAATAAGAAGGCGTTTACATGAGTGGGGACTTCGAGGGTGCATTGCGCAGAAAAAAATGGAAGACTCAAAAAAAAATGCTTAAAATAGTTAGCGCTTATGGAACAGAGTTCTGTGGAGTGACGAATGCAAGTTTAATTGTTCCAATCTGATGGAAAAACATGTGTAAGACAGCCTCCAAACAAAGCCCTTGGTTCCAGGTACATGTTACACAATTTAAAATGAGTTGCAAAATTTTGAAAATAAATTAGCAAACGTATATGTTGATAATTCGTTTCTAATTATAAAGCCACCACTGTATATTATTATATCTACGTTTTGGCATAACTTTTATGTATTGTTTACAATTTATATAGGTACGTACATTCACATTTGTATATTTCTTTAAGAACTCTGCAAAGTAAGTCTAATTTATGTGTAAACAGTATATTATTATATCATTATATAAAAAGAATAAAAACAATTTGAACAAAAACACTTAAAACACTTTCTTAATGCAAACATTGTGTTAACAAGAAGTAAATTTGTATAAAAATAATTTTAAAACCTTTATAGTGGCTAAGAAGATGGGTCTGGCAGTAAATTTATGTTAGTTATCAACAAGTGAGACGTGCAGCGTACTGATTCTCAGATAACTATACTTTTGATACAGTCAAGGAATTTATTTATCTTGGCTCCGCTGTTACCACTAAAAATGATATCAGTCTAGAGATCAGATGCCAACAGGTACTAACTGCTATGGCCTCAATAGCCAATTGAGTAGCAGAGACATCTCTTCTCGTGCGACAAAACAAATACCCTACATCATCCTACCCGTGCTTCTTTACGGTGCAGACGCAAGCATCCTATTAAGAACTAATGCAGCAGCCTTGAGAGTATTCGAGAAAAAAGTCCTTCCGTCAGACCTTCGGGCCTGTGCGAGATGGCGATGATTTCCGCATCCGATCCAACAGTGAGCTGAATGAGCTCCTCAACGACATAGACGTTAAGAAGCGTATTAATAATATTCAGCTGATTGCGCTGGCTCGGCCATGGCTGTTCGAGACAGTTATTTGATGCGGGAAGCTGCGGAAGGCGGCGAAGAGGACCAAGTCAAGGAAGCCCTGTCATCGATTGGTGTGACCAACTGGCGTAGGAGCGTAAGAAGCAGAGGCGCTTGGAAGGATGTGTAGCGGCAGGCCGAAATCCGTTAATCGGCTTATTTTAACGGCCAATTAATTAAGTAAGTAAGTAAGTAACTCTTTCAATAATTAAAATCTCTACTTCAATATTATTATTATTATTATTTATAGATTAACGTTTTGGCATAATTTTTGGTGTATTGTATTAAATTTGTACACATTCTTTAGACCATTGGCGTTAAAACTCTGCAAACAAAGCAAGTCTAACGTTACACAATGTGAACTATATTGAACTACACTGAGCACCAAAACTGAGTAAACACACCCACTTACAGCTGGAAAAGTAAATAAGAGAATAGTCGAAAAGAATAGTCCAAAAATAAAAACGTTTAAAAAAATGTTTAAACAAAAAATAATATTATTGTTAATATAGAATTTAAAATTATAGTGGGTGGGTGTTGACTTACTTATGGCACTCAGTGTAGTATATATATTTATTATTGAAATGTATATAAAAACAATTTATTTAAAAATTTACAGTTTTTACAGTCTTTTTCAATATTTTTTCATCAAGTAAATAAAATGCAACTGTAAAAATAAAGTAAATTTACTGTATTGAAATCAATTTTTTTTTTTTTTATTTTAAAGGGCCGATATGTAAAAAGTGAGGTTATAAATAATATTTTCGTTCTGATTCATATGTTCCGTACGTACCGTTTTCATCGTCAAATACAACATCTCCTCCTGCGTGATCTACATTAGAAGCTTCCGCTGTGACCTCTTCAAGGTCTATCGTAGGCATAAGAGGACTTGTGTTATTAGCAACGTCTCTCGAAGACTTTGCTGAAAATCCATAACTCCCACTGTCGGTTAATTGTAATAAAATCCAGAGGCATAAAATTATTTTCATTTTACAATTTAAATAAAATTGAAACATTGCGGCATAAATAAATAACACGAACAAAAAAGACGTTTTTAATAAATAATTAGTTACGGCAATAAAATATTGAAAAAAGAAAAAAAATAAGGACAAAAACTGGAACTTCTTGGTTAAATAGGTAGCTAGAAGTCGAATTTAAAACTAATTGCCCATAAGAGAAGAAGATAGATAGATAGATAGAATAAGAACTAAAAATAACTGCATTTATTTATTTGTTTATCGCTTGTACATAGAATAGAGAAAGAAAAAGTAAAGTAAAAAGTAATGTAAAGTAAATAATGTAAAAAAAGAATATTCCAGAAAATTTTTTCCTTCCTGGCAACACTGATGTAGGGAAATTCTACCAAAATTTTTTTCATGGCAACACTACTGGTTGTTTTTTTTGTTCATTCAAAACGAAAAAAAGGTTTGTTTCTAATTCACACATGCTTTTTCCGCATCCGGTTAAATAAGTAAAAGTTAAGCCGCTTTTCGTTTATCTGTGTTCTTGTTCAGTGCGTGCGTGTGTGGTGCTGTTGTTGTTATCTGAGTGTGGGGTGCTGGTCTTTGCTGTGCTTGCTGTGGTGGTGTGTGTATGTGGTGTGGTTGGTGGCTGGGCGTGGATGAAGAAGAAAATGGCGGGTGGCGGCGGGCGGGGTTCACACACAAAAACGGCCGCTGCTCGAAAAAATAATTTTTAATGTGGTGAATTTGGAAGTGTGGTGAGTTTCAAGTTTGGTGAGTTTTTGCAAAGCGTGGTGAATTTTGTAGGTGTGGTGAATAAAATCGAAACTCACCAAACTGCCGTTACTCGAAATGGTACTGTATTACCATAAATCAATGTACTGTATAATCTGGATTTTTGGATGGTGTGTGGCTAGACTAAACGGATTTCAACCGCGTTAGCTGAGACAATTACCGAATCGGTGTAGGTTAAAATTGTTCACTGCACTACCAACAGTCTGGTTTGTGTTTGGGTTAAGAATATTTATTTTCTTGGTTGAACTGAAAAGAAAGAACATCAACGAACTGCCCAATTTTCTATAAACTCCAAAAATTTTAAAATTAGAAAAAATTTAAATAATTAAATTTAAATTAATTATTTTGTTTATTAAACAAAAAAAACTTTGCAAAGACGCTTTTGCGGATATAATAATTAATTAAGAAAAATTTGCTGGAAAAATAAGTAAGAACGAACGTGTGGCTTTTAAAATTAATTTGATCAAAAAATTCGAGATTTAAATAATTAAACTAAATTAAATTTTTTTTATTATTTTTTATAGCAAAATTCCAATTTTTAACGTCAATTTGTACCTCAAATAATCTAGATAATCTAGATGGTAGAGGACTGTGCTAAGAACACACCGCCATTCAGCATCGTCATCGTCACCTGTTATAGATAGATGTTTCGACGATCGTTGTGGTGTTGCCGTACACATAATTCTGTGACAAAAAGTTGAAAAAGAAGTATGTCCACTAAAATAACCATGTTTTAAAGTTCAAAGCCATTGGCTTTAATGTTTTCTTTTAATATCATTCGTTTTCGTAAATACACTCTCCTGGTAAAACTTCTATTTTGTGCAAATAAACAATCCATCTGGCATCCTCGGACTAAAGTTGTTTTCATTAATTCCCTCATTCCATTGACATTCTACCATGGCTCAGTCAGCAGAGAGTAATTCCAATGAATTTAGTTGAGAAACGTCTTTTGTGCAAGTAAAACGCGCAAACGGTTAAAAAGTGTTGAAAACGAAAGCGAACAACAAAAAATTTCATTTTCTTGGGCTGCAAACAGTGTTTGTGTGTGTGTGCATTGTGAAGGGTTTTCTTATTATTTCAACCAACAAAATTTATGGAAATAAGAATTTAAGAAATGAAATATTTCTTAAAAAAGTGCAATTTTAAAATAAAATCTTAAAAATAATTAAGAAAACGCAGTACAAATACAGCCAAGAGTTTCCTTTCTTTGCTGCTCAGATCAACGAAAAAAATTAAAGCTCAAGAAAAAAGTTTTTGCATTGAGTGGCTGGAAAACAGCGACGCGTCGCGCAGGCGAAGTTATTAAACTACAAATAAAATCAAATACAAGCAGCAAGCAGCAGCAGCAACAAAGTAACAAAAAAACAGAAGGTATTTGGCAAAGTTGAAAAGCTGGAGTTTGATTTTAAATTCTATAAGAGTGCGTGTATGTTAGAAAGAGAAAGATGACAAGTGTTTGGTGGTTTAAGAGAGATCACAAAGGAGAGAAGAAGATGAAGAAATAATTAAACAAGTAAAGAAAAGTTAAAAGAAGTAAATAAAATAAGAAAATAAAGAGAGCGAACGACGCAACTTGTTTGACAAACCAAACAAGGAAAACAAAAGAAAGTTAAAAAAGTATTAAAAAGTTATAAGGATTAAATACAGATTTAAAATATAACGGTAAAGTGATTAATATAAATAAAATATTACAAATTTATTAAAAGCAAAATAATAAATTTATCTACATTGTTTTCAACAATAAGAAAAAAAGTGTGTGAAAAAAGAAAACAAGAAACCAACAGTCATCAGTGCTGTGAGTTGTTTTGTAGAGTTTTGCGTATTCAACAGCAAACACCAACACATCAGCTTAGCAAAACAACAACGAAAAACAATAATAATTCAACTCCAACCAGTAAAGTCTCGAAAAAAACAATAACAAGAGTAAACAAAGGTATTGTCTTTTATCATTTTGTTTTTCGTTTTTTTTTTCTCTACTTCTCTTGTTAAATCATTAATAATTCCATCCATATTAAGTATGGTAGTGCTTGTGTGTGTGTGTGTGTCTATATTTTTAATTGGTTTTTTTGTTTTAATAATTTTAAAAAGTGAAACTATTTTAAAAAAACTATTTCTTAATGATCAATTAACACTAAAAACACCGTTTTGTCACTTGAAAGCATGCATACATAGGTATAAAGCGAATTTATATATTGGTACCTCAGTAAGAGTTAATTAATTGTCAGTGAGTCATTAGAGCTTGTTTTTGTTTTTACTTTGAAAAGAATAAAAATGTCCTGAATAGGTGTCTATATGATTTGTACACTCGAAGAAATATTTAAGTAATGTACACTTGAAATTAAACTTTAGATTCGTTGTGTTTTAAAACAGGTTTTTAGGTTTTATAAAAATAAATGAAATTGGATCAACAGGTACCCATAACAACAACAAATCATTTGCAATCCACAATGGCAGGATCAGGCAAAATTGAAGTGGGTGAAATAAACTAGTTATTCGGGAAATATTTACATTTTAGACTGAGTGCATACAACTTTCATGGCACATGTAATACGAAAAATCTCGGCTCTTGATTAACACCAATTTCCCAGACATATAGGACTATGCGTACCTGTTCTCCTTACAGCGAATGGAATTAGAAAGTTACGGGTGTTAGGATAACTAGCTGGGAAATGATTATGATAATTTGTTATGAGCTCTCTTTTTAAGCGCAGCTAGAAAGAGATATGTGTTCCACTCATCGATACTAGGTTTTGTGAGGGAGTGAGAGAGAAATAAAGCTTTGAAGTGTATTTTTAGAATATTCGTTATTGGGAATGCTCGCTAACCTGCTTCTAGTAGAGGAATCAACATTTCCCCAACATTGTTCATCGGCTTTAGACAAGCTCACGAAACTATTTGCATAAGGCAAGCATTAATGGGGAAACGCGTACCCCAGAATATAAAATGAATTTGAGTAATGGGAACATCAGTCGTCTGTTGAATGTCCATTACGTTGATAGTTTCTCTTATCCAGGCAGAGAAGTCACAGAGATTAGTGACAGAGAAACATACACAAACAACAGGCTCACAAAGGCTGCGGTATCTTCCGGTCAACTGCAGTCAGAATACCCAAACGAACCAAGCTTATAGGTAATATACAGCGTTAGGACGCTTGTGTAAATAGGTTAATTCTAATTTATTCAATCAATAGATGAAAACATTTTTATTTTTTTCGTAATAGGTACTTATTAATCGAATAGCAATCATCATAATTTTCTTTTCCTTTGAAGTCAAACCAATTCTAAACATTTTTGGTTTTACTTTTTGAAAAATATTATAAAAATGTGGTTACTTTTTGTACCTAACTTGTATCGCATTAATATTTCACAGGAAAAACTGACTTTTTTTTAAACCAAATAATATTTAAACTGGTGTGTACTTTGATATAGCGCTTATAAATGGAATGTCCGGCTTAAAAACAAAAAATAAATATTTTATGCATGTCTGCGGTGGACGAAAGTAACCCCTATTTGTAGCAATTGCTCGTAATATTGAATTTCATTGTGTAGATTCTTACACCTGAAACCCTTGCAACGATGCAAAAGATAATTTATTCGCAACACATTTGTTGCCTAATGCATTACTGATCTATACTTTTTCATTGAGTGATTAATTAAATAGAATTTACCCACTCTCTTACCTTTGCATGGTTGATTGGTCCTTAAAAACGTAAAATTCTTTATTATTTCTTGAAGTTTCAAATGCAATTAAGCCATACTCGATAGTGTTATACAGCATTGGAAGCCTATTTAGTCGCTATTTTAAACCATTTTGAGATAATATCGTAAAAACATTCCGCGGTGTACACTATGGAAGGAACTAAAATAAACATGAATTAAAACGTTTTCTCCCCCAAATGCACACTTTTTTTTACCTGTTTGCTTGTTTAACGTGTAGAGTTCCTTTTTTTCTTGCTATTTGAGCATATCCACGTTAAAAAAAACATTCGTATTTAACCCTTGTTCTGTAACTATGGGTCAAAAATATCAAATTAACAGGGAATGTTGCGTGATCAGTATTTAAGAATACCAAGCATATTTTCTTTGTTGGTTTAAACAGCACAATGGGCAAACTGGTGTCTCAAGTATTACAGGAACTTCACGTTCAGATCCTTCTTCAAATTCACTGGATATATATAAACACCGATGGGAAAGCCTAGTACAATGCAAATCGAAGCCTTGGATATCAGAAGCTCACACAGATTCTCGGATCACTACAGCGTGTGTCAAGGCTGCTTAGCAGCAGAATATACCCTGAGAATATACTGTTAAACTTCGATAAATAGACATTGTTTTCTAACGTCATATTGGCATTTATGAATCGCTTATATATTCGGGAAACGAAATAATCCAGAATACGGATCCTGAGTATAGGGACATGTCCGGAATCTATGCGGTGAAAGTTCTGCTAAATTGGAAATTAACCCATTGGAGCTTAATTTCCACCTCTTGTCCAAATTTTCTTGGGAACTTCTATGGTAACTAGGTTGTTAGCAGAATCTTAACCAAATGATGCCACCAAAACTAATCGAATCAGTGATTTCTAATGGACAATTGGCGAGTAATCCAAAAAACTAAATTTAAAAGCCTCTAAAGGAAGACATGAGGAAATTGGTTGAAGGAGCTTCAAGTATTTAATTCAAGTTTTTATTTTCATTTTCTTGAGCAGTCAAATGAGAATCATGTTAAATTTAAAGTCTCACTTCTGTTCCTTTTTTTATATAGAAATAACACTTTTATTTCGTTATTTTAAGCTTTTAAATTCAACAAATTGACAACACTGGCTTAGGCATTAATTTTCTTTTGAATTTTTTCTACAATTTCTCTATCATTGCTGGCTATGTAGGTACTTACTTACTTCCAACAATAACAGTAACATTCTTTTCTATCTCTCTTTCTCTCCACATTCTAGTTCACCTTCATTTTTATCTTGAATTTTTCTTTATAATTTTGTTTTGTTGTTATTATCGGTGTTTTTTCTTATTCTCTTTAAGCGCGCATTAGAAGAAATACAGAATAGTAGACAAAAGAAAAACAACAACAACGGGAATTGCTAGAACACTACGAATATGGTATCTTCTCAGAATATTCGTTGATACCTGTTTGTATTTCGTTTGTTTTTTTTAAGTTTTATTTCTTTTCATTTATTTTTTTTTTCTTTTTTTTTTTTTGTTTACGTTTGACGATATGAATATGAATAACGAACGATAATAGTACGAGTATTTATGTTTTCAGTTGATCTCACGAAAGATCGGAATGTTACAGTGACGCTCAAAAGAAGTTTCAAAGTGTGGACTGCGCTTTAAATATATTTTCTCATATTTAGCTGATAAAACCGAAATAGTTATTAATAAATCATTTCCAATAAATACATATGTACGTAGGTATACCTATTGTATTATAAAAAGTTTGGGATTACATTTTCGAAAGAATTTTTCAGCAATACTGCTGGTATAGGTATTTCTAAGATTTATTTTCTTTGTTGACTTTCGATGAACATTTCACGTTATTGTCGCTCATTTACATACCCACATATGTATGTATTTGTATGTACGTACTCTATCTTAAAAAGGGTTTTACGTATTTTTTGTTAAGGCACTCCACGAATAGGTATAAAATGAAAGAGAAAAAAACAGGAGAATGAAAGAACGACAGCATAAAAACGAATAAGAATTATAGAAATTTCTTATTTGTTTGCCTATCCACTTTTCATAGTCGTTAAGTCATTTCATTAATTCAATTTGTTTGTAACCGCTTCATGCACTCACTACTGCCTTTTTCCTTTATTTTTTCTTTCTTTCTCTCTCTCTTTCTGTCACTCCGCCGCACATTTACTACCGATTTTACACAGTGTGTCATAATAACAAAAAAAAATAATAATAAAAATCTAAACAAAAACAGAGAAGAACATGCGCCACCACCTTTTTCTTTCAGGTTTTTTGTTTGGTGTTGCTTAATCATGTAAGTTGTTAGTGTGGTGGTTCGCCAATGTTGTTGGTGTTGTTTCGCAAAGCTTTTTGCCGCTACTTTTTATTTTGAATTCAAGTTTTACGTTCATTTTTCTGTTGTTTTTAACTACTATTTTCTTGATGTAATGCATGCTGCTGTTGCATGTATAAATACACGGTGTTTGCTGCTGTCGCATCTGTTGTGTTCACATTCTTATTCTTGTTCGTGTCTTATAATTCAATTCTATTCGCATTGGTCGTCGTCGCATATTCATTGTTGGTCGGTCATTGTACTTCATTACCGAGTTTCCGAATATTTGATTTCAAATAAGTGGCAAAATTTGTAATGCCTGTTGGTATTCATTTCTCTTCTTTTTGCCGTTTTTTTTTTTACAACTATTTTTTGTTTGCTTGTTTGTTACCAGTTTTAGTTACACCATGCTGCTGTTGTTGTTCTTGTATTATTTCCCAATTACTCGTTATACAGTTGTTTGTGTTCTCTCAGGTGTTTTTTTGTTTGTTTTTGCTCTCTCTCTCTCTCTGCTGTGTCCGCTCTTTGCCGCTTTTTGTTTTGGAGTTTAATGGCTTCCACATAAACACGGTGTTAGTGCTTTCCTGTTATTTTTAAGTGCTTTTTATGGCCGTTTTTTTCCGTCTTTTTTTTAACTTGTTTTTTAAGTTCAACTTTTTATTGGTTGTTGCTGTTTTTTTTTTCTATGGACGTTGCCCTCCGCATCTCCTCCGCTGATTGACTCAAAGTGTAAAATTTCGCTGAATTTTGGAAAAAGAAAAAATTAAAATAATAAAAATACCGACATAACAATAATAATAATAAAAAATAATGGCAAAATTATTTAGAGCATAAGATGTTATATTGTTGCAAGAAAAAAACAAAAACCAGAAAACAAAATCAAAAAAAGTTAAAACACTTGATATTTTTAAGGTTAAATTTAAAGATTCACTCTATTTCTCGTCTGACAGAGTGTGAACAAATTGTTTTTATTTTTCGTCGTTTCCACTTCTTTTAAAATTTTAATTCTGAAACAATACCAACGAAAAGTTCTTCATATTTGTGAAGATAAATTCGAATTTAACTAGAGAAGACACAAATTTTATTAACAGAGCCGAGCTGTGTTAAGTTCTTGACAGAATTTACAAAAAATGTGCAAGGAAATAATCACCCAAATGTACAAATTGTATCGTATCCGAGTCGAACAGTTTCACTAATACAATTTTTTTCAATTTTCGAAATTATCTTTGCAGTTTCACCAAATAGTGGCTGGAGTATATTTTCAACTTAGCAGGCCACACTTTCCATTGGGGGAGTAGTTATTAGATGCGTGGCAGAGGGATTTTTTTTAATAATTTTGTAAAATAAAATCTACACTAAATGTGCGATTTTATCACACTGATATCACAGTACAACTTTCCTAATTAATTGTTTATTAAAATTCTTTAGTCAAGTTGACAACCTAGCTTTTCACACCACCCTGTGTGTTTGTTTGTTAATTTTATTAGAGAATTTTTAGGTTTGACAGGCATAATCGCGACTTTGACAAGCATAATTTTCAAGTAATGATCTTTACCAGTGCTGTGTTTACTAGGAAGAGAAAGAGATTATGAAGCATTTTTCAGAAACACTTACTTGTAGGTGGTATTCTGGAAGCCCAGTTAGTATGTTTAAAGGCTGCATTTTAGTAAAAATAATTTAAGATTTTAACATCAAATTCAATCAAAATTAAAATAAAATTTATCTATCTGCACATTATGAAGTCGCCGTAGTCTAGTATGTAGTGTGTTGTGGTCATTAGACTTAAAGCCAGGGTTCGAGCCTCAGGCCAGGCATCAAAACAAAATACAAAAAGTATTTCTTCGGCGATTTCTTCCTAGCAGATTTCTAAAAAAATTGTCATGAAAAGTTTCTCAAAAATCTGTCGTTAAACCGTAGTTCCCGCCACTCACGTATAAAAATTAACATGAATGGTGTGAGAAACTAGGTCAATAAACCTGAATGAAGGGTTGTAATGACCAATTATGTATGTATGGACATAATAAATAATTGAATTGTTTTTTTTTTTTTTTTACAAAATATTATCATCATCACTAAACCCATAGTGCATAGTGTAATGAAAGTGTACTTTTGTGGCAATTGTCTAAACAATTTAAAAAAGTTTTTCTTGTCTTTCGCACTTAAAAATCAATTTCAAAGAAAAGTACACTCTTCTTATCAATATTTTGTAAACCATAGCGGTGCTAATTCCAACCACCAATACCGTTATACCACAAACGACAACAACACAGTACATGCTTAACAAGTTGTGGAAACAATAATTAAAATTGATTTAATGGTGGCACGCAACCAACAACAAACAAACATTCCGTCATCTTAACGACAAACGAATTTTACAATATTTTTGTATTGTTTTTCCTTCATTTCAGTTCATTCGTTTCATTGTAAATCGATTGTTATCGCATGAAATTGCTTTAATTTTTCAATTCCGTTCCAAATAGCAATTGAATCTCTTTTCTTTTTACACCTGTTTACTGTTGCACTGTGTTATCTCCATACGTATGTACGTAGTAAATCAATAACTGTTTTCTGTGTTGAGGTATTTGTGAACCTGTGTAAGATATGTAAAGCAAAACAAACGCATCGAAATATTTGTTCTAATTTTAACCTGTTACGTACATAGTTAAGGGTAATGTATTTAGCACGGTTATCTTCAATACGATTACAGGGTTTTGTTTGTTCTTTGCGAAAGTAAGAAAATATTTATGATCGCGATAAGATATAATTGGTATTCAACAAATGCCTATTAAATATGCGGTTAGATAAGATCAGCAATGATTTTATTAATTGTGCTTTACTCTAGCATTTTTTACAAAAAAGTAACCGATTATTTGGTAAGTGGTCCGTTAACCGATTTTATTTAAGGAAATTTTAATGAATCGGTAGCCAGTCGGATGAGTAGCCCGTAATCATTTTTATGTAAATAGGTTCCGGCACCTCAGTTAATCTTTGAGTCATAAATTTCTAACCCTGATTACGAAGTCATCTAAGAGATTGACATGGTATCTTCGCTCTCATAACTGCTATTGCAGCTAAACTAGACGGTATGGTATCGGTATCGGTTGTAGAAAAGATTCTCAATTGGTTATCTTACTTTTGGCTTCTTCCGTTATCCATTGTTGCAAGAGTTGGACTTTATACGGAAGGTGATGCATATCGCAAAGAAACGTAATAAGCCGTAATACAGGTCTTAAGGATCTAAATGTCTAACCTTTCACTTGACACTTCAATAATCAGTAGTACCGGTTGTTGTATTAGAAATTACATTTTCACCCCGTGCCAATAATTTAAAATCGACCAACTCTTTGCAATTGTATGAAAAAAGATGAAAAAATCAAATCGATCATGTTAAGTTTAATTCATAGACACGACCATCCATATTCATTCTACATCTGGTTTTATGTCGTTAACGTTGACGTTGTCGTTGTATCGTTGTCTGTCTTGTTTTGCTTCAATCGTTCGTAGTCGTTATTGCTGTAGAGATTGTCGAACGCTCAAGAAAACTTGTTTTCTACAAAAACACAGCATTTGACCGTGATTTTTAAATTTGTCTGTCCATTTATACGTCCGTCTGGCGTCTGTACGCCCGGCTCCTTAGCCTTTATATAAACGAGTTTCTGTTGTTGTTTATACCGAGTATGTGTATGCATGTGAATATGCTACTTGAGGCAGGCATATTTATATTTTTTTTTTTTCCAATGCAAACTTTGAAGTTATTTTTATATTTTTATTTCAATATTTTTATTTTTATTATGTATTGCCTGTAGAGCTCCACACCCCTTCTAAAATTCTAGGCTTTTAAAGGAACACAATGAGAAATCATTACAAGACCACCATCATCATCATCGTCGTCATCATTATCGTCAATATGGTCGTTTGTCTTAACGTAGTCGGATTGTTACACATTTTTCCCTTCAATGAGGACCAACAAACATGTGGGATCATTGAGTTGCAGTCTGTTGTTGTAGTCGTTGTCGTTTTCATACGAAGATCTCATGAATGATTGAAGCGAAGGCGTCAATTGTGAATACAGATCATTGTCATCGTCATCAAAGCCATCAAAGCAAAGGAATTTATTTCAATTTTTTTTTCTTTTTCTTTTTGATTTCTTTGTTTTACTTTAAGAATGAAAGGAAAATTGAAGATGTGTGTTAAACGATCATTGTAAAAATACCTGAAAGGATGGCGATGATGATGATGATGATGAAGGCAATGTACTGTGGCATCAACATAAGCATGACGCAGCGTTAATTACTATGCATGTGCATGCATACATACGTAAATTAAGCAAAATACACCCCGATGATCATTGCTTTCAAATGCATGATTTGGTTTTGTTTCGGAGTGTATAAATATAGTGTGAATGACAATACTTTTGTAGTTTATTAAGTGCCAAAGAAGGATAGATACGAGTACGAGTACCCATTGAAAGAGGGCAAGAAAAATTCTCAATTACCTTAAAAGTATAACATTTTTAATGAATTTTTTTTTTGTTCTGTTTTTATTATATTTTCCCATAATTTATTTATTTATCGTTTTGATTTCATTTACTGACTGTGACGCATATTGATAAGAATGGAATGTCGTTGATTGGAATTCTTAGAAACGTTTTATTATGTCATCCGCATGATGTGGATGCTTTACCTCAATTACGTGTATTGAATAAAAAAAAAAAATTATAAAGATATT
This sequence comes from Sarcophaga peregrina, assembly GCA_014635995.1. Classification (NCBI taxonomy): domain Eukaryota; kingdom Metazoa; phylum Arthropoda; class Insecta; order Diptera; family Sarcophagidae; genus Sarcophaga; species Sarcophaga peregrina. The sequence continues at coordinate 103,603,597 of CM025789.1, read as the reverse complement.
TCCTTTTTCGTTATTTCTTACAATTCATAATTTGTCTGAAAGGTTTTTGGTTTAGATATTGTCTGTATTTGTTGAATTTTAATGGAATGGTATAGGTACATATTGAAATTGAAACAACTAACTCATAAATTTTCTTGTTAAAGATACAAGTTGTTTCAAGTACTAAATCTTTTATTTAAAATGTGAAAAAAGCATGTTTAAAACCGGTTATCATGTAATCATTATTTTTGAAATTACTATCCATTTTCAATAAGTAATCGATTAAATTAGTGTCATCCAAAATGTTTATATTATAATGACCATTAAGAAAATAATTTTTGTAAACAATTAACAGATTACCCCCGGTTATTCAAATCAGTTTTTATATAAACCCCAAAAAGAAAACAAATTTTAAAAGGCTGTATTGTAAGTCATAAACCGGTCATTCGAATAATCGGTTCGCTTTTAGTTTAAAAATGTCTGAAAAGCAAACATTTATATTTTTAAAAAATGACTTCAAAAGATTGTAATTTTTATATAGCCGGAATGCTAATATGTTGCATGGGAGTTATCTATTTTTCGGTTGCAAAATTAAGATTTAATAATTGTTCGATGGACTTATTAATTCATTATAATGCTTTTGCCTTGCCGTTATGAAATTTGTATTTTTGAGATATTATTTCATACTTACATACAGATTTCAGGTGATATCTCGGCATTAACAATATCTTGTCATAACCGCACAAAATATTCCTACGACTTCAAATCGCCTGATTTCGGTGGCCAATTAATGTCGTCAATAATGTTGGCAATACAAAATTATATATCGTTTACTGAATGACAGGAATTAATATTTTTTTATTTTCAAGCAAATTCCCCCGCTTGACGCTTTCAGATCGTAATACCGAGCCAATTTAATCATATCGACTCGTATTTACTTAATGATAACCCGTTGAAATAGTAACCAGATATTTACGAGTGTAAATATTGCAACAAAAACAAACTAATATTATTCGTTATTATTCATGTTGTTGATGTGAGAAAAAACAAAATCAGGCCTAAATTTTTATACGAAATTATTTGGGAAAATAAGAACGAACAACAGGTTGTGGTTGACTGTTATTTTTACGCGTAGTAGACAATGATAAGACAACGATTCTGCTTATCGAAATCTGATTAGGGAGTTACAAATTGCTTATAATGGAAATAGATTGGGTAGAAAAGCAAAACATATCAAATTTCAAAATAAAATGAAATTTTAATACCAAAAAAAAAAAAAAAATTTCAGTCTCAAGTATCATAAACAAAAAATCTTATTCTTACAACATATTTAAACGAAACTGAAAACTCTAAAGCAAGTGTTATTTTACACAAATATTCAGCTGCAATTATTTTCTAAAATTTTTAAACGCCAAACGCAATTCTTGTAACTCTAATCCAAAGATTTCTTATAAGACTGCATATGCATGTGTGTAAAGTCATTGTGTCTGTCTGCCTAATTGTATACAATTTAAATGCATGTAATTAGAAACCTCCGATACCCGCACCATAATACAATGCATGGTTATTATATTTTTTTTTTTCAAAATTTTGTAAACAAAAGTCTCATAATTGAAGAGTAATCGTTTTAAGTAAACAAATATAATGGTAATGTGTGTCTCCTATATATGAATGTATTTTGTTACAAGATTTCTGAAATCGTGATGGTGGTGGTCGTCGTATTCATTATGGTCATTCAAAGACAATTACTTCAAATCTGTTTTGTTTTACTTGCAACTTTCAATTTCAAAATGTTGCATGCATGTTTCGTCAAATTTTGTAGATTCGTTTATTATAAATTCACAGTTTTGGGTCTTCTAAGTAACCGATTATACGTTTAGTGGTTTCTTGGGTACACGATATTTATTTATCAGGGAACTTAATTTGAACACATTTTGATTAACTTTATATTTATAATACAATTTGCATTGCATTTTATATACATTTTATTTCTTTTTTTTTTAATGTTATTGTATAGATTTATTGTTTATTATTTTAAAATTATTCACTGCAAATAAAATTAAAATTATTGTATTAAGTTCTAAGTGTGATACACAAAGTCATCTTTAATCACAGGTGAAAAAATCTGGTTTTAACTCGTTTCAAACAAGTTTACAATGTTAATTTGTATTAAAAATAATTAATTACAAATTACGAAATGCTTAGAAAGATTATAAAAAAATATTACGTTTAAATATTAAAATGCATTCCATGAGAAAGAACAACAATATTGAGTTGCATTACAATGTTATAATAGCATATAATCGATTTTTTTACGTATCTAAGATACGTTTTTGAGCCAACGATCGTAGTACCAAATATTTGGGATCCGTTTAGATTGGTAGTCTCTCCAAAGGATATTTTATTTCATTATGTTATTATGAAAATATAACTTTTATAATGTTATGTAAAAAAGTAAGTAAATAAATTGTTTAGTAAGGTTATTATATTAGTACAACGATCATATCGACGCCTCCATTCTATAATGTTCTAAGTGTACTTAGAACGTTTTTAATGTTCTTGCATTTTTAAATTCTACATTCTCTCACTTAAATACTGTCAAAATTTGTGCCCATCCGTTGCGAAGTTATAGGGAAAAATCTACTTAGAATTCACATAGAGTCCTATGGCGCGTGAAAACTTTGAGAGCTCATAACTCAAAACACACTTTTTCGACTTAGACTGCTATAGAACGGAGGCGTCGATATCTTCTATTGTACTGCATTCTAAGTATGTGTGTGAAGATAAATTCGAATTTGAAAATCCAAGACGCAACCCATAAATTTTAGCTGCGCCACACTCAGCGTTAACAGTGCACAATTTGGTCTTAACAGTGCACAATTTGATCTTAACAGAGCAAAATTTGCCGTTAACAAAGCACTGTTAACTGCTTAACAATATCCATTTGAACAAGGTCACTTGTTTAGCAGGTAATTTTAGGGTATATAGTAGGTCTATGAGTATCATATAATACTCTAGGGATTGTTCCAATGCCTCTTAATATTATCAGCAACAAAGTCCTATATGAAGTCATATGGTATTGTAAAAATTGGCTTTGAAAATATCAATTTTTTGATTGAAAATTCTCTCGAAGATCAGTGGCCATTTGGGAACATATAAGAAACTGTACCCCATACAGGCTATATACAAATGGTAGTTCAGAGGTTCCTCTTTCCAACCGTGGTAGTGGGATAGCTGAAATAATTTTGTGAGTCGAGATATTGAATTTTAAAAAACTCGATTTTTGGTCGAAAATATATGAGAATTCTCTAGAAGATCAGTGGCCATTTGGGAACATATAAGAAACTGTACCCTATACAGACTATATACAAATGGTAGTCCAGAGGGTGCTCTTTCCAACCGTGGTAGTGGGATAGCTGAAATAATTTTGTGAGTCGAGATATTGAATTTTAAAAAAATCGATTTTTGGTCGAAAATATATGAGAATTCTCTGGAAGATCAGTGGCCATTTGGGAACATATAAGAAACTGTACCCTATACAGACTATATACAAATGGTAGTCCAGAGGGTCCTCTTTCCAACCGTGGTAGTGGGATAGCTGAAATAATTTTGTGAGTCGAGATATTGAATTTAAAAAAAAATCGATTTTTGGTCGAAAATATATGAGAATTCTGTGGAAGATCAGTGGCCATTTGGGAACATATAAGAAACTGTACCCTATACGGGCTATATACAAATGGTAGTCCAGAGGGTCCTCTTTCCAACCGTGGTAGTGGGATAGCTGAAATAATTTTGTGAGTCGAGATATGGAATTTTAAAAAAAATCGATTTTTGGTCGAAAATATATGAGAATTCTCTAGAAGATCAGTGGCCATTTGGGAACATATAAGAAACTGTACCCTATACAGACTATATACAAATGGTAGTCCAGAGGGTCCTCTTTCCAACCGTGGTAGTGGGATAGCTGAAATAATTTTGTGAGTCGAGATATTGAATTTTAAAAGAAATCGATTTTTGGTCGAAAATATATGAGAATTCTCTGGAAGATCAGTGGCCATTTAGGAACATATAAGAAACT